>OX155698.1:10198394-10837245 GCA_944547425.1 Eupithecia centaureata | reverse complement strand
ATACAGCCCATTTGATCCCACTATACAGCCCATTTGACATTACCATACAGCCCATTTGATCCCACTATACAGCCCATTTGATCCACTATACAGCCCATTTGACACTACTATACAGCCCATTTGACACTACCATACAGCCCATTTGACACTACCATACAGCCCATTTGACACTACTATACAGCCCATTTGATCCACTATACAGCCCATTTGACACTACCATACAGCCCATTTGACACTACCATACAGCCCATTTGATCCCACTATACAGCCCATTTGACACTACCATACAGCCCATTTGACACTACCATACAGCCCATTTGACACTACTATACAGCCCATTTGATCCCACTATACAGCCCATTTGATCCCACTATACAGCCCATTTGATCCCACTATACAGCTCATTTGACACTACTATACAGCCCATTTGATCCCACTATACAGCCCATTTGACACTACTATACAGCCCATTCGACACTACTATACAGCCCATTCGACACTACTATACAGCCCATTTGACACTACCATACAGCCCATTTGACACTACCATACTGCCCATTTGACACTACCATACAGCCCATTTGACACTACCATACAGCCCATTTGACACTACCATACAGCCCATTTGACACTACTATACAGCCCATTTGATCCCACTATACAGCCCATTTGACACTACTATACAGCCCATTTGATCCCACTATACAGCCCATTTGACACTACTATACAGCCCATTTGATCCCACTATACAGCCCATTTGACATTACCATACAGCCCATTTGATCCCACTATACAGCCCATTTGATCCCACTATACAGCCCATTGACACTACTATACAGCCCATTTGATCCCACTATACAGCCCATTTGACACTACTATACAGCCCATTTGATCCCACCATACAGCCCATTTGACACTACTATACAGCCCATTTGATCCCACTATACAGCCCATTTGATCCCACTATACAGCCCATTTGACACTACCATACAGCCCATTTGACACTACCATACAGCCCATTTGACACTACCATACAGCCCATTTGACACTACTATACAGCCCATTTGATCCCACTATACAGCCCATTTGATCCCACTATACAGCCCATTTGACACTACTATACAGCCCATTTGATCCCACTATACAGCCCATTTGACACTACCATACAGCCCATTTGACACTACCATACAGCCCATTTGACACTACTATACTGCCCATTTGACACTACCATACAGCTAGGGCATGCATTATTCGCTCGATAATGGTATTCGAATATTTCGAATACTAATAAATATGGTATTCGAATACTTCGAATAAAACGAATTTTCCGAATACAGCTTTATTCATCATCATAAACCTATGTCCACTGACAATGACAGCTTTATTGCTTTAAATTTGGTTTACGCTCGCAAATCTCTTCAACAGTAGCCTTTATGATATAAAGAGAACTAGACACATCTTTCAAAATTAATATTTCAGCATCCGAAAAACTAGTTTTTTCTTTAAGATCAATTACCCAACCCAACCCTTAGCGTCAACGGTTAGCGCCTCCAGGTACTTTCAATTAAATACTTGAAGAACGTGTTCAGTGCTGCGTGGGCGTCGGTCAGGTCTCGGTTGTGTCACAAGGGATCTGCAAAGTTCGTGGATTACACCTGTATGCCGCGCGACCACTCAAATAAGTTTTTTTTACATGCCTTTACTCTTTTTACAAGCCATTATTGCAATTTATCTTTGTAATATTTTATGTTTATTGATATTTTTTTATCTGGAAGTTTGTTACACATTTTTTTATTTGAAGGTCAACCATGGATAGAAGAACAGCTGCTCAGATAGAGTTCTGGCTTACTGAATCAGATCAGAAAACGTTTATGACAACAGATCAAGTTCTGATGACAAAGTGGATCATATTAAAGAGCAGGATCCTGAATCAGAGCAGGATGACGACATTCCAGCTGAGGCATCTGTGGCGGAAAATTCAGAATCTGACGACAGTGGGCCGCCTCAGCAGAGGCGACGTATTGACTGTCGATAATACGGTTTGGACCAAAACTGCTTCTTTGAACAGAGGTAGAACTCGAAGTCACAACATTTTCTTTGTTGTTCCTGGTCCTAAAGAAATTTCTCGACAGAAAACAACTGTTCAAGAGTGCATGCCTCTTTTTCTGGACGATAATATTGTCGATCTCCAGGATCTCCATCTTGGTATTCCGACGGAAAACCATCCAGCACCTTCGGTACCAACTCGAAATACATAGTTCTATCGGCCGTTGCCACGACTGCGGAAGAAAGCGTAATAAAAGCACACGAAAAGCGTGTAATGCCTGCAAAAAGTTTATTTGTGGTGATCATTCCACAATTGTGTGTCTGTCTTGTGTCGAAAACACGAATTAGAGTTAGATTTTATTCATAATTTTATTTGTGATCTCAATCTGAGCAAAGTGTGATTTTTAGTGCCAAATAAGAGGTATAATTGTTTTATTTGTTTATTTTTATCACAGAGGTTTAGATTTGATTTAGTATATTATTATTTGAAAATATTTTTTTAAGTAAAAGAATAAAATAAGAACGATTTAAAGCTCACAAGACTTTTAATTTCAATGTTTATTTGGCATGTACATGTAATCCGCGCGACCATTCGTTTAGGTGCGCGACTACTGTAGGGTTAAAAGCGCGAACAATGATACGGAATGACGTACTAAGTAAAAAGACTCGTGAAAGACAGGCAACATATTCATTAATTCATTCAGCTCAACCACTATTGGTTTATTTGAAATAAGCTAAAGATGCCCTCTACCTTCGATTTTCTGTCTCGTGTAAGATCAAATAAAAATGAATAATAATGAAAATTTAATTATTTGCGTTCGGACACTTTTATCAAGACAAAATAGGAAAGTATTCGTATTGTTCGTAAAAACCGAATAATTATAACTAAGGTATTCGAATAGCAAATGTGGCGAATATCCGAATAATACGAATATCCGGATATCCGAATTGCATGCCCTACATACAGCCCATTTGATCCCACTATACAGCCCATTTGATCCCACTATACAGCCCATTTGATCCTACTATACAGCCCATTTGACACTACCATACAGCCCATTTGACACTACCATACAGCCCATTTGATCCCACTATACAGCCCATTTGCTCCCACTATACAGCCCATTTGACACTACTATACAGCCCATTTGATCCCACTATACAGCCCATTTGACACTACCATACAGCCCATTTGACACTACTATACAGCCCATTTGATCCCACTATACAGCCCATTTGATCCCACTATACAGGCCATTTGATCCCACTATACAGCCCATTTGACACTTCTATAGATTATCCAATCTAAGCAAAAAACTTGTTTTGTAGCACAGCAACGCATACGTATCAACTACGATGTGTATTGAAATCCGAGTATTTATCCGAGAAATGAAAATGGCTACAACTCCTATTTCCTTAAAGTGGCGCTCCCAATTTTTTTTCAGGGAACTAATTTTGGCTCTTGTCATGACTAGATGACGCTTTTAGCAATAACATTGCTAATTTCTTGAATAATGATGCTTGCCGCACTTACCCCATAGCCGCACTTACCCCAACTGACCTTACCTACCTGCTACCTACTTTTCAAAGGTAGGAATAGGTCACTATATAGCATGAACATGCACCATCCAATATCCATACAAGTTATAGCTGAAGACGACGATAGGCGGCTATGCCCCCCAAGATGGGAGTGTGGATCGGCACTGATACGGGCGCGCCGCCGCCCTGCCCCGGGCCGGGCGCTTTGGTATCTACGCTCGTGGGCAAACTGACAGAATGCGAGATGTCCCGGGGCTCCGCCACCGCCGCCGGCCCGTCAACTGGGTACCTACAGCCCAACCCTTACCTACTGCCCGTACCTCGATGGAATATGCGCTCAGTCACGACTTCGGAGATTGATCTACATTTTTGATCAAGTCACGCAGGACAGAACTTCGAAAATAATAACACTGTCTCTACGACCGGGCAGGCAGGTTCACGACGCGTACAAAGTGTACAAACAACATATTATAGGGCAGGTAATTTAATAATTATGGCACTGCTACTTACCTGAATATTTCTGTGTATTGTCTGTTCCCCACACCTTTAAAGCAAAGCTTTCACTTATTCCTTCATAGTCCATCACACTTCAAATTCACAAAACACTTACCTACTTGTACAGTCACATTCGAACTCTCGACGAAAACAAGAAATGGCGAACGAATATCTACTGACTGATGACCCCCTCCCTCCCGCCTCAATACCCCGTGGATAGGTGGCCTACTAAAATTAATCATATAATTAACAATATTTCTAGTAGTTATTATACTAAGCTAAGTAGTTGTAACAAAAATTTCTGGTTATTTGGAAAATACGATATCTTTTTGTAAAGTGAACGAAAAGTATTTAATGGTAACAGAAAATGTAATAAAGAATACTATTTTATAGTAGACGCAACAGTTTTTTGTGTAGACGCAACATTTTTATGTGATTACCATTCGATCTTGTATTCTTGTAACCCATTTTTTTCTCCGTGTATAAACATTAGACCAGAGCACACCAATAAACCTGAGATTTTGTAAAGCCGCTCGTAACTGGCTGTAACTGGCTATAACGGGTTCAGCTATGCCATTATATGGTTCCATTATACCGCCATTTTGATGGTTTTAGACTATTGTCGTCTTCGGAAGATTATTTGGACTGAACAAAGGAAAGAAATATAAAATTCGGAATAACATGGACCTTACAATACCTAAAGAAACAAAACAAAAAATCACTCGTCTTTCTTAAAACCCTGTAGGTATTTATTCTTTAGTTATGTTAATATATGACTACTAAACTACACCTCTGTTTACTTAAATATACCCTATAATATATTATATAGGCCTAGCCAACTGCTACGAATCGATTCTCAATTCATTTTCGCTCAAACGATAGTAGCTAATTCACTTTTCAAAAGTGTCACTTGGCTAGATATTTGTAAGCACGTAATATCGATTCTCTTGATGTAATCAAAATATATTATCTACCAATGAACTATAGGTTAAAAAAGATTCAAAGATTCAAAGATTCAAAGATATTTATTGCGTCAAACATGGTATAAAGGTGGTAAGTATAACTTAATAATGCACTCATGTCTCACTATATGCTAGCATGCAATAATAATTATAACTATAATTAATAACATACCTAGGATTTAGCATTTAAAAAATCATTTACATTATAAAAATTCATGTCATTAAGCCACCTAACCAATTTTACCTTAAATAAATAATTATTAGACAATTTAATTTCATTTGGTATCTTATTATATATTCTTACACATAGAGTCAAACAACTATTCATGATTTTCGCTGAATGCGAGGTATCCTTCAAAATAAGTCTATTTGGGTCTCTACATTGTCTAGGGTGTTTGTCACAAGCTTTTTTAAATAGGTTAATATTATTTCTTACAAACATGGATACTTCATATATATAGAGTGATGGTAGAGGTAACAGACCAAGCTCCTTAAACAAGGGTTTGCATGATTCATCAGGGGGGATGCCACAGATGGCTCTTATGCACTTTTTTTGAGCTATAAATGCTCTGTTCTTGTCAGTGCTGTTGCCCCACATTACGAGCCCATAGCGAAGAGCAGATTCAATGTAAGCATGAAAGGACGTTACTGCAGTTTTTATATTTGTTACCTTTTTGATTTGGTTTAGAGCGTACACAAATTTATTAATCTTTTTGTTTACTTCGTCTATGTGTGCCTTCCAGTCCAGATTTTCGTCAATGATAATTCCTAGAAACTTTATTTGTGGAACTTCTTCTATCTTCTCTACATTTAACTTAAAATTATATTTCGTATGTTTAGATTTATGGAATTGTATATATTTAGATTTATTAAGATTTATTTTAAGATTGTTCATTTTAAGCCAATCAATAATTTTATCAACTGTGTTATTAATGTCAGTTTCATGGTCATTTTTATTATACAATTTTTTATCAGATGTCACAACTACACAAATATCGTCAGCATATAAAATGCACCTATGGTTTGTCACGTCAACTATGTCATTAATATACAATAAAAACAATATGGGTCCTAATATGCTGCCCTGGGGCACGCCTGATTTGTTGGTATTGTAGTCTGATGTAAATGTCATTAATTCGTTTTTTCTAGTTAGTCTGTCGATAACAACGCATTGCTTACGGTTCTCCAAGTAAGAAGAGAACCATTGTAGAGTTGGGCCTCTGACACCAATGCTATCTAGTTTTCTCAGAAGTATGTCATGAGATACATAATCAAAAGCTTTAGATAGGTCGTAAAACAGTCCAGTCGTAAAGTTGCCAGTGTTTAAACTATTTAACACTGAATCTACTAAAGTAAAAATGGCCAGAGAAGTCGACTTTATTTTCTGGAAACCGAATTGTTCTTTTCTTATAGTATTTTCTTTGTCGCAATAATTCATAAGTCTTTTATACATACATTTTTCAAAAACAAATCACATAAAATATGTACGATATAAGTCAAATGCATATATTTTTGGCCTTTTCAGCTATCATTATCGATAATCGAATGTAACGTTGTCTAGGTCCAGACGTTGTTCTACGATATTAAAATTTTATTAGACTTTAAGGACACGGCGGTTTCTGCACAGATATTGTTCAACACAGAAAATATTTAACTTATTTTGTAACTAAAAATAACACATAATACATTATTTTCCCGTTAATTCCTTTAAAATTACTAAAGCTCCAAATTACCTAAAGTAAGCCTAATATTTTGCTCAGCTGTCTCGTAAATTTCAGTTTAATCTTGAATTATTTCGCCAAATTAAGCCCGGAGTAGCACAGTGTCGTGAAAAATGGCGCTCTCTGATAGCATCGCACAGAGTAGATTACTGTGATGTGAGCGGAGTTATAACGAAAACGTACGAGAACAATGAAGCTTCAGTTATCGTAAAGATCTCCTCTCTCCCCTATTACCCTAAGACTGTACTATATCGTAACAAGTTCTTTCAAGGCACTTTATTTTATTGTATTTTTAGAATAGAATAGAAAAAGCATTTATTTCCTATATAAATTTCTTAACCTAAACTTGAATTAAAAATATTTTAGGGAAGTAATAGATAAATAAATTAAATCAAAATTGTTAATTAATAATAAAAAAGCCGTTATTTGATCCTGCTATATTACTTTCTATCAGTGCGTCCTACCCGTAATGACCTACGGAGCTGAGACGTGGACACTCACGGTAGGGCTGATCCACCAGTTCAAAGTCGCCCAGCGAGCTATGGAAAGAGCTATGCTCGGAGTCTCTCTGAAGGATAGAATTCGTAACTAATAGTTACCTCCGACAGAGAACCAAAGTTATCGACATAGCTCAAAGAATTAGCAAGCTGAAGTGGCAATGGGCCGGCCATATCTCGCGAAGAACCGATAACCGTTGGGGTAAACGTGTTCTTGAGTGGAGACCGCGACTCGGTAAACGTAGCGTAGGACGCCCTCCGGCCAGGTGGGATGACGATCTGCGAAAGACTGCTGGCAGATGCTGGATACGTCAAGCTGAAGACAGGGCGCTATGGCGCTCATTGGGGAGGCCTATGTCCAGCAGTGGACTAATATAGGTTGATGATGTTGATATTACTTTAATTTACTATTGTCTATAACTTTATAATATAACACTTATTTTAATCTTTAGCAAGGTCCCTAGGTTGGGTAAAGGCCTTCTCCAATGATGTCCACTTCTCTCCACTTTGGACGAGCAACTTTTAGAGGAAATATCGGTACACTATTATCTAACTAAACACAGTATTTAGCACTAGGTGACCATTGATAGGTTCCCACAAATAGCAACACATTAAAATATAATGAGAAACGCATGCATTTTTATGTAATCCAATGATCATAAAGCTTTCCCGACAGTCGTGATTCAGTCCTTAGAATCCTTTACTTCTTCGGTCATGTATATGGTGCTGCTCGCTTTAAATCCGTTAATTAAATCTTTATTTACGAATTGCGTAATACAACTACAATAGAAAATGTAACATCAAGTAAGCTTACTTTCAGTACAAAGGAATTAGTTATTTTTTTTTGCAAATAACTAAACATCGAGTTTAGTCGGCAAATCTCTGACAACTTCCGATAATTTTTAAAATAGCTTTAATATTTTTCTGTTATTAAAATTCAGCGAAAATATAAAAGTTACAAGCGAGTATGAAAATGAATTTCTTATGTTTTCCATTAGACAGATTAGTAAGAGTTTTCCTTGAAAAATTGCTTTTTGTTGAGGAAATATCAGAATTTTTATATTAAAGGTCAAGAATATAAATCAGCTAAGACGTAGATATTATTTTTTCTAAGAATATTTCACTTTTTCGCTGAAATAGTATCGACTAAAGTGAAAAAAATAAAAACCAGTTGAGTTTATTTAGTCCAGGCAATTTTTTTAGGCTTTTGGGTGTAAACTGCGTACAATACAATACAATACAAAACTCTTTATTGCACACCAGAAACATTTAACACAGGACAGGAAAAAAACAAATAATAGGTTGTACAATGGGCGGCCTTATCGCTATGAGCGATTTCTTCCAGGCAACCTTTGGATGGGCATGGAGTGGAAGCGTAAATGAAGACGGTGGCGTGTTAGATAAATGTTAATAAATACTAATAATTAAATAGTTATGTAGTCAAATATTAAAGAAAAATATAAGATTATGGTTATATAAATAGGTACTTATAAAATATGGTGTATATATGTAAGCAAATAATATAAGTATGATAGATATTTAAAATTATATATCATAAATATGCTATACATAGATGTAGGTATACTATATGGAGTAGAAAAAAAAAACCAAATAATACAAAAAACAAAGAAAATAGAAAAAAAACCATTAAAGAGAGTTGAGGAAGTGTTCATAGACCATATTATGTTTATATGCGTACCTACCTATTTATTTAAATATAATTGATAATCATCTCTCTTGCTGTCCTGCTCAGTTCCATTCCAACCCGATCTGAGCGGGACAGCATCTGTATCACTGTATAAAACAAAGTTGCTTTCCGCTGTTTGTCTGTCCCTATGTCCCTATGTAAATCTTTATAACTATGCAACGGATTTTGATGTATTTTTAATAGATAGAGTGACTCAAGAGGAAGATTTACATGTATATTACACCCGTGCAAAGCCGTGGCGGGTCGCTAGTTGTAATATAAGTATAGTATACTTAAAATGTATAGTACTTAGTTGATACTAAGATTAGTACTACAATAACATTTCTTTAATAACTCTTTCATAAATGAGTATCACGCGCTGTGACCGTTGAAACTAGACAAACGTTTTCTGGTCTAAAGTGTCTTATTAATAACAATGGAATGTATAATTTTTTTGTTTATGTAAAAAAGTAAAAACCCGCTCCGACTTTGCACGGGTGTATCAAACATAGAGTGATTCAAGAGGCGAATTTATAAAGGAAGGCGAGTAGTATTTATAACCTTCCTCTTAAATCACTCTATCTATTATATAACACAGCATCGAAATCCCTTGCCTAGTTTTAAAGATCTAAGCATACATAGACACAGACAGACAGCAGGAATCAACTTTGTTTTATGTTATGTAGTGACAATACAAAACAAAAGAAAGCAACTCATGCCATATTAGAAGACAAAATTGCAAATGGCTGCCATAAACAGAAGAGGAGATTACGGTAACTTCTAAAAATAAAATATCAAGTCTAAACTTATCGGCTTATACCAAATACGGGGATCAGATGTCAGATAAAATAGAATTTACCTTATATTCTATTTTGCTGCCTACTTCGTTTAGTTAGACGACCTCAGTGGCTCAGTGGGCGAAACAACGCGACGCAAGAGGTTGTGAGTTTGATTCCTTCCTCGGGACAAATGTTCGTAGGTACGATCTGTAGATGTTTCAAGGTGTTTTTTTCTATGTTGGTACAATACATAATATAAAGTATCTATGTATTATAAGGTAACTATTTAAGTATATCAGTTGTCTAATTCCTATAAATAAAGCTCTTCTTTGTTTGGGGCTAGTGGATGCTGTGTGAATTTATTGTCGAATATTTTTATTTTTTTATTCAATATCTATACCTGGAAAAATAGATGTAAGGTTTTGAATAAATAATACACACCTACTGTTAAATTCTATTATTTTGGACATTTGACATTTATCCAACCATTTTCGTAAACCTATGGAGTTAATATTGTCTGAAATCAAAGCTTTTATTTCAATCACTACATAGTATAAAACAAAGTCGCTTTTTCTGTCCCTATATCCCTATTTCCCTTTGACTGCTTAAATCTTTAAAACTACGCCACGGATTAAGATGCGGTTTTTTTAAATAGATAGAGTGATTGAAGAGGAAGGTTTATACGTATAATAAAACCTTGTGAAGCCGGGGCGGGACGCCAGTATATTTATAATTACTAATCTTTTCTAAAAAAAAGTAGCCTGAGTTATATTCCAAGGCTAGAACTACGTTTATTTCAAATTTCAGCCCGATCCGTTTAGTAGTTTTTGCGTGAAAGAGGAACAAGCATCCACACATACATACAAACTTTTGCATTTATAATATTAGTTAAGATAAGGATAGAAAATAATTAGTCTTGGGGACGCTTCCGACCGGTATTGACATGGATCAATTGAGCTACCTTTAGACTGTTTGCAACCGTCTGCAGTTAGCTCAATGGTTTCAATTGTATATACTAGTTGTTGCTATCTATTCCTTGATTGTAATTTTCGTTGTTAATACAGTACCAGTAACTTACTTAAACTTGTGTTCCTTTATAATATCACTACATAGTATAAAACAAAGTCGCTTTCTCTATCTCTATATCCCTAATTCCCTATGTATGCTTAAATCTTTAAAACTACGCAACGGATTATGATGCGGTTTCTTTAATAGATAGAGTGATTCAAGAGGAAGGTTTCTACGTATAAAACCGTGCGAAGCCGGGGCGGGTCGCTAGTAATATTATAAATGCAAATAGTTTGATGTACCAACGATTGAAACTTCTTTACGCAAAACTAAGAATCGATCTGAAATTTTGCAAAGATGTATTTCCAGACTTGAAATAACACAATTATCTTTCAATTATCTTCCACAAAGAATTTCGAACCTTCAACCATGCAGCAAATTGTCCCTTTTATAAAATAAAGGAGTTATTATTTAGAAACACGAGAGAGGTCTTAACACCCGCCAAACCCTATTTACGTCTTTCTAGGAAAAGAGGCAAACGCCCTGTGTGCCTCAGTAGGGCTGGGAAAGACTCAGGTGAACAATCTTATTTTACTAAGATGATTGACGATATGGCTTCTGAGAAAATAGGTAGCAATACTTATATTCGGTTTTTTTAAATAATGGTCACCAATTCTATAGCTTTCTGGGTGTTTTCTTTGTATACTAAATAAATCTATAATATTTCTATCTTGTATTAAGTTTATCAGTCATAACACAAGCTCTGCTTAGCTTGGGGCTAGACGATGCTGTGTGGATTGTCCACAATTATTTATTTACTAGCTGGTGCCCGCGACTTCGTCTGCGTCGTACAGATGCTGTGAGAAATTTTATAGCATATATATAGCATCTGTACGACGCGTGTGTACGCGTCGTACAGATGCTGTGAGAAATTTTTGAAAACCCGTATAGCCCAGGGGAACCAAACTGAATTCCGGGTTAAAATGTATCCCATGTCCAATCGTCCCGAGTTCCATTTGAATTCATTCACTTCCGTCGTGATGCGTGGTTAAAGAATTTTTCTTTCACCCTCTCTCCCAGGGGAACCTTACCGAATTCCCGGATAAAAAGTATCCCATGTCTTTCCTTGTAGTATGAACTCAAATCGTCCCGAGTTTCATTCCAACTCATTCAGCAGTTTCGGCGTGATGCGCGGTAAAGGAATTTTACTTTCATACCCTCTCCCATGAGGACCTTACTGAATTCCGGGATAAAAAGTATCCTTCTTCGTACCTATAATCATGCCGAGTTTCATTTCAATCCATCAAGTAGTTTCAGCGTGATGCGCGTTTACGATACAGACAGACAGACAGACAGACATGAATGATTAAAATTACAGTTTTGGCTTGAGTATCGATAATAGAAAAATTAAAAAAAATTTACAAAATATCTTCAATGTACAGAATTGGACCTGTTACAGTTTTATTATAAGTATAGATTTATTTTGAAAGATTGGAATAATATGCACGATATAATTCAGTCCGAAACCGTGCTCAGTTACCTCTACATTGTAGGTATTAGTTCTAGTTTTTTATTTACTTTTTTCTCTGGTTTATAGAAAGCTTTTGGTACATTAAAATGCTCGAGATCAATTCACAATAACTTTATAAATGGAGTAAGAACTAGATACCAATTTCTAAAACCAGATCTGTACAACTTGAAGCTAACCTTCAGTAATCTGATACAACTAGCGGCGACACTTGACCTATTGGTAACTCAATTTATATGAAGCGGGTCAAGCGCTGCAGGGTTTAACTTATGAAATGTGTTATTTAGTTTTGATAATAAATTAAATACTTGGTGGGTAGAGATTCTCAATGTCCAATACGAATACGAATCCAATACGATATAATTTAAAATTATGGAAATCGAAAAAAAATAATTATAAGTGTTATTTAGATTTTTAGTTTGTTTCCGTGGCATGAAGATTATTTGTCTTGGTTTCGACGTAAGAATTCCCGTCTACTCTAAAGGACAACTAGAAGAAATTTCTTTCCTTCACTTCTATCACCAATACGCAAGAGTAGTTGGTGATTATTGAAAAATTCCAGATGTTACTACTTTCATGGAGGAACTTTCGATCGTTCTCGAACTGAGGGAAGGACGCGGGTTCAATTTACGCCGAAGTCTAATATTTTTGGTAACTTTTAAAATTATCAGAACGTTCAGTATTGAACGATTGTGTCTTGCTCGGTGATTAGGCTAAATTCTAGCATCCAATGGGCGGATGGATGAGGAGACTCGGCACAAACGATTCCGGTGTTCCTGGTACAAATAAATAAAAACGATCGACGACAAAGGTGCCAATGACAAAAATGTGACACTTAATCGTAACTTTACGCTTCACAAAACTGTTCTTGTTTTGGAGTGCGCTACGTTACTCCGAAGAACGGAACACCGAATTACACGCCCCCGAAAGCATACGAATACGAATTACTCAACAACGAATGCACGCTATAACGAAACACTCCACGAAAGCATGCGACCTCGAATAACGATATCTCTAATGATCACCAACACGAATCACACAACAACGAATGCACGCTTCCAGGAAACACTCAACGCCAAAACCAGGCTACCTCACATAACCAAACCTGGAAAGAAAGAACCTCTAAACTCTATTAAAGATTAAAATTTTAAACAAAAATTCTTTATTCGTTTGACAATTTTACAATAAGCAACTATTGGAAGAATTTTGCAAGGAATAAAAACACACTGAAATGATGGTAGAATAAATAAATCCACAGTCTGAAGAAACCCAAAGACCAATTAAAAAAGAAAATACGGAAGAAAAGATGAAAAATTACTTTGAAAAAAAAAGGAAACAATGAACATTGAATCTGAATTGGAGATTCCATGGATCACATTTTGAGATGGTCTTTCTTACGTACGTATGTGTATACATGAAATGTTGATATTATAATATTTTCTCTTCTGCTGTAAAATAATTTGCATAGCATTTTTATTTTTTGAAATTTTGCTTAGTGTAAAATTGTCAAACAATGAAAGAAATTCAGGTTTAATATTTAATCCTTACTAGAGTTTCGAGATTCTTTCTTTCGAGGTTGGGTTATGTGAGGTAGCGTGGTTTTGCCGTTGAGTGTTTCCTGGAAGCGTGCATTCGTTGTCATGTGATTCGTGTTGGTGATCATTAGAGATATCGTTATTCGAGGTCACATGCATTCGGCGTGGAGTGTTTCGTTGTAGCGTGCATTCGTTGTTAGGTAATTCGTAGTCGTATGCTTTCAGGGACGTGTAATTCGGTGTTCCGTTTTTCGAGGTAACGTAGCGCACTCCTTGTTTTGCTTGTTTCTGTTTCATTGAGAACAATTTATTTTCAAATAAAATAAAAAATATAGAATTTGACATTTGGGATATCTCGACGTTGAATTTAAAAGTTCTGTCGTCAGTCAGCTTCATCCAGCCAGAAAAAATAGGTTTTTCATGTCAGGACTGTGATGTAAAATTTAATCATTTATCTCCCTTTCCATCTACCTATTGGAAGTTAAGATGTAGCTATAAAGTTTTTTAAACTTACGCGTCCAGAACATATCATTATACATATTTACGGGTATTTTTTGCGTTAATTTACCTATTTTTTGGTCATCCCGTGACCACGAAAAAGCGTAAATCTGTTGAAAAGTCGACAAAAATTGATAAATTATCACGATAAATACCCGTCGTTATCTCTACATAGTATAAAACAAAGTCGTTTTTTCTGTCCCTATTTCCCTATGTCCCTTTGACTGCTTAAATCTTTAAAACTACGCAACGGATTTTGATGCGGTTTTTTTAAATAGATAGTGTTAGAGGTACCGGGATAGAAAGGATAACTCCAACAATGGCGTGTAGATCGCAACTGGTTTATTGATTAGGTTTAGTTAACATGTAGACAAAATACGGAAGATTAAAAGCACGTAAAACTATAAACATCACGCATTACACGTTCGGCTACATCGACATTGCTAAGCTAAAAATATAGTAATTTAATTGATATAGTTTTTGCATGTTGCTTCACCCTGAATAACATTGTACTTCGTACATCTTGGCCACTAGAAAAAGGGAGACAATATAATGTGTTAGGATACGAATTGTATACACAATAATCTAGACACAACTAAGATTCTTCTCGATAATCAACATTACATTGTACTTCGTACATCCTGGCGACTCGCAAAAGATAACAAGTATTCGTTAAAACTTGACAACAAACAAAGTACCTATTCATGTTTAGGTGAATGTAGATGTAAACATTAAAATTGTATAAGTATGTTATAGAAAATTGAATGAAAATGTAATACATAACGAAATATTAAAACAGTTATTAAGAGAACTGAATGAAAATTGAAACATAACGTAATATAAAATTGTATGAGATAGTTAGGATCTGAATGTTCTTATCTACTCGCACTTCACAGCTTAGATATCTAACCCGTATTTAAATAGACAGATAGATAGATAGATAGATAACTTCTTTATTGCACCATCAAAATTTGTAGTAACATATAAGCTTAAACACTAATAACTACATCTAAAGTGGCACAATCGGCGGCCTTATCGCTAAAAGCGATCTCTTCCAGGCAACCTTTGGATGGACAGGATCGGTTAATTTACTAAATTGACGGTGGCATAACTGATATGACAAAAATTTAAAAAGAATATTATATTTAAGCTAACTTAACATAAACTATACAAACAGAGACTAACTTAAGCAAAAAGAGCGTTTACATATACCTAATACTAACAGGGTAACAAAAATAAAAATAAAACATTAAATTAGGAGGATATATTAAGAGCGGACAGATAATGGTGACGAACCATACCTTTGAAAATAGGAAGGGATTTGGCATGTCGGACGGAAACAGGAAGAGCGTTCCAGAGCCTGGTGGCTTGTAACGTGAAGGAATCACCATAGAATTGGGTCGTGTGCGATGGAATTTTTAAGAGAAGAGTATCAGAGGAGCGGAGGGATCTTGAGTGGGAAAGGTGAAGAAATTCAAAGCGATCCTTTAGATAAGAAGGTGTTGAAGGAAGGAAGAGTATAGAGTAGAGAAGGCTTAAGATATGAGCATTCCGGCGAAGACGAATCGGGAGCCATTTGAGCCTGTTCCGGTACTCTGAAATGTGGTCAAACTTACGCAGCCCATAGATAAATCGAATAGAGTAGTTCTGAAGACGCTCAAGCTTGTTGAGTTGGTCTTCAGTTAAATCAGGGTAACTGGCGTCTGCGTAGTCTAAAATGGGAAGCAATAAAGATTGTGCTAGCGCAATTTTGGTAGAGGTGGGAAGAAAATTTCGTAGACGTTTCAAGGAAGCTCCTGTGCCAAAAGTCTTTCTGCTTACTGCTGCTAGTTGAGGACCCCATGAAAGCTGCCTATCTACAAGTAAACCTAAGTCTTTTACTGTTTGGCTAATCTCAACCGTCACTCCACCAAAAGTGAGTTTCGGCAAGGCAAGCCAATCTATTCGAGATAGCATTCTAGAGCTCCCTATGACAATAGCTTGAGTTTTTATAGGATTAACCTTGAGGCCGAACGAATTGCTCCATTGGTTTATGTTATCAAGGTCTCTATTGACACCAGCAATGGCTTCGCTTAGCCATTCGATAGGAACTTGCGTATAAATCTGCAAATCGTCTGCATAGAGGTGGTAGGGAGAAGATAGGTGTTCGGAGATGGAGTTGATGAAAATAGCAAAGAGAAGAGGAGATAGAACGCCGCCCTGAGGAACACCGGCATCCAGTTGACACCACGTTGAATAGGAATCGTCAACGCAAATGCGCTGCCGGCGTCCATTCAGGTAACTACTAAACCAGCCAATCACCGAGGGCGGAATGTTAAAAGAGCGGAGAAGAGCAAGAAGGATGTCAAAGTCAACGTTGTTGAAAGCGTTGCTGAAGTCCAGGAGTGTGAGGATGGTGACTAGTCCCTCATCCATGCCATGTCTGATATCATCAGTAATTTTGACAAGAGCAGAGACAGTACTATGGCCAGGACGAAAACCGGACTGTAAAGGATTCAAGAGATGGTTAGAGGTAAGAAAAACGCTTAGTTGTTGGTGCACAAGGCGTTCTAAGACTTTAGAGAGGAAAGGAAGGATGGAGATGGGACGATACTCAGAAAAGGAAGAGGGATTAGGCTTTTTTGGGAGGGGGATAACCTGAGCTTCCTTCCATGAATTAGGGAAGGTCTCTGTGTCAATGGAGGAATTGAAAAGGTAAGTAATAACAGGAAGTATTTCATCGAGAATTGGTACGATCATCCTTTTACTTATGCAGTCGCTACCAACAGCATTCGATGTGATGGAAAGAATGCTCTTTTTAACATCGCAGTCAGTAAATTGGCTGAAAGAAAAAAGAGAAAAGGCGGGAGTTGAAAGTGATGAGAGATAGTCCAAAGTTTGAAGTTTAGTAGATGCATCAAAGTTACTTGAAGAAGAAAAGTGAGAGTTTAATAGATTTAAGTCAAGATCTTTGGGAACATCTTGACGCGATTTGCCGACACCAAGTGATCGCAGGAACTTCCATACTTTCGCTGGGTCTTTGTTAGTAACATAATCATGGATGTAACGGCGTTGTGCATCCCTACACACTCTATTGCAGTGATTGCGGACCTCAGTGTACTTAAGCTTATTAAATTCTGTAGGACTGCGTCTATATCTAACCTTGGCTGCCAGTTTCTTATGCATTTCAGCCCTAATTTCATCAGTGAGCCAGGGTGCAGGGAGATGTTTCATCTTGACTGCACGGACTGGAGCATGCACGTCGTACAGACTTATTATTTTATCGTTGAAGCAGTCTACCTTTGCATCAATGGTGGCGGCTGTGAAAATACTAGACCAGTCCAAGTTTTGGGCATCAACACACAAGGACTTCAGATCCATTGAACCAAAATTGCGCAGCAGAAGAATTTTTGGTTTGTCTTTAGGTGGTCGAATCTTATAAGATAAAAATAACAAGTCATGATATGAAAACTCATCCGCCAAATACTGACCGTGCTTGGCGACATGAGCTGTGGATGAAACAAGTATTAAATCCAGAAGGGAAGGTTGACAATTAGGAAAGTGATGAGTCTCCTTCAGAGGCAGAATGGTTAGGTTATTAGCCTTAACTATATTCTCAAGAGCAGACGAACGAAAGTCATTCTTCTTGAGGCAGGTATTAAAATCACCCATTATAATGGTATGATCGTGGAGTGGAATGAGATCTTCGAAATGCTTTTCAAGAGAAGAGAAAAAGTTAACACGCATAGAAGGAGAGTAATAGACACCAAGTAAAATTTTACGGTGCGCGAGAGTGACTTGAAGGAAAAGGTGTTCGCCGGCTGAGGAGGCGGGCGCCTGTGCAGACATATTAATAACTGTGTATGGAATCCGAGATCGTAGGTATATGGCTACACCGCCACCTCCGCAGCCCGTGCGGTCATTCCTAATCAGTTGGAATCCTGGAAGTGAATATGGAGTTGTAGGTAAACTAGGTTTCAACCAGGACTCAGATACAAGAATAGCGTGTATGTTTTTACAAGATAGAGAAGCTAGCATTTCGTGAATGTGGGCCGGAATGCTCTGAGCGTTAATATGGACTACATTGAAATTTTTAGAAACGTCACTGAATGTGGTTTCTAGGGTATCATGGAGAGACGGGATGCTGCTAAAACTATCCCCAGAATTGTTACCAGTGAAAGAGGAACAAGATAAAAAATCATCACTATCTGAATCGCTCATAGACAAAAAAGACACTTAAAATACAATATTAGGTACAAACTATCTAGGCTTTGCAAAATGTACCTACTGTAATTTATTATTACAAATGGTACACTGTCCACCCGCCAGCTGCCGTGAAGAGTCAAAGAAAAATAAAAATAAAAAACATAATAAGAACTGATAAACTTAACAACATTATTATAACCTAAACTTAGCGAATCGGCTTTTGAGCAGGATACAAAAATATCCAAACTTTATTTGGCTTCGTAACGTATCTGTGTCCTGTCACTGTCATTGTCAGTTTGACGTGGATGTAAATTGAAGTTTCAGGAAATGTGACAGTTTGACAGTCAGTCATAATAACAAAAACAAAACACTACAAATAATTTAGCACAAACAAAAATGACGGTAATACTAAAACTTACATAAAACAAAGGAAGGAATAACAAAAGATGTGGACTTTGACCTGTGGGGATGTACTTAGCCCGGCCGATTCGCTCTCACACTGTGTGACACAAACAAAAACAAACTATTTACGCGTGACCGCACGTCGCGCCTTCGGTGCCGGAACCTCCTTCACTATGACCGTCGGAGCCCCCGTCACGGCCGTCTGTGCTTGTTGACAGATCTTGTTGAGGTCGTCCACACTGGAGATTCGGTGTCGGTCCCCTTTGGGGTCGAGTACAAAGATATACCCCTGCCTCGTCCAGCATTTGGCTACTCCAAAGCGACTCCTTGCCTCCATAAAGGCTTCATGACGGCCCTTGGTCAAAAACTCTGAAATAGTCACTCCAGTGTTTTTCAACGAGGACTTAGTGGACCACATCTTGTCTCGTACCTCAATATCCCGGAGCTTGCAGAGAATAGGCCGCGGTCTGTCCGACGAGGCACGACCCATCCGATGACAGCGACTGATACTTGCTTTAGTGAAACCGGACAACTTCAGCCTCTCCGACACTGTGCTTACTACTACAGCCGATGTGTCTTCATGTTCAACTTCCTTGATACCATGTAGCAGAAGGATCTTCCGACGACCACGCATTTCAAGGCTGTCTACATGTTTGCTGAGCATACCAATTTGATCTTGAAGAGTGCGGAGAGATGTCAACATCAGAGTTTTGAAAACGGCAAACTCATTTGCCAATGCTGAGACATCAGAGACTGGCGACTTGCTTCTCATCAGTTTTCCTTCAAACTCCGCCATTGTGAGCTGGAATGCTGTGCCCATTTCAGCCAAAGACTTTTGGATTGATGTGGCATCCACCATCTTGAGTGTTGTGTTGAGGTTATAAATTTTCAATGATAAAAATATTCTGTTGAGAGTTCTTTTACTGCAGGGAAAACAGCAGAAGGCAGGTAGGGTTGTGTGTAGGATAAGTTAGGACATTTATTTACTTAATATAGTAACTGTTTTTAATTTTTACAATTTATTTTTAGAGATAGTCAAAGCAATAGATGTTGCTTGCTAGAAGCCTACCGCCCAAAAAACGTTAGACGTTCACTCTCTGACATCACAACTTGTTCACCGCACACTGTAGTCACAAATTGTTGTTTGCACGCTGGTTGCTGTTGTGAGGCCTCGGGGTCTTCTATCTTGGGAAGTTTCAACCCTGAGCTCCATCTCGAAACACTCGGCGCTGTTTCATTTCGTTCTTCTGCCGTGGGAATATTGAACCCTGAGCGCCATCGCGAAACAGTCGCCACGCTTGTAAGGCCCCTTTCTTGATTTATTTTATTTCTGTGTCCACGGAGCCATTCTGCGTCTTTAGCGTCTCAAATTGGAGTTGACAGTGACAGCTCCAAAGTGACGTCTGTCTATTCTACTGTCGGGCCGCGTTGTCATGTACCTACGTATCGAGTCATGGTTATTTCTTTTGTCCCGGACCTCGAGGCTGGTCAGATTCCTACATAATCCTTGAAACCTCGTGATACCTCTTCAGCTGGTACGTATTCTGGTCATCAGCCTGTGCGTGGTTTCGCCAGCGGTCTGCCTAACCGTCCGTTGTTTCTGTAAAACTCCAGGATCCTGCATTCAGACTCCCAGGGTTACCTCGTGGCATCCGTAGTACCTTGGTTGCAGTAGCCTGCCCGTGAGAGTGAAGTGAAGAGGCCGTGTCGTCTTCCTCCTACGATTTGGAGTGTTCGATCTCGATCAGGTATATTTCTATATAATTTCTCAGCGCCACGTGTCGCTAGAGATAGTACGCGTTCTGTCTATAATATATCTATTTTGTCCTACAGCTATCTGGCTGCAGGATCTAGCTGGAGGGGGTGAAATCTTTGTATGTGCTGTCCCTGGAGAGTGGTCGGAGAGAGACCGCTCGGAGGCTGTTCGGTGCGGTTCAGTGCAAGCCCCTTCCTTTGTGCCTGCCTGACCTTTGGACCGACAGCGCTAGCTTACTGGTAACACGGCTGGACCCTAGTCCCCGTGTCTCAATTATTACTTGTGCTGTGACCTAAAACTAACCTCACTCTGGAACCATCCGGAACCCTCCGTTACTTACTCCACTCGCTGAACATCATCCGTGCTATAAATTAAATAACTGTAGATTTCTTAATTATCTGGTTGCTAAGAAGTTGAATGTAGGCTACCACTCCCCTGTTATTTTTACTCTAAGCTCTACCGCTGAACACAATTTTACTTTACCCTAAGGCGCCCAACATTACCAATACTTTGCTCTTGTAAAATTTAATAAAACTATGTTTATATTGTAAATCTAAGTTATCTTTTATTTGTAATCCTACCCCTCAACAACTATAGGTCCTCCTCCCTCCTCCTTTCCTCTCTCCACTCATTTTAAAGCGTTACACGCTCTGCTCGACACTCGCTGTTGGATGCTTTGCTGCCTTGGAGTCTTCTACAAGGGCCGTCGAGTAGATCTTCGGCGACAAATGTGATCCCGCGTCGGCTCGCTGTGCTTTTCTTCGTCGTGCTTGGGTAGAACATTGGGGTTTTCGACTTCGATTTTTCTTATTGGATTCGGTTTGTAACTGATACGCTGACACGGTGTGGCGTATTTCTTCTATCTCCTGCGCCAATGCCTTAAATCGAATGTTCATAATATCCTGGAGGTTATTGAGAGCTTCAAATCCACTTTGTTGATTACTAGGTGACTGTTGGATTTGATCGTTGTTTTGTGTGATCATTTTGACTTTAGAATTTGATGATGTTCTAGGTTTCACAAATGCGTCATGCAATAAAGTATTGTGTTGACCTTGACAAACTCTACAAGTACGTCTTGAACGGCACTGACCTTCCTCGTGCTGAAGTAGGCAATTTTGACAAATGCCTAACTGCATTGTTGTATTTAATTTTTCTGTATTATTGAGTTTATGGAAATCATCACAATGGTATATAGCGTGATAGTTGCTACAATAAGGACAGGTCAATAATGTGCAAGCTGTTGAAATAAATCCAAGGTCGCCTGACTTACTGTAGCTTGATTGTTGTTGAGTATTTAGCTTGCTTGATGATCCCTTTGACTGGCTGAAGGGCTTCTTAAGTTGAGAAGGATTTTGTTTCGTAGGCTGCTTCAATTTATTTTCCATTTCCTTCTTGATTATTGATGAACTAGATTTCCGGGGCTGCAGCACTGATTTATCCTTTTCACTTTTTATTGATGGTACTAGACCACTGAACTTATTTTGCATGAAGTCCAGAAGCTTATCTAGTCTATTTATACTTGTCATAAGATGCTTCCGATTCTTCTGACTGGCTGGATCCTCGAGGAAGTTGTTCTCGATACGTAGCATGGCTTCGAGAATATCCTCAAGGTTCTTCTTCAAGATATCCATAATTAGCAGGTAAAACAGGACCTCTTTGATATAGGATACTTGTCCAAGCGCTGTTCTGCGATGTAGGTTCCGACAGGCAATGTAGGGAACACGATTCGCGTTCGAACAGCTGCTCCGCGAAGTAGGTTCCGACAGGCAATGTAGGGAACACAATTCGCACGATACTACGTGTTCAGATATGCGACGTAGTATCTTGAGGATAACGTTTTAGTATTGTACGTTATCCAGTTTGTCCTTCGAGAGACAGTGATGAGCGCGATCGCGGATTTTGACTGTGAATCCGGCTCGAAGAAATGTTAGAGGTACCGGGATAGAAAGGATAACTCCAACAACGGCTTGTAAATCGCAACTGGTTTATTGATTAGGTTTAGTTAACATGTAGACAAAATACGGAAGATTAAAAGCACGTAAAACTATAAACATCACGCATTACACGTTCGGCTACATCGACATTGCTAAGCTAAAAATATAGTAATTTAATTGATATAGTTTTTGCATGTTGCTTCACCCTGAATAACATTGTACTTCGTACATCTCCGAGTGATTCAAAAGGAAGGTTTATACGTATAATAAAACCGTGCGAAGCCGGGGCGGGTCGCTAGTTTATAATAAGATTTTGCTGTTAAGTGAATAAAAACAAGACTCCAAGACTGCGTTTCCCATCCCTAGTTGTATTATAAGTGATTTTTATAGACTGTTCGCAACGCCCTCGGGTTTCGACGCGACATGAGAGCCAAGGTTGTAACATCTGATATCTAGATATCAGGTCGATATAACAATACACCTGTGTATTGTGTATTGTATTGTTTCGTGGAACATGGTCGATGATGTTTGGTCCGTATAACAATACACCTGTGTATGTGTATTGTATTGTTTCATGGAACATGGTCGATGATTATTGGTCGGTATAACAATACACCTGTGTATGTGTATTGTATTGTTTCGTGGAACATGGTCGATGATTATTGGTCGATATAACAATACACCTGTGTATGTGTATTGTATTGTTTCGTGGAACATGGTCGATGATTATTGGTCGGTATAACAATACACCTGTGTATGTGTATTGAATTGTTTCGTGGAACATGGTCGATGATTATTGAGATAATTATTAATTATTGATGTTGATGTAGGTAAAATCATCACGCTCGGATTTTAGTAAATATACCCACTTAATAATCAAGTATTTGTGTTGTTTCAATTGTATATACCTACTAGTTTAAATTTGTTTCTATTTCTTGATTGTAATTTTCGTTGTTCATAAAGTTAGTATCTGTGTTTAGTATGAGTGTGCACAAGTTAAGTTTTCGAGAGCTTGACAGATTTTACTTTCTAATTTAAAAAGATTAAAATGAACAAAAATCAATGTGAACACTTTATTTCATAATTTTAATTGTTTATAACAAGTATTTTATGACGTGTCCAAGAGTTCTGTAAAGTCGTAAGCACTATGATTGTGATTTTGTCCCGCGCAAAGAATTGAAGGGACAAATATCTTGTGAAAATCTCTGCAATATCGCGCAAAACTATTCGATAATTAACTCGGGTTCATATAAATCTATTCAACCGCTATCAAACTACGAGAAATACTTTTGTTTTTGCAACACCGAATAAATTACTTTTCGTAGTATTTTTTGTAGGTGATCTAAGATGCCAAGTGAATGGAAACTTTAAAAGTCATCTTAAAGTAAATACACAACCCATACTAAGGACTCTGTTCAAATGCAAGCGCAGTCAGTGTTTGAACTGAAACAAGCGCAGTCGGAGGATCCATTCCATTTTGACAACATTTTACCAGAAAATGACGTATTCAATTATTTTCTTAAAAAGGTACCATCCCATTCTGATACCCCTTAGATTATACTTTACAACAAATTGGAAATAAAAATTATCAGATTCCGAATGGTCATAGGAAAGTTTTCAGTTTGTCACGTCTTGGACACGGTTATTCATAAGAAAAAAAATAATGCTGGACAATCCACACAGCATCATCTAGCCCCAAGCTAAGCAAAGCTTGTGTTATGGGTACTAGATGACCCAAATATCCTGAACAGTCCTAAACTATCAAAGGCCGCTGTCGCCACAAAGCGTGCCCCTACTCGATCCCTACAAAAGTTTATCTAGAACATTCGTTGTCATGCATTTTGCGCTGAGCGCACATTCCGGTCTAAACTGGTCCAATATCTATGTAAATGATACGAATGCACGGCTTTATGGTCAGCGTGCTTAGGGTTTCAAATGACTTTAAATATCTATGGTTTGTTGACCTAAAACTAAGATAAAGGAAATGGTAAACGGTGAGTGGTAAACGGAGAAAATAGATTCCTTCTAGCTGAAATTCCAGTGCATGCACAAACACAAGTGCACTATCTCTGTTCTCTAGCTATGTATACAGGTGTAGCAAAAATGAAGGGTCAAACTTTCAGGCGGGGTGTAGATTCGAACACTAAATTCAGGAAAATATAAAAAAATCCGCCCTTTAGTTTTCGAAAAACTAAATAAATTTTCACTAGATTAGGCAATAATAGACTCTCATGAACGCACATATATAGCATAATAGATATATAGCCATATACATATATGGTAGATACTTTTACTACTTTAGTTTATATTTAACACTAGTATAAGCCCGTGGTTTTGCACGTGTTGTTTCTACGGAAACGTTTCCAGGGTATTTCTATCCCATGGGAACTGATTTATGGGATGAAAAGCCTAAGCTTATGTGTTATTCCAGATCTTGAACTACGTCTATTCAAAATTTCATCAGATCCGTTCAATAGCTTTTGCGTGAAAGTGTAACAAACATCCATACATCCAGAAATCTATACAAAAATCAGATCAGAAATCTATAAAATTTTTAATGTTTATAATATGAGTAAGATAATAAGAAAAGTATAAGAATAAACTTGTGACTCCCTGTTGTGCTAGAAAAGTATTTTTTCTAAAACAGAACCGAATAAGTAAAAGGAACAAAAAACGTAAAAACAAGCACAAAGAAGATATATAAAAATCCCATGGATCACCCTAATCCCACCTATTCCAAACCCAATCCTATGCGGGCAGTGAAAGTGCTAAATCATTTATTTCCAAGTGTCGGCCTCTTATCGTGTTACCCTCACACAGGGAAGATTCAAAGATTCAAAGATATTTATTTGCAAAAAACATGTGTAAAAAAAAAGGTGTACAGTAATATTATGTGAAACAACATGCTTGACCGGCAAAGGTATGCAAATTGGGTGGAGAGATGGCATGCACATAGCCTAATCATGCAAAAACTTAACAGCTAATTATTATAATTCATCATTAAAAATTCGTCAAGACTATAATAACATTTTGTAATTAGTTTCTTTTTAAGATTTAATTAAAACATTTGTAAGTTCATGTCTCTAAATGAAAGGAAATAAAGAAATAAAGGAACTTGTAGGGTTTATACGTATTTGTAGAGTTTGCATGTAGGTATTGGTAGAGTTTGTATGTAAGTATTGATAAGGTTTGGAACCTAGGTTTCTAATGATACCTAAATGATAATGTGATTGAAGATTAGATTATTCGTATAATATTAATCAATTGATATTCGAAATGCTTTTTTTTAACTTGCATTGAACAATACATAAATTATGCTGGCCAATTCACACGTACCATCATACAGCTTAAAGTTAAGCAGAGCTTTACATTTTGTTTTGGGTTCTCGTTAATTCAATACTAACCGCCGCCGCTCGCGACTAGTCTCTGGTGTTAGGTATTCTAAATAAGTGAATATGTAGTAAAACCTAAACCTATCGGGTCTGAATCCTGCCACCAATTGTTACAAATAGCGAAATTACATAAAGCTCTCTTGTATGTAACCAATAATAACTTAAATAGTTAAGATTTCGCCTTTCCAAAAAGAAATGCTCTGTCCATCCCCTATAAACACGAAATCCTATTTTTATTATTTACTTCTTTCTTTTTTCCATTCTTATTCTTTCCTTATTATTTTACAATATGTCTTCAACGTCCCCCTCAAAGTTATATCTACTAGAAGTTCGTCCCTGTATCACAAAGTTTTGAAAAGTTTTCATCTTCAAACCTCAATAAACAGTGATAAGCATAAAATCATGAAACTTGGAGTGATTTGTCAAATATTTAAACTTTCTTCATAACTTTGCTTACCAAGTTAAAGTCATTAATCTATGGTTACTTCTCACTTGAACCACGCTGACATTTTACCCTCTATTATAAGAAAACTTTATACTGAAAGCTACATTCAAAGGCAATTTGACAAGTAAATCTTGCAAGTATAATAACTGTTATACATACTTTACATAATTCTTGAGTGGAGACCGCGACTTGGCAAATGTAGTGTAGGACGCCAGGCCAGGAGGGATGACGATCTACGAAAGACTGCTGGCAGATTCTGGATGCGTCAAGCTGTAGACAGGGCGTTATGGCACTCATTAGGGGAGGCCTATGTCCAGCAGTGGACTAATATTAGCTGATGATGATGATGATGATACTTTACATGAATTATTATTATTCTTATTTCTTTATTTCTTCACAAAATCCATAGCTATTAGAGACGACGTTATAACTTATCTCATAGTTTAACTAACAGCCAATAAAGGATTAACATTTTATGAGTTTAACTTAAATTAAAACTATCACTTTATGTACAATTAAATTAAACACATAGATGAATATTTTTACTAGACACAGAAAACGCCCAGAACCCCGGAACAAATATTTCAAGATCATACAATTATTTGACCCAACGCGGGAATCGATTCCATAACCTCCTGTGTCGATGCTTACCGTGCTACATAGGTCGTGGATTAAAAACTATTTTAATTCAATTGTTTTCACTAGGTTCGCTTTGCAAGCATCAAAAGATAATACAGTAGGTACTTACTTACGTATGTATGCACTTAAACAAATTGTTGAATCCTACTAATATTATAAACGCGAAAGTTTGCAAGTATGAAGGGATGGATGGATGTTTGTTACTCTTTCACGCAAAAACTACTGAACTAATATGGATGAAATTCGGCACAGAGATTATAGTCTGGAATTAACTTTTGAGTAGTATATGCAAATATAACAAACTCTTAAAAATCTAAGCCGTCACCAGAAGGCAAAGTACCCAGAATGCTGGCAGCATTGCCACATGCTATATTTTATCCCGAAAATGCTATATTTTACCCACAGGAACGGGAATTACCGCGGGTGAAACCGTGAGGCGCTGCTAGTCCAGTATAATCTGTCTACCAGCTGTAGCATTACAAATGGTCGGTGAGGTTGTTAAAAGTTGCAAATTGAAATGAATTGTCGTGTTCACGAGTTAAGGCACAAAGTAGTCTAGGTTTTTGTTAATCCTTTTAGGTTCATCTTCGTTTGTTTTTTTGATTTTTACTATTGCAATATTTCTAAGTAGCGATGATCTACAAAGCAACTATTTCCCTAGGCAATTAGGTACCTATAGTTTTTTTTTATTTTTTTTATTCTGTTTTTATTTTGGTTTGGGATTTTATTCGCTTAGCGAATATGCCAATCCCGTATTACATACACGTACTTGAACAATATATCAACTAAAGACATCATAAACCATTGTGTACAAGGCTTTAGCGGCCTCGCACAGTGGTGTGGAGAGTACTCTTTGAACCGAACCTAACTCTGCAAGATTCAAATCAAAATCAGCAAACAATTTATCTCTCATCGGCTGAGTCCGAACACATTCCACCAATATATGGTGAACGTCTTCTGTGACACCACAGGATGAGCAGTTGGCAGAGTCAACCTTCCTCATGAGGTGGTTGAATTTATTTAGTGGTATATGTCCGGACCGCAACCTGTGAGCTATAACAACCAGGTGACGCTTCAATCTACTGTTTACCCACCAGGGGACACTAGGAGGTTCATTCTGAACAATTCTGTACCATATACCTTTTGTACATGATATTTCGCTAAATAATTCCTTCCACTTTTCGAAAACCTTGTACCTGTATTTTAACGTAACTTCAGTATACTCAGGAAAAATATATACTTCAGATCCAGTCTCAACAGCCTGTTTTGCAAGCAAATCAACCTCCTCATTTCCCCTTACTCCTACATGGGAAGGAACCCATTGCAATCTCAGTTGCACGTCATTGTTTAAAAGAAATAAAGCTTTCTTTAAGATGGCATAAGCTACCGAAGCCCCTCGGATCCCTGAGGCGCATCGAGCTATATGCTGTAAAGCACTCTTGCTATCCGACAGAATCACCACTTTCTTAGAGCCTAAAGAAGTGACATATGACAGTGCTTCTGAGATTGCAAATAGTTCCACCGACATAATTGTATTACCTGACGAAATAATACGGTAAGTTTCCTTCATATTGTGGCTGGGATCGTAAAACGCCGCACCTAAACCGTTTTCCATTTTTGACCCATCTGTATAAACTTTATGCCAGTCTTTGTACATTACATTTAACATAAATAAGGTGTAACACACAAGCTCTCTATCGTCATACTGTTTCTTCGATTTATCAATGCCGTCAATATCTAGTTTAATAAAATCTGTTTTAAAACAAGACACCCAAATATTCAGGGAAAACATCTCGAGAGGATTGCATCGCTTCATTATCTCATTTCGAGATTGTTCAAAAATTAAACTAAGTAAAGGTTTCTTTTTCCTGGACCAAAAACTAGATGAACATAAACAGTTTAACTCCTCTAAAAACGCAATAGTTGGGTTTTTAGTTATCGACTGAGCTTTAAGACAATATTTAGTGGCAAGATATTCACGTCTTAACTGCAATGGGTATAAGCAAAGTTCGCATTCCATAGCGTGGATTGGCGTGGTTCTTATAAAGCCACCTATAATGCGCATCGCAGTGTTTTGAACCTTATCTAGTTTTTTCAAATGTGTCTTTGCCGCTGTGTCGTATAAAAAGCATCCAAAGTCTATTCTACTACGTACCAAAGCTATGTATAAACGCCGTAGGTGCTTAGGATGTAAACCCCATGAAGCTCCCGCTAAGATCTTTAAAATATTTAACATTTTATATGTTTTTTCTTGCGTTTCATTAATATGCTTTCTGAATAGTAAGGACTTATCCAGCCAAATGCCCAGGTACTTAATAATTTGAACAGATTTTATAATATTATCATTCAAACGTAAAGAAACATTATCTATTCCTCTACCCCTCCTAAAGCTGCAACATTGAGTTTTTATTGATGATATTTCTAAACCTAATTGTCTCAAAGTACTTACGACCGAGTTTAACGCGCTTTGAACATTTATTTCATTGACACATGAATCTTTGTTTTGCGAATAGAATATAAAGTCGTCTGCATACTGTAACATTTGTACATTAATATTAGATATTTTCGAGATTTCGTAGGTTGCTAAATTAAACAAAAGAGGCGAAATCGGATCCCCTTGTGCTAAACCTCTGTTTGTCCATCTAACCATACTACTATTTGTACCATCATCATCATCCAAAATTTTTAAACATCTGTTACTTAAAAACATCCACAAATATTTACAAGAAAGTGACCCAATTTGAAGTTTATCTAATTTTAAAACTAGTTCTTCGAGCAAAACATTGTTATAGGCATTTTCTACATCCAAAAATACCGCAAGCGTGGACGCACCCTTAGAAAATCCTATCTGTATATGTGTAACAAGCCTGGCTAAGCAGTCTATGCATGACTGAGATTTTCTAAATCCTGACGTCACCGGGGCTAGGATCTTATTGTGTTCTACAAACCACTCGATACGATTACACAGCATTTTATGAAATATTTTGCAAACACAAGAAATTAATGATATCGGTCGGAATTTAGGGCTGCTATTAGGGTCATTATTAAGTTTAGGGATTGGAATGATTTGTATATTTCGCCATTGCAGAGGTACCAAAGAGTGTTTAAATACTAAATTAAAAATGTTAAGTAGATGCAATTTACCTACGTAGGGCAAAAAAAAAATCATTGAATAAGTTATTTTATCCTCGCCGGGAGCAGTATCTTTTCTTTTTAAACATTTTTGTAACCCCTCATAAGAAAACTCTTTATCTAAAAGCCCGTTATTCGATGTGAACAATGGAGTGGGAGGAGCCACGCTATCAGGTGCTAAACTGCATAAAAGTTCATCTTTCTTATCATTAGAAGCGATGACATGCTGCGTACGAATTCCTTTTACCCAGCGCATACGGCACCACATATCAGTTGAGTTAGTATTTTGATCTATTGATCCGCAAAAGGATTGCCAGTGCGCAGTTCGAGCTCGCCTATGTACCTGGCGTAGGATTACGCCTAAATAATTTTAAGGCTAGGCGCCGCTGAGCAATAGCTGATGAAATTTCCGTGCACCAATAGGGTTTAGGTTGGAATGTTAGTGTTGGATCCAAACATCTCTTTATCATGGGAATACTTTGTTTCGCCGCGTCATTAATTTTATTTATAAATGAGTCATAGCATGATTGTAAATTATTCTCACAAATACTACCAGTAAAGGAATCTTTTAGGGTTTCTTGATATAATGACCAATCAGCTTTCTTCATATTACGACGCGTAACGGAATTGCGCGAACCCTGATAACATAGTGAATATTTTATTAACAGGTGATCACTACCTAAGTTTTCGCGAGTTACATTCCAACTGAAGTACACCGCTATGTCCGAGGTCACGAAAGTGATGTCCGGGGCAGATTCTTGTACTTGCCCATTCACTAATTTAACCCTTGTAAAGTCCCCGCTATTAATAGATACAAAGCTGTGTTCTATAGAAGCGTCAAATAATTGCAATCCCCTAGAATCTGTCTTGGATGACCAATTGGAATGTTGTCCATTGAAGTCGCCGGCAACTATTGATTTTTGACTAAACTTTGAAAAAATACTTTCCCAGTCACATTGCGAAGTTCTTATCGATGAAGGGCAATATACAGATGCTACATAATTTAAATACCTACAATTTAAAATTTTTAAGCATATTATCTCAATACCTGGATTTGTATGGCTAATGTTATGTATTTGAGTTTTAATTGATTTATGAGTTATAAGCGCGACACCCCCGTATGAATCTAGTCTATTTTTTCTATAAATGTTATAATTATTTATACGACAGTGAATCTCTTCATTGAGCCATGTTTCACTAACTATACAAATACCTATTCTTTCCTTAGACAATAGTGCTTCCAACTCAAGTTTTTTAGGCATCAGGCTCTGTGCATTCCATTGCGAAATATTAATAAATTGCGCAACGGAAGGCACAGGGCCCGATGCCCTGGGGGCTCGGTTGTTGTTGATGGTGGTGTTATCCATCATGGAAAAGGCTAATGAGTTTACTAAGAGCCTCTCCATTACTCATTGTCTTAACAATGAGTGCCATAACCTCCTCCACTAAGAATTGTAGCACCATACGGACTTTCCCTTCTAAGCTCTCATTTGAACAGAAAATGTCTTTAGCTTTCCTAATTATTTTACTGATAAAATTCTGATCATGCTGGTCCTCTTCTGTTTTCTTCTCGGTCTTCCTCAAATCAAGAGATTTCTTTTGTTTGGCTTTTTTACCTTTCCTTTGTCTTCTTTTCTTATTTATATTACTCTGTAAATTTTCTTCACAAGTATCGTCTTTGGAGTCATTGTCACTTTCTTCTAAGCTATCACTGCATTCCTGGGGTTCTTGATGTACTTCTCTTTGCGTCAATTTTGCGCCTAAGCTTTGGCTATATGACAAACCAGGTCTTGTAAAGTCATAAGCCGTTGGTTGGGCCTGCATACCGAACTCGAAAATCTTATCTGTTTTTGATTCAAATTTTTCATTGTACTTCGTCGCTGCGTTTTTATAGGTACTATTATCTTTACTCATAATGGCCCTTATTTCTTTTTCCTTTATAAATACTGGGCATGATTTATCAAAAGCCATGTGTTCTCCCTTACAATTTATACATCTGAATTTGGTCACCTCACAGTTTGCATGATTTTTGCCACACTTAGGACAAAAAGCTTTTTGGATAGGGCACGATCGTGCTAAGTGGCCAAATTTCCAGCACGCAGAGCATTGCGTAACTGGAAAGGTGAAGGGTTCCACTTTAAACCTACAGTCATACCCATGAATATATTCGGGTAGCAATGGTCCCTTAAATGCGAATCGTACAGTCTCGCTTAATATCCAGTCTCCACTATCTGACGCTCTTTTCAACCGCTTCACTGCAACAATCTCAATTTCACATTTGAAAGCCTCCATCATTTCTTCCTCCGTAATTTCCATCTCCAAATTCCTCACCACTCCGTATGTTACACCCACCTCGCTTGTCAGGTTACAGCGTAGTCCAGCAGACGAAAAGCGGCTGTTCCTGAGTAATATTTCAGCATCCTCTCTGTTTTCAAATAATATATGAACTTTGTATGGGCTTTTATATTTTATAGATTTAACATTATTAATATTCTCAGATTTCAATAACTTCGCCAATCCTATATGTTTAGGCAACAATTGATGAGAGGAGAGACATACCTCAAAACCTTTTGGTCGGCTATACTGTTGAATGACTGGCTCACGTGACAAACGGTTCAATCCTCTACTAGGTTTCTTCTTCGCTAAACGTGTGGATTTACTCTGAACTAAGGTGAATTCTTCCTCCTCAATTTCCTTTCCACTGCCATCAGAAAACTCATTCATAATTTTTAACCTCTTCGACGGTCGTTGACTGCTGATTATCGGCGAGATGGGGCCGGCGCGGCCGGCGGCCGGCGCTGGCGCTGCATGAACTTGCACAACACTCTCAGATATCACATCATCACCCATCCAATCGTCCACAGGTAAAGTCTCAAAAGAGTTTCTCCTGGACGGAGGTCGAGGATCGCCCTCGTCCATTATAAGTTGGTTCTCACAATATTATGTACGATAGTGTAACGCGACGCTGTTGAATTACAAATGCACGTGTACTTCGCACAACGCACCGCGCGCAACTGACCTATAGTTAATACAGATTTGTATTTGTATTTTGTATTTATTTATTCCATGTCAACAAAATACATTGTGTGCGGAAACTTAAAATTAATTAATTAAATAAAACATAAGAAAAATCATTTTACATAACTAGTCGCATAATACTCATATAAATTTTAAATTGGATTTAGATAATAGTTAAAATGTCTAATTAATTACAAATAATAAAAACTACATGAAAAATAACAAAAACAAAAAATATAACAAGAGAATAATAAATTAAGAGGTCATACAACAACATAGAAATGGATATTATTTTTAAGTAGGTACATGTCAAAGTTCTTCAATTGAATTCTCCAGAAGATACATTTTTAATTTATTTTTTAGAATTGTTCTCTTATTTATAACTTCTTTTATTTCGATTCCACTTCATTATATCACACAACGACAGGACCTAACTTCCTAATACTTTCGCATTTATAAAATCAATATTTTTTATTTACATATCGTTTCATTATATTTTAAGGTTCTGTAACCCTGGTAAGAATTAGCAAGTTGAAGTGGCAGTGGGCCGGCCATATCGCGCGAAGAACCGACAACCGTTGGGGTAAACGTGTTCTTGAGTGGAGACCGCGACTCGGCAAACGTAGTGTAGGACGCCCTCCGGCCAGGTGGGATGACGATCTGCGAAGGACTGCTGGCAGATGCTGGATGCGGCAAGCTGAAGACAGGGCGCTATGGCGCTCATTAGGGGAGGCCTATGTCCAGCAGTGGACTAATATAGGCTGATGATGATGATGATGAACCCTGATAAGGTTTTTACTACTGAGCCTCTGCTATTTGTCTCTCAGCAAACTATATCTTATGTATTGTAAACAGGTTAAATATTCAAAGAGCGTGTTTCTCTTGCCGGTATAACAAATAATAGTAAAAACAAAATTAGTCCGGAGGCAAAAAAAAAAAAAAAAACATATTGGAATCGAGTACTTTGTGTTTAATATCCCCTACATTTCCATCGCGTTATAGAGATCGTTGCACAATCGTGGTCACGGGGCGACTCAATGTAAAAGTTTGAAACAATAAGAAGTCGCAAAATTTGAAAATCTTTTTTTCTAAACGTTTTTTCTTGCTTTATTTTGATGTAGGTACTTTTCAGAAGGCTGTATGTTGTTGGCTATACTTGAAATTATACGGACTGTGACGGGGTTAACTAATACCACAAAAAAAGTTAAATCAGTAAATCAATATCTTTATTTCTTTAGGCATAATAAATAAGTAATTAACAGTAACAAGTCAAATTTAATACTACAGGTGTACATAATTATCAAAATAATATACGAAATAAAGTGTTTAAATTTTATTGAATTCAATTATATAAGGGCGCTATGGCGCTCATTAGGCACAGGTCCAGCAGTGGACTAATATAAGCTGATGATGATAATAAATTAGAGGGACCGATATCCGAAGTTAAACAAGGTCAGAACTTGAACTTGTGGGTGATCACGTAAGTAATTTTGCAGTTGAGCTTGCATGTTGGATTTTTATTAAAAATAAAATTCCAATAAACATATTTTCAGGGTTTTTCTTATTTGTTTCGCGATAGTATAATAAGTTGTAAACGAACGACCCTCCGTGAATGAGTTGACTCGTACTTAGCCGGTTTTTTATTCGAACATAGGTAATCTACTAAATCGATAGAGAGTGTTAAATTTTTCTAAATAAAAGAAAAATTTAACAAATTTCCAAAAGTGTTTTAATTTTTTTTAGTTTTTGCGGGCATTTCTATTAACCCCGCTCGCCTCACCGCAACCCCTTTCTTTCTTTGCTAGATATAAATATACGACATAATATAGGCCATATACCGTACCGACATGTCTCAATCTGTGACGCCTAGACAGAGCTAAAAAAGATTAGAACTGGAAATTTGCCTATAATATTTCTTTTCTATACGAAAAAAATCATTGAATTAGAACAAATCGTATTACAAAAGTTGTAAGTCTTGATTTACCCAACTCGCCTTTTCGAGGTTAATCATTAAACACCTATAACTCTGTATACTATTAGGTTTTTTTTATATATCGCGATATTTTATTAAGTTGTAAACAACCATTCGTGAATAAGTCGACTCGCACTTACCTGTTTCTTTCACGTATTGTTATAATCTTACAAATATATAGACAGTGCGAAATGATGATAAATCTTTCTCTCATATTAGAAACCTCATGATGCTTCGGGCTATCTCCTCTCTGAAGCCGTTTCCGGGACGGTTTCCGGTTCCGCTTCGCAATGGCGCGGGAAATAGGTTAGTACACGGTACGTTACACTTTACACTCACGTCTCATGAATCAAAGAGATATCAGTGAAATGGCTAAAAACAGTTTTTTTTATTTTAGATGGAACAGCATGAAGAAAGCCAGTTTTACAAAAATCAAACCTCAATTATCTCACTTTTTTCCAATTTTACTTTGAACCTTAAGCGTAGGCAACTTTGAATGCAATATACCTGATGCGTACTGTCTATAAGAAAAACAAGGCGAAAACAGAGCGTTTAGGCTTTTAAATGGCTTTCGAATCCAAATAATGAAATTCTTTAGCTGTATTAGGTAGTCTGTGTTCTATAGCAGTGATTCCCAAAGTGGTCCAGGTGGACCCCCAGGGGTCCACGGGAGACTCGACAGGGGTCTACGTTAAGCGTGACAAAAATTGGGGGTCCACAATTGTAAGCGGGAGTGCATGAAAATTAATTTTCGTACGGGTAGGCTTATCGAACATTTACACTGGAATTGTGCAAGGCATATTCAACTGGGATGTACATTGCTCATAGGTAGACTCTAGGTGCTTCAAACTTAAAACAATCCTCTTTTTGTCGAGTATAAAAACAACAAGTCTTGAATTAAAAACTCCACTTTCGCCTGTAGAAATAGTCCTTAACCTTATATTAAGCCGCGAGTCGAAGCGCCTTCTAATTGACTTTTTGTAGCGTCAAGATAAAGTACTTAATTAAAGACTGAAGAGAAAAGGGACTGGAAAAAACTCACAATGATTGATTGAGGCTGGGGGAATTTAATAGACTATCCATGGATTGTTTTATAGACTCAGCCATTTTGAATATTGCATCGATTTGTGTCTTTTTGGCATATTATACTGCGAAAGGTCATCAGTCAGAGTTTCTCCAGAACAGCGAATGTGAAAGTTTGATCACAATCTACTGTATTTTTTAAATCTTTTCTTAACAGATCAATTACTATAATGGACACTTCTGAATATAGAAAACAATTTAATAAAGACTAGCAGCACCCCGTGGTTTCATCCGCGTAATTCCCGCTTCCGTGGGAATTCCGGGATTAAATTATGCGGCCTATGTGTTATTCCAGACTATAATCTATCTCTGTGACAAATTTCATCCGTTCCGTCCGTCGTTCAGTAGTTTTTGCGTGAAAGAGAAACAATCATCCATCCATCCATCTATACTTACATATTTTTTTTAATAAGGACTCATTATACATGATGTTAATCTACGGTAACACCAAGGCGCCACAGCGAATTCTAAAATGGTAGTATCTTACAAACAATCCAAACAACGGTGTATGCAAATTAAGATCAGCTTACAGTATGTGTAGATTTTATTTTGGTTCGTAAAATGAAGCCAGGCTGGTTTCTCTGCCAAATAATATCTCCTAACAAGAGATGCCTGAAGCCAACCACTTAATTACGTTGCAAAGACATCTGCAGATATTCAGCCTGTCCAGACGTAAGCTATCAGCTGTTATCCAGGAGATTGCTGAGATATCACATTGTAAGGAGTATCTTTGGAATTTATTCCAACGAATAGAAATCACTACACACATAGTATAAAACAAAGTCGCTTTCTCTGTCCCTATGTCTATATGTCCCTATGTATGCTTAAATCTTTAAAACTACGCAACGGATTTTGATGCGGTTCTTTAAAAGATAGAGTGATTCAAGAGGAAGGTTTAAACGTATAATAAAACCATGCGAAGCCGGGGCGGGTCGCTAGTAAATTATATTCATACTTCAGTAGACCCGTAGTAAGTTAATTAGTTATCCAAGAGATAATGACGTTGTATCAATTTGTGTTACTTGATTTCATTTAACATTGATACCTAGTTACAAAGAAAGTCAAGTTTTAAACCTGTTAGATACCTGTTTCGTTCTTAACTAAAATCTAAGTATATTATACTTAGTTAGATGTACAATATCTTTGTTCTAACCATCACTTACATTTTTAAAAGTATGAGGACACAATTCCTTTCTCTCTACTTTTAAAATTTAAATTATGGTTAGAAAAATCTATTTCAATTTGATAAATCTCACATTAGTAATTCCATGTCTATACGGCCATTGTTTATTTTTATTCGGGCTGGCTCGGGTATTGCCATCCTTTTATCTAAGGGCAGTGACTGTCTTTTGGACACATTTGAAAGTCTGACGCAGACATAGAGTGTTAATAATAAAGGGTGTAATGTTAATGCTGGTTGCATTGCGCACCAGCATTAGTTGCGGTGCTGAACAACCTTGCATTTAGGTATATTTGATTAGTTTATAATTCAAAGGGAAAAACAAGCAAAGCCGTGAGTTAGGCCCAGTATATAAAATCCAAACAATAATAGAGAATATTTCATAAATATGTGCCCCGAAGGCTTTGTTGAACCTATACGAAATATGTTCAATTATGAGAGGAATTTTTATTTCAACAAATCCCGTATTTTTGGTATAACGTTTTTAATTATCGGTCCATAGAAGAATGTCGGGATAAGGTTTATATTTGGCTTGCGCAAATATGACCATGACACGGAATTTCGCAGGCAGCTCAAGTGGCTTCCTATACGGCTTCGCCGAAATTCTCACATTCTGTCACTTCTCTATAATATCTTATTCTTCGCTTCTGCACCCCCTTACCTTAAAGAACGTTTTACATTTCTACATCTTTCTCACGTTCTTTCTCTGCGCTCTTCTGAAAGTCTTATGCTTCAAGTACCTGTCCACTCTACTTCCTTCTTCGCACATTCCTTTACTGCCCGGGCTGTACAGCTATGGAACGCATTGCCAGTCTCAGTAAGGCGAGCAAAGTCGCTCCCGATTTTCAAGACCTTAGTAAAGGAGCATTATTTGTCCTGTTGCCACTGAACGTATACCTGATTTCCTATATATGAGTATATAAGTAGTATATGTAAATATTATATGTAGTATATCAAATTGTTAGGTATTTGTATTTATATATGTATATTAGTATATCGTTATTTATAATATATATAAACATAAGTATTGTATTTATAATAATGTAGGGTATTTACGTATGCACACAGATCCCCTTATACTCTCCAATGATTCCATCCATCCAAGGTTGTCTGGTAGAGATCGCTCTTCAGCGATAAGACCGCCAATTGTCACTTAGTCTAAGTAATTTTATGGTATTTTGTTATTTTTTATTTAAGTGTGCAATAAAGCATTTTCTATCTATCTATCTATCTATCCATTCGCTATTGGTTTTATTAGTCTCCGTGGCATATTATTCATATAGGTTTATTAGAATTATTACAAAACGCTGTTAAGGCCAATGAGACACAAAATTCCAAGGTGTGAATAGTAACAGTTTATTAATTTTAAAAACGTTATCATCGTGATCACTTTTTGATGCAAATGGTATTGATAGTTTTTGTGATTAAAGCCTCATTTACATGATACCATTTTCTTGCCTGTTGCATACAATTAAATTGAAGCAATAAATGACTTGCATGGTCTAAACAATTAATTGTATGAAAATATAAACAAAATTATTGCTTTCAATTAATTGCATTCAATTATTGCTCTTGAATATACAAGAAAATGGCATCATGTAAATGAGCCTTAAGAGGACCCGTTACTGGCATTTGTGCAAGTAGGAATAGAATAGGATTTCGCTTACATAGAAACAGGAGAGATCATACCTTAGGAAGGCTTAAGTGCAAAAATAAATTCATAGTTTATTACAATAAAGTTACTCAACTATTATAGAAACTCGTTTAAAGAATTAAAACAATAATTATTTACCTACCTACCTTACCTCAAACAAGAACAAGAGTCATTTTAACAGTCATTTGAACCGCAATATTCTTTACATCTCGATCAAATTATGGGCGGAGCTTTCATGATTTTATACCTATTTTTTTTTACTTTGACTTGATAATGCTGTGTGGATTGTCCAGCATTATTTATTTATTACATAAGAGGAACCAAAGAAATAACCTCCTATATATCTGAGTTCCTATGAATATTGAGATCTTGGTCTAGTTTGATAAGCAAATCTATTATGGCAGCATCTTCAGTAATATCATTTACATTTTACATAACCCCAAAATCAAATCAACTTGTACCGCCTGGCGCCTGCGCCTCTACAAGACCTGTAACGAAGGTACGTCTCTACAGATGTTATCAAAAAGGTTAATAGGTAAGTCACCTCGTTTCATATTTTCAAATATTATTTTATACTAACCGTTTTGTGAAGTAGAAATAAGATAATTAAATCTCAGCGATCAATAACGCTATTGTTTTATTGTATTATAATTGAAATCAATTTAAACGAGAATCAAAATTTATTTTAATTTGAAATCTCGCTTCTGTCTAGGTCCCTAACACTGTTATTTATTTTCTTTATTTAAAAGGGAATCTCAAAAACTGTAGCACTAATATTCATTAACTAAGAGAAGTACTAAGAAAAGAACTAAGCTTCTACAAAAGCTTCACAATATAGGCATCAGAGATAAGGCTCTAGATATGTTTTCTTCATATCTGACTAATAGGTTACAAGTGGTTAAGATTGATACCTTTACTAGCAGTGTTGAAAGTGTCAATTATGGAATTCCACAGGGTTCTATACTAGGTCCTTTAATGTTTCTCATATACATAAATAATATAAACTCAATAGGTTTACATGGGCATCTAACCCTTTACGCCGATGACACATGTCTTTTTTATTTTGGCAAAAATATCAATGACCTAATAAATTTAGCTCAAACTGATCTGGATGTTTTAAGTGATTGGCTTGAGTATAATTTGCTTACAATTAATACATCAAAGACTTCGTTCATGATCTTTAGTGCTAAAAATAAACAAATACCATCATTCCCTCCTTTAGTTATTAATAATGATATAATTCAGCAATCTCACGTTGAAAAATATCTAGGTTTGTGGATCGATGATCAATTAACATGGAAAACCCATATTGAACACGTCAAAGCAAAACTGAAATCCTTACTAGGAGCACTATACAAAGTCTCGAAATGTATACCAAAATCAGTTCGTAACATTGTTTATAACTCTCTTGCAAAATCACATTTAGACTATTTGGTGGAAATTTGGGGAACGGCTTCTACTTCAAATTTAAAACCCCTTCAAAGAACTCAAAACAAAGTAATTAAAGTTTTATACCATTATGACTATTTTACGCCGACTAAAGAATTATACCATAAAACTAATATTTTCAATATAGAGAAACTGTACATTTATAATACATGCATTCTAATAAAAAAAATAACTTCAAACTCAATTCAATCAAACATTAAATTACAGCTAAGAGAAAATAAATATAATTTAAGAAATAAAATAAAATTACAGATAGCTAATACACGTACAAATTATGGTAAAAAAACAATATTTTCAGAAGGAGCTAAGATATTTAACAATTTACCAAACAATATAAAGGAATGTGCTAATATAAATACCTTTAAAATAAACTTAAATTATATGTACAGACAGAATCATTAATTGGTAACCCCTCAAATAGCTAAAGTTTACATTTGCCGTCCGACCGATTTGCTAATCTTTTACTCAAATTCTAAGAAACAAAAATTGTATCATCAAGTGGTGTTCGAACCAGGCATCCAATCGCTCGCATGACATTTAACCACTTCACTAAACAACTAAGCTAATGAACTAGTTATCGGACGCTCGAAATTTTGTGTTATTTATGTTCGGCAGCGGATTTTATTTACGATATCTGGATAAGAAAAAAAGATGAGGGTAGATCTGAATACAATCTTGGTGAACGAAGAAAATGTTACTGCCATTCTCAATTCGAGTGTTTACTGGGTTGATTTTTATTTATGTTTTTGGTGGAATTGAAGAATATTGAAGGAAATGTTGCATATCAGTAATTTTGTGAGAACTAAGATCCCGGTTATTATCGAACAGCAAATAAGTAGTAAGAAGATTGCTCGTCAGCTTAGAATAACGGTAAATTTCCTACTTATATCTTTTTAGTAAAAACTTGTTATCTTTAACTGCATAATATATTGTTGATTTGTTATCTTACAGATTCAAACCCTGCGCTTATGAGATCGTTAATTTAAATCCGAGGGGGATGTGAATGTAAGAAGAATTGGCAGAAAAAACAACAGGAGTGTAACAACAGAATAAATTAAAAAAGTAAGTGATAATTCGAATCCAATTTCATTTATCAAAGATTATTTCATCTTATTCTTATCTTTTTAAAACAAACCAAACAAACAAGTATTTGACTAATGCAAATAAATTATTTGTGTTTTATCCCACACACATAAAAACAAACACCAATTGATTAAATTATTATTTTTAGGTTTTGGGGTCTTCTATGGTTCCCGGAAAATAGAAGAAATGACTGGGAGTATGAATGGCGAACAATATTTGACAGTGTTGAAGGAAGTCATGTTACTTTCTGTGCGGATCGTGTATCCAGAGGGACTTTATTTTGTCCATCATAATTGTGCAGTGCATCGTACGCGAATGGTTTCTGAATGATTATATTTTTAAGAAGACATTACTGTTATTCCTAGCTAGCTAAAAGTCCGGACCTAAGTCTGAGAAAATATGTGGGGTCAAATGGTTTTAAATTGGCATTCGAATGAATTGAGGTCCAAGCATAACTTAGAGCAAGAGGTTACACAGATGAGAAACAGACTACAAAAAATAAATAATAAAAAAACACCTTTTGACCTCATATATTTTTTCAAACCTACCTGATTAAACTATGTTCCACGATTTACAGGAGATTCAAATTGTTTAATTCATTAGATTAGAAAAGTAAACAAAAATCTAATGAAAACATGTGTATTCTCGAGTACTAAATCGCAAATGGAACATTATTTATCAGGATAGGGAACTACTTATAAATAAGCTTGATTTTAAAATAAAAAATGTCTAAGACAAACAAACAATCTATGCTACTAATTATGTTCATTTTGTTTTGATAAGTAGTCATAAATTTTGAAATAGAAAAAGTGTGTTTACTTACCTAAAATTGTGTTTTATTTTTCAATCATTATATTGATACTAATAAACAATGACTTCACTATTCACAAGAATAGACAAAAATAAAAAATGGCAAATATAAAAATGACATCTAATCGATAATGGGGATCGAACACGGGTCTTGCGATTAGAAGCCAGGTTAATTCGGCTACTTCTACCACTACACCAACGTTACTTATATTTATGTCTCGAAATTTAGCATAGTTTCTTGTGCGTACCGATAGAAATTTAGAAAGGTATTGAAAAAATCTTAGTTTTCTGATTAAGTAATTGAATAAAATTTATAACAAAACAAAATACGAAATTATCGAGAAATTTGTAAACTTAAATCAATTATTTTTATGTTAAAGGGTTTGAACCTGCGTGCTAATGAATACACACTACTGCATATTCTGTGAGGGGGATACCAATTAGTGAAGCTGTCTGTACCTACATACTCTGTAAATTTAAGGACACATGAAAAGAACTACTTAGATAACTAGTATTTAAGGACACCGAAAGAAAGATCAAGCATTTATTTTGCAAAATTTGTAGTAGGAAATAATTAGTATGTAGATCAAATTTTTTAAAATGTATTTGTACCTATTCTATTCTTATAACAGTATACCGTGTTAGTAAATTTATATATGTATAACAGTAACCAATGCACAGTAATAAGCTAAAATGTATTTAAGGTACCAGAGGTATACAGAAATCATTGTAAAACCTAGATTATTTCTTTAGTTAAGTATCTCATTATAAGAAACTATTTGTAGTTGTATGAGAATAAAGTTCTTTAAACCTAAGAGAAATAAATATAATTTTTTAAACATTTTGTATATTTGACCAAAATTGTGTGTGAACATTATCAATTATCAATTTTCGTTGGCAATAAAGTTTGAACAGTAAAAAAAAAAAAAAATCATAATACACAATATCGGAATCTGGTACCTTTGTACTGAGTGCCCAATGTAACAAATGTTTTTTTTATTCTATGACCGTAGATATAGAGGTCATCAATTGTGGATTTTCAATTTAATTTTTGCGGCGTCTTTGGTTCTATTTACCCAACCCAGTAAGTAGGTGTCATTCACCTAAGGCGTGCAGATGTAATTAGGGTCGATTGCCCGCGAAGGCCTCCGATCAATCAATTAGACGCGCCGGCACTCCCACTGACCTGCCTTCAGCTATCTGCTGGTTAAAGGTTATAGTATACTAGCGGCCCGTCCCGGCTTCGCACGGGCATTAAACATTACATTTAGATTTTTTTTTAACTCGTGATATCTTTTGAATGGATTGTCAGAATCGAATAATTCAAAAAGTAATATAAAGATATTGAAGCAGTCTTAAATAATACATCATTTATTTTGATAAGGGTTAATACCAAGGTACAAATAAAGAGCTTTTTGTAGCGGTGGTATTTTAATTTCTTTTTTTCAATAAAAAAACGCTTATTGTGACATGACTGTAATAGTTAGAGATATGCTGCCGCTGATTTTTTGTAGATAATGGTGTGTTCTAAAAAAATGTAGTATATCATTTTGTTCTATCATCAATAGTTTTCGCAGCGCACGCGATGTAAGGTAGTTTTTTGATATTTTTTTCACACCTTGGATTACGTTATCGTAATTTTAGTAAGGATGCCTATTTTTTTTGAAAATGAAATATAGCCTATGTCACTCAGAAATGATGTAGCTTTCCAACAGTGAAAGAATTTTTCAAATCTGCCAAGTAGTTTCGGAGCCTATTCAATTCATACAAACAAACAAACAAACAAAAAATCAAACCTTTCCTCTTTATAATATTTGTATAGATGTATAGATAGTATAGTATAGTATATAGTAATGGGCAATGAAGAGAAGATAGTTTGGTGTCGGAAAAATATATTATAATAGCAGCGCCTCGCGGTTTCAACCACGTAATTCCCGTTCCCGTGGGAATTCCGGGATAAAATATAGCCTGTGTGTTATTCCAGACTATCTTTTTGCCAAATTTCATCTATATCCGTTCAGTAGTTTTTGCGTGAAATAGTAACAAACATCCATCCATCCATACTTACAAACTTTTTCTTTTATAATATTAGTAGGATTATCTACAAGCGGCTTCGCACGCGTTGTTTCCATGGAAACGTTTCCAGGCTATTTCTATCCCATGGGAACTGATTTATGGGATAAATAGTTGCCTGTCTTATTCCCGAGGCTAAAACTAAGGCTATTTAAATTTCAATCCGATCCGTTCAGTAGTTTTAGTTGGATTTAAAAGCTAGTTTCTAATATTTTTCATGTATTTTATTAAATGGTCGTTGGATCTGGTTGGGAACTTATGTATGTAAATCTATTGTTCGCAGAAAATTATTAAATATTTCTGAGAACAATGGGTTTAGGTGTAATGGGAAGACGTAACCAGCGCAGTTACCATCGAAGCGACCTGCCAACAAAGCCTACCTGCCAATCTGCAGTGCGGCCGTCGCCTGACATAATTGGCCACCGTTTCCACATACCCATACGAATTTATCCTGGTATGAAAGAACGGATTTTTTTCCCACCTATTACTACTAGAAGCAAATCGGGTATCTTAACTTACATGCATTAAAATTTCTACAATAATAAAGTACAAATACGTAGAAACTCATCAAGAAATCCAGGTGTGCTCATCATGTGTTAAAACATTCCCGAGGTTCCCTATTTTATTATTTTATCTTCTAAATTGCAAAAAAAATTGTTGTAACGTGTAATGTCAATATGATACCAACTTGAAATAATACTTTTAGCAAAAAAATTTAAGAATATGGGCTTGAAGGAACATCTTCAAATATACTGAAAAGAACAGTAATTAGTGTGAATTTTGAATTTTGTGAAATGACAGCACAGGTACAGCCGTAGCGTTTATTCAAACCTCTGTTCAAAGGGTTAAAGGCATCTTGGATCGATATAAAAACAGCTTAACTTAAAGCAGATTAAACTTGATAAACTTAGATAAAGTTTTAAAGATCTCATTTACACAATCGAGAATGAACAAACTAATTATTCTTCAGCTTCTTAATCTCTTTCAGAAAGTTATCAAGTCGATGGCCCTTCAAAGCTTTATTAACTTACCTAATTTGGAAATTCACAAGCTCATTGGGTTTTGTACCCAAAACGTTAAACGGTAAGTTATTACTACGACTCCGCTATTCGTCTGTCAACAGACTGTATCTCATGAACAGTGATAGTTGTAAGTTTGATAGTTGAAATTTTGCACAGATGATGAATTTCAATTGCCGCTACAACAACAAATAATACTAAAAAACAGAATAAAATACGAGTCAGAAGCGTCTCCAAGACGCTGGCTGTATGGCAATGCTGATGCACTTTGACAGATACTCACCAGCTCTCGGGTCACGCGTCACATCGACCAGATTCTCAGACATATTTTTTAAAACTTGGAGAGCCTCGGTAACCCATAAACCTAGGACTCCAAGGGGAGCGCTGGATTATATCGTTATGGCTGGCATGACGAGATATCCGACCACCGGCTCTAGTAATCCATGATGACCAAGCTATTCGACTGCAGTACCGCACTGGCATTGATGAGGCGCACAACACCTTGCATCCAACCGAAGACATGTTGCGATATGGATCAGAAATCAGAAAAGCTATCTCTACTCATGTGAAGAAAAAAAAGGTTTAAGTACTAATAATGTAGTTACTAAGTACCTTATATAAAACAAAATAGTCACCGGCTCGGATAAGTGCGGTTTTAGTAATGTTAAGTTCTGATTTTCAGGATGCGATCGCTAAAACAACGTCATATAATATAATAAGTGCAGGTAATGCAAAATTGCTCTTGGTAGCTACCAAACTCTGTGTTCGTCGTATCTCTAGGCAGCGCTACTATAAATAATGATAATCATAGTCATTTATTTCAGATAATTAAAGTCCATAAAATAGTAACAATTCTTAATAATTATATTAGTTTATCTCAGCTGATTAATTACACAAATATTATTTTACTAATACAGCAATGCTGTGTTTGAACAGCGGTCCATCTAGCTTATCCGCTATCATCATCAGGATGCTGTTAGTGGACCGGCGGACTCTGCTTAAAAGTGAGGCTGTTTTTTTGCGCATACAGGCAGCGAAGCCGTCCACGCGCGCTTCGGCGAACATGCCGGAAGCGCTGCAGAACCGCGGAAGTCCTATCAGCATCCTGAAGGCAGCTACAAGTGAAGTGAATGTTCCGGTCAGAAGTGATGACTAAAGTGACAGTCACAGTGTCTCGACTCCACCGCAGCGTCATCGTTAATCTAGGTCTAAATGCCATTTAGCTGCTCTAGGCGATATTGTGATCGCTTATCGTTTGGCAGTGTGCCAACGTACTTTTATCACGACGCGACGATGTGATTTCACCGTATCTAGGTAACATACGGTAAAATCGCATCGGTGGGCATTATACAGATTGGAATAAAAATAACATTTGACGGCTAGTTCAGAAAGTAAATTTAACTCAAAAGAAACATTAGTTTACCAAAAAAGTGAAAGGGCTTTGAAATAATTTTGAAAAATTAACCTTTTTCGCTTATCAGAATTATTTGCGCTACGTTATTAAAAATAAAAATAAGACTCCTATTTTGTTTGACATTAATGTAAACTAATGTCATATGAAGGAAAAAGAATATGATAAAATTTATTTTCTTTTAATAAATCAACTCAAAAATCTTTGTATTTTTATAACACTGATCGGTAGAGTTAATCATGAATCAAAAGAATTATATTCAAATAAAAAAACATGCATATTTTCGTGTTCTCCAGACAATGATTATTTGATCCACATTTGTCACTTACCTGAGATACTTTGGTATAAATGTCAAGAAACCTAACTTCTCGAAATCACTATCTAATGCTACGAGTATTTATATAGCACGTCAGGTGTGTCATTCCGCATAAAATATTTAATATCCTGAAAACTTTCAAAATCACTTGTTTGTCGTATCGTACGTTCTAAAGCGGTCTTATCGCGATGTCCAGTCATGTGTAGCGGCTCGCTGTAGATATGAGAACATAATACAATAAGCACTGTGCAGGCTGCATGGGCAACAGATAAGTTAATAACCGTCAGTTAGGGTGTAGTCGATTTATGCCTCGACCAAAGTGCACGTTTGGGCGAAGCTTTTAGCTTGAGTCTTAGATCCGTATTACGAAAGCTTGCTCAATAATCAAATTTATCCTTGGAATAAGTTATCGTAAGCTTGGCTTGACATGAATTTCTTTCTCGATTCCACACACTGAAAAATAATTACACAAAATTGAATATCATTCCGTGAAAATGGTCTCCGTCGAATCTCTCAAAACTATTCGAAAACTAAAATTGATTTCGTTGGAAACGAAAACTCTAGCAACTTACGAGCATGGACCTATTTAACTGGTTGACAAAACCCATTAAAATAAGTTCTTGTTTATCCAGTAGAGGTTCTATAAGCCGAAAAATACCTATATGGAAACAGACAAAACTTTTTTCGACATCATAACCTTTGCACAACCGGTACCTACGGCTTTTTTTTGTATTTTCTTAAGGGAAGGAAAACATCGTTTCAATATTATCTGATGAAACGCATTGTTAAGCCTGAGGGGGGCATTAATAGGTTTCCGAAAATAGTAACACAATATATAAATAAATATTTATTCATATTATTAATATTTATTCAACAATATCTTAGGACCGGAGGTTATCAAAATAGTATCTAACAAGCGACCCGCCCCGGCTTTGCACGGTTTTATTATACGGATAAACCTTTCACTTCAATCACTCTATCTATTAAAAAAAAAACGAATCTAAATCCGTTCATACGAAGGGACATAGAGACAGAGAAAGCGACAACTTTGTTTTATACTATGTAGTGATAATAACTTATTCTAGTAAACCTTGTTTACTTGATCCTAAAGTTAGGTAAAACCTAGATCTCAGGCGAAAGATGCTAACAATAAAAAATAACTAGAAACAAAATGAATAATTATCACATTGTAAGATAAATTATAGATACCTGAGTTCTATCAAATAGTATCAATGGAATACATCTCAATCGTTTACCAACGAGTCTTGTTAATAGACATGCTGAAGTGTTGTGTAGACAGACGCATCCATCTGATACAAATAGATTACAAATACAAATAGATGCTATCTATATCTGTTGGCGAATTTAGAGTAACTGTAGGATTTCATGGGAATTGCGGAATTGCGTAAATAATACGCAAACACCGTAGGAACAGGAAAATACATTTTGTGTGGTTAAAAAAAACTACTGGTGTGAAAAAGGTTTCGCTAAGAAAAATACTTAAAACTACTACTACTTCTTTAAATTAGTAGGTCATAGAATCTCTCTAAAAATTGACTTTTAATCCTGACCAAATGAGAGTTCTAAGCTATTTGTAATTTTGTGTCCTTTCTATTTATAAGTGGAATATGTGTGAGTGTGTTTTATGCTCAATGGTCTAAAATAAACGTTTATTCAATCATTCATTTTATTTTTATATATTTTCTGGAATAAAGATGAGATGTCAAAATAGCTTTAAAACTATCATGTTGGTTTAATTAATAAAGTATTTTCCATGGTGCGTACTTCAATCAGTCGATGTGTGGTCCAGTAGGCAAGAGTTTGCCTGCGATGCACGAGGTTACGGGTTCGATTCCTGCCTCAGGAAAAATGTTTGTACGATCTGCAGACATTTATTTAGGATGTTCCGGGCTAGCTCATCCGTTCCTCAAAAAACCAATTTCAACTTCAATCGTGTATTTTTCGGTTGCTATCTCGTCCACCCCGGATTAAAAGGAATTCGGGGCTCAGCGACAAATTGAGGTCACTGCGAGGGCCGCTTTTTGTAAGACCTAAGGCCACGGCCGGACTGCAAGATCACAGCATGGTTGGCGAAACTAGCAATAGCACGCTGAGAATACAAACGTATGATTATAGACGGGTAAGCCACACTGAAAAAGTTTCAGGTAAATCAATAATACATCATAATAACAGATAACTTAGATAAGTTATAGGTGGTGGTCTAACTTATTTTGGGGTCTTCTTTTTTCAGGTTTTTCTCAGAATCCGGCGAAACCACTCTTTGTCTATAATAATAAATATATTTGAACTGTTAATGTTTGTCAAGTCAGTAAGTCAACTAATACATAGAACCATTATTTGAGTATTTAGTATCAAGCAACACTTACCGATAACCTAGTTGCCTATCTACCCTATGGCAGTGCGGCTGTGGCCTAACGGGTGCAAGAATGGTCTGGCTTAACGGGATTAGAGCTAACGAGGCCGAGGAGTTCGATTCCCGCAGCTGCTTTAAACCGACCGACACTGTCCACTTTGAAATACTTTAAATACTGTTATAGGTACAAACAAAAGTATACAGTGTGAGTCTTTATAAAGTGCACATACTAAAATGAGTGAAAATATACTCAATTTTATCGACGGAAAAAAAGTTAAAAAAATTCTAAAAAATATATTAATTTTTTTATGGCCTTTTTAATATTTTTTATGACCACTGTCTACCCAATGTAAACAAACTGTTATTATTTTTGAACAAAGAGTCGTATCTCTATGAATCAAAATTAATTATGATCTCTAATGATAGGCCGTGCTTATAAACCAAAAATGCTTCAAAAAATACACACCATAAATTAATAAATAAATGATATTGGAAGAAAAACTTACTATTTTTTTATCGTTTTTATAAGAAATATCAAATTTCTAAAAAAAAAGTCCCACAAACCCTATGTTATTGTTATTTCACGTTATTCTACATCGTATTAGCTTTATAATAGTAAAAAAAACCAAGCCGAAAACATAAACACAACATTTTCTACCGGTGATTGAAGACAGGCCCTTCTGGTGTGTTTTTAATAGGGAAAATGAATTATTAAAACAAAGAAAACTAGTTAAAATCATTTACTAATTATTTAACATTAAATTATTTACAGGATCAAACTAGTGCATTAACTGTTCAAAATGTCCACCTCGCTGTTGTAGGCACATTAAAGCGCGAAGGGAAATTTGTTGAGTGGCTCTTCTTATCATTTCCGGATCGTTGCGAATATTATTTGCGCAGTTCTCGATCCGGTCATATAAATCGGTTTCACTTGAAATATGAGTGTTATACACCCGTTGCTTCATTGCCCCCCATAAAAAGTAGTCTAGGGGCGTCAAGTCGGGTGAACGTGCAGGCCACCCTACAGGTCCTGCTCGACCAATCCATCGGTTAGGGTAATTTTCATTCAAGAATTCTCGTACAATTCTCGCGTAGTGGGCAGGACACCCGTCCATTTGAAGAAACATTCTTTGCCGTGTCCTTAACGGCACATCCTCCAGCTGTTGTGGAAGTTGGTCCTGCAGTAGCTCCAAAAATCTTTCGCCGTTTAGAGTTTGCGGCAATATCAGCGGTCCAATTAATAGGTCATCAATAAGACCCGCCCAAACGTTAATAGTAAATTTGACTTGAAATGTTGATGGGCGTTTCAATTTCGGGTTTTCACCTTTAGGGCACCACCGATGTAAATTTCGGCAATTAGTGATGCCATCTCTTGTAAAGGACGCTTCGTCCATCCATAGTATGGTTTTTGAAAATTCGGGATTTTCACTTATCTTTCTTAGTATCCATCTCGACATTACGCATCTTGGGCGCCAGTCTACATCTTCATGCAGATGCTGCACTCTTTGATAATGATAGGGAAACAGCCCTTCCTTCCTTAAAATCCGCCACACAGATTTTTGAGAAATTCCATAACGCAAAGCCAGACGTCTAGTGCTGGTACTTGGATCAGCGTACAAATCATTTAGCACTGCTTCTTCGATAGCGACGTCAATTATAACAGCCGGTTCGCGGTGATCTCTCATGGCTCCGATTCCGGAAATGCATATTTTTCGGTGAACTTCTTGGAAGTTGCGGGCAGATGGTACGGGCTGCCTATTCGGGAACGCAGCTATGTAAGCTACGCGTGCAGCTCGAGCACTTCCCCGTGCCATTCCATAATAATAATGGATGTCGGCAATGTGTGCCGGAGTGAAATCACTTATACGTGGCATCACGTAAGCATTCAACAAAGGCGTAGTACTTCGCAAACAAAAACAACTTGGTTAACGAAAGTACAAGTAGCAGCGGCGAATAGTTCGGAGCGACTGACTCATGCTGTCCTAACTTCCTTTGGGGTCCGTATCCTCGCACCCCGCACCTCACCTCACCTCACCCCGATCTTGTCTACAACAATAACACACAAAAAAGGGGCTCTACCTGGTAGCTTATCGAAAAAACATGTTCAGCTGAATGAAGGTCATTGTTTAACCACCAATTGAAAATGTTGTATTTATGTTTTCGGCTTGGTTTTTTTACTATTATAAAGCTAATACGATGTAGAATAACGTGAAATAACAATAACATAGGGTTTGTAGGACTTTTTTTTTAGAAATTTGATATTTCTTATAAAAACGATAAAAAAATAGTAAGTTTTTCTTCCAATATCATTTATTTATTAATTTATGGTGTGTATTTTTTGAAGCATTTTTGGTTTATAAGCACGGCCTATCATTAGAGATCATAATTAATTTTGATTCATAGAGATACGACTCTTTGTTCAAAAATAATAACAGTTTGTTTACATTGGGTAGACAGTGGTCATAAAAAATATTAAAAAGGCCATAAAAAAATTAATATATTTTTTAGAATTTTTTTAACTTTTTTTCCGTCGATAAAATTGAGTACATTTTCACTCATTTTAGTATGTGCACTTTATAAAGACTCACACTGTATTATAGTACTTCCTCATAAATCAAAGGTAAATGCTAGCTTCCACTAAAGGTTAGGTATTTGCTGTTAATGGAATTTTTCTAGCAAGATAAATACATAGTAGCAGTCCTTCCTAACTAATATTATAAACGCGAATTGTTGTACTCTTTCACTCAAAAACTATAGAAAGAGAGAAAGAAAGACAGAAAACTCATTTATTTGGCCCTTTTACATAATTATTAGGTACATATAAATAATAACACAATCAATAGGCAAGAAGTAAATAGGTACTACTATACCTACTGACTTTACAAACACTGAATGGATCGAATTTGAATAGACGTAGTTTTAGTCATGGTATAAAACATAGTCTTCTTTTCAACCCATAAATCAGTTCCTTTGGGAAAAAAATACAATCAAGGAGGAAAACTAGTTGATATAGTTATTGAGCTAACTGCTAATAGTTGATAACAGTCTAGAGGTAGCTAAACTGATCCATTAATATACCAGTCGTCGCGTCCCCAAGACCCTAGCGGCTTTGCCACGCTGTATGGCAATGCTGTGCCAGATACTCACCGGCTAGATGGTCACGCTATAATATAACAATAAAATATTAATTAACAACGAAAATCATCAAGGAATACAAAAAATTACAACAAGTATATACAATTGCAACCATTGAGCTAACTGCAGACGGTTGCAAACAGTCTAAAGGTAGTTCAATTGATCCATTTCAATACCGGTCGGAAGCGTCCCCAAGACACTGGCTGCATTCCACGCTGTATGGCAATGCTGATGCACTGAGCCAGATAGGTACATAGCTTTTTCACGGTTCACGCGTCGCATCGACCAGACGCTCAGATAATTTAAAATAAAACCCACTATAATGTGATATACATTACGTTTAATATAATATTGTAATACTTATCAATAGCAAATACATCCGAATAGACTGAGAGGCGTAAGAATTCTGTTTTAAAATGGCAATTCGAATCCAATGGGCAGAAGAACGCGAAATAATCGATAATGAATGGAAATGAACGATTGAGTGAATAATGAACAATAGAGTCAGCCAATCAGCGACTGATTGATTAAGTCTATTGTTTATTGCGTTTTATGATATAATATGAGAAAGACTTTTCTTGAAGTAGCAATTTAATAATAACAACAACAATACCTGTATATATACAACCCACTCAGCATCATCTAGTAGATAAGTACGAAAACCTTTTATTATCACTTCTATTACACTTTTGATCAAGATCTTTTTAGCAGATTTTGAGTTATCCTTAATAAAGAATAAAATACAAATTTGGTTTTTTAAAACATCAAATTACGTACCTTCAGCAGGTAGGTAATACGAATATAAAATCGATAAAAACATAAAATGGAACTCAATCATTTCACAGAATTGAAAACCAATCCGCATACATTACTCTGACATTTTGAGAGACCGATTTCCTTTGTTCATTTATCTGGTGTCCATTTTAATTCCGTCAATCCGTCACCTGTCGTAAGCACGGCACGTGTTAAATTGAATCAACGTGTTAAATCAGCTCGCGTTCAAACGTGCGTTGCATCCATAGACATATAATTTTTTCCCAGCCTATGGTTGCATCTACATATGTAATGCAATTCGTGGACAAGTGTAGAATCTACTAAACTATATGCACTGAACAAAGCAAAGCCCGCGGTGAGGTTTGAGAAATCACTACACAGTATAAAACAAAGTCGCATTCTCTGTCCCTATGTCCCTATGTATGCTGAAATCTTTAAAACCACCTTAGGGGAGTAGATTTAAAATCAGCGCCGCATGTTTTCTGCATGCAGCACATAGCTGAATCTACTCCATTTGCCTATGATTAGTTTTTAATTCTAGTTTATGTTAAGAAATTTATAGGCAGTAAATGATTTTTCTATTCTATTCTAAAAAAAAACTACGCAACGAATTTTGATGCGGTTTAATAGATAGAGTGATTCAAGAGGAAGGTTTATACGTATAATAAAACCGTGCGAAGCCGGGGCGGGTCGCTAGTAGTTTATATTTATTTGATAGTGAAGCAGTTCATAAATAATTAATTAATAATTCTAGACAACATTATCCACCCCAAGCTAAAAAGAGCTTGTTATATACATACGTACTAGATGACTTATTCATTTTAATACATTTTAAACATTATAATATTACCCACATTAAAGATAGATATTTTTTAATGTACACAGATAACAATCAAATCAGCCTGATAAATATCTGAAAGTCCTATTTAGCGACTTTTATTAAACAAATAATAATAATTGATGTTTCATAATAAGTGAGACCGAATTCAGCAGCATAACTAATTGGACCGCACAAAGGATAACGTTTAAAAACACATCAAAAACAGAACTCTCAAGTTCCTCTATTAAACCTGTCTGTTTATTTGTCATCCGTTAAGTGACGGCGCAGGAAGATTGATAGGTAAACAACTCTTTGTTTGTGCTCTCGGCGGCTCCGGCCTATCACTCATACAGTATGGGATGAAACTCTGGGGAAAGGTTTCGGAAGATTGCGTGCGCTTGTCAACAACCAAATTTCTGCTCTGTACTTACTACATTGTAGGCCTCACTCAATTTTAGCTAATCAGTAGGGGTATTTTAATTCTTTCGATTCGTTTCCGTAACGGAAACCTCAAATCCGAATTCGATTCCATTTCCGTCAGATCTTTAGAACGCTATTTTGATTTCATATCCTAATGAAACTAAGGATCCAAATTTAAATGGCGATAGTTTTCACTCGTTGCCATTGAAAGTGTAAGTTTAATAAATATGTTTAACGAAATAGAGTCACTAGTGATAGCAATACATACGTGTTTCATATACTGGTCGATGGTCCGCACGGCAGCGGGACGACCGCCACCGTAGGTTCCGGATCCTTCATGCCTCCCACACTCATGGCTGTACCTTACACATTATCTACGATATAGAGGCACTAGCAATACATACGTGTTTCATATACTGGTCGATGGTCCGCACGGCGGCGGTGCGTCCGAGCAGCAGCGCGTCCATCTCACTCTCCGGCAGCGGGACCACCGCCACTGTCGGCTCCAGACCCTTCATGCTTCCTACACTCATGGCTGTACTCTGTGACTGATGAACACACACTTTTCTTCACACTTTTTTGGTGACTTCACATCAATTTATGTCACCTTTATGTAAGTGTACTTATCAATTATGTCACTTTCTTTAGGTGTAATAATTTATGTCACTTTATATCGGTTTTTCAATTTATGTCTCTTTACACAGGTGTAACAATTAATGTCACTTTATATCGGTTTTGCAATTTATGTCACCTTACATAGGTGTTTCAATTAGCGTCTCTTTAGGTAGGTCACCTTTTACGTTTTTAGAAAGAATTTTTGGTATCTCAAAATCCACGCATAAACGACCCAGTTTCTGACGTCACACACATAAATCTGTTTTTTCTCTTGACGCTATAATCCCTTTAACTTTTTCTACAACTTTAAGACTTGTATTACACAAGTGCACACACCTTTTTACACCTTTTTTGTGAATTTACAGAAATATTAACATGATCTAGAGCCAACGTCCATTTTCAACAATTTTACACTTACACCATTTTACTTCTGTCCTGAAGATATGTGTCACTCATTTAACACTTTGTTGCGTTGATTTAAAATCGATAACGACGCACATACATTTTCAAGCTAGGTTAGTCTTTATCCACTTTGAAATAAGACAGGAATTGCTTCGTCTGGTTTATTTACGACACTAATCTACAGGAACATACAGGGTTATATTTTTCAAATAGCCCATGAAAGTCTCTTTACGTCCAAATTGCACTTTATTGTGTTGACATAAAGTTTATATTCTTTTTATCACATTTGAGTCTAATTTTAACAAAACACTTAATTTTTAATTAGCTAAATGGCTACAAAATTATTTTTTTTTCTTTTTTTTACACTGCTATAAAGTGGATATGGTTTTGCACTATTTAGTTTTATAATGTATTGTCGTAGGTTTTAAAGTTATCTATGTAGTTCAATTACTTAAATAATTTATTTTTATATAATATAAGTTCTAAAATTCTTGTTACGATTGTTCTAGTTAATTTTTATTTCTTGACTACACTCTACGTTTTATTTCACTTCGCCTAAGTTTTAGTTTTATAATGATTTTCACTGTTCACTAAATTTCACTTTATTTTTCACTGAACTCCATAAATCGCAATCCGTTTCACATTGATCCCAACTCGAGTCAGTCTTATCTACAGAGATTTATCGTTTTTGGTTCAGCATTCCGTTTAATGTAGAAATATATCTTGGGACATTTGTTGAGGATACTGTTTGTAACAATGGTATAAGATGTGGAATTGTTTTATTAAGTGAGTATAAACTTGAATCAGTAATAAATCTTTTCAATCTATTTTTCAATTAATTATGATATCTGCCAATAACATAGACCGTTTGTCCACTCGATCGATGATTCAATCAATTGTATTTAATAAGTAAATTATTAAATTATGGATGAAAGCTAAACCTATCATTTGATAGCTCGATAGTAAAAAACTTTAGGAAATATTCCGTCATATTCTGACATACTTTTTTAATTCGTCGCGTTGTCAGGGTCGCGATTCACTATGACATAAGAGATTCCTTGTCCCGACTGTGTCACGTTACGACGACCGATTCTACTCCTCTATCTTGTCGCCTCATTTACATTCAGCCGTAGTGAGTAGGGAAGTGGGCAGGGAAGTGGGCAGGACGAGTGTGTAAACGCGATAATTCTCATGCCACTGCCATTGCCAGTCGCGCTACCCGGTGCTCCCCAAAATGGCGGTTTTTTGTGCGGAAGTCAAAGGACCGGCAGTGCGAGTGGTTTACATTGCAAGCAGTGCGTGTTTACATTCTCAGTACCTAATCGACGAGCGCCTGGAGGAGAAAGACGGCCGCTGTAATTATTTCGACGTCTGCCATTGCCGAAACATGAAAGCGAAGTGAGTGGTAGGGCAGTATGTAAACACACACTCCTCTCGATCCTGCTGCAGCGGTATTTGGGGAATTATCGCCGGCAGCGCGAGGAGCAGTGGCAGGGGTTGAATGTAAATGCGGTATTAGATGTGTAACACGCTTGAATTGGTCACAGTGAATCAACCCCCAGGTTTAAATAATAACGTGGATGTGTGTCAAAGAACAAATGTATTTATAGTAAATTATATGCATTGAGAAGTAACTTTCAAAAAATAATTGAAATTACAGAGTATGCCAATAGACGGTTTTATCACTCAAGCGCGAACTCTACTAGACTACCGTGGATGGGTAGGAGCGTTGTATTATAAAATTGAATTGTTAGCATTATAATGTAGAATATAACTTAACAAATACATACTATTACATTAATAAAAATTGATTCGATTAATTTCTCTACACACATATTGCGTTTCTTCAGGATTCGAAGCGTTTCAATAGTGCATTTCCACCTTAATCGCCACCCTGGAAGCGACATAATGACATTTTGAGAGTGCAAAATAAGTAATTAAGTCGATCGCACTCTATATACGTAGGTTGACGGTTGTAAAGGTAAAACAAACCCTGAGTCATTCCGATCACAGTTCTAATTCCAATAACAATAAAACGTTTTACGAGATGGTGGTCCAATCTAACATGGTGGTCTAATCTAACGAACCCTAATAAACGGAAGGTGATTTTATTGTTTTTTTAGTAGTTTGTTGCTTGGTCACGTTTGAGAAGATAGCTTGACCTATTTTCACGTATAAATTTATCTATCAGTCAGTAATGTAAGATCTCTATCAATTTGAGATAACTAAGTAAAATACTTGTCGATTTCAGATCTATTCCTTAAAAAAACATTATTTATTTATTTAATTCGGATTATCATCAGCTTATCTAATTACAATAGAATTTAAAATAGACACAGAGAGCTAATAATAGGCATTTACTAATAAATTCATATTATACCTAATAGATAAGTTGTATAAAATTGAACACAATATTTTTTTTAACCGAAGTTGGCTCTTCTAACCTTCAACGAAGTGATATCATAATTTTGGTTTGATTTGTTCACTTTATTTTCATCTAGCTCTAAGCGCGCAAATAAGGTATGTGACAAATTACATTGTGTAATAGATACAATGTTATACAAGCATTTTAAACTCCTTTTGGTCCCGTACATAATATACTTCTCCAGGCTACAAAACAACCCTTAAAACAACGGAATCGTAATCTCCTTGCTCAGTTAATCTGTAAATCCTCCGACATCGTACTCTAGTTTTTTGTTCTTTTTAACGTTTCAAGAGAATTTATTTTAGCGAGAGGCTTCAATAATTTTATTAACGCTTCTATACTAATAACGTATCCTACTTACGTCCATAGATACTATTGTATAGTCTGAACTTGTGCTTTCCAGACACCCAAGATACAAGCCTAGAGCTTAGTTTGGGTTGCACTAGAAATCTCTAAGTACCTATGTATATTTGATTAATAAAAACTTTGAATTGATTTTAACTTTTTTTGAAAAAATAAATATATAAAAGAAAAATATCATAATCATCAAATAATCATTTAGTGATGAAATGATGTGAGTGATAAAAATACCGATTGTATTTTAGGGTTTACTGACAAAAAACAAATATAATATGTATAGAAACTTAGAAATTAAATTTTATTGTTTCTATTGTATACTAGTTTTAATATGTTTCTATTCCTTGATTGTAACTTTTGTTGTTAATAAAGTAGGAGTATAACTCCCTAACTTATGCTGGAATCTGCTGTACAGCATATTTTTTGCAATTTATTTGATATTTTTTGTAAATAAATAGGTAATTTTCGTCCTTTTTCGAGAACATCATAAATCTCCGCCCATGCCACCTCAACATGTGTCATCTTCACTCAGAAGTAAGGGCGGGCGGAGTTCACCTACTAACATTAAACAGATGAAGTTTGTTTGTTTGTGATTTGTTATTAAGGGTAACTAAAATTTTCTGTTTGTTTGCGATAGTCCGCTTCCAAGTCAACCCTGGAAAAAAAAATTGTTTATGTATAAACATTTGTCCAAAGGCGGTTATCGAACCCTCCTGCGTTGACGGCGTGCCTTCTCCCACCATGCCACATCGGTCGTCAAGAATCTACCTATGGTAGGTTATTTTACAATGCGTAGCTCAAAGAATTAGCAACCTGAAGTGGCAGTGGGCCGGGCCATATCTCGCGAAGAACTGACAACCGTTGGGGTAAACGTGTTTTTGAGTGGAGACCGTGACTTCGCAAACGTAATGTAGGATGCCCTCCGGCCAGGTTGGATCACGATCTGCGAAAGACTGCTGGCAGATGCTGGATGCGTTAAGCTGAAGAAAGGGCGTTATGGCGCTCATTGTAGGCCTATGTCCAGCAGTGGACTAATATGGGCTGATGATGATGATGATGCTGTAGGGGTCGATTCTTTCGGCACTGGCTCTGGTCACACTTTCTCTTATCTAATCTTTACACATGTGTAAAGATTGATACTTAACAAAGTGCCGAATAAGCAAAGCCGGAGACTGAAGCTAATAACTTATAAATCATGTATTCCCATGCCGTCGCGTTCCACAATAAGTTGAATGTTATTTATAGCCTCTAAAGATACCCAATAAAAGATTATCCCGCTTTTATGTGGCAACACCTAAGGTTAACTATGGAAGGAAAGATTTTAGCGTTCTGTGGGATAATAAGAAACCTATTTTGGTTTAAGATTTTTTTTTTGAAGAGGCCTGTAGTGATTCTGCAAGAATCTGCAACTTTATGAGTCTCTCATTCGGTCTTGGCCAAAAACAAAAGATCCTTGATGACCTTGAAGCGTAGCAATTTGGAGGTTCGAAGCCCGATCACGGGTAAATAATTTTTCTACCTACGCGGATATACAAATAAGCAACATTTAAAAATAGTAGTAGTTGTAGTAAACACCTAAATCACTTATTTGAAAATGTTCCTACTCAGGTAAAATAGGTTCTCTACCTAAAAGGAATAAACAATTTTTTGAAGACAATGTTTAGCCCAAACTGCTGAAACTAGAAAGCATAAATTTGGTTTGATACAAAATTCGCGTTTTTATTAACAACGAAAGTTACAATCAAGGATTACAAAAAATAAAACTGGTATATACAATTGAAACCATGAGCTAACTACAGATGGTTGCTAACAGTCTAAAGGTAGCTCAATTGACCCATGTCTGTACCAGTCGGAAGATACCATAAATTGATAAACGAGTTACAGGAATTTTCATAAAAACCATGAAAAGGGGTAAAATTGGTTTCGACGTTTTTGAAGTTTTTAGAAACTTTAACCAGTAGTGGCGCAATTTGCTTAAAACTTACACAGATTTATAGTTCCATTAGATTGAGGAGTACGACAAATCATATGTAAATTATAGATAGAGCTGTGTTAGTTTTTAATTTATGCAAACAGTGACGGTAATAGAACACACAACCTCTTTCATCTAGGTTGGTCTTTACCATCTACGCCACCAAGGTCGTTGTTCCTCGCTTCCAATAATATAACGTTTATTTTCAGTAAGTAATTATTATTTCGAGTAACAAAATGTAATTGTAAAATAATTCGTTTCCATTTTCGTAAAATTCTGAGAATACCAAAGAGATTTCGCGTTTACAAATATGCCTCGAGGTAAATGTGTTATGTTATGTTTTGATTCAGATAATATTTAATATAAATATTAAGTTATTTTTACGTGCAGAATGTTTTCCAACTTAACAGTTGAACATGAATCTAGTATTTGAGCTCTCAAGTTGTTGTTTGTCTGGTAGAGTTATAAGACCGCCAATTGTCACATGTTTTATAATTGACTTATTGTAATAACTAGTTTTAATTTGTTCTATTATTTAATTTTAATTTTTTGTTATTTCCAAGCAAAATTGAGCTATCTGCATAATTGCAAATAGTCTAGAAGTAGCTCAACTGATCCAAATCAATACTAGTCAGAAGCGTTCCCGAGACTTTTATAATTTGTTTATGTGCTACATGTTTTTCATAAACCTTTAACAGGCACCAGTCTCTTGCATCACAGTTTGAGACATTGTAGCTAAGTACTACTTACCTACGTATATATTTACACTTCTACCTATAACTTATAACCTATAACTCTTTAAACCGAACTTAAGCTAGTATTAAAACCTAACACCTAAGCATTTTACTTTACCTTCATGAGAGGAATAAATGTTTTTATTATTTATTGTGTGTTCAAAAATTATAAGTTATTTGTGTTAAAAAGTTTCAAGCTTCATTCTTACAACTATACATTTTTGTATAGTATACCAAGTCGGATGGACCAAAGAAAAATGTTCGAAGGACCAAAGAGAGTTTGGGTCCTTTTTCAATTTTGTGGTGTAATCAATTTAGTGGTTGGGTGTATTAGATATTCCTTTGATAAAGTGAGGTTGTTGTTGAATTTGAAGTTTCTGTCGAAATAGGAAGTGTTTTCGGTGAGAAGCAGAAACAGAAGAGGGAACGGATAATTGATTATACCTTACTAGCTCCTGCCTTCAGCTTCGAACGCTATTTTGTTTTTTAAAATGTAGTCTATGTCTGTTTCCGATACCGCCTACCTCCCTACTAAACTTCATTTTAATCCGTTTAATTTTAAGAATAATAATTGACGGACATGGATAAGCTAAGGACTAAAATTATGACAGTCGGAATTGCCATATATTTTGACACGCGTCATATAAACCTGCGAAATATATGACTTCTTTTTGACATTATGAATATTCGATCAGCGAGCTGATGCTCGCTGATCGAATATTCAACCGCATTTATACCTAAATATAATAAAAGAATATGATGATGAAAATAAAAATGTCGTCTACGCCGTAGTTTAAAATACGCATCAACTATCTATCTTATCCTGTGATTTGTTTTATAAAACGAAAACCTACATTTTTTTATGTAAAACTAGCTGATGCCCGCGACTTCGTCCGCGTGGTTTTTTTATTCCTTCAATTATAATAAATTGTAGATTGAAATACCTTATAATGCTTCTTTGAAGACAACATTCGATATAAACTGGTTTGGAACAATGGATAGCTGACTTACATAGAGAAACTAACATAAAGCCTAACAAAAAGTAAGTATACCTAAATGAAAATGAAGCATATTCAATCCTTGGTGAATATGTAAACGCACTTTATTCATTCTCAATTCAGAGTATTGTAAATAATCTGAAACTTCAGATAAAATCGACATTCTATTGAGCAAGTACCGAAGTCGATCAGACTCCAACCGAGCTTGGTGTTGTTCTTCGGTTTCTTGCTGTCGTATTTCATTTTTGCTCTAACAATATTTTGACGATTTCAAGCGTTACGTAAATGCTCCTCACGCTGGGTAAAAGTTTGTGAGGTGTTAGATAACGAATGGCTCTCACAATCAGCTGCAAGTCATGCTTCTCTTTCTTGGCTGGTTTTCAGCGATCGAGACGCAGCCGTGCGGCTACGCTGAGAGCTCAAGCGAAACTTTCTTTCACGAAAGGTCTCTGAGACTCGTGACAACGTATGACGTTCTCGATCAGCTGTAAGCCATACATCCCACTGGTTTCCAGCGATCTGGCTGCAGCTGCGATTCGCTGATGACATAATCGTAATGGCAGAGTCGCTAGAGGAACTGACTCACATGCTGAACGGCCTAGGCTCAGCCTCGCGATGCATCGGTCTTGGCATGAATTTGGATAAAACCAAAGTCATGATCGACGGCCAAATTGATCCAGGACATAGATCCGCTATGGCACTTCGTTCCTGAATGTCATGAAATGAAATTTGCGACATCTGCATGTATCGTAGAAATCTTTTCTCTCTTTTTAATATACATTTTATACTTAGGGTTACATACCTGTGAACCATATTCCAAGTGGCTGCGCACATAAAAACAGTAGAGTATTTCAAAAGTTTTTATATTTGAAAAATCGCGGGACATCCTGAGTTTGAAACCTAACGCTTTCGATGCCTTCCCAACTATTGTATTAATGTGTTCGTCAAATCACAGTTTAATATCAAACGTAACGCGCAAATATTTTATCTTGACTAACCTTGTTAATTGTGTCTTTTTATTTAATTTAAGGACAAAAGGTTTACGGGTAAAAGAACAGACATAGCATTTAGAAATGTTTCAATCAAGCTTGTTGAGTATGCAATAGTTTTAAAGGCGATCTAGGTCATCTTGGAGGCAGGCCGCGTCGACTGCGTCTTTTTCAGGGTAAAGGTTTGAAAACTAAAGTTTTCAATCAGTGCACCCTACCCGTAATGACCTGAGCTGAGACGTGGACACTGACGGTAGGGCTGGTCTCCCAATTCGCTAGCTCGCTCAGCGAGCTATGGAAAGAGCTATGCTCGGAGTTTCTCTGAATCACAGGATTCGTAACGAATACAACCGACAGAGAACCAAAGTTATCAACATAGCTCAAAGAATTATCAACTGAAGCTGAAGCGGCAACGGGCCGGTCATATCTCGCGAAGAACCGACAACCTTTGGAGTAAAGATGTTCTGTTCTTCTTCGATGAGATCGCGACTTGGCAAACGTAGTGTAGGATGCCCTCCGGCCAGGTGGGATGACGATCTGCGAAATACTGCTGGCAGATGCTGGATGCGGCAAGCTGAAGGCATTGCGCTATGGTGCTCATTAGGGGAGGTTTATGTCCAGCTGTGGACTAATATAGGCTGATGATGATAATGAATCTAACAAAAAATATTACTGTTACTCATAGAATACAAATTATTTTTTAGTATCTTTGAGTCGTGACCATCCGCAATAGCCCGCTCGCGCGTTCTGAGCCCGCGCGACAGGCAGACTTTGTGATATTCAGCAGTGAACTGAATTCTCTCGGTGTAGGTACCTACTATATGTGTACTTTCATATGGGATTAGTTAAAAGTTGTTAATATGAAATTTCATGATAATGGCAGTATCAGTATTCAGTACTTACTCAATTAAAGTTTTTTAGCTATCCCACGGGAACTCTTTAATTTATCGGGATAAAAAGTATCCTATATGTTGACCAGGGAGCTAGGCTACCACCATACAAAATTTCATACCAATCGGTCCAGTAGTTTCGGAGATTATCCCGTACAAACAGACAGACAAACAGACAAACAGAGAAATAAGAAAATTGAAACAAAATGAAATCAATTGTATTATACTCCTTACATCTCCCTGACTCGGTTTATGGCTTTTTTTTTCATTGTACAGAAATTCGACCTCTACGATTTTATTATATGTATAGATAACGTAGTATGTACAAAAGAAATATTCAATAGTTTTCCAGTGTACAGAAATTCTGTATAATCCACCGCCGCCTGACCTACATTGGATATTTTTGCATTTCATCTTCGGGGTATATTATTTTATCTAGGCTCCACCAGACTCTTTGTTTTGCTCTACTTTTTAAGTACACTCGTCGAGTCTCATTAACACCCTTATATTTTTAATATTTTAATTTGGTAACTTTTTTCCCTTGGATGACATATCATCTTCATCTTGGCTGACACTTTTTTTATATTTATAGAGAACTTTAGTGTCTACAAACTACGAATCATTTCAGATATTGTATTTTTGTAACTTGGTGTACAATAGAAACAAAAATAGATGACCTAAATTTCCAGGGATTTGATAAAGCAGCATTTCTAGATTTCCATGAAATAACCAAACGGCCTTACCTGTTTTTGTGAGTGGTTTTAATTAGAAGGCTCGATAATTAAAGACGAACTAGAAAAAGGCCTTAGTTCGTCGGAACCTCAGGTTTTTAATAAAAATGTCAGCTACTCCCTTGTTTACCGTAGCTTGATGAGACGTTAGTCAGGGGCCAGGGTAGGGCTTCGGACTCCGAAATCGTATAAATTACCTAAAAAACTATCTTTATTTACAACGAAAATTACAATCAAGGGATAGAAACAAATTAATACTATTATATACAATTGAAACAATTAAGCTACAGACGGTTGCAAGTCTAGAGGTAGAGCAACTGATCCATATCAAAACCAGTCGGAAATTACCAAAGTAGTTCGAATTTTGATGTTTTTAATAGGATAACACTAAAAGTGTGAGTAAGACATTGGTGTCAGTTTAAAATATTAAATTTGAAATGAAATCGAGTTATAAAAATGGCAATTTTTTACAATGCTAATATCCTTTTTATTTATAGCGTTATGAAAGGGACGGCAAGATGTATAGGCATGTCAAATTTGTTTTACACCATTAGAGTGATTTACTGTGTCCTTCACTTTGACTGGTCATATTTTTCCACCACAAGTGCGAATAGTTTTGTGAATGCCAGTGACATGGTGGGGGATGGTTTTAAACCCTAAAATAATGGTATTATAGATTTTGCAGAGGTTTTAATAGATTTTCTTAGTAGCGTAACTTAGGTACTGATAGCAATCTACGTTAGTTTTGTATTAAGGTACTCATAGCTTGCATTAAAATTTTCCAATCACCTCCAAAAAAAGGGTTCTCCTTTCGACTGGATTCGTTTGTAGTTAAGTATTTTACAGGTGAACCGATTTATACGATTATTTTTTTTATTTAAAAGCTGTTGCGTTCTATGTGGTCCCATATGAATTAAGATCTGACCAGTAGTTTTTAAGCTATACATCATTCATCATCCATCATAAATAATGACTACTTTATTCATTTTGACTTCATTGATGACGTTCAGTTTTGCTTTAAATATTGGAAATTGGTTTAGTTTGTTTTTTAATCCGTCAAATAAATGTAATCTACATTGTTTGCAACCGTTTGCAGTTAGCTCAATTTTTGCTTGCTCAATTGTACCATACTTACTAGTTTAATTTTGTTTCGATTCCTAGATTGTAATTTTCGTTGTTAATAAAGAAATATCTATCCGTCAAGTTACATCTAAATCCCATCCCAGATTGCTGAAAATGAATGAATATAAACAGTTCTATCACTATACTAGATATACTGGCTGGACCTACACCGACGGCGATCTATTGTATCCATTCTCTATCATTCGGGCACATAATAGAATGCCGTAACGCCATGTCCGCCATTGTTGTACCCGATAAGGGTGCATTGTGTAGGAGACCATGAACGATTTCGGGGTTGATGCGCCAGTATAGTAGGTGTTTGATTATAAGTGTAGGAATCCACTAACTTGGATTTATGTCAACAAGAAGCCTACAACTCTTAGGTATTGAGTAGTAGTGACAGAGATTTATTTGTGGAAAGGCTTAATCTTTTATTCACTGGTTTTATTACTTAAGTCAATTGGATTAGATGAATGACCCTTATTTTATTTTGTTTTTACAATTTTCTGGAAATTAACAGGTAACTTAATGAATAGGTATGTTACAAAATACTGATGGCTAATTATAAATTTCCAAAAAAAGTGACTGAAAATAATACTTACAAATTTATAGGACGACTACTACGTTTGATATATACCTCTAATTAATAGGTTTTAAGATGGACCAAAAAATAATCTTTTATTCACTGGTTTTATTACTTAAGTCAATTGGATTAGATGAATGACCCTTATTTTATTTTGTTTTTACAATTTTCTGGAAATTAACAGGTAACTTAATGAATAGGAATGTTACAAAATACTGATGGCTAATTATAAATTTTCCACAAAAAGCGACTGAAAATAATACTTAACAAAGTTATAGGATGACTACGACGGTTGAAATATAATAAATAGTTTGTTAAGAAGATGGACTAAAAAATCTACCACTCACTTTCTTTTCAGTTTAGTAGGACTATTCATGAAAATATCTATATCAACCTCTCTGAAAAGAACGTTAAAACATCCTCATAATCTTATTAAAAATGTTATGAAGCTAAATCTATTATGTTATAAGTCATAAGCTAAATTTAATGAATGTTTAGAAAAAGAATAAAAGCTATTTATTATTTTTCATGGCTAAATGAAATTGTTTGTAAATGTATGTATTTTTACTAGATTGTAGATTCGTCCCATTTTGTAAATATTATAAGTCAGAAAAAATTGGGTACTGCCTGAATCATTTTCAAGAAGATAAATAATTAGATATCTGCCTACTTACTTCACTTTTTACAACAGTCTGAGCCCATTATAGTAGAAAATATATAATAGATAATAGGAAAGGGACTATTTGCGTGAGTCTTAAAAAGTATTTGTATCAAAACGTTCACCATGGATATCCCATATCGGTGAATAAAACTTTTATAAGTTGACTAAGTAATTAACTATTAGTTTCCAAGGTAAAATTATTACGCAGATAAAAATATCCGATACTCAAATGAATTCAATACTTTTTTTTTTTTTTTTTTTAGACATAGGAAACATCTTTATTAATAACGAAAATTACAAGCAAAGGAATAGAAAAATTACAACTAGTATTTACAATTGAAACCATTGAGCTAACCACAGACGGTTGCAAACAGTCTAAAGGTAGCTCAATTGATCCATGTCAATACCAGTCGGAAGCGTCCCCAAGACACTGGCTGCATTACCACGCTGTATGGAAATGCTGATGCGCTGAGCCAGATATTCACCAGCTCTCGGGTCACGCGTCGCATCGACCAGACGCTCAGATATTTTTTTAAAAACCCGGAGAGCCTCGGTACCCCACGGACCTAGGGTCTCGAATTCAATACTTGTCTGATAGAATTAATTGCTAACGAACACCTTTATTATCACTACATAGTATAAAACAAAGTCGCTTTCTCTGTTCTTATGTCCCTATATCCCTATGTCCCTTTGTATGCTTAAATCTTTATAACTTCGCAACGGATTTTGAAGCGGATTTTTTTAATAAATAGAGTGATTCAAGAGGAAGGTTTATACGTATAATAAAACCGTGCGAAGCCGGGGCGGGTCTCTAGTAAATTATATATGTTTTAAGCTAATCCTAGAATTAGAAAATTCGAGTTTTAAGTTATATTGTCCCAACGGGGTTCATATTTGTTATCGTATCTTTTATTACCTTTAAAAAACATGAAACAACGTAATAATTGATTCCAAACGCAATTTGCATAGTTTATATCTAAAAGGCGTATGTCCTGCAATGAACTAATATAGGCTGACGATGATGATAATAATAAATAGCTAACTTTCGGACTATATAACTTTCGGAGTAGATCTAAAATTCGGAGTAGAGCCCATCTCTAGCGCGACCACAACGCGAGGTGCCTCCGACCGCGTACTTGTGGGCAATGCTGGCATGTTTATGGAACGTAAAGAGGGATTCTCTAGGACGACCTCTGTAGCATAGTGGGTGAGACGATTGATTCCATTTATTTTATTATTTTTAATATTGTGTTTTGAAAATAAACAGTCTATTATAAAACATTTCAAGCCTTCATAATCTTACTAAAATGTAGTGATAATACAAGATTTATCACTACATAGTATAAAACAAAGTCACTTCCCACTGTCTGTCTGTCCCTATGTATTTTTACATCTGTTAAACTAGGCAACGTATTTTGATTTGGTTCTTAATAGGTAGAGTGATTTAAGAAGAAGGTTTTTATGTATAAAAACCCCGTTTGAACCCGGGGTGGGTTGCTAGTATTTTATAAAAGAAACTTACAAAATACTTGTCTCGAAAAGTGAAGTAGCATTTACGTAGGTAAGTAACTTTACTGATTCTGATGAAGTAACAGTTAAATTTAATAAGCCGATGTCCTTACCTTCTTTAATTCAAACAAATATGTATGACACTTTGTGCAAAATTTGCCTGGACGAGACCGCTGTAAGCGATAAAGGCGACGAATGTGCCACTATATAATTATGATTAGGTTCGTTTTCTTGTATTGCTTAACGTAAATTTACGACCATCCATTAATTGTTAAATCTGAATTTGATTCTGCGTAAATTGTTTCAGTAGTTATTAATTCATGTTTATGTACAATATTTTTCGAATTAAATTAAATTCGAATAATATTAAGAACTCAGTTAAGCGTTATTGGATAAACATTTCCAATAGTTATTAATTAGTTAAGTACCCGTAAAAAGAACAATAGACAGTCTTAATTAACTAAAATTTATTGACCTTTAAATTAAGGCATTAAGGTCCTAATAAAACGTATAAACTCATTATTTCGGCACAGAGGTAGCTTTTTTGTGTTCATAAAACTGTAATACCTAGTATTACATTTTTATAGCCGAGTTTGATTGGAAGGAAGAACCAAACCTATCAGAGTCCCTTGTTTTAGGGTTCGATTTTAATATTACTTTTATATTTAAAATTTATCTAATTTAAAAATAAATTTATTTATCCCACCATTTTGTTTTATATCAAAACATTTTAAGTCAAAATTAGAATTATTTGATTCTTGAAAATAGTACTTAGGTATAATATTTATACAAAAATTAATTCAAATAAAAACTAATTAGATATATGTAACGCCACCGTCAATTTAAAAAATAACCGATCATGTCCATCCAAAGGTTGCCTGGAAGTGATCGCTGTAAGCGATAAGGCCGACGATTGTGCCACTTGAGTTTTAATTAGTATTAAAATGGTCTGATGTTTATTATTTTGATGGTACAATAAAGTTATTATATAAATATGTATCTAAGTAACGAATTGTAGAAAAGATTAGAAATTGAACAATACATTAATTTGATAACATGGCAACAAAAATAAATACATTCCAAAATAGTTTAAGAAAATGTGTTTAATTTACTTAGAGGTTTATTGTTTAGAAATGTTGTCTGTCTTAAAAAGGTTCTACATTGGCAACTGTTAAGTTATCAGTGTAATATTTATTTCTTTCCCTAAATCGTCCAATCACGTAAAGGTGGTTTCTGAGTCAGTTCTTTGCACCTAAAAGGTAACGTCCATTACTTCACTCATATAGTAAGTACGTGCAAGTCTAGATAAAGCATTAAATACATTGTGTTCAGCTGTTATTGGAAGAATACAGAAATGTGATATACAGCATTTTGGTGAAATTCAATTACATTGAATTATTATTAATTTTTTGTGGCTTTTATTGTACCTTGGAAGGAATGCAGCCCCTACGACACAAGTCTAACCACTTAGTGTAGGTGCTGTAACCCCAAACCAGAAGCCAAGCCAAAAAACCTAAAATTAATGTATTTTATATTTTAGATGGATATATTATGTACCTATTTACTATTTGAAATTTTATTATTTATTTTTTATTTATTTATTTAATTCACACATCATTTCGCCCCAAGCTATTTATATTAATATATTACCTAAATATTGTCATCCGAATTATTACCTGAACTATCGTATAGACATTTGTCTCGAGGCAGGATCCGAACATGCATCACTCACGTCGCAGGCGTACCTTCGATCACCGCGCCACAAAGGTCGTCATAAGCTTTGTTAGTTATTTTTTTATAATATATCCTATATTCATCCATTATGGATAAAAATTTCGCTACACTGACTCAGATAAAATATTAAAAATCTGCTATTATGCCACATTTCTTCCTCAATTTATGAACACTAAATATTGTCGACTTTTTATCATATCTAAGCCAAAAACTTGTATTTACGATGTTTTACTTCATCCTATAATTATTCCACATTCGAGTTAATCCTATTAGCCTTAACATGTTGTTATTTATTTTCAGAGCGTTAAGAATTGTGCTCACGTTACTTAGAAACAAACTTAATATGTATGTCAAAATACCTCGTCGAAATAATTCTAAGCTGTAGGTATTGTCTTCGCTGACATTAAAATTAAAACAGAATATTGGCAAAACGTTATACCTGTCCGAATACCGAGTATTATCTCAATGTTATGCAAATTTTAGACGTTCTATGAACTATTTTAGAGATTTTAGTGTTTCTACTTACAAATAAAACAATTCCACACAAAATCCACTATCCTAGGGGTGTATAACGGGTAAAAAACAAGTATAAAAGAATATTTTCGAAAACTTTTGGTCGCGGCGGGCGTGCGTGCGTTCGCCGCCCAAGTGGAACGCGCACTGGGCGGGCGGGAGTTTGTTGGTAAATACAGCCTTTAGGATCTTTGGGCGGTTTTTTAATTTTGTTTGATTGGGAAGGATAAAGGTCAAGTTTACGGTCAGTTAATCAGCTGTTTAGACAACGTGAGGCAGATTTATGTAGGTATTGTTCCTCTGTCAATTATGGACCGATTTTGGCGATTTTGCTAACGTTTATAAATAAAAGATAATAAAGTTTTGTTCTAATATCATATTAAATAAAAATAAATAAATAAATAATTATTATTCACCCATATGATGTGTGACAATAAATGATCTGAATCTGAATTCAAATAGAAAAAAAGTGATGTAGTCAGTCATAAGAAAATGATTGGATTGTACGTCATGCATGTGTCATTTAATTTAACTAACTATTCGTTGTCATCTTTTTAAACGGTTATAGAAATCATTAAACAGTAAAATAAAAAGGAATTCCTTCATTATAAAATATTGTTTTATATTATAATATGGTTTAAAACGTATAGGAGCTCAGTTGCTTCAGATGGAAGCTTATTATAGAAGCGCACACAATTGGCCACAAATGATTTCCACCTTTCGTAATCTCAATGATTTGATGCGTGACTTGTTTTTGTTTTTTGTATTTGACTTGTTTTTGTTAAATGTTTTCCTATTTTTGTGGAATGCTCCACGGTTAGGTAATTTTGGGAATTTCAAAGAAAACGTATTATTAACTTTGTGAAAACAAGGTTATAAAATTTCCTCCGGATATTATGTTACGGTTTTAAAGATAAACCACTTAAATCAGACCTTTCCTGGAAAATAAATTATTATGAGTTAGATTTCAAAGATAATTTTGTGGGTTTTTGTGTATGTTTAGGTATTCAGAATTATTTACTATCGCAAACATAATGATGACTCAAAACCTTTTTAATTATTCTTATTTCATTATCATAGACGACCGATGTGGCGCGCCTGCGACTCAGGAGGTTGCAGGTTCGATTCCCGCCTTGGGATTTCTTTTGTAAGATCTGCAAATATTTGTTTTTGAATTTGGGTGTTGATCTGGTAGTGATCTTTGTATAATAAAAGAATATCTAAATAATTTATAGTATTTATTATATCAAACATCTAGTCACTATAACACTAGCTTAACTTGGGGCTAAATATAGAATGAGGTGTGGATTGTCCATGATTATTTATTTTTATTTCGACAAACGTAGTGTAGGACGCCTTCCGGCTAGGTGAGATGACCATCTGCGAAAACTGCTGGCAGATGCTGGATGCTTCAAGGTGAAGACAGAGCGCTATGGCGCTCATTAGAGGAGGCCTATGTCCAGCGGTGGACTAATATAGGTTGATGATGATGATGATTTATATTTACCTACTTATTTATTTATTACATAATTTTTAAAGTTTTGCTCACTTAAATAATTAATATAAAACTTACAGAACAACTCGATCTCAGTGTTCCCATTGATACAAAACTATCACCTCTCCCCTGTCCCAGCCGTATCACCACTACGCCAATGAAACTCGCGACCACAATAAGCAGTTCTAAGAAAAAGCAGTTTATTTGTCTTTGTCTAGAAACATTTATTTGAGTGAGTGGATCACGAACCTCGTATAAATTCTAGCTTTCCCGCGCCCTTCATGTAGAGACGAAAGACGGGATGTATAGGTTGCCACATAAAATGTGTACTAAGGGAGGTGATTTTTGAAACCGAGGGTGTCAATGTTTGTTCGACGATTTTATAAATATCGTGGGCCTTACCACAAAAAAAAGTTACGACTTAGACTTTTTTTGACTTTAACAGTTGTTTAACATGGTTTTGTAAGATGACTTTTGCTAAACAACTGTTAAACTGTTAAGTCGTGATTTTGTTTTTTGTGGTAAGGCTGCGTATGTTTATTTCTGAATAAATCAAATCAAAATAACTTTATTTACAGACAACAATAGTTCATAACTAAAATAAAAAAACAAGAGTATAAAATTAAGGGTAAATTAAGGTCTAAATCTAAATTATAACCAGTTGCAGTGGTATTGGACATTCGTAGGTATTATTATTTTCAGAATGTAGTTGCTAATTAAAAAATAATTTAATTAAAATCGTTGAACAAAAGTTGACGCCTCGGGGTGCCGAACAAATCCTTTCGGCTTTATACTCATGTTTTTGTGGCACCCTGTATGTATGTACCTACACACTATTTATTATACTTCCGTCCGTGGCTTTGCCGACGTCGTACGTACCTAATAAACTGTAAAAGATTGCGCCAATAGTAAGCAAGAAACATAGATTAACTTTTTTAGACAGTTTCACTATCACTATCATCACCACATAGTATAAAAGAGAGTCGCTTTCTCTGTCCCTATATCCCTCCATTGTCGCAACGGATTTTGATGCGGTTTTTTTTAATAGATAGAGCGATTCAAGAGGTAGGTTTATACGTATAATAAAACCGTGCGAAGCCGGGGCGGATCGCTAGTTACCTAAAAGTTAATATTATTATATCTACATACACACCTAGTTACAGTTCCCAATCATTACAGAAAGCCAGAACCTGGTATAAAGCTGCTGATTTTGTTAGCCATATTAATTAACCATAATGAAAATGTTTTATATTGTTTTAATAGAATAACAACACATGCTACTTTTTATCCCATAAAACCGTTCCCATGGGATAGAAATAGCTTTGAAACGTTTCCAATTGTTTCAATTCTACAAATTGGCTTCTACTCTTTGATTTTAACATCACTATAACTACATAGTATAAAACAAAGTCGCTTTCTCTGTCACTATGTCCCTACGTATGCTTAAATTTTAAAACTACGCAACGGATTTTGATGTGGTTTTTTTAATAGATAGAGTGATTCAAGAGAAAGGTTTATACGTATAATAAAACCGTGCGAAGCCTGGGCGGGTCGCTAGTTCTTTTTAAAGTTTGATCTGATTTTAACTATGTTACAATATTGTGTAGCGATTTTATCAAGCTAAAATACATTACACGCACAGTTACCTAAAGTAACAAAATAAATAAATAATATGTCAGCATTTCAATATTGACAGAGTATAACCTAATCACAAATTGCTGCGAATCCTATCGCCTCCGAGAAAACGCCTGAAGCGCCCCCTAGCGACCTTTATTACCAGAATAATTTTCCTTTGTTCTTTTCACGAGGTAAAAGGGGTTACTGTGTACATTTTTTCCGAGAAAATCTACTGATAATAGGAACATAACAACCTGAAAAGGTAAGTTAGTAAAATTTTAGTACCTATCTACGCACAAGGATAATAATTTTACTTTCCATTTATCTATTCTTGTTCAATAATATAATATTCCATCGTCTTACTAAATTAGTTTATTAGCTTGCTAATCCAATTAATCTTATGATTACCGAAATCCAATTACCTACCCACCTAATATTCACCACGAAAATTATTGAACAAAGCGCCATCTGTCCCATTCCGTATGAACTACAGTGCTGCCTTGAAAACTAAAGGCTTCAAGGGTTTCAGTTGTAAAACAAAGTCACGTGATGGAACGAAAGCTCGCAGTAGTGTTGGATGCTTTTTATAGATGGCGTTACTGATTGTTGCTATTGTTCTCAGGTTTTTGATCCTTGATAAAAGAGTAGTAGGTAAGCTAACTTAACATTTGTGTCTAAGGGTCAAAGGTTGAAATTTAAGTCTCACCTCAGAAATCTGGTAATTGTGATATCTTTACGACAAATACATTTTATCGCTCTTTTTCTTTTGGTTATATTTTCATTTCGTTTTACGGTTTATAAAAGCTCGGTCGTAAAATTATGCTTACCTTTTGTTTTACTTTATGTTTATGGCTGAAAAAATACATTAAAAATACGTGCCTGCCCTAGCATTATGGAAGTAGATAAGCAAGTATTTATTCAACATAAAAATGGTAGTAATTTTATTATTTATTATGTACGAGGCGAAGGCGCTATGTAGCAAGTACCTAATGAAATTTTACAAACAATGTTCAGGCAGGTGGGTAGTTACCAAAAGCGCGCAAAATTCAAAAATATACTGTTCTTTTTGTTACTTTCCTGATTTTGTACCAAATGCATCCTAGCTACTAGCATTCTAGTAGGTACTTTTGCAACCATTGTAAGCCATTTGATAGGAAACAATAATACAAAAAATCAAAAAAAATATTATTCACCTCCTACGGTGACAATTTTCCGTTTCGTAGTTTTTTTAGGTAATTTGGTTAAATCATAAGATTGAACTGCATTTTAAAAACAACAGAGTTGCCTGAATGATATCAGCCGTTGCGATAAGGCCCTGTATTTTCTGATTCATGTGTGTTATAATCTTAGTAGCATGTACATAAGTAGTTAACTATTTCTGTCTACTTTTATTGTACGAAAACAAACTAATTTCCGGGATCCTATGGGAATAAAGCCTACGATTTTATAACCGCATTTCCCAGCAGTAAAATAAAACAAACAACAATTGTACAAGGTGTGTATTTAAATACAGGATGCGGAAATACATAGACAAACATTATACAGGGTGTACTTAAAGGATGCGGAAGTAAATTGTAAGTATTTATGGCGTAGCTTCTGGTAGCGTCCCACATTTTCACTTCAAGTCATTTAAAGAAAATTTATGGAACATTGAAATGAATGTATGACGGTTGGAGATTTTAGGCTGTGGAGGAGTTTGTTAATGTAAAAGCTAAGAGAATGTCAGGAAAACATAGATCCTAAGGTTTTGTTATGTTATTATAGTCCTCACACATAGGGTAATTTTTTAGGTATTTTTTTAGGTTTTGCTAAGAAAATAATATCGTAAAAACCTTCTTTAGTAAAATAGAAAATTACAATCATGAATAACTCTCACTAGTTCAGTCAACTGAACTGGACAACTGAACTAGTGGGAATAGACGAAAAACGAACGAATTTGGTGGCCACCAAAGGCAACTTCGTATCTCTTCCTAAACTAAATAAACTAGACAAAATGAAATTACTACAGATGCATTAAAAATAAGCTTATGATAGGTTCAACAAACTGTACGTGTGAATTTAGGAAATTCCTTTGTTTAACGGAATTATAGGTGCTGTAAAATCAGTAAACCAGTAAATCAATATCTTTATTTCTTTAGGCTTACAAAATAAGCACTTAGACAAGTCAAATTTAAAACTGTACATAATTATCAAAATAATATAAAAAATAAAGTGATAATTGATTTTCAGTTCGCTTCACTCTTTTTTCCACAAGTGGAAGAAGCGAAATAGAAACCACTAGCATGTGTATAACTTATGTGTCTAATACATGTTTGCCTTATAAATAATTGCAAACTATTGTCGGTGTGGAACTGAGCGACATCTGGCCAAGCACTAACGTCATTGATGTAATCATTTATGGAGTAATATGCCTTCTTGATAAGATTTAGTTTTATGTACTGTTTAAATCTACGAATAGACAGTTCAGTTGCTTCAGATGGAAGCTTATTAACAAAGCGCACACAATTACCCATAAATGATTTCCCCAGTTTTCGTAATCTAAAGGGATGTGTAATTTGTTATTTCTATTGTGAACATCACAATTTTTTAAAAAGTTAATACTCTTGTTTTTGTGTGTAAACATTAAAATTTCATAAATATATTGGGAAATTACAGTTAGAATATTTATTTCTTTAAATACTGTTTGCGCCTTAACGTAAAAATTCCTGAAAATCTCATACGGTCATATAAATGTACATTTTTATTAATCCTCCACCAATTTTCAGCCCATATTTGTACTCCCTGGCATTTTTATTGCGTTTCGAACTACAAAGCTTCCGATACATTCGTCAGTGTACTGAATGCTTTGAGCTTTTTCAATTTATACGGTAGAATTGAAGGCAATCAAAATTGTGTGTTTGAAACGTGAAAAATACTGTGGTAGGTTTATAAATTACAACCAAACTCATTTAAATGACAAAATAATATGTATATATAATAAGTTATGTTTAAAAAGCTTGTCATCGACTTTGCGTCCGTAACGTCAACAGGAAAGGTTTTTGGCTGAAAAACAGAGCTGAGCGGCCCTCGTTCAGCACATGCTGAGCCAACACGTATTTCGGCACAGAGTCATAGAGGCGAAACTCGATTTTATGTGTATCATTTGTGTGAGTTTGATTGTAGACCTCCTTATTCATTGTTAGTTTTTATAATTTCTCTAAGTGTATGTCGAAATAAATGTTTTCTACTCTGTTCTACTCTATTCTACTCTGTTCTACTCTATTCTACTCTATCCTACTCTGTTCTACTCTGTTCTACCCTGTTCTATTCTGTTCTATTCTGTTCTGTTCTGTTCTATTCTATTCTATTCTGTTCTGTTCTGTTCTGTTCTGTTCTGTTCTGTTCTGTTCTGTTCTGTTCTGTTCTTTTCTGTTCTGTTCTGTTCTGTTCTGTTCTGTTCTGTTCTGTTCTGTTCTGTTCTGTTCTGTTCTGTTCTGTTCTGTTTTCTTCTGTTCTGTTCTGTTCTGTTTTCTTCTGTTCTATTCTGTTCTGTTCTATTCTGTTCTGTTCTATTCTGTTCTATTCTATTCATGATGGAAAACGGTAACCGCAGCCTATGGACGCCTGCAACATCAGAGACATTACACGCGCGTTGCCGACCCTTTAAATGTCTTATACGACCCTTTTTGAAGAACCCCATGTCATAGTCCTGGGGGAAAACAGCGGCAGGAATATCATTCCACAACTTGAGTGTTCGCGGGAGGAAATTCCTCATAAACCTTACAGTCCGCGAACTAAAAGGCTCCAAGGTATGGGGATGATATTTCAGCCGATGGCGAGCGGTGCGATGGTAAAAGGGAGCCGCGGGCACCATATCGAACAGTTCATCAGAACACAGCCCATTGTACAAGCGGTAGAACACACACAGAGAGGAGAAGTCTCTCCTAAGTCTTAGAGGTTCAATACCGTCTGTAAGCAAGGGATCGTCCACAATTCTCACAGCACGTCTTTGAATAGAGTCAAGGGGCCTGCAATAGAGTCAAGCTGGGATCCAGGCGCTCCAGCCCAAAGGTGGCAACAGTATTCCATGTGGGGTCGGACTTGCGACTTATAAAGCAACAGTCTTTGCCCAGCATTGAAATAAAGTCTAGTTTCTTTTGTTGTTAAAACAACTTACCATACTAACTTAAATAAAAATGAAAACTATGACTAAGACAAGGAGTAAATTCAGCCTTTGCTGCATGCAGTGTTCATATGCATGCAGCGCTGTTTTTAAATTTACCCCTCTCGGGTTGATGGTCACCGAAGGGTTAAGTGATTGCGGTGAAACATTACTATTATTAATTGAAAAATGATCAGTAGTTATATAACCCAAGCTCTCCTTTATTAGTTTTTTTATTATGTAATAATATATTTTTATTATATATTAATATACTTATTTCACTTACCTCCGCAGTCAGCCGATGCGCTCCCTTCCCTTTGTCCGGAGAGTGCCGGAGATTCTTTGAGTCGATTTGCACGTTCGTCTGCATTTTATTGACTTGTAATACAGTTCAATTTATAACAGACTGTTGTTCATTAGTTTTTGATCGTAACATAGTTGAAAAGTTTCTTGGTAAGTACCTGAAAGAAGAGAAATAAATTGTTTTAGAATAACAGCGTCACATACTTTGATATTGGTCTTACTGATGATTTTATCATCAACTAGCGACCCGCCCCGGCTTCGCAAGGTTTTATTATAGGTACGTATAAACATTCCTCTTAAATCACTCTATCTATTTAAAAAAACCGCTTCAAAATCCGTTGCGTAGTTTTTAGCATTGAAAGGGATATAGGGACATAAAGACAGAAAAAGCGACTTTGTTTTATACTATGTAGTGATGATGCCAATGAACTACTTCTGCGACTGATGGTGCATTTGGAAATTAATAAGAGATCCTTTGAAAATTACTATAAGATATAAAGATATTATTTCTTACTAGCATTTCCCCGTATTTTCGCACGCGTTATTTCTATTGAAACGTTTCAAGTCTATTTTTATTCCATGGGAACTGATTTATTGGATATAAAGTAACCTATTTATATCTCACTAAATGCGCCCCGCGGCTTCGCCCGCGAACCAGAGTTTTTTTCGTGCAAATTTCAGAAATTTATTGCTCACCGCATTATTTTTATTTTCCCTTAGGGGTTATGGTAAAAAAATAAAAAAATACGTGTTAATTTATTCACTCGATAATTTATTTATACCGAGTTTTGAGTGAATCGAACCAAGGAAAAATCATTTTCCATACAAACTTTACCACCCTATTTAACCCCCTCAGAGTTTAAAATTTCCAAATTTTAATAGCCCATGTCCTATTCTAGGTTCTAAACTACCAAATTTCATTTAAATAAATTAAGTAGGTAGTTACAAAGATTACTTATAACAAATATTCATTAGATTCCAGGGCTAGAAATACTTCTTCAAAATTTCAGCCCGATTCGTTCGCCCGAGTAGTTTTTACGTAAAAAATTCTTCGTGGTTTTTAAACAGTTCTCCACTTAGTGAAAACTAGGGTAAAGTTTATATCCTGAACCAACTATTTTTAGGTCACTGTAACTTCTACAATCATAGATCCTCTTACAAACAGACGTAAATAAAATTGGCGCCAAGCGACAAAACGGCGTCTCTTCTAAAATGGCGCCTTTGTCGTGGGATTTTCAGAGATTTAGCAAACAACATACGGCCATTTTCGCTTTACGCTGCTCCCTGGGGATAAATTAGGATTAGACTGTAGTTTAGTAAATGGTTCGGGAAATAAAAGCAGAATCCAATAATCTAGCTCATGGATGTTTGCTCTCTGAGCTCGTTTTGCGATTAAATGACGGGGAATTTTACGGTTATGCTCCCTTATCACAATCAATAACTAGCGTTTATTAAATCTATTATAGCTGAAACCACAAGTTTCGAGATACCTATTGTTATTTTTTAAATAAATTTAAATTATAATTTCGTCCTTAAGTAATAATGTTCTTAAACGTATACGCATTCAAATACCAAGAGTTTGAAAATTTTCGAATTAAATTAGGTAGGTATAGGTTTAATTAGGTACCTATAGATATTGTCGGAGTTTCGTGAAATTCTGGTTTCATATAAAAAATAAAAGTTAAGTAGGTGCAGAGATATTATACTTATAGACGAAGAAGACTAAGAATCAATTAGTTTATTGACAACTATTACTACTATACTATGTTTCAATTGTATATACTAGTTTCAATTTGTTTCTATTCCTTGTTTGTTATTTTCGTTGTTAATAAAGGTTAGTAGGAGCTCTGTACTCTACCAATAAAAAGCCTCTATTCAAATAAAATCTGCATCAGTATTGTAAGTTCAAGCCAAACATAGCGACAGGCAATTGCGAACACAATGGCAGACGCCTACAGACGCGTCTAGTGACCACAGGGTAAAACATCCAGAAGGATTATTAACGTTAACATTTATTTATTTTCTACTAGAATCGGCTTAGTACGCGTTGTTTCAATGAAAACGTTTCAATGCTACTTCTATTTCATGGGAACAGGTTTATGGGATAAATAGCCTGTGTTATTCTAGTGGCAGAACTATGTCTATTCAAATTTCAGCTCGATTAGTTCAGTTAATTTTGCGTGAAAAAGTAATAAAGATTCATACATCGATACAAACTTTTGCGTTTATAATAATTTGTAAGAATAAGGTTCACTAACTACATGATACGTATATCAATCGCGAATTCATTTATCAGATACATATAATTATGTTTTTCTCTTAACATTCTACAAGATACATAAAAACTACACATATTTAAAGACATAATTTGTTACAACTAAACTTCCAACATTCAAACTTTACCTCTTTACATTAATAGTACACACATTACATTATTAAGTATCTAGTCAAGAGATAAATTATACTCGGTTCATCCATCACATAAAATTGATCAAATCTTTTTTGCATTTACTCGCCTGAGATCTAAAATTCCCTGCTTCATCAACCCACCCTACTTATAATTCTGCACTGCGTCCGCAATATCAATCGAGTGGACTTGTAAACAAGCTCGTAAATATGTATGTGGACCAAACCACTGTAAGGCTGATGTATGTAATACATAATAATGTATGTGTGACGCGGAGTGCGTCGCAGAGGACACGCTTAAGTAATCTAATATGTGGATATGACGCAGAAATGTGGGATAAGCTGGCTTTTTTATCCAACATTATTTTCTTACACACTTAGCACCAGTTTACACGAAGTATGGTTACGAAAAGTTGTCGAGACTTTAGTATTTAGTACTTTGCTAAGAAGTGCAAAAAGAAAATTACAAAGATATATATTTATGGCCGCTCTTTATACTAAGTCTATGCAGTATCGTATGTTTTATTTTATTTCTTTGTGTGGTATAAGCGTGTCCATTAGTTATTAGTTTTTATACTTGAATATGTATTTTAGTTTTAAGGTATATACACTCGAGAGCAATGAATCCGGGTCACTCAAAGAATCCAAAAAATCTCGGAAAGTAAGAATGCTAGGTTAATGCAATAAATTGTATTTAATAGACAATTTAATACTCCTTAAATGAAAGTATTAAAACTTCTTAGTTATTGTAAAGTTATATCATAAAAAAATCAAATTTGAAAAGGGAACACTGTCGAAGATGGAACTACGAAATTACAGAATTTGTTTTTGCTTTTGTTTGTAATCTGTCATTTATGTTGGTACATAAACCAGGTTGATAGTGCTCAATATTCATTATTCAAGCTGAAATCATGTCGCTTACACTTGAAGAATGCACCAGAATACTTACATTGGTGGAAACCGGCCGGAGTCAGCGCGATACAGCCAGGACTGTCGGTGTGTCGCTGTCAACAGTACAAAGAGTTCTCCGACGTTACGAAGAAACTGGTTCTAACCTACGCAGACCAGGAACGGGCAGAACTAGGTGTACCACAGCACGAGAAGACCGATACTTGGTGAACACCATGCTTCGAAATCGCTTTCTCACAGGAACTGAACTCACAAATCAGTTTCGACGCCTCGGAGGAAGTAACCCAAGTGCATGGACAGTAAGACGTCGGCTTGCTGAATCTAACTTAAAACCCCTTAGACCTGCAAACGGCCCTAAACTGGAGCGTGGCCATCGTATTTCAAGACTAAGATATGCCCAGAACCACGTAAATTGGAGTATTGAAGATTGGTCGAAAGTTATGTTCTCCGACGAATCAAAATTTATGCTCTACAAGCACGATGGAAGACACAGAGTGTATAGAAGACCAGGGGAAAGATTCAAGCAAGCATGCATAGAAGAAAAAGTAGCCTACGGTGGTGGGTCTGTACTTGTGTGGGCCGGAATTTCCTCTGAAAGTCGCACAGAGCTGGTGATCATAGAAAACGGCTCTTTTAGCGTAAGATATGTGGAAGAAATCCTCAACGAACACGTTGGTCCATTTAAGGTCAATTTGGGTGAGGATGCTATATTTATGCATGACAATGCCCGACCTCATACAGGTAGGATTGTGAATGAGTACCTTCAAGAGATGAACATTACTTGTATGGAGTGGCCAGCGCGCAGCGCGGATATCAACCCGATCGAGCATGCTTGGGACGAGCTAGGGAGATGCGACAACAACGAAACCCTCCCCCAATCACGCTTCCTGAGCTCAAAATTGCTCTCACAGAGGAATGGGAGAATATTCCCCAAAATCGTATAAGGAACTTGGTGTACAGCATGCCAAACCGCGTAAACGCAGTAATGGAAGCACGAGGAGGTAATACGAAGTATTGAAATTTAAGAAAATCGTCATAAAGTTCAAAAATTTCATGTTTCCTATTTTTGTTTTAAGGAGAGATCAGCAGTTTTTTTTCTTTATGTAATTTTGTGTAAATAAAATGTATGGTGACTCATATTTTTTTAACTTTCATTTAAGGAGTATTAAATTGTCTATTAAATACAATTTATTGCATTAACCTAGCATTCTTACTTTCCGAGATTTTTTGGATTCTTTGAGTGACCCGGATTCATTGCTCTCGAGTGTATATTGATATGGACCGTAGAATAAGTTATATAAGATCTTTTTACTTGTTCTAATGTTGTCCGAAATAAATGACTTTATTATTATTATTATAAGTATGATATAGAGTTTTTTATTCAATTCTGTGAAAATACCCTCCATTAAATCTATTTCCTTTATTACGTAACAAAACAATCTGTTTACATAAGATTCATACTCTGAAATTTCCACCGTCAAAACCGTCAAAACCTTCGTAACCGTCGTAACGTAAACATCAACGTGTCACCGACTATGCTGTGTCCTTCAGAATCAAATATCATGAAAACTATACTGTTAAAAAAAACATGTATTTAATTTTTTGAATGAATGAATGAATGAAAATGTAAATTAAGAATGCTTGCCAATCACCACAGCATCATCTATTAGCCCCAACTTGTGTTATTGGTATTAGATGACTGATATACTTTTTAAAATACGTGATAGTATTAATAATAATAATAATGTTGGACAATCCACACAGCACCATCTAGCCCCAAAGTAAGCTACTCAAAGCTTGTGTTACGGGAACTAGATAACTGATATATTTAATACATTATATACATAGATAGATATTTTTTATTAAACATAGAAATGCAGATCGTACACAAATTTGTTTCCGAGGCGGTAATCGAACCCGCAACCCCCTGCGTCACAGGCGGATCTTTGCCCACCGCGCCACATCGGTCGTCTTTATTGTTTATTACTCATAAAAAATACTTAACGAAATCACTTTAACTTAAACAACTGAGTATTTTTATAACTGAAACTTAATTTAAAGTATAGGGTTTCTTGTTACGCTTAAAGAGAGTACTCGGTCGATATCGAAGGAAGCCCACCTGCGCCGGCAAATAGGAACAAGTTACAATTTGCATCTTGATTTATGCGGTTTCTATGGAAATTGTACTTGTATCTACGCAAAGTACCTACACTTTGATCTGGAATATAGAGAGGAATATTCATAATTCAAATAGAACATCTCTGTGGCGCATTGAGTGACGCTTGTTTGATTTTCACCTCGAGAAAAATCTTTGTTTTTTTTTGCAGATATTTTTTCTGGATGTTCGAGTGTTTTCTATGGATAGTAAAAATGTATCGATAAAAAACAGAGGAACAGACATCAGACTTCACATATCACATCACAATAAAAGGGACGCGAAAGTTTGACCTCTACTGAATACCGGAATTTTCGTATAGATCTTGGATTGATCTTAATCCGATTCAAAATTGTATGATTGCATAGCATTACTGGCTACTTTTGATTCCGACAAGACGCTGTCTTTCACTTTAAGGCTGTGTCCCAGTAGGCAAACAGTGAGCGGCCGACTGAGTGAGCTGCAAATTTGTGGCGAACAGCTACAAACTCAGATCAGTTTGCGTGCGTATCGCAAGCATTTGAACCTGCGAGTCGGCCGCTAACTGAGACAGTCGGCGCACGTATCGCTGCAAACGGCGAACAGTGAGCGCAAACTAGCAAACTGTGAACACTCAATTTAAAATATATGGAAGGGCGTACTGAACTGATACGCAAACTCAGTCGGCCGCTTACTGTTTGCCTACTGGGGACACAGCCTAAGAGTTACAAATGGCGCTACGCCGTAGAGGTGCTATACCGTAGAGGCACCTCTACGGCTTAGCGTAACTGGCTAGTTTTGGTTCCGAAAACAAGCAGCTGTCATTCACTTTAAAAGTCTCCATACACTGCAGCCGGAGGCGGAGCGGAGGCGAAGGCGTGTGAGTTGTATTCTATTGAATCATATGAAAGCCTTCACACACCGCAGGCGGTGGCGGCGCGGTGCCATAGGAAAACCGGCATGCCTCTGCTCCGCCTCGGGCTTGAGTGTGTGGAGACTTGAAGAGTTTCAAATGGCGCTACATCGTAGAGGTGCTACGCCGTAGACTTGAATCAACTTGCATCATTTATTATTTTGTTTACTGGCAAGTTTTGTGAAGGTGGGATTAAATTTCATTAGCGATTTAAATTTTCGTTAATTTACAACCTTTTAATATTAAAGATTAATAAATATAAAGCGTTAAAAAGCAAACAAGATAGGAAAATATGTCCGTTTTTAATAAGTTCTATTTGATTTTACAGTAAGGAACAGCTAAATAATAATAAAAACAACGTATCGACCAGTGTCAACATCGTACATGTTTACTGCCGCGAGTAATATCAGTGATGTCAGTAATAAAGTCCCAGAGGCCTGCGGGGCCCATTCCGATCCAAGCCAATTACTATGGACATTATAATAACCAGTAATGCCTAAGGCATTCAACAGGTTGACAGAGCGTGCGTTTGATATACACGGTAGTAATCGATTTACTAAGTTATTTAACCGACGAAAAAAAAGGTGGAAGTTCATAATTTGACTGTATTTTTTATGCATTCTTTCCAGGTGAATTCATTTTGATACTTAGACTTTTGTAATTGAAAGCTGGTGCTTAAGAATAGCCTAAATACATGACCATTTATAACTTTTTTAACAATTTTTAAATGAGTTTTGTCTACCTCTATTTTTCATGAAAAAAATACTTGCACAGCATCAAAAAGAAAAGAAAAACATTGTTTTTTTTCTATCTCTGTTGCAAAAAGTCCCTATTTTAATCCTCGACGTGACACAGAGAATTAACCACTCGATCAGTCAGTCAGCTAAAAAATCAACTGGACTTAACGAGAAAAAACCGAGTCCTCTGTAAAAGCGATAGTACAGTCAGCTAGGACCCTGGTCATTCAGCCATAAAACCAGCTAGACTTTACGAGGAAAGGACCAAGTTGAAATAGCAATAGACCAGACTCCTTAGCATGGGTTCCGCATAGTGCACGAAATGAAATAAGATCTTTGTTAAAAAAAAACAGTTCACAAAAATTATTTACCTTTTCATTTCCTTTCCGCACGTAGCGCTTTGGAACGGCCCTACTTGATATAGATGAACTATTATTGTTTATAATGTACTAGCGACCCGCCCCGGCTTCGCACGGTTTTATCACTACATAGTATAAAATAAAGTCACTTTTTCTGTCCCTATGTCCCTATATCCTTGTGTCCCTTTAACTGCTTAAATCTTTAAAACTACGCAACGGATTTTGATGCGGTTTTTTTAATAGTGTATTTTTTATATAGTGATTCAAGAGGAAGGTTTATACGTAAAATAAAACCGTGCGAAACCGGGGCAGGTCGCTAGTTATACATATAAACCTTCCTCTTGAATCACTCTATCTATTAAAAAAACCGCATCAAAATCCGTTGCGTAGTTTTAATGATTATATACATACAGGGACATAGGGACAAAGAAAGCAACTTTGTTTTATACTATGTAGTGATGATGATGATTAATAGAATATAAGAACTTAGTTTTAGTTTTCAAATGATTTAATGCAATTTGGTGCTAAAGACATATGTGAAGCAGCGGGTGAAGGCAAAGGCAGTAGGTTGCGGGTTCGATTTCCGCTTTGGGAGAAATGTTTGCACGATCTACAGATATTTGATCAGGGTGTTTCTTGTTCTGGGTGTCTCTTAAAAAATATCTATCTATCTATTGGCAATATAATACTATACCGAGGTAAGTATATCAATTATCTAGGACCCATAAAACAAGTTCTGATTTTCTAGAGGCTGTGTCTATTCATCTGAGTGAATTGTCTAATATTATATTCATTATATTTTACAAGCAGTAAACGAAATCTTTTGGTATCGACCGAATCTATACTAGCCACCCAGGTTTATAGGACATTCCATAGGATGCTGTACGGGGCAGCGACCGCATTACCTCCATTGTGACTGATTCGTTTTTGAACTGCGTGCGGCCACGGAACTAGCGGGAATCACAGGCTGAATAAACTAACACATCTATAGCCCACATCGGATATGCGCATTTCTAGCGTTGGGTAGCGCCGGGGTAAGTCCCTTCGAGTTGCATCGCTGTAGCTGGGCAGTGAATGTAATGAAATTTAGTTTTTTTTTTTAAGAAATAGAACTATTCCCGTTGATATTTATCTACTTATGTGGTTACGTCTTGCTTAGATACATGAGCTCATTACAAACGCTCACGAGTTTTGATATCGAAAGTCGAGATAGGAAATATTTGCTCGCTTTATAATAAGCCAATTAAAAAAATTCAGACACGTCATAACGGTATGAATTTTGCAGCTACTGCCGACAAACTGTTGCATAGTTTGGCAGACTATTTGAAGTACCTAAGGTATTTATTTTAACTTGAAAATAAATAAATATTAAAAATACGGAATTATGGTATGGAGCTATTATGGTTTTGTGGTGATATAAAATATGTTAGGCCCAAGTGCAATTTTTCATGGATTCATCCAAATTTCTGTGTATATACAAACTTCAGAATTTTATAAAGACGTTGAGCCAGATATAATAATTATTATTATTATCTAAAATAAAGCTTTTTTCGAATGTTTTCGAAAGTGTAAAGTAAAATAAAATCAAGTTTCATGGCCACAATGTGTCACCGCACACGTATCTAGGACTCTCAGCCAATTCTCATTCACTGCGGATTGTTTGATTTGTTCGTAGTTTGCGGTTCTGTGTGAACTCTGCTTTATATTAACCTACTAACATCTGCCCGCGGCTTCGCTATGCTAACGTTAAAAAGTAAGTTATATATTTGTAATCAATTTTGCTTTAACTTTTAACGTTTTCTGTCATTTCTGTCTAGTATGTTTCGGAAATAAATTTATAATATATTTACTATATTTGCATAAGCACTTTTATACAACAATAAATTATAGATACATTCTATGAAATTATGTTTAGAAATGGATCTAATGAGCAATAAAAAACTCGATAGCGCTAATTTTTGGGCTAAAAGTAGCCTATGTGTTCTAACAAGTTTTGATCTATATCTCTGCAATTTAGCCCAATTTAGATGAAGGCCTTCGAATAAAACTGGAGAAATAACCTTTGAACTTTAGCTTTCCGAAACAACGTATGCTGCGGGAAAAAACTTATCACCTATAATTTTTAAAATGGAATTCCTAGCTTGCCTTGGTATTAAGAAATAAGAATAAGAAAGTACGCTACTCACAATGTAACTAAAATTAAACCCAACCTGTATCGAGCAGCTTAGCTTAGCTTCCTCGTAAGACACTTCCAGCGTAGTGGTTGATTCTCCTCTACATTGTACGTCTAATTACGCTTCTCTAATTGCAAACTCGGCGCGAGCTTGCTGTTCTTGGAATTGAAAGATCTTTGTGGTTTAGTGAGAAATTGTGTGATTCTGTGAAGATCTTTGAAGGTTTATATATAGTATAGTACTGAATCTATCCCAGTCCGAATTAATTATAAAATAATCAAGGCCTTTATGGCTATATTTAATGTGGGGTTCACATACATTTATTTCAAATTTTTTTTTTTTTTTCAAATTTACATAAGAATGTTTATTTTTTTAAATTTACATGGTAGCCTTAAAATTAATTACTTATAGCTATTTATTTATGCACACATATTTACTCATAATCTAGCCTTTATTTAATTATATTTATGCTTGTCGTCATAAAAATATTGCTTAATTTTTTTATATATAATCACAATCTATTGAATACTGGTTTTCATCTTTGAATAATTTATTTTCGCATGGAAACCCGAACAGACAAACGGACGCGCGTTTCTTTCTATGTGTTTGCTTGTAGTTTGTCTCCGCGTTCCGTGGTTTATATTTTTCAAGCTATTCTTCATTAGCGACCCGCCCCGGCTTTGCACGGTTTTATTATACACATAAACCTTGTTGTAGCGACATCTAGCATGATGTGAGCTGAACTAAAATGAAAAATGAAATAACAAAAATTCTGAGTGCAAAAAGTAGATCACGTGACCATTATTCCTAGATCGCGCAAGCGTTGGTTTCTACAACATCTGGCCTATATAGAACTTTCCGACATCAACTGTCGGTCGAAAGACCCCAGGTACGTGGGCCAGATGGGCCGACCCTGTACAGGGAAGATCTTCCCCTGTAACTCTTTGGGGGAATTCCACCTTTAACCCCCAAACTTGTCTTGAATCATTCCATCTAATATAAAAACCACATCAAAATCCGTTGCCTAGTTTTAAAGATATAAACATACAAAGAGACAGATACAGACAGTGAAAAGCGACTTTTTTTATAGTATACTAGCGACGCGCCCCGGCTTCGCATGGTTTTATTATACTTATAAATCTTCCTCTTGAAACGCTCTATCTTTTTAGAAAAACCGCTTCAAAATCCGTTGCGTAGTTTTAAAGATTTAAACATACATAGGGTCATAGGGACATAGGGACAGAGAAACCGACTCTGTTTTATACTATGTTGTGATGTATAGATGGTGGGCGAACCACACTCTAATATCAAAATGGCTAAAAAAATCATAAATGACGTACAACGTGTATTTTTTAAGCGTGTTATCAGAACTGTTATCTCGGAAAACTATTTTTTTTGGAGTTGAAAGCTGGTATAAATTCCATATTCGAACAAGATTTGATCAGTATTTTTTGAGTTTTCATCAATAATTCGTGAAATTCGAATTCAGTGTTAAGTTTATGTTTTATGCGTGCCGGAACAGGTACTAGTTTTTTCCAATGTTAAATAACGTAATACACGTTATTTGGGTGATTTCATTTATCACACGGAAATAATTTCACAAAGCGCTCATTCACTCTAAAGATAAGCACTATTTAGAGAAGAGAAGATATTCATTCATTTACGTTGTTTAACGTTAACCATAAATCACGTAAATGAGCCTCCCGAAATATTATACATTATTAATTGCCCGTTAAAATAATACGATCCCAGTAAAATTACTCGCTTCGAGTAAAGTCTGAAAATCCTTTGTATAGAGGATACCTACCTATTTGTACGTTGTGTAAATATTACTTGTATGTAAATATTGTTGTGCTGTACTGTTATTTACTATCGACCTTCGTGGTGCAGCGGGGGAAAATCCAACTGGATACCAACGCAGTAGGTTGTGGGTTCGAATCCGCATAAGGACATTTTATTTTATTTAATACAAACAAGATACTATTTAAATTAATATATTATGTGCCATTTTAAACTAAGGAGGTTTGTTGTGGTACTTAAATTCATCAAAACTTTCTACTATTTTAGTTTCGCTTATTCAGCGGAATTCCGCTATAAATTATTTCATGCCAATCGCATAGTCGCGACTTTAATAATAGACTTTTTTAATGTTTGTACGATCTACAGACATTTGTTCAGGAGTTTCTGTGTATTTTCTTTGAATGATCTATTTTTTAAAAATCTATTTTTTTAAGATTATGTATCAATTATCCTTTAGAGTTGAGAAGTGGGGGTTCGTGACGTCACGCTATGCTATAAAATGTCACATGGCGTGACTTCACTGCTGAACTTTATCTTCATAATTTTTTGTATCATTGACAAATGAATTATTTTGATAATTTAAGAATAATAACTTATTATTATTAATACGAATCATTTTTTTTACTGAAAAACACTTTATTAACAACGAAAATTACAATCAAGGAATAGAAAAAAATATAACTAGTATACAGAATTATTTATTTGCATAAAACATCAATAAACATGGTGCGAGCATGCAATTATGTTATAATATTAACAGATAATGACCTACATGTTTAGCCACTACTGGCGTGCCAATAGGAGAAGGCACTCTGCAGATTTGTCACTAATGTGATATGTCTTTTGTAAAAATAAAAATATAGTCGATCATATTTCAAAAATAAAAAGAACGTTAACTATAACTTTTAATAAAATCTTTTTTTTTTATTGTGAAACAATAACAAAACGACTAATTATAGCTAGTATTTACAATTACCTATAAGTTATTGATAAATGAGATATCAAAATATGTACTCTTAGTAGTTATATTTTCTAATACCTTTCTGGTAAAAAAGGGAAACGAGGCTGGAGTTCTTTAAAATCTCAAATTATTTATTTGTCATAAACACTTAATTTTTTATCATAAACACTTAATTTTTTATAAAATTTTTAATCATTTCTCATGTTCAGGATAAATTACTTGGTACAGAAACTTAAAATTCACTAATGATAGCATAGGTACAAGTCTAAAAATCTAAAAAAGTCAAGTATAATAGTATATGCTGCCTGAAAGGGTCTATGAGATTAATAGAAACCTAACCCAAATCATAAATTTCCATCAACGTCTCGCAAAAAGCATTGGTCTGCTTTCGAGCCAACCTCTTTTTGTTCCCTGAAACTAAAAGGTCCATGAAATGTAAGGTTATTTAGTAAGGGTAGGTACGCACTGTGGAGGGTAAATTAGCATATGCAGTGGGGATGATGATTTGAGGTTTTGTGAAGGGGATCTTATGAAGACCATATAGGTATTTGGCAGGCCTATTGTTTGCGTATTTGATAGAAGGAATGTTTATAAAAATCATATACCAATTAAAAAAAAAAATTGTTTGTATTTTTTTAAGCCCAACTTACAGGTCGCTCGACATATAGAAATAATACGGCTGAATAAAAAGTCTATAAATATTCATGTTTGTTTTACTAATCAGTGATGAAAAGTAGCCTTTGTTTTATTCCATATATTCCCACCGTTCCAATCTTCCCTGGGCACACATTTAAAAACCAAAGTCAGCTAAATCGACGCAGACTTTCTCGACTTTTAGCGAGACAAGCGAACATTAATTAATTTTAATATTTATAGATATATCATTACCTACAGTTTAAATATTTATACTTCTCTGTTTTAATCATATACCTACGCATCATCTTCTTTCTTGAAAACTACACTTTCCACCTAACAGTTACACAATTTTGTCCTCTTTTTCAGATAAAAGCGTGACTTTCATAGTTTTAAGAACTATTTTCCCGTAAAAGCCGCGGGTGTCACATGCTCTCTATTCATGGTGCGAGGTGAAATGTGCACATTTCTATTCAGTTCACGTCCATATCTCTACTAATGTTCTCGCCCAAAGTAGACTACCGTACTTTATTGTTGTATAGGTATGTGAAATAGTTGGGTTTGGGAATATAAATGTACGCACTAGTGGTTAGAAAGGATTTTATTTTGTACAGCTTCATTGAATTTCGTATAATAATAAAAATCTTTTATTTCAGACAACCTAGAACAGTTATACTATATCTTATTTAACTCATTCTCGACGACTGACGTGGCGCGGCAGGCAAAGTTCCACCTGCGATTCAGGAGGTTGGATTCCCGCTTTAGAACAAATGTTCGTAGGATCTATAAATATGTATCTATTTCGGGGTTATTTGTGTTTTATACATATATATGTATATATATACAGGGTTACAGGTATCTAATGATTAACCTCTTAAAGGCGACTTGGGTGAATCAAGACTAACAACTTTTGTTCTATGACTTTTGCCAAAACGTAATACATCTCCAGTTTAAATTTGTTTTAGTTTTGGCAGGCATTTCCTTCAATCCCCGCTCGCCTCACCGCAACCCCTGTTTTTCTTTGCTAGATATATGTATACGACATATAGGTCATATACTGAACCGACATGTCTGAATCTGTAACGCCTAAATAGAGCTAAGAAGATAAGAACTGGAAATTGGCCTCTAATATTTTTTTTTCTATGGGAAAAAAAAACATTGAATTCGAAAAAATCGTAGAACAAAAGTTGTTAGTCTTGATCTACCCAAGTCGCCTTTTCGAGGTTAATCATTAAAAACCTATAACCCTGTATATATACAGAAATTATATGTATAAGGTACGAATATTAACCTATATTCGTGTATCTAAAATTTTAATCATTTTACTTTCATCGTAGCGCGATGCATCTCACATACCGCAAAAAGGATTTAAAAATTCAACCCAAAAAAGTATTTTCAACACAAAAAATATGAAATTCTCGTCCAGTATTTTAGTAGCCAAAATTGAGTTTCAATTTATTTACATCCTCATTTTATGTAAAACATTTTCATGTATGAAGTGAGTTCAACCACAAACTTTGTAATATTGGATTTTGTTGCAGTAATAGCAGCTATTATCATTAGCAATACGTGACAGGTTTACATGAAAATCACTACATTTTATAAAACAAAGTCGCTTCTCTCTGTCTGTCCCTATGTATGCTTAAATATTTAAACTACGCAACGGATTTTGATGCATTTTTAATAAATAGATTGATTCAAGACGAAGGTTTATATGTGTAATACACCCGTGCAAAGCTTGGACAGGTCCCTAGTCACTACATAGTATAAAACCAAGTCGCTTCGAATGCTTAAATCTTTAAAACTACGCAACGGATTTAGATGCGGTTTTTTTTTTAATAGATAGAGTTATTCAAGAGGTCGGTTTTATATGAATAATAAAACCATGCAAAGCCGGGGCGGGTCGCCAGTTACTTATAAATGAGGTACGTTCAAATCGTGGTTCATTTTCATGATTAGGTAATATATCAGCGTTTGTATCGACATTTTCAATACAAATTGTAATAATTTGTAGTCCGTTTTCCCTGAATTCCTGAACATGTTTGAGTTTATACAGGGTGGATGTGACGTCACAATCTAGTATATCCGTAAATCTCCGAGATCCCGGCGAGGCGGACCCGTTCCTTCACATTTAAACTAACGTTCCCTGAATCTACGCAATTGCGTCGAAAGGGTTAACAAATAAACTGGATTTAGATGTAATTGGAATTTAAGGTAGGAAGGCTATTTTAACTACATTCATTATTATTATAAATCATTTTCATCAGCCTATATTAGTCCACTGCCGGACATAGGCCTCTTCGCTTCGCAGATCGTCATCCCATCTGGCGTTCTACACTATGTATTTTTATAAATATCCACTTACCCGGGTATTTAACGCGTTTGTAGTTTTATTCCCGAAATTTCAGCGTGATAAATATCCGTGGATATTTATAATAATACATACTTATGTTCTGGATCAAGTTCTGCGCTAAAACCACCCATCCAAAATTGACATAAGAAAGCCCTTTTAATGGCCTTCGTAATTTGAAATTGTATGGAAAGGACGCGCGCGATGGCCATTGAAATGACTCAAGAATGTCAATTTGGATGGGTGGTTTTAGCGTAATCGCACAGCTGGTGTAAGTTTAAAAACCTTTACACCAAGACTAAGTTTTTTATTGGGAATACATTGTAATACACTTAAACTAGGTTAGTAAGTATCTTCTATGTATTGTTATCTCACTTACTTCTAATGATGTAATAAAGCACTTATCAATCTACTAGAAGAGTCCGTGAATAGATTTTTTAAACCATATGTTTTTGTTCAATTTGAAGTATTACATTAATAGTATGATTTCTGGCTCTAATTATCCGATGAAACATATGTTTACTAATTATTATTTGTAAGAAGATCCTTAATCAAGTTTTCCAAGTAAAGTCACCCAGTTTTCTCTTTTTTATACATAGTAGTGATATTGATTCAAGATCTTTTTATCGTACACCACAGTTACAATTTACGTTACAGTAAATACTTTGGCTATGGCGCTCATTGGGGGAGGCCTATGTCCAGCAGTGGACTAATATAGGTTGATGATGATGATGATGATGATGAAATACTTTGAACCTTTGAACTTGTAGCATTTGTCAAACTGAAATGTATGATCAATGCCTCAACTTTACCCATTCAGTATTCCTTGTATAAAACTCCTAGGAACATCATACACTAATCTGCCCCACGGTTAGAACACAGATCACGTGACTCCTAGATCCTAGATCGCGCAAACGCTGGTCTCAACAACATCTGACCTCTTATTCCTCTATGTTTCAAATTTCAAACTATCAGACATCAACTGTTCGTCGAAAGACCCCGAGTATACGGGCCAGTTGGGCCAACCCAGTACAGGGAAGATCTTCCTTTGTAACCATTCGGGGAAATACCATCTTTACCCCCAAACACCAGAAAAAGGACATAATAAAAACAAATTTAGTACCTAACATGAAACAAGAATAATGGTTCGTGGTTGGCCATATCGCCTGTGATATCGCTTAGTAGTGATCTCTTCAGGCAACCTTTGCGACCCGTAAGCGTTGAGGCGAAACCAATAGTTGGTTTTGGTTATGTTGGCTTTTTAGTAACAACTTTAGAAATAAATTGAGGACTATGCTTGACTGTACACTATTAAATAACACAATTCAAAGTCGCTGCAAAACAAATACCACATATCTACACTGCGTCCCATATGCATAAAGTACAATCAAGCACAGCGGGCATTTGATTTTTGTACAGAGTGGCCTGAAGAGACAAGTATTTGTAAATTTGAATAATACGTACCTACTAGTATAATAATATAAATCGCATATCATTGGTACGCCTGCTTTTAGGCTGAATGCAAATAAGTAAATAGTTATAAGACATATTGTAAATAGCTCAAAGTTTTATTGTATTACATTGTATTCTTGCAAATAAATTATTTTATTTGATAGAATACGTAATATCTTTTAGAATATGTCGTATATGTAGGTTTAAAATTTGAAAATTATAATTTAAAATCTTCCACCCAAGTCGTGATAAGAAAGCTATTGTTAGGTACCTACTCAAAGTAAACAAGATACTTCTTCTATAATCATCCTTTGTATCCAAAGAGGTTGTGACAAGATCACTCACAAGGAGATCCAAATTGGTCGAAAGAGGCGCCAATTCTTATCTACATCGAGCCGTGCGGCCCTTGAGGTCCAAACCTCTTTGTCACGCCCTGAGCCCTCAGATTAGGGACTTAGCGAAGGGTAGTAATAACCCACAGGGATAAAAGACATCTTCATGATCGTGCGTTGAATGTTTAAGGTATTTAAAAGGGCCACGTTGGAAGAAAAGGGATTTAATAGTCCTTTCAGTGTTGGCCGCGTCATCAAACTGAACGTTTTCGACGTAAATAATGCACACTCAAGTAATCAAGGTATTCTAATCGCAGTAGTAATCTTATTTGATATAGTGGCCAAAAGCTCGACCATCACTATATATAAAACAAAGTCGCTTTCTCTGTCCTATGTCCTTATGTCCCTTTGAATGCTTAAATCTTTAAAACTACGCAACGGATTTTGATGCGGTTTTTTTAAATAGATAGAGTGATTCAAGAGGAAGGTTTATATGTATAATAAAACCAAACGAAGCCGGGCAGGTCGCTAGTTTCCAATAAAAATAAAACAAAAAAAATTGTTTCCAATCTTAAAAATTGGTATTTTCTTCATTATTTTACGTTTGTTACAATTGAACCCGCACACTATTTATGTACTATTCAACTGAAGTCGCCGACGACTATACTCAAAAAATAACAGCAAATTCTTGGTTGGGTGTTTATAGCGTGCTGTCTATTCTTACTTCCACGTATCCATCGCGCCACAGTGTCATCTAGCCCCAAGCTAAGCAGAGCTTGTATTATAGGTACTAAATGACTGATATACGTAATACAATACATTTTTTTTAATTTACATGGAACATACCCAGAACCCAGGAACAAATATTTGCAGACCGTATAAACATGTCCTAAGGCGGGAAACGAACCTCCTGCGTCGCAGGCGAACCTTCGCCCACTGCGACACAGCGGTCGTCAACGTATCATTTTTTTATTTTTTTTATTTTTTTTTATTTATTATCTACGTTTTATCGTTATTATGTAAGGACAAATCGCAAATGATTCGATAAAAGTTCGTACACCAGTTCTAGTACTAAATTGATACTCCGCGGAAGCCACCAAGTACCCTTACAGGTGAAGTACTGATATATTGCTGACCAGATAAAATCTGGGGTGATTTGTAACAACCCTTGGCTTTCACGAGTACGGACACATTAGAGGTTTAAAAGCACCGTTAGACGCGGAGTATGCCGCTTTTAAACGAAGGCACGTACGGGACACAGAATAGAACAGCATTTATTTCGACACAATTGTATAAAGTAAAATATACACAAAACGATGTACCTAGTTAAACTAGATGGTGCTGTGTGGATTGTCCAGCATTATTTATTTATTAAAACAACATTTTATGTAGCTTAGCGGACTTTCAGGCTTACAGCTGAATATTTTGAATGCAATCAATTAATTACATAAAAACGACTTGTTTTATTATACGTAGAAACCTTGAATCATCCGGGATAAATGACAGATGGTACAAACGTTTTTAAAATTCACATTTTACCATGAATTATAATAATATCTGTCTATGTAGTATATTGTATAAAATTTATATATCAGTTATCTAGCACCTACCCATAACACAAGTACTGCTTAGCTTGAGGCTAGTCAATAAATACTGTGAGGTTTCAGTTATTTGTATTGAAGTGGGAATCGAAGATTGCCCCCGCTGTCGAAATAAAACGCATTGTACTTACGTGTTGGATGTGTCATCATCATAAAAAATGCTTCACCCTATCTGGATCATGAAGGCAAGATATTCCATTCGATCTTTCAATACTAATGGGTTTTTAAGCGAATGATGTAGAATAAGTAGAAAATTAAATGATTCTCCTGACATTAATATCCCGTAACCTGCTGAAGAAATTGGACTAGGTACCTATTTTGGGTTATTTTAAGAGTTAATATAATAAAATAGCTTTAGAGATCTAAGAGGGGTTCCCCCTAAGAAGAGGACAATGTCCGAATTTCTTTCTGGAAAGATACCTCTAAAAGGAAAAACTGGAACTTGATGATCATGATTCAGTTGTATGCGTCACGTGTATGCTCGCATGAAAAGAACCTGTGCACTAATGCCGGGAAAGGAACCGAAAAGATTTCCTCGCTTTTAACAGACTTAAAAAAAAGTTTTTGATGGTGCTCTTGTAACTGGCATTTAATACCTTATTTTAGCGATGAATTGCAATTTGGGAAAATCGAGGAGATAATTGTAATTCTTTTAATTGTAATTAGTAAACAAAATTCTACTCTTCTTCCTTTTCAAGAAAGCAACTGCTAGGCTACCAAACCTATCAGGTTATTAACTACCTTAGCCTGTAAATAAATACATTAGCGGCTCTTTTGTAAGGCTTTCTCGATGTTATAGTTATTACAGTAAGTGATTTATTGGAGGCAGCTAACTTCTGTAGTCACGCAAGAGGTAGCGTGGCCAACTTTCTGATTCTGTGGGATATTTCAATATTTTTTTCTTAGCGTAGTCTGGTAAATAGGAACTAAATTTAAGAATGCTATAAATTCTAAGGATTCTAAGGTCCTTTATTCGATCTTTTTTTATCCCTAGCACCTGTGAGCAGTTTTTTAAGTAACAACTAATACAGGCTGATTAAAATTTAAATTAAATATCTGTTGCTTAGAAACAATAATGGAACAGTTACTAGGTAGCTCAGCATTCTGTGATAGTTTTTATATTGTTGAAAATGACCTTATCATAAACGATGAGTTTTTTCAGTCATAAACCCCTCACATAAGTAAAATTATAGGACAATTTTATCGACCTCAATTGTGTATCAAAAAGCAAACCATGGTCGCCCGGCTAGCATGCTAGTCGAGTGGCGAGGAGCCCTATCAAAACATAGTGTAAGTATACTGGTCAAACCACATTGAAGATTAGAATTATTTAACCGAGCTGAAAAAAACTCTTAAATTTCATGATTTAATAGGACTAAGACAACTAACAACTAAACACTGTGAATGCCGAACAGCAATTGAAAACGTCGCATTGTGTGGTGGGCCCAGATGTTTCAAGAATTTAGAAAATCTCTGAAAATAAAAACATAAAAGGTAGATAATGCTTGACAAAAACTGAACTGGAGTACAGCCCCCGTGGGCCAGTGGCGGAAAGGTGTAATGAAAGATAGTCATCTTTCATTACATCTTTCCGCCACTGGCCCTTTTCCAGGCTGACTGATCTGACGTACGGGGTATTTTTGACGGATAGTTTTTGCCGAAACTGTGCATTGTAAAATTTTATTTGTTAATAAAAGAATGTATACCATATTACTAGCCGGATGTTGTAAAATATTTTCAGGTGATGTTAAGTAGATTTGATTTTGAACGAACCAATAATTTGATAAAGAAATCGACTATAGTTATGTTGTTTTAAAATTGGACCCTATAATAGTGTACTAATCGTGTGCTAGACAGAGTCTGTGTAAAGGGTTTTCATCAAATAAAGATTTTTATTGAATACTGAGATTTATTAAAGTAATTTGTAAGAATAACGAATCACTGTTACCTCGCCACACAGGCTTTACGGAGACCTAGTGCAAGGGACAGAGCTCTGCTTACGTATGGATATAAAAAAGTAGGAAAAAAACTAGTCAACTCGAAATAAGCTTGGGTTGAAATAAAAACATTTTCTTTTTTTCTTTTAAAAGTGCAACGTGTAGGTATGTACATTGTTTGACGTGAAGAACAAGCGGGAAGACAGAAGAGTTACCAGAGGGTGGTGAGTATAGACAACAACTATATCGAATGCGTTCTAATTGCATTACTACGCGACAAAAGGACGACGTAAATAATAATAATAATTTTCCGGACAGTTCCCACAGCATCATCTAGCCCTAAGCTAAGCAGAGCTTGTGTTATGGGTACTAGATGACTGATGTACTTATTACAATACATTACATAGATAGATATTTTTTATTATACATAGAAAACACCCAGACCAACGGAACAAGTTTCTGCAGATCGTACACAAATTTGTTCCGAGGCGGGAATCGAACCCGCAACCTCTTGTGTCGCAGTCGGACCTTCGCCCACCGCGCCACATCGGTCGTCAAATAATAGAGTTTAGCATTAATATAATTCTAAGCTAGATACATTGAACTAAATAAGGTGTAGGAAAGAAAAAAAATTTAAATACGAATTTATTTATTGAGCAAGTATTATGATTCAAGCTCACATTTGTAGTTCAGTCCTTTACTTCAATAAGATGCCGTTTATGATAGCGGACGTATATTTACCGAAGGTCAGTGTTTATGCGAATAGGAAATTAAGGTCAGTAAAAAGAAATGAAGTCGTTTTCCCTGAAACAAGCGTAAAAAATATACCTTGTGCAGACAGAGCTTGTAAATTGATGATGTTAAGGAATTACTTAAGTGAAAACTAAAAACTCAATTCTGTCCCTTTTTTCACTTTTTCGCTACATTTGGAGGCAATGGGTCAACTGTTGTATAGGACCATTGAGGATTTTAAACGTGTATTTTGATAAATTAATTTGAAATTAATTTATCAAAATCCCTTCAGACGTTTGGATGCTGTGAAATAAAAAAGAATCATGAAAACCATCCACCAGTCATTCCACATAGAAAAAATCTGAGGTAACACAAAGAATAAAAAATATATTCTAATAGTGAATTCTTTCTTTTCTTGGAGTCGTCTGTTCAAATGTCAAAGCCTCGCCGTCATACATTGTGCAAATCGTTGAAGTTAAGAGCTAGCGCGCACTGGTGACTTTTGTCAGCGTGACTGTTTTGTCACTCTTATCAAGTCCGTGGATATGTATGGAGATGTGTGGAATGTCACCCAGTTGTCACGTCGTAACATGCGCGCATCGTCATACATATCCACGGACTTGATAAGAGTGACAAAACAGTCACGCTGACAAAAGTCAACAGTGCGCGCTAGCTCTTACGAAACGAATTTTAATTATCTTATGGGCGCTCCAAATTCACACGAGAACTTCGCGAGAACGCGAGAAACATGCGAGAAACGTGAATGTGGAAGCGATTCGCGTATTCTTTTCAAGTTCTCGCGTTGTTCTCCGGCTTTTCTCCACTTTTTGTCGGTTTTTTGGCGCGAGAGAAAGGAGCGCGAGAACGTGAGATCAGGCGAGAACGTGTATGGACTCTACACTCGCATGTTTCTCAGTAGCGTGCGAGCCGCATAACAATAAACTTATCGCAGCGGTTACTTCTGCGTCCATCGTCATCGAGCGCGAGAACCGTAGTAAGAACTATTTGAGAACTTGGTGAGAGTGTGTAACTAAAGATATTCTCGCTACAGTTCTCACTGAGAATCTCCGGAGATTCTCGCGTGAATGTCTCGTGAGAATGTGGAGCGCCCTTTACGCATTTTATGAGAATTGATGTCACTAAAATTTAATATGTACGTAACGTAATCTTATCTCACTTCTCACTATTGTCTTACTTATTAAAATCAATTGTTGTCAATGTACAAAAGTTTACATTTACTGACAAGTTTTTAGTCGGTTTTAGCTTCCCTATGTTATGTCAGACTAGCCGTATGCTCTATCTTACCCGAGGCACTGCCGGTCTATGACATGTACAATAATTGAAGTTACATTGCTTTGTCTTCGTTCTTGATTTATAGACGGTCGGGTCGATTCAGTGAACTAAGACAGAGAAATGAAATAGTATGTAGGTGAAATACGGGACAGGTCTTGGACAGATTTATGAGGATGTGAAAGTTGAAAGTTATTCTACGTCGAGGAATGGCGCGACGGGAGGTGTGCCTGCGATGTAGGAGGTTGCGGGTTTGATTCCCGCCTTGGGACAAATATTTGTACGATCTCCAAATATTAATTTCGGAGCTCTGGGTGTTTTCTCATGTATCCTAAAAATAAATAATGTTGAACCATTCACACAGCATCATCTAGCTCTAAGTTAAGCAGAGCTTGTGTTATGGGTACTAGACAACTGATATACTTAAAATTAAATACATTACTTAAAATACTACACTACTACTTACACTACACTACTACTTAAAATACTAACTTATACTAATACTTATACTTAAAATACTACTTATACTTAAAATACTTACTTATACTACACTACTACTTAAAATACTACATTACTTAAATTACTTATAATTAAATACATTAAATACATAGATAGATTTTTATTAAACATAAAATTCTTTACCCAGAAACCCTATTTTCAGATCTTATAAAAAAACATCCCAAAGCGGGAATTGAACACGCAACCTCCTGCGCGAAAGAGGTCGTCTGTTTATAATTTTCTAATAATATATATAATTACTCCTGTTGTAGATTCACGTCTCTCCTAAAGATGCATTTCCAAAACAAGAATAAGAATCATTTATTGTCAATAGGTATACAAATAACAAATATACAAAATATACTTAATTAAATGCTTAGGCTATGACCAAGTAAAATAGAACAGGTCCTTTTCACCGCAAAAGAAGCAGCGTGCAATAACTAGTAAAACATCTCAACTTATCTCAAAGTGCGAGTTTCCTCAAGTTCATCTTCAAACGGTTCGTGAAATCTAATAACAACTTACGGAGTCAAATTAGATGAGTCGACGAAAGTTCGACTCAGTCCGGCGGCCCTACCTAATAATATTGACGGGGTAAAGTTGTAAGGATTGGCGTATAATGTAATATTCCTGAGTTTCTTAGATTTTTCCCATGATCTTAGACCATTATAGTGGTCTGGTCCTTGTTTTATCACTACATAGTATAAAACAAAGTAGCTTTCTCTGTCCCTATGTTTCTATGTATCCTTAAATCCTTAAAACTACGCAACGGATTTTGAAGCAGTTTTTTTGTAGATAGAATGATTCAAGAGAAAGTTTTACACGTATAATAAAACCGTGCGAAGCCGGGCGGGTCGCTAGTTATATAAATAAAGAATTGACATTTTGTATTTTCTTTGTCGTATCGCCTAAACAGTTACAGGCCAAGTCTAGCCTGTTTTAGTGCGTCTACATTTTCCGCGTCATAAACCTACTCGGGCCGTTTTATGTGTTAGCTCGCTCCTGTGGCTTGGTTTACATTGTACTCACATTGTAGGAATAGAATAAAGACGGATTGGCTCGGTACCAAAAACTTTAAAGCACGGCTTTGACATTATCTTGAAGATGTAGCCAAAGGTTGAGTAGCATCAAATATCAATTTATGTTTGTTATTTCTATTTTATTCACAAAATTATGGTTAAAATTACAGCTAGGTTTAGAATGATACAGGTAAAATGTAAAAACATGCTGGATAGATCAGTGCATTAACATTAATTAATAATAACTTAAATGAAGTATTTTGAAATTTCATAAAACGAACATACCGAGATGTAAAATGCCTAGAACGCTGGCAGCATTGTCAGTTTGTTTGGCTATGCTTATTCGTTGGTTGACTGTGAAAATGACTTTAAAACACTTTTGTGTTTTATTTTTTAAAAGGCAATTTAAACACGCAAGAGAAGGCGGCGACGATCAGTTTCAGTTCTAAACTTTAATATCGAATAATAAAGTATTGTTTCGCTTGTAGCGCCATATAGGACTTAGGAAACGTCAAATAAGAAACAAGAAAGTTATGAACAAAGAACTAAGAAAACTGCAGGGCACGTCTTCTAAGATAAAACTTTATTATTGACTTATGGTTTAGACCGCGAGAGTGTTTGAAATGTACCTAATAGTATCAACTCAGTAGATTATAAAATCAACATTGATTCTCTTATTAGCTTTACGCTTAGCAGAAGCAAGTAGGTACGTGTGATGTAATAGAATATATAAAGTCTATTTCTAAAAGGGTTTGGAGAATGTATTCATCATCATCATCATCAGCAGTTCACTGTTGGATATAGGTCTCCCCTAGTAACAACATAGCGCCCTGTCTTCAGCCGCATTCAGCATCTGCCAGTAGAATGTATTGTCTCTCCTTAATTCACAGGACAATCATACAACACTATTAGTAAATTTTATATACGGAGTGGTGGAAAAACTAAAGAAATATTTGTATGAGTTTCCTCGAAAGCCTCTTTTACGCAGCCTAGTTGAGAGCTTGTTTGAGTGTCGTTCACAAAATCGTAAAACATTTATGTAAGGGTCAGTAATTCGTCTGAATATCTGAGACAAAACGGTTCCGAAGAAAGCAAAGCGTACAAAAACAGAATAATAGAAGTCAACCAATAGACTTTCATGTCAAACATTTTTAAGCCTGAGTCTCAGAATCTACAATTCTACAGTCATTTGCATCATGATTAAATCTCCAAAACTTTTCTACGCAGTATCATGCTTATCACTTCACTATGATAATAATTTAATACCTAATCCATCTTGGTCCCAATTGGTCCCAATGAAGATTTCCTTCCCAATCCAAAGGATCGGTCCAATTATGTTGACCCACTGTACAACTCAACAATACGCAGTTTGGAACTTTAATCGGATCTGTCTCAAACAGGCGTCCAAAACGAAGGATACGCAGGCCGGTTATTAACTAGGGCATATCAGCCAAACTGAGTAATTGGAATCAACATAACATTCTAAAATGGGATTAACTACTGCTGGGCCCTTCGTTAATTGAATAACTTACTTAATACGCGTAGGTTTCACATAATTCAGGACTTAACGTTGGCTGTCCCTAATAAGGGAGCTTTGCCAAAATGATCACAGTTGACAGATTGGTGATTATAGCATAGGAGTTAAAATAAACTGTAGGAAACTGAAGCCCTTTGTCCGGTAAGTTCCCTCAGTCGACTCTTAAGATAGCCGTGGGTTGATAAATAAATAAATAATTTTGGACAATCATGGAGCATTATCTAGCCCCAAGGTAGGTAAGCTGAGCTTGTGTTATGGGTACTACATAACTGATTATCTGTACTTAACAAATCACACTCCATAGATATATTATTATATTTTTACTAGACATAGAAAACACCCGAAACAAATAACTGTTGGTCGTACAAACGCTTGTCCCAAGGTGGGAGTCGGAACCGTAATCTTTTGCGCCGCAAGCACTACCCAATATGCCGCTAAGGTCGTCATATACACGGAGTGTCATAAACCAGTTGAGTTGGAGCGGCCGATTATTGATATTTCGTCACTTCATTCTTCAGATATAATTAACCAGGTAGTACTTTAAACCTACTAGGCAGTCGCACGATTTTAAAAGTAAATCGATTTACTCGATTTCATGTTATTTTTTTTTTTTGAGGGTAGCTATGCTTTAGCTGGCTGTCCGCAAGGCGATCTCTTCATTCTTTTTTCGTGCGAGGCAGCGTACGGACGTAACAGCTCCCTCTTGTAAAATAAATTTATTCCTCATGCCGAAGAGAAGTTTCGACATGATTAAATGTTATAATAATAAAATTAAGAGAAGGAGAATAAAAAACGCCGACGAGTAATAGTGTATTCGTCAGATTCGGAGTTAAGTGAACAAGGTAAGCAAAGTGCTATTATCTTTTCAAGTGTTGTTGCAAAATGTTCGTAAAGCAAGCAGGTAGATTTCACCTCTGGTAGGTAACTACCTACTTAAGCCTGTCAGATTGACCCTGGGGTCAAGACAATGGCTGTTCTATGCTGGAGGTTAACCGAGGGTTATCACAAAGCAAACAATAGAACTAAAACTTGCAAACTTTTACGAAATGCAAACTTTTGCGAAACGTACATAAAGCAAGAAGGTAGATTTTACCTCTGGTAGGTAACTACCTACTTAAGCCTGTGGGATTGACCCTGGGGTCAAGACAATGGCTGTTCTATGCTGGAGGTTAACCGAGGGTTATCACAAAGCAAACAATAGAACTAAAACTTGCAAACTTTTACGAAATGCTAACTTTTGCGAAATGTACGTAAAGCAAGAAGGTAGATTTTACCTCTGGTGGGTAACTACCTACTTAGGCCTGGAGATTGACTGTGGGTCAAAACGATGGCTGTTCTAAGGGTTACCACTACTTATCACAAAGCAAATAATAGAACTAAAACTTGCAAACTTTTACGAAATGCTAACTTTTGCGAAATGTACGTAAAGCAAGAAGGTAGATTTTACCTCTGGTGGGTAACTACCTACTTAGGCCTGGAGATTGACTGTGGGTCAAAACGATGGCTGTTCTAAGGGTTACCACTACTTATCACAAAGCAAATAATAGAACTAAAACTTGCAAACTTTTATTTTCGCTAATTAGAACAACGATGACTGTTCTATGCTTAGAGGTTAACCGAGGGCTATCACAAAGCAAATAATAGAATAAAAACTTGCTAACATTTATTTTCGCTAATTCGAACAACGATGACTGTTCTATACTTAGAGGTTAACCGTGGGTTTTCACAAAGCAAATATTGGAACTATTACATAACCAATTATGCTTGCTTGCATTTATTTTCACAAATTAGAACCTCAATGGTTGTTAGAGGTTAACTGTGGGTTTCCCAAAGCGCTTTATTAGAACAATTACACTACCACGTATGGTACTGACTTACATTTAGGTTCGCAAATTAGAACCACCACGGCTGCTATATGCTAGAAGTCAATCATAGATCTTCACAAAGCAAAATATTACAATAATTACACTATGTTGGGACCACGTTTGGTGCTTTACTTGCTGACATTTATACTCTCAAATTATAACCTGCTATGCTAAAGGTTATCCGTGGGTTTTCGCAAAGCGAAATATTATAAAAATTACAACTAAGTCTGGTAGTTGCTTATTTTTGCAAATTAGAACCTTGACGTTAACGGAAAGTTAACACGTGCTTTCTTATTGAATAAATGGTAACCGTGGGTTATCACAGTACCATTAAATTAAATATTTATATAATAAGATTCAATATAGATCACTCTTGTTAAGTAGGTCATTGGGTTCGCCTGGTGGTTGTCTGTCGAACAACACATGGCAATTCTATTAAGCATTAAGTGCACTTTTTACGCTCGTTAGAGGTAAAATTACAATTAATTCTTAAAGCTCTCGGTGGGTTTCAAAGAGAGATTGCCAAGTATGATGGATAAGTATTGGTATATATTATATGTTTTGGTTTACTTTGCCCGTTTTTTGACTTGCAATTCAGAAAACTGGGCTCTCTTACAAGCACTCAATTTAAAACGTAAAATTGCTGCTATAATATCTGATGCCAATAGGAGAGAGGATAAGAGAGTCGACTCAGCTCAGCAGTAGTTAAGCTAAGGCACCACTGCAGGGGCTTCTCGGTACTTATTGAAGTTATTATAAAATTCTTATATATAGGTTATAAAATTGTAAGGGGAAACTTCGTAACTCCCGGTCTGGATCGTGATGAAATCTTATCCAGAACGAAAACTATGATGTAATTGTTTGGTCAGAAGCTCTCACTAAGACTAGTTTTAAGATTAAAAGGCTATAAAAATTAGTATAGTTCCTGATATTAAAGAATAAATAACCGCATCCGCAAAGGCACCAGTAGTGGCGTCAGTCCAACCGACGACCAGTCGCCCCCGGGTGGGGAACAGAACAGCCCTCCTTATACATATATCTCGTTATACATGAACTATGGGGGGGGGAGGTAGCCCCGCAGGTTGCAGGGGCCTCAGGCAGGAGCGAGGCCGACAGCTCAGACTCTAAACTAGAGCAAGCCACGTGCTCCAGCACCGCAATTATAAAATTGGGTACACCCTGAGTATAACCAACATTTTTACAATTGTCGGCTAACCATTATAAAACTGATTAGATTCAAGTTATTCTATGAAGTTAACTAGTAGAGTTAGAGTTAGTTACTCGAAAAGTTAACTATCTATTTATACTGTACAACAGAAAAGGGTACCTAGTCATCTTTCTTGCGATGATGAACCTGAAATGCTAGCAGCGATTAATAATTTAATCGAATTAGATACATAGGGGCTATTTTAGTTTGTGGTCGCTCTCAAGGAGTCTTTATTTTCACTAACTGTGACCACTTATTCTAAAGTTCATAAAACTTTTATGTTGAATTTAATAACTCTCATTAAATTCATTCATTTTAAGATGACGGATCATAGGATCGTGCCTAAACTGATTCTTAAACACGGATTTCTAGCTGCAATAAACCTTCATTAATTCATTAATTCCTTAAAGAGGCTTATTTGCTTCTACCTGTAAATAAGGCTATTAGAAAATACTAACGCTTTATATTTATCTCAGTGATATTTTATGTATCGGAAACATACAATTATTACCACCAGAATGTAGTAAACATAGTTGAACCTAGTAAAACATAGTTACCTATCTCTAAGTTACATAGTGATAAAAAATATGTATATATATTTTGCCATAGAAGTCTTTATAGAAGCTTCTTGATTTTGTATGAGCTCCTTACTACATTACAAATGGTTTTAAATTGTCATGCTAGTGCATCGTAGCTAGAGAAGAATCACGCTAAATTAATATCGACACATATCTACCTATACCTAATATAAAGTGAGGACTATTCCATTCAGTTTTCCAATAGCTCAACCATTTTGCTTTCCGCACCTATACGAAATGTTCGACTATAAAGTCTACAAACGAGATCCAGATACTTTGGCGATAGACGCGTTAACGATTAGATAGCAGAAAAGCAACTTCTATGCATTCCCGCCATATTCTGTTGTCCTAAAGTGCTTAAGAAATTTAAGCAATGAAACAACTGGAATTGGACAGGTTCCTGGTTTCCTAAAGACGGTATTAGATTTTGAAATACTATATTAGAATAATTAACATTATAAAAATATCATTTTCAATCCCACTAAAAATCACAACAAAGAAGTCCTACCTTGGGAACCGCGAAGCTCAGGACTACTTTTAAACAGCAAACTATCCCACCTCTAGCAAGTCCAGTCTAAAACTTAATGTTATCCACCGTCTTTAGTAGTATCAACGTACCACCCACAGTGGGTGGTAGCAAATTTGGGAGTTTATTGTTTCTAAACTGACGTAATCAGAACACATTATTGTAAATACCCATGAATATTTAAAATATTATTGCTGGTGACTTATTGACTTCTCAACCAGTGGATGTACCTACTCACTTTCCAAATATAACAGTTCAGCAGAGGTACTCTAATCAACCTTTTATTTGCAACGGTCAGCACTATCATTGCTATTGGGTGGTAACATTAGACGTATGCTAAACGGCATTTACATACAAACAAAACCCCTCAATTCAAAACATTTTTTAACTTGGGGTTCTCGGTTAGTGCTTGACTTAGCTGGTCATTACATCGGTCATTACGACAGTAATACCTGCTCATGCGCTTTAGCTCATTAAAGTGTCAAACAAAAATATACCTAAAAGGTAACAAATCCAATTTTCTGATCTTTTAAAAACTCCTACTGCTGGTGAACCAGACCTTGATCCTGCAATTTATCAAAGAAAATTCAAAGCTTTATCCGGCTGCTGCGCTGGATTAATGATTAATGACATCAAGCTTTAGTCCTGCTGATGTAAAGTGGAGAATGGAGTTGACATGACCATATTTAGCGCTTCTAGCGCTTAATATGCACGCATTAGCGACGGCTTCCGTTGAGGTCTCGTTTGACTTTTTCCAGAAGACGGTCGGATGGCATGGATCCTCACAAAACTTTGCTAGGATTTACAATCGCCCTATAAGAAGGGATTTTTCCCTAAATCAAAATCTTTTATTAATGAAAAATAGCGAATTACTATTTGTACCTACTTATTTGATTATAAGTATTAGGTAACGATAAAAACAAATAGAAAATAAGATAACTTACATTGTAAAATGTTTGAGGATGTCTTCCTGCAGTAGGTACCTATAGTTAGTAAAAATATTAACAAACTACCTACTAATTTTGGGTAAAGCTTGTATATTATAATTCTAAATTTAAATTTTATTTTGATTTTATAAAAGCATATTTGATTGCAAATGATGCATACTCTAAACATCTACCTGGTTAATTATATCTGAAGAATGAAGTGACGAAATATCAATAGGTGATCAATTGAACTTGCAAAGTGAAGTTCGATCACTATTATATGAGTCACTTCATTCGAAGATATAAAATCACCCACCCATAGTAGGTATGATTTTACCCACCCCATAAATTTTAAATTTTCTCTGAAGAAATGAAGAGATCGCCTTGCGGACAGCCAGCTAAAGCATAGCTACCCTCAAAAAAAAAAAAAAACATGAAATCGAGTAAATCGATTTACTTTTAAAATCGTGCGACTGCCTAGTAGGTTTAAAGTACTACCTGGTTAATTATGTCTTCGAATGAAGTGACTCATATAATAGTGATCGAACTTCACTTTGCAAGTTCAATTGATCACCTATTATCATCTAATGCACGCGTTTAGTATCTCTTATAAAGGGTGATTTTTTAAGAGCTTGAGAACTTTTTTTAAAAAAAACGCATAAAATTTGCAAAATCTCATCGGTTCTTTATTTGAAACGTTAGATTGGTCCATGACATTTACTTTTTGAAGATAATTTCATTTAAAATCCTAACCTCAAAAAAATCACCCTTTACATATAATGCCTCCGGTTAATTAAAATCTCTTATTAACACCGTGTAGATACATAGCCATGAAATATAACGTATTGTAAAGTAAAACAGGTAGAATATAACAAACGAATTATATATTTATATAATTTGCTGTCAGTGTCGGAAGCTTCCGACCGGTATTGACATGGATTAATAGAGCTAACTTTAGCCGGTTTGCAAACGGTCTGCAGTTAGCGCAATGGTTTCAATTGTTTATACTATTTTTAATTTTTTCTATTCCTTTATTTTTCGTTGTTAATAAAGAGTTTTACTACAAATGAATTTGTATGATGATTCAGACTAATTTATGTAGATTCCAAATGTTAGAATTCACTAAATTTAATTCTTTCCGTATTCGGTTAACAATAAAACTTTAGGCTTAGATACTCTATCGTTGAAACTTTTCACAAGACTTAACTACAAACGGAACAAAACCACAGTTTTGTTAAAAATACGTTCCTGTTTACTTTATTAAAATGTTGTCTTCAATTTTCTCTTCAGACCCAAAGCCACATACATTTACCTCGCTACCTCCAGAGTGTCGAGTGGCCACCTGTTGCTAACATTTGGCAACAGGGTCCTTTGGGTCCATGTATGATAATCCTGAATTCTGACCTCTTATTTTGGTGCGGAAAATGAAAATTCATGAAGGCTTTCAGTTTTATGTTAAGTATACGAGTAGAACTTTTCCTGGTGAGCTTTGAATGTGATTTGTTTTTCTTTCTTCTTTTTTATGTAAAATCAAGTTAGATTTTCAGTTCATTTTTTGTAATTATTTCGAAATTTTTCCTTTACACAAAAACCTAGTATTTTTCGTAGAGAATAATTTCTTCTAGGTTTATAAAACAAACAAGTTTGAATAAGTATAAGGCATATGTGCTTTTCTTAACTTGCAGTAATCAGTTAATTTAGCTCTATCTTTAGCTTGTTTAGATACTCTGGCGTTTTAAATTGATTTTCCGTATTTGTGTAAAGATTTTAAAAAGCACCTATATCACATTAAATACCATTAAACCTACCTACAATGCTCTACAATGTTATCATAAAACGGTAATTGGCAGAATTAAATACTTCCTACAAGAAGTTGAAGTTAAAGAAACAAGCCGCCATTTTCCATATTTCTGCTGCCATGACACTTAATCGAAACGCAATCATGCATATTCCATTCTTCCATTATTATACTCGTAAATAAATGCAAATACCACAAGCCTTTGTGTGGAACCCGCGAATGGGTCACATATATCAGGGTTCCGCGTAATTGGATAGCCCTCAATTAGTCAGCCGGCTGATAGGAGCAATCAGTGACATCCACCGCAGCATGGGAAAGTGGCGAGAGCGTTGAAAGGCTGCTACTATGTTGAGTAGCGGCTACTTTTGATTTGATTAATCAAGTGGTTTATCAGTTCGGCTGCCTGGCAAATGTAATCTTTATTAACATAGAATATTACACTCAAGGAAATAATCCTGAGTTTTATCTATTGACATGTTAGCTACTATTTAGAGCCTAGTCGCGTTATTTTTTATTTACCTTATCTAAAAGTATAAGTAATAAAAAAAATAGTAAAATATAAAAAAATAAACTAGCTATAGGTTATTAGTATTACAATGGAAATAATTAAGCGAACTTGCGTTTCCAAGCGTTTCCAAAACATAAGTTAAAACTTTTTTTTAAAAGCTTCTCTTTCTCATAATGTACTGTTTAACTGTTAACTTGATTATTAAATCTAAAACGAAGAAAGGCGGGCAACATAGGCTCACGTCGCCCCGGACCGGTGCCTTATCGGTTCTCAAGTAATTTATTTAAAAGGATCGGGAAACGATAAATCGGTCAAGGGTCAGTGTTAGAAAGAACATCTGCGTAGTTAGGACAAAATGTAAATACTAGCCTTGGTTTATAATAATTCAATTTTAATAATAAACTGATATCATCTATTGTTATTGATTCTTAAATTTACGTCCGATGGGAACAAAAAGAGTTGCGCAAAAGGGAAACCCCATTGCCAAACTACTCACAGTTGAACTAAAGGGAACTCAGACGCGGAAGCTTGTTAAGTTGGGCTTTGTCTTTGTTCAAGCTTTCGCTGCTAAATGTATTATTTCGGTATTATATCAGACAAAGACCTTTTAGCGGGATCAAAAGAGGGAATACTGTGTCCGGGAATGGACTATCTACTTTGTGCTAAATATCATGTTAATTTATTCTACTATATAATATTATAAACGCGAAAGTTTGTAAGTATGGATGGATAGATGGATGGATGTTTCTTACTCTTTCAAGCAAAAACTACTGAACGGATCTGGATGAAATTTGGCACAGAGATAGATTACAGTCTGAAATAACACATAATTATGTAGTCTATTTCATCCCTGAATTCGGGAAAACGGGAATTACGCGGGTTAAACTCGAAATACTAATCCTGTGCAGACGAAGTCGCGGGCACCAGCTAGTACAGTAATATTTGATCGTAAGGTAAAATTTAGGCATAGTTTTGGTGAATAGGCTACTAGATTTTTGAAGCATGTTGCACATCTCATCTCACGTGAATGAAACGCGGTGACCTTTTAAAAATATACATACAGGGTGTATAGAAACACAGTTCCAGCCGAAATTGAAGCCCACGAGTGAATAAAATTAGTGTAAATTAAATGAAATATATATAAAATATATAAATTAAAGATATAATATAAAATTAGTGTTAAAAAAATGTAAATTAAAAAAAGAAGGATACAAATTACAAACTTTACTATTTCAGTCGATACACATAGCTTTAGGGACCAGATTAAGGCAAAAAAAAACTAAATTTAGCAATCCGTTTTGCTCACTTCAAGTTCATTTATATTGATCATCCAACCCTAAAAAATGTATATCTAATTCAATTCGTCCCATCCATGGAATTAGAATGTTAATTACCGTCTGTTATCCATTCAGAAAAGCGTAATCGCTCTGCAGGTTAGAGATAAGACATATTTCGTGTCACCCTGTAGAGAGGTGTATGTTGGTACTGCGTTGAAGACGGGGCCGCAATCTCGGGCTCTGAATTGTATATGAGGTGCTGGTGACCATGCAGTTGGGAGAAAATTAGAGGAACTATAAAATTTTAACGAACTAATTTATGTTTAAGCCGCAAACAGCAGACAACACACTAGCGCCACCACTTATTTTATCATATAATTACGTTAAACAAAGGAATTTACAAAATTCAAATTAGTTTTTCATCCTACAAATATTATAAAAGCGAAAGTTTGTAATGGATAGATGGATGGAACCCTTTCACGCAAAAACTACTGAACGGATCTTGATGAAATTTGGCACAGAGATAGATTATAGTCTGGAATAACACAAAGGCTATATTTGATCCCGGATAGCTCACGGGAAAGGGAATTACGCGGGTGAAACCGCTAGGCGCTGCTAGTAACTAACATTAGCTGTTTTGTAGTGCATCTGTAGTCGTTTCAGTCGTAGCCTATGAGTACTCTAAGTACTTGTATAATTCACAGAAGATCAAAACCCTAAACCCGCGAGTTACACTCACGCTTGATGGATCTTGTTTACCCTAATTGTCCCATTAGTACTGAGATCCATGCATAGGTAGGTACTTCGAGCAACAAAATCGGCGATGAAGCCCTCATAAGTAACTTAGCTTAATGCACAAATATCGGTGCCTAACTTAAATAATCAACTTTATATTAAGTTGGTAAGATACCAAAAGAAAATATTACTACAAAGCTGTATTTTCCACAAATGGGGAATCTTCCATTTATTTACCTTAATCTTCGTTGTTTTCTTAAGGGATACGCTGTTATATGCCTACTGTTTACAATGTTTATCCAAGGACGTAGTACACCCTTCTTGAGAGGCACCTTACTCTACATGGTACAGTGAGGGACAAAATTATCTTCAGTTTAAATCCAATTATTAAGGTGTATCCTAAATTTTGGCTCCTATTTTCCTCCCTTACGTGGTCACTAATTAATAGACTAAAAAAACTATAATTCGTATGTATAAATACTTAATTCTCATTATTTCGAGTCCGGCCTTTTACAATTTGCATTTCTAACTTTCGTAATTATGATAAAAGAAAATGCAAAAAAATACTTTTTTTAAATGTATTTGTCAGTTTTCCAGTAATTTTTCATCAATTTTTCAATCAATACAGGTTAAGACTAGTGAAGAAATCAACAGATAATACAATTTATTCAGCAAATGACATATTTATATGTTTTTTTTTCTTTTTTTCTAAAATTATGAGGTTAAGAATTCGAAGTTATGTCTTTTGCTATAGTATTATTTTCCTATTTGTTTTACTTTCTTAAATACTTAACTCATCATCATTCGCAACCTAATCTCACTTCTGAGTAATAAGCCTCGTAATGCCTATCTTTCCACAGGTCAACTAATAAAAGATGAAGATTAGGTATTTTACTAATTATTAAAACTCACTTATAAAACTTTACGTTCACAAATCGCTTATAATATTTCCCCAAATTTCTTTTGACATTAATCTTTTATCTTCCAACTTCCCGTGCTACTAAACCATAACTGATTGGATTGGTTATGTCAGTCCTGGTAAATACAGCTTATAAGTTTCGGAATAAGTTAAATTTCAATTTGCTCTGTAAATTGATTTATGCCGCCGACAGTATCCGTGTTTTGATAAACTGTGTACTTTATTAATTGGAAGGGAGGATTATTTCATTAATTTAATTAAAGCATATAAATTTAGCCTATAATTAAACTGTCAAGCAAAACAACAATTAATAATAACTATTATGTGAACAAATAAGATAACTAGCAAGTTAACGATATAATAATGTAAATATAGTTTAGATTGAGCTTCCGCCTCTAAATACAAGTAAGAAAACTTTGAGTGAGTTTTCTTTATCTTTGACCCTTTAAACAAGTAGGTACCTATATATACTTATAAAAGAATCTAGACCACCTATAATAAATGTGAAAGTCTGTGTGAATGTTTGTAATTATCTCAGTAACTACTTAAGTTATTTAGATTAAATTTGTATGTAAGTAGATAGTTTAAGGGCTAGAATAATATAGGATAGAAAGAAAAACTACGCATAAATAGAAAACAGAACGTGCGTTCGCACCCTGCCACCGGGTCGAAAGTTCTAAAACCCGAAAACACTTTCGCAATCCTAAACGTGCCCTCCCCATAACATAATCAAACGTCTTATTCTCAGTCTTTGACACCCATATTGTTCTCCATTTGACATATAATTTACTAGCGGACGAAGCCCCGGGTCGCAACAGCCAGTATATAATAAATTGTAAGTACCTACTTTTTAAACCCATCTCTTAGAATAAATGTTTTTATTATTGTATTGAAAACTTGAAAATTTCAGTTGTTCAGTTTCATGGTCACCGTAGAACCTTCTCTTGTGAGGCACCACAAGGACGCGCGATGCGCTAACGGGACGTGTCATCTAGACATGACCTAGGTCTAGACTTTTATTAAAAAGCGTGTCACCTTACCCACTAGATGAATAGTATGGAAGACAGTGAGAATTTGGAGATTAAAGAAAAATGGATTTGGTTTCGTATTAAATCTTGGTATACAAGTAGTAGTAAGTAACTCACAGTAAAACTAGTCAAAGTGCTTTATTTCCTGGATACGTCATAAAATTCATGTTATAAATAATTCAAACTACGAAGCTAAAGTGCTCGCTTTTATTTTTGTTCACTTCAATCTTCATAAGAATAAAAGAAGCGAACAGGAAACCTTTACCGTGTTAGGTTGTTAGTTTTCGAGTTGGAGCAAAACTCCCTATTGTGAACTGGTTGATGAAATCTATGCAAGAGATCAAATCATATCAAACATTTTTATTTCGTAAACAAAATACGACTTATTAAACATAATAAGAAATAAGGGCACCAATTTCAGGATATCAAAGCAACAAAAACACTTAGGTTTTGTTAGTTACTTGTCTTCTTACTGTACTACTATTTATCACGAGAATATTGTAGCCTGTATAAGTTGTTGCCTTTTCACGCCGAAACTAGAGAACGAATCGGCCTGAAATTTTGAACAGACTATATTCTTAGCCTCCAATAAAACACAGGCTTCTTTTCATTTCATATATCAGTTTGCATGGGGTATAAATAGCCTTGATACGTTTCTATATAATCGACGCATTCGTAGCCGCGGGCAGATACTAGTTTATAATAACAAAGACGAACATAAGCCAGCAGGGTGAAGGCCGATCACAAACACAAGTCAGCCTAGCTTGGGACTTGATGTGAATTTTCCAGCATTATTTATTTGTTCTATTGACACAAAGTTATCACAGTTTATAATTAGTAGCGTTTTAACCCATATATGCCCAAAAGCACGAAAACGACCCAAACTTTCTTCTCCCGCTTGGATGCCTCGAAATTGAAAATTATTCATAAGAAATTGTGTTTAACGCCATTTACGCATTTTATGATAAAATAGCTAATCACCTGAAGCAAATTTTACATCAAAAAAGCTCAATTTCAGTTGAATAGTTGTGGTGAAAGTTATGACTTGATTTTTATGGCGAAATTTTTGCACCGGCTGAGACAAAACCGTAAGTAACTATTTATTATAAGGATTTTAGTTTCTGTTTTTGAATGATTAGAAAAGTAAATATAATACTCTAGATACGTACGTACAAAATTTTGATAATAATATGTTTTTCACTTTGTTATTAGACCGAATATTTTGATGAGTCACTAACGACCCTCTGGGCAGATATGATACCGAATGTTCTCTTTTTTTCTAAGGTCACGCCGAATTCTATCTAACAATGAAATAGTAGATATCCTGGAAAGTTTGCGTGAAAACGAAGGTCTTTAAAACGTTGAGGTCTATTTAGATATTTATTTAATCTTCCTGACAAATGCTTTGCGAAATTAGCATCGTTATTTCGTAGTTTAATTATGTGATTCCTAAGCTAGGTATATTGATAATTTTATTTATTCGGATTACCGAATTTTTGGATTAGGAAGTAATCTTCCTAACTATTGAACATAGGTATTAATACATTAGTAAAAATATAAAACTGGCGTGTAAAAATAACATACTGCGTTTGATTGACCCCTACCTTTTCCACTATTATCAGATAGTTATTTGACCGCGGGGTCGATAGCGACCCTTCAAAAAAAAGGCACTTTCAGTAACTGAAACTCAAAATAAAAAAATATGGGTCTTATAATATTCCATTAGCAACAACATATGCAAAAATTATGAAAATCGGAGACCTAAATCTTTCTGGGCATATATGGGTTAAAGCCTTATTAGGTTTGTCTAGCATGACACTATGTAGAGGTATAGCTAAAAACAATATCTTTATTAGCAAAGAAAATTACAATCAAGGAATAGAAATAAGATACAGCTAGTTTATGGAATTGAAATAATTGAGCTAACTGCAGATGGTTTCAAAAAGTCTATAGATAGCTCAACTGATCCATTTCAATACCAGTTGTCACGTCCCCAAAACAGTGGTTGCATTACCGCGTTGTATGGCAATGCTGATGCGCTGCGTCATAAATATTAGTATGTTATAGATAAGATCCCTTAGTCGCTTCGTCTTGAATATTCATAATCCCAGAGTCGGGGCCTGGTTGAGTGATTCGGGTACTTTTTCTCGTTCATTGCTTAATGTACTAGAACCATCGAGTCACTGCGTTGAGTTCACTTAGGATGCTAAGTAGATAGAGGATTTTCAACGTAAATGTAGTGAATTTTCCCTTCAAAAGAGATACGTAACTTATGTCAGCGTTAAATGTGTAAAAGATACTCAGAGTTTGCAAAGTTCTCAGTAATTAGCTTTCACGTGAGAGGGATTTCAAAGTATGATAAAAGAAAACAAAAAAAAATACGAGTTGCTTATTACAATAGAAACATTGGTCGTTTTACATGCATTTAGAGAAATGGAACAGGCTATTTGGTTCGAGAAAGCTGGTACATTAGGCGTTAATTCATTTTCTCTTCGCTTTATTTTTTCCCTATTTAATGTAGTATTTTTTCTAATATGGATCTAAGCATGAAAAGCTAAGTTTTAATACCATTTTTTTATTAATATCTTTGGATCTAAGCCATGGCCATGGCATTTGGCCATACCATAGTTATCGTTTTATATTTCTCAAGTGTAAATATCATCAACTAAATGCCTGTTTGATAACTCAATTCATACATGAATGCAGACAATGCCGGTCGCGATGTATTGCGCATTGAAATGTAAAACAAAGCTTGATCCGCGGGAGATGATAGATAACACCATTTTGTCCTCTGGTGAGTCACAGTAGGGTGAAACAAACGGTAGCCTCACTTTCCTCAAAACACACTCGAAAACCCCTCGTCTTAAGCTTTTCACAGTCGTTTTTGTGACGAAATGAAAATTATAATAAACTAGCGACGCGCCCCTTCGCTTCACTTCGCTTCGCACGGTTTTATTATACGTATAAAACTTCCTCTTGAATCACTCTATCTTTTAAAAAAACCGCATCAATATCCGTTGCTTTAAAGATTTAAGCAGTCAAAGGGAAATAGGGATAGAAAAGACGACTTTGTTTTATACAAAGATAACTAACAATAAGATAAGATAACACTACATTGTATTAAACAAAACGAACAATCCACCCTGCATCATCTAGGCCCAAGCCAAGCAAAACTTGTGTTATGGATACTAGACTAAGATACTTAATAAAATACATTGCATAGATAGATATTTTATATTATACAAAACACAGAACCCCTGAACAATTATTTGTAGACAGTTCAGACATATTTCGTACCAAGGCGGGCATCGAACCCGAAATCCTGCGGACCTTCGCCTACCACGCCAAATCAGCCGTCATATGCATGTAGCGCTGTTTTTTAATAATTCTCATTAGTTACAAGTTTTACATTTTTTTTTGTAAACCAATGAATTACAAAACCAAAGTAAATTGCAAAACCAAAAAATGGTATTACCAGAGCAAGCTGCAGGAGCTCCAAACAATTCGTGGTTTTGACAGTTTTCATTCATTATTCCATTGATCTCTCATTTGTTATCGAACTCGAATTTTCATCTTTTTCGCTTTGCTTGAGAAATTATGCGTTGTAGAAGTTTTTATTTTGGTTTTTAATTGTTAACTTGCTGTTACCCTGCTGTTGTTCAGTTTTTTTTAAAGTTATCATTCATAAATGTCATTATTTTCAAAAGAATCTTAATCAGAGTAAAGTGAGTTTTATCGATACCTTTCCTACTGTATGTACCCCACCCACCTCATCGTGCTTGTCCATTTGGCTGGCATTAGGCGCGCGGCGGCGTGACGGATGACCGGACACGGGACATAATCGACCACCGCACCACTATGCACAGCGCGCTTCCGATTGAACGAACATCGATTACACGAGCAGGTACTTTGATAACAGTTTTTATTATTTACGTTATGAACAGAAAAACCTAAATAAATGGTAAATGACTTCTTAAACACGTGTGGTAACTTATGGATTTATCAGTTAATACTGAACATTTCAAGTTTTAAGCATTCTACATTAGATAGTAACAGACATTTAAATACGGGGCTAAACTGTGAATCTCAAACTTTAAAAAGCCGTTTTACCCCATTTTAAGGAATTTTCTGAAAAATCATAAAACGCACGTTAAGACGCAAACAGGATCTAAAGTGGCACCACCACTTTGTTGCCTTTGGTGACCACTAAACTCTGTATTCATTCTTCTCCTAAATTAGACAAAATGAAAATACTACAGATGCATTAAAAAAAAGCTTATGGTTTAACAATCTGTACGTGTGAATTTTGGAAATTCCTTTGTTTAACAATAATATGGAATAATATGATAAAATAAGTGGAGGCGCCACTTTAGGTCCTGTTGGGCCTTAAGTAATTTTATATTTTAAAAAAGGAACATCAAATCTATTAAGCTCGTCAATAGTTTTAGCTAGAAACACATCAACTAAGGCAATGTTCAAATGATCCCCAAATGAAATCCCGTGTGTTATTTGTGTCTGTGTGTCAATAAATATTGTCTCACCAAGTTTGCAGACAGAGTTTACTTGCACGTACAAACTGTCCAACGAGGTATACAGGGTGTCCAATAATGTATAGGGTGTACTCGCCGAAAGGGACACTCGCGACACAACTTTTGAACTAATAAATAAAAAATGCTAGACAATACACACACATCTAGCCCCAATAAGCAGAGCTTGGGTTATGGGTACTAGATAACTGACTACATCTACAGCTGGCGAGTATATCTGGCTCAGCGCATTAGCATTGCCATACAGCGTGGTAATGCAGCCAGTGTCTTGGGGACGCTTCCGTCTGGTATTGACATGGATCAATTTAGCTACCTTTAGACTGTTTGCAATCGTCTGCAGTTAGCTCAATAGTTTCAATTGTATATACTAGTTGTAATTTTTTTCTATTCCTTGAATATAATTAGATATATTAAATTGTAACCATTTTTTATTTTATTAATATACATAGTATTTTTTATTATACATAGACACGACCTGACCACCCTGAATAATATCAGCAGATCGTATCTAAAAACATTTGTTGTTTCCAGAGCGGGAATCAAACCTGCATTCTCCTGTGTCACAGTCGGACATTCGCACGCTGCGCGACTGATGTCGTCTTTTAATTAACTTTGTTCCATTTACATCTAAGATATAAACAAGGAAATCCCAGACAATGTAAGTAGGTGGATCCTATTTGTTTACAACTCTATTCCTCCATGTCAAGGTTATCAAACGAACATCCAAACTTTCTACAACATTAGTATCCCGACCTCGGAATAAAGAAATCCTTTGTGCAAATTCATTGGAATAAGGAATTTAAATCACCCTCTTATCCATTGGCCTAAGGCTCAAGTTGGCAAGGATTGTTCTGATTAAAATGTCCAGTGGGTATCTTTATGTAGATTTGTCCAGTTTAGGATAAGCGCAAACGAGGAACTTGTGATCTGTGAAAGGAAAAAATAGCGCGACTATAAAAAACAAAGAAATAAATGGATGGCCTAGTTCTTAAAGTCACTAAGTCCATTTTGTCATTTTTAGGGTAGGGACGTTTTATTGATAAATTTTATTTATTAAAGCTTAAACTGTTGTATAAAAATTTAATTTAAAATGAAAAACATAGTTCTAAGGACACTGTTCAATATACCAAACTCAAAAGTACAATAACATTTATATGTTTTACACAAAAAATTCTTATAACAATGGACTTAGCACAAATTCAATGGAGTTGGTTACTTCTTATCAAAATTCGTTGGATTTAGTGACATTTTTCAATAATCGTCTCTTTGGATACTCTTGTAAACATTTAATAATCAAACTGTTTTATCTTTAAAATTGCTTATAACTAAGTCAATGCTTTTAATAATTATGAAAATAACTAATAGACTTGAGTTGGCACCTAATTTTCATCTTCTGAAGAATCAATTTTTTCTTCTTGCCCCATCTCAGCAGATGTTTCTGCTGTTTCAGACAAATTTAAATAAAAGGTTCTTTTCTCAACTGGAACATTAGCGAGAAGCTTTTCAATATCGCGAAGCTATAATGGTTTTAAGGGTATCATCCTTTCGTAACAGTTCTCCAGGTCATTGTTGATGACACCAACACGATAAAGCACAAACTTCTTAAAGTTTTGACCAGTCATTGATGCAGACGACTCGGGGTGGTGGTGCTTCTGAAAACGTGCTTTGCGACACACAGATATTCCAGGTATTGAGGATTTCATAATGATTACATACAGTTTCATAAAGTTCTTAACTTTCAAGACACGAGTAGGTTTTTTTCGAACATACTACTTTTTGTCAGATGGGTTTGTGCCTGCAAACTAATCAAATCTTCTTTTAATGGACAAAACTAATTGTGTATTTTCACAAAAAAAACAATAAACTGTATTTGAGGGTAGATAATAATAATAAAGATTAAATTAAGCCCGTTACTTAAGAGTTTGATTTAAGGAAAATATTATTAAAGATTGTTCGTATTCAAAGTTTCAAGTCAAGTTTATGTAGAACTAAAGTTGTACATAAACTTATCTTCAAAACATGGATAATACGATCAATCCTTGGGTAGGTACACAAGCGTAAAACACTTAGGTACCTACCTCGTCTCTGCATGAACATCGACCTGGATGCGTATAACGCAATGTTTTTGGGGTGTATTTTCTCCATTAGAAGTCCATTCACTGTCAGATGAATTATATGGGTCATCTTCAGCAGCATTAAGAATCCCACAATAGTTTTTATCGTAACCAATTTAAACTGTGGAAAAAAACGGTCCCTGGTGTAGTCAGGACATAGACTAAAAACTTTAGGACTTAGTTACTTTTAAATGAAAAATAAGTAATTTAGTTACTTTTTGCTCGAAATTACGCTCTGATTTGTACTTCGTTACTTTATGAACTGAACTGAATGGAGTTAGGGACTTTAGGCATTGGGAAAAACACACTTAGAGTTATTTTAGAGAAAAAAAGGTGAAACCCTCCGATAAAGGAAAAAAAGTTAAATATTTTGAATTGGAAATCTTAAAATGTCAAAATTTGGACTTAGTGACTTTAAGAACTAAGCCATCCAAATTTATTAGTACCATAATAATTACATGACACATATAAAAGTCCATTGGTAGGTAAATTATAAGAAACAAAAATATTATTAAAAATATTAATTATAAGGGGCCAAAAAGGTCTCGGCATCGCTACAAGTGGCAACTAATATAAGTGCTGATTTTCAGACAGGTTCTGCTGTGGTGGCACGAATGTGGCATTGTTATCTGTGGTCCATCTAGGGTTTTGTTTGCCATCTAGAGTTTTTAAAACGTGACGTGACATCAAACGTCAATCCAGACTTACACTACGTACCCTTACCATGAGAATAATAAAGAAGAAAACAAAAATTCCATGCCAGTGTCCTACTAAAATTCTATTTCATTACTACTGTTTAACTTTGTATGAAGTTATGATGTCCGTAAAGCGTCTAAAGTCTATTAAAATGATAAAAAAAACATTAATTGAGAAATTCTGTTGCCCATTTGCGGCGACCCTTAGGGCTGCATAATGGTTAAATCTACTTAGGGATTTTACTTTGAAGGGAGGTTAAGAAAGCTTTCTGGACGAGTGAACTAATAAGGTTCAACTAAGTAAAGGTTGGAGGGCAATTTCCTCTTTGCATAATCGTGCTAAAGAATATAAATACTGTTAGAAATAACAGGGTATTCTTCTGTTTGTGATAAAGGTAGCGTCTAAAATAAAGGTAGAGTAGGGTAGTCTGCACAGCAAAGTTGACAAAACACTATCAGGCTGCCGAAAATGTGTTTTCAACTTGTCGGCGACTTGTCAAACTTGTAATGTAAATAATAATAAAAACTCTTTTTGTTTAAGTAGGTTTTAACAAAGGAGTGGCTAAGTAATTATAACTTGTTGGATGAAACGATAATATTAAAAAATAAGCCAGATTTGACTACTGAGACTAGTAAGTACTTAAATGTGTAGATTTTATTGTTTTATTATTATTTGTAGTTTAAAATATGACATTTCATATGTGATCATTTTGTGAGCATAAAAAAACTATTGAATACTTATTATATATTACTTATTATATACTTATTTTAATTATAGATGAAATTCATCAAAGATAACATCACAGCAATTAACAGCTAAGTAGTTTTTTACAAAAACGAATTTACGTACAAGAAAATCAGTAAGCTCAGAAAGCAACAAGAACATAGAAATATCACTACATAATATAAAACAAAATCGCGTTCTCTGTCCCTGTGTCCCTATATCCCTATGTCCCTTTCTATGCCTTAATCTTTAAAACTAAGGAACGGATTTTGATGCAGTTTTTTTTAAAGATAGAGTGATTCAAGAGGAAGGTTTATACATATAATAAAACCGTGCGAAGCCGGGCGGGTCGCTAGTAGATTATAAACAAACTTACTATTATATTGACATTAAATTCGGAACAAAACCAGCCAAGGAAATCTTCCTTAGGTTAGGGTTCTATTAAATTGATCTATAGGCTGTGGATGCGCCTATAGATCTATAGGTTTCTATTGATCTATAGGCGCATATTTATTGATGTAATATTTATATTTCAAGTTAGCTTCGGTAGTTCCTGAGACATTCAAGATCGAAAAAGGATAAACAGAGCCATCAAGTTTTAAACGAGAACAAAACCTCAAAAAGAGTGTGCTTATCATTTAACTCATGACTAGAAACCCCTTTCGAGCAAGATTAAATAATAAAATATCAATTCAATAATCAATAATCAATAATCAATATCTTTATTTCTTTAGGCTTACAAAATAAGCACTTAGACAAGTCAAATTTAAATTTAATTCGCCTCAATTTTTTGTCCAATTTCAGCAACAAAAACGAAACCACATTTATTCTTATGATCGAACCCCATAATGAAAGGTACCTACGGAACCTGTGCTCAGTTAATAAGAACTAACTACCCGCAAAATGTTGAAAGTACTTATTTCCCAATAGACCGGCTATGACGTCACGTACATTTCTAACTGGAAGGGCATATTCCTGAAATTTTTCCACAACCTCTATTCTCATTATCCCCTTGCGTATGCCGCTCACGACTGAGAAAATAGCAATTAATCTGAACCTTATAACTGTGGAATAAAGTCTATTGGTTTTTAGTACCAGCTAGAAGAAGAAAATGTGAAGAAAACTTAGACTTTATGGCATCGAGATAGAGCTTAGATCTTTCGACGATTGTTATAAGTTTTCTGTATAAAACCTTACAACCGTAGCTCATTTATACCACACCACTCCTGAAAATCGCTCACTTGAAGCCAGTTGCACAATCGTACGATAAATATATTTATCATTATATTTTGGCATCAGAAACGAGATAAGCATGGATAAATAATTATATAATAATAAAAATAAAAATAATAAATCAGAGATTCAGTGATGGTGCCTCTCCGAGGTTCAAAATCAAAAGCATCTTTTCTCTGTGATCCTGTCGGATTGCATTTTAGTGGATTTTATCAGAGAAGGCTTAGCACGAAATAGAAATAAATACAGAATATTAGATAGATGTTCCTCGTCATTCTGGATAAGCCTATGTATGTATATTATGTTATTTCTATTTTTTTCTATCTATATATTCATTTATTTCTATCCAGTATGCGATATAGATGATAATATTATTTTATTTTAATACCATAACTATCACCTAGGTTTATTCAAATTGTATTTTTCTGAGCTAAGAACACTTAAATCGGTTGTAAATTGGTCGAAATAAATATTTTTTTATTATTTTATTAAATTAGTATCGGTGGTTAGTACTAAGGTTAGTACAATTTACGCGGCAGTTGTGTCGAGGTACGCTAGGTATAAATGTGCTAAGTTCTTTACTCGAGAGTTTGTCGATCACGAATGAATGTTATTTATATTGCAAAGGCAACCTTATCATCTTGAGATAAGGCGCTAGTTATATATCGGTACTTGTGCGTAAGTGCAAATCTACATGCAAATAACATTGATAAGGTTGGGGCGTAAAATGACGTCATAGATAAGGAGATTTTCGAAAGAAAATCGGTGCTATTCTGTGTTATAGTTTTATAAGCTCCTGACAAAACAGAGGCATTTAAAAATATAAGTAAATTTGTATATAAGTTTACATACTTAATTATAGCTATTTATTTATTTAGTTTTCGATTGGAATTGGCGTCGTGGGTTCATCAATATTGTAAATTGTAAGTGTCAAAAGTCCACTTAAATTCGGACAACCATCAGTTCTGAATCTTATTATATGTATGTCTCTATTTTGACTTTAAATTATTCAAAAAAGAATAAAGTTTGTATGTTAAAACCATTCCCATTTATTTAGGAGTAATTAACTTAGAAAGTAGGTACATACAGTTTATTTTATCTGCTTTTCTAAATAAGTAGAGTTAAAAATTAGCTCGACCACAATATTAAGCTCTCAGAGGAAATCAGACAGAATTATGCAAAGTATAATGAACTTAAGGTAGAACAGGTTGCTTTATTTTTATCTTCTTTATAAACTTGCAGGACAGTTCGTTGGCTTTTCTAGATAAAACGTATTTTTAATACTCAGAGATAATTTCTAATATTCTATAAGTGATCAAGTTTTTAACTATTCATGCTCCTTTGTTCTAACACATAAAATCACAAATTTAAACAGTTCATCTCGTTATGCAATACTTGCTTCGACCCGCAACTTCACACGTGTTTTTCATAAATATAAAGTAGCCTTTTTACCCGGGATGCCATGAATTATATCCTTGCCAAATTTCATGAAGATACATGTTTTAAAAACTATCATGGTCATTAATAATAAATTATAGGATACCATGATATGAATTGTTTTGAGTTTCATGCGCCATGGTTACGGAAGAACCACGCAGTCTCTTTGAGAGAATTTTTATTGGCTGAGTTTTTATTGAGATATATCGATCTACTCTCATTTTTCGTCTTTTCTACGAACGTTACCACTACCACCGGTTCACAAAATGATAATTTTTGTTATTTCATGTACCTAATTTACCTTTTTTCATAATAAAATATTTTAAATTTTATCAAGAAAATGAATTAGTTATCGAATATTTATTATCATCAAATCTAGCTCCATACACACTTTCGTAGAGCGATGGCGTAACTTTTCCGTAACAGTCTACGCGGCGTAGCATTTTTCGTAGCGGTCTCGTAAGATTTTCGGAATGCTATCGTATTTGTATAACGTGATTGAATAAGATCCGAATGTTATTACTGTTTGATAAAGAAAGCAAATATCCCGAAATGTATCGATTATTAGTATTACTATTTACAATACTCGAGATTCGTTTTCATGAGAATTTGGTATTATTTGGGAAAACGATTGATTTTGGTTAAATCAATATTAAATACGGACGTGCCACTGTATGGCAGTTACATATTACCGATAAAATGACTGATCTGAATCCTAGCATTTTCAAGTGATTTTGCTTTTCGGGGTATAATTGCACCACATGCCTTGTATTTTAATCGTTATGATGGTTTTCATCTCTCTTCCTCCTAGGATCCTGAGATGAATATTAATAGTATAAAAGGTTCATTTATACATTTTCAAATTATAATTTACTAGCAGCCACTCGCGATTTTACCCGCAGTAATTCCCGTTCCCGTGGGAAAACCGGGATAAAATCTCTGTGCCAAATTTCATCGATATCCGTTCAGTGGTTTTGCGTGAAAGAGTAACAAACATCCATCCATCCATCCATACTTACAAACTTTCGCGTTTTTAATATTAGTAGGATTCTGTCCGAATAACAAAATATAAGTAATATAAATAAAAATAAGGATGTTAGTAAACTGATCAATTAAAAAAACAAATTGTAACTCATAAATAAAAGAAGTTAAAACACATACAGAGACGACTCGGCAAAATTTTAAAGAAGAAAACATCGTACGTAACTTACATAAAGATCAAATTACCATGTTGACGTCAGATGAGTTAAGTTTTCAGGAAAAAGGTAGAAGGAAACTTACCGATAAATATTAGATTATCTCGTTCGAGCGCTCAAGGTTCAGTGCACTGATTTTAAATGAATCACTTAAAAATAAACTTGTAGTTTAAAAATACTGTATCTTGAGCACAATTTTGCATTTAAACACACTATTACTTTGATTACAATGCCGGTATGTACTAGTTACTAAGTTTGTAAAACACACTCACTTAAATAATGCAGAAATTGGGTCCATTTCCTTTTTACACTATCATCACTGTTTTTACGAAGTGGGTTCTCAATGCAAATGTATCACCAAGTCAAAACCTTTCAAATTGAGGACTTCCATCATTGAAGCATAACGCCCTAGGTTTTAAAGATAGAAAGAACATATATTGACTAGTTCACACACATACAATTTAAAATAAGTATACCTTTACAAATAAAAATATAAATTAATAAAATAGAGCAGTAACAAGTGTAAGCAGCTAACCAATAGTAAAAATGGTATTTGTTTAAAATTTAATACTAAATAACTATTTGTTTTTTACACCAGTTGTTATGTTTTATAGTTGTAATTTTTAACATCAGCTGTATTTTTTCTCTATTTCTGTCATATTGACATTACTTATAATTTTTAACTTATGTGTACAAGTTTATCTTATTAATTATAACATTATCGATGTGAAATTGAGTGACATCTAGTCAAGCATTAACGTCATTGGTGTAATCATATGGAATAATATGCCTCTTGACCAGATTTTATTAGATTTTTTAAAGATTGTTGTGAATATGGAGTATGGTTGCTTCAGATGGAAGCTTCCCTTTAACAAAGAAATTAAGATTACATAAATTTTATTCATGTTAAATGGGTTAAGTTTGGCTGCATCTGAATTGGCATAATTACCTATTTACCCACCTATCTATTTAGCGCAATAATAAAATATATAAATCATTTAATTCAACGCTTCAATCTCACTACCACTTAGTTTCAACCTATTTACCCCGTACTGAGATCTAGAGCAATTGTCCGATGTAAGTTATCACTGTAAAGTGATTTGTTTACGTAAACAAGGTTTCGACGCGAGACGTGCGTCCGCCAGCACCGATGGCGACGCACTGCCGCGTCGGAGACGATGTGAGGATGTAGGATACGGATGCCTAAATAAATAAATAAAGTTTTAAAAATTATTCTATTGATAACTGGTTTCAGTAAAATACGTCGGATTCTTAAGAACATCAGATTATTTTAGGATTTTTACATAAAATACAAACTTTAACAATCTTGATGCTGAAACTCTTAAGCAAATATTTTTAACTTTTGCTTAATCTTTATCTGTATTAAAAATAATACTCATTATAACCAATTATGACCAATCAAAATTTTAAGTTTGCGAAAATTTCCCCCACGATTAACATAAAAATCACTTTCTTGTTGTTGATTTTTTCACAGAAGTTGCTCTACTTTCTGTAATATTACAAAAGTCAATATAAAAAAGAGACAATTAAAGATGTATTCTTTACGTATCAGAACAAGAATAGGAAACGAAAGTAAACCTTATTGATTCTGATTCTAATCTACGACGACGCCAAAAGAATTCAGTCGAAAATCATGAACAAAAACCTTATATCTTTATAGATTTGGCTTTTTCTCAAACGTTTCAAATATCTCGTCCTTCGTTCGTCTAATATCAAAAGACTCATTCGTCGCCGAAATAAAACTTAGTTTCCTCCATCGAGACACGAAAATAATAAAAACTTCCTCATTCCTGTCGTTACAGTCAGCTAACGACGTAACGGAACTTGAATGTCCTTGTGTGGCATTCTATAACGGAGCGATCATTCGATATGCATATGCGTTTGTTCAACGTAGGTAAATACATTTCACGGGATATTTTTGTGAATAAATGAACCAAAAACCAACTTACGTGAGATACTGGCCAAACGCTCTACCATTTCCAATAAAAATAAATAAACTGTGAGTCAATGGATGATAATTATACATAGTTTTATCTTAGCTGTATATTTTATACTTGTATTTTTTTATTTGTTTATAATCTAATTCTTTTGATTCTTTATTTTATTTTTGTTTGTGAACTACAAAAAAGTACAAACCTGTTATGAGCACACATTCTATCTTCAAACTATGGGATAACGGTTTTTTCGTCACGTCGTTACTTCAGTGCTTAATCGAAGCGACAAAAATAAAAATAATTAATTGATTAATATATTTTCAATGAAAACGTCTTATTTATTTATGAAAATCTTTAGTTCCTTACTAATGTTATAGACGTGAAAGTTTCTATGTATGTTACTATTTTACGCAAAAACTACTTGCTGCTAAATTTTTTAATAAACTAAACTTATGCCCTGGAATAAACTTTATGCTACTTTTCATCCCGTAGATCAGTTCTCATAAGACAGAAATAGTCCTAAAACGTAGAAATAACGCATAAGAAGCCTCAGGCAGATACCATAGTAAGTACATAATAGTTTTATATTTTTTTTAATTATAATTTTATCGTCACCGATGGACAAGCGAGCCATTTTATCTTTACTTACAGAATAGCTCTGTCCTTGAGCCGGCCGAGGCGTGAAGTGAATGTGTTTCTGCGACTAACTGCGCCCTAGTCCTGTTTGTTTCAAATGAACAAACTTTACATTACCTTCCTCAACTTCACTCATTAATATTATAAAATGGCGGTTGTGATCAAGACAAATAGTGATGAACTCAGTAATGGCACAGTTAAAGCTGTAGAGCACTCGGCAAGTCAGTTTATGACTTTCAGTGACTGACTCGCGCAGAATATTTTTTCCGCTTGTTGGGTATTGTTTTGCATATTATTATTGGCTATCACCTAAACATTTTGTTTAATACCAAATCAAAAAAATCACCAAAATTGGCGAAAATATAACATACACAAATTTTCTTTGCATACACACAAAAAAATAATAAAAAAAACATACAGCCCAATTGAAAAAAGCATCCTTTTGTTTTTGTCGGTTAAAAATAACGAATCCAATTTCTTATGAGAGCGAATTAGCGAAAAGTACAGTACAATTTTATTGTTCTTATACGATATAATAATAAATATAGCTGGACAATCCACACTGCATCATCTAGCTCCAAGCTAAGCTCAGCTTGTGTTAGGAGTAGGTACTAGTAGGTATATATTATAGTTCTAAATTAAGTTACATAGATACATATTACAGAGATATTCCCTTCAAATATCTCGAATCATTGCACAGTGACGCGACTAATCGATGAACAAAGAGATTAGCCGCAAATCCCCGGATCCCCTGACACCCTGGATCCCTCGATCCCCTCAGATCCCTGCTATCCTCGGAAGCCTTTAATGAGCCTACACGGTTCACTGCCACAGGCTGCGGACATCAGTACACTATGTTACGAAAGACCACATATTATTATGTTTATTCTATAATTTTAAAATATGTCAAACGCTTTGGGAGAATTGTAAGTTGACTGACTTACACACGGTACTGACTTATACACTATGTACTTATGTAACTTCACTTATGCCACATATCAGGTGAGATTGTGGTCAAACGAAGGTCTATTGTTGATAAAAAAATGAATCAATGAATAAATAATTACGGTTTTGAAATGTGTGTTGCATAATAATCAGAGAGCATTTGTTCGAGGCTTTAGAATATATAGACTTGTTGAAACTTCAATAATTTAATAGAGTAAAGTTATGATGATATCTTACCTACTCATTTCCAGCTGTGGAAAGATGCATTATCACTACGGTAAGCCATGGTATGGTGCGCTGGTTTACGTCGAGCCATGTAACGTAGCGTCATTTCAAAGCACGTACTGAGCATGTTTCGAAACCCATTTAAAGTATAGGGTAGCTCTTATCATCATCAATGGTCATCAACCTGTAATAATCCACTGCTGGACATATGTCTCCACTAATAAGAGCCCGCATCCAGCATATGCCAGCAGTCTTTCGCAAATCATCATTCTACCTCCGGAGGGCGTCTTACACAACATTTGCTGAGTCACAAGTAGGCACGAGCGACGATTCTATTGAAGGTGACAGAAAAAAGTCTATGGTTTCTGTTTCGAACGTAATTATCAGGCTAAAACAGAAGGTTGTGGAGATCAGGAACGTCGATCATACCGCGAAGCTCCTTGCACATTGATGCTGTCTGATCGTACGCTCTTCTAGTCTGTTGGGAATTGTACATTACACACCAAAACACCTTTCAACCCTTTTGTTTCCCTACTGATAAATTTTGCTAGTTCTTTCCACTGCGCCACGCGGTAGAGCGCTAACGACTTCAATAATGCCTTTCAGTTTCGCCGCAGCCACTGGACTAGATACTAATGTTTCAATTCCCACCCGTACCCTTTGTCGTTATTTCAATTGATACGATTATAGTTTAACTATAATTGATTATGATCGTAAAATGAGATAGTTATTGAAGGATTTTATTTATTATTTATTTTATTTAAAACTTTATTGCACTAAAGTACAAAGGGTGGGCTTAATGCCGAGGCATTTTCTACCTGCCAACCAAAAACACTTGTTGACACACAGGATTTTGGATTTTGTTGCTTCTATCAAAGTAGAGCTAACAAAAATGCGTTGAAACAATGAAGTATATACTCTAATATTATAAACTAGCGACCCGCCCTGGCTTCGCACGGTTTTATTATACGTATAAACCTTCCTCTACTATATCTATTTAAAAAAACCTCATCAAAATCCGTTGCGTAGTTTTAAAGATTTAAGCATACCTAGAGACAAAGGGACAGAGAAAGCGACTAAATGGATGGATGTTTTGTGTATGCAAAATTACCGAACGGATCAGACTAAAATTTTAAATACACGTAGTTCTAGACATGGAATAAAACATAGGCTACTTTTCTTCATCCCATAAATCAATTCCCATGGGATAGAAATTGCCTTGAAACGTTTCTAGAAACAAAGCTTGCGAAGCCGCGGGCATATACCTACTAGAAATTTAAGTGCCTACCTACTAGAAATTTAAATAAAAATATCATATTTCAATATCTATGGCTTTAAACGTTGGTAGATATCAAAAGAGCTTGTATGTATAAAACGACTATTCTATTCACGTTTTCTGGTATGATATGATCACAATAATAACTGATACTTTGTTCCGATTATAGCGTTTTGCGGACAGCTTTTTTTTGGAGATATTTTGACAAATAATTCAGACGTTTTTATTGTTTTTTTTAATTTTATTTGGTAAACAAATAGCTTATTAACAAAATTCGCTTGAAATTATTGATGTCTTAAACTTAAAAGTTTCCGCTTAGGGGCAATCAATATTCAATGAGTAATTATACAAATTTAACATTTACTAACAATAAATAGGACAATTATGGATCTAGTCTAGACTCTAAATGAAGTTAAAAACTATTTAAAATAGGATAAAAATATATAGGTAAACCATACTAAGTAGTACACTTTATCATTTAGTTAATTTTAGGTTTTACATAGCTGTTTTATACAATTGTGTGTTAAATAATTACTTACCTTAATTGGTAATATCAGAGCTCATAAATAAATAAATGATAAATGAAGAGAGTACCTATGAAACTGACAAAAGCAACAGGCGCCCTGTCGCATTGTGAGTGCAATAAGTAGATCACGTGACCAATAATCCTAGATCGCGCAAACGCTGATTTCAACAACATCTGACAACACAGAGCATGTACACGAAGTCTAGCCTTTACACAACTATGCGACATCAACTGTCGGTCGAAAGACACCGATCAAGTGGACCAGATGGGTCGGCTTGGTATAGGCAAGATCTTCCCCTGTTACCATTTGGGGGAATACCACCTTGAAACCCCAAGGACAATCTTGTAATGTGGTTCAGCTGTGCTAGTGACGGGAATCAGCTTGCCTCAACTGCCTCGTACTAGTGACGTGAATGAGCCTGCCTCAGCTGCCTCGCCAGCCAGGACACGCCCTCGGCGAGGCCGGCACCCGACGCGCCGCTCGAGGCACAGATGTGCCACGGCCGGTCCGTTATACGCTCCAAGCATAGTGCTGAAATAGACAATTATGCAATTATTCTAAATTCCTTATTAAATTATTCTAGAACAATGAATTCATATGCCCTGAGTCAAATTCAAAGTGCTTTATTTTCTTTAGACCCTACTTACAAGACTACATAGTTATGAAGATTGAAGTTAACAAAACTCAAAGAAATCTCTTTATTTCCTAGTTTTAAGACAATGTATCTACATACATATACAGGTACTTATTTATTTCCTATAAAGATTAATATGTCTTCGTTCAGTAAAATTATTCAATACATAAGGTAGGTACTTTCCCTCCATGTGGTATGGCTGTGGAACGCCCGATCGTATATCTGATGTACGACCGTACAAAGTTATTAACAATTCTGAGATTTCAAACCAATGTTTATGCGTCCTACGTAAGGGTTTTTTAAGAGGTAATGAAAAAGTATGAGCACGTCACCTGCAGCAATTTGCGCCGGCGAGAGCGCGAGCTGTGCGTCGCACTTGTTGGCGAGCACCAGGAGAGGGAGCCGTCGGCCGAACATGTCGGGGTGAGCCAGCATCAGCTCCAACTCCTCACGGGCCACCACTGAAAGGAATATAGCCGGTTAGCTCTGCTTAGCTCTCGTCGACTCTCTTCAAGATGAGAGTGAATAGGTGTCTTCTAGACTTTCGTGATACACCTTCGGCCACGTCGTCACTTACCATCAGGTGAGATTGTGGTCAAACGAAGGTCTATTGTTGATAAAAAAAAAAACTGTGATTTGTGATCTGCTTAGCTGGTGATGAGTTCGTTGACCTGCATTGTTTCTTTTATTTATATATAAGTAGATGTGTCTTAGATTGTGGAAATAATCGTCTTACTAAAGCTTTCAAATCGTCTTAAATGGTGTACACACTAAATTTCATTTCATTCATTCCAACTATAGTTTAGTTGTCATTCCAACTATAGTTACAAAGACTGTTGTATTAAGGAGAATTACAGTGATGTGTCTTATGTCTTAATGTCCAAAGACGGCGGGCCAGCGACAAGTTGACAGATAAATAATGGTCAGTAGAGTCGGCCACAAAGATGATGGCATGCGCTCGCCTGCAATATGATCTCTCCCCTAGCACGTGGTGTTGCGCCGCACACAAGTCTTACCGTGAACGAGAATCCACCTAGGAACAACATTGCCCAACCTAGGAACATACCCAGCCTCAGATGGTCAGTAGAGTCGACCACGAAGATGACGGCATGCGCGCGCCTGTAGTGTCTCTCCCACAGCGCGCGGTGCCGCGCCGCGCCGCACACGTCCCATGCTGTGAACGAGACTCCTCCGCCTGGAAATTAATACGTACTTTAGAATGTTCGATGCTGTTGAGGGTTAGACCATGGAAAAGTTTGTATGGTCTGTACTAAACATTTGTTTCTAGGTGGCTTTGACAAGTCAGCTTGAATGATGCCTTGGCGTAGGAACCTTGTTGAGGCATTCAAAGTTGCGTGGCTACGGAATCTATGGGTAAGTATCGTGGTGTGAGATTTGTCAGCTGCTAAATCTTTGAGTCAACTTTCTTTCAGAATGGAGTAGGTGTGTACGCAATCACATCACTCCAACGACCAACTCTACGAAAAATAATAACAAAAAATTAAAATTTAGTTTTATTCACTTGTACGCGATCGTTACCGTAGAAACTAAAACCTGCATCTAAAGAATAAAAATATGACATTTTTATTATTTTATTAGAACCGTGAATTAATCATTGAGAACATTTTTGAAAACCACCAATGTACAACGATTTACCTTAGTACTCATAAGAAGCACGTCATGTCTTATTCAAAAGATGAAATAATTGTAATGCCTCCAAATACCTATTTCGGGTTCGCGGAAAATTCCAGAGATTTTTCCATACGCTTTGATCCAAGATTTTCTCCACGGAAACAAAAATGTATGCTATTCTATACTTTGTTCGGGTCCAGATAAGGTTGTGTCTTCAATTTGAGGAAAGATGAAACACGAAATATACAGGGTGTAAAAAGACTACTATCGAAAAATGAACGGTGGCAATCAGACCATGATTCTGAACATATTTATCGAAAAAAAAACGCGAATAAAATTTCACCTCTCTAAATTTTTTTATTTTTTTATCTAGTTACACACCCATAGTACAACACTAAGAAAACATATCAACACGAATAAACAATTTTTAAAAGCAAAAATAAACAAATTAAAAAAAAGATGTAATGTATTGCACGCAAGTGAATGACCTCAACTCAGCTGTTTATGGACGCCCGCACCACCGCTCGACTGCGCGAGCGAAATGGGTATCTATCTATCTACGCAAGATACATACATACGCTAGGTACGCACGTAGGTTACCGCGCTGCTCGCTGGTGGCTATCTGTATTTTGCCGTCTTGGCATAGAAAGAATACACTCGATTTTCAATCTGAAGATTGTAGGATCGAACCCTTCCTAACACTTCTACTTCTATTAACAAATTGAAGATATCATTTACATTTTACCTACCTGTTCCTACTAGAATAGAATAGAAAACTCTTTTTTATTATACTTAATAGGTGGTACCACACAAAAGGCACCACACAGAAAGAAAACAAAACAAAAATACTGCATACATAGTATAAAGGGCGGTCTTATCGCTAAAAGTTCTCTCATTTCTTCCATCCAGGCAACCTTGGGATGTAATGTATGACCATGTATACTACTATTATGTATTCTGTGCTTTTTTGGTTCAGGGTAAAAAGTTAATTCTAGCTGGAAACGTTCATAACTAAGTAATCCTTTTACTAGTCGTAGTATTCAAATATTCCCGCGAAAAAAATAAAATTATCTCATAATTCTGTGATAAAGATTTTAAAATGAGTATGCCCCATTTTAAACCTTATTGGATACTGAATAATCTGCTTTGGTATAGGAAAACCTTATTCCACTCTGCATAAGGTTTATAACAGCAGCGGTGTTTTTCTTTGTCGGGCGCGGAGCGCCGCTCCGTGTAGGTCGGCACGCGGCCAGTCGGCTATAGTCAAAGGAAATGTATGGAAAGGAATCTAAACTTTATTTAATTAGGCATAAGGATTATAACACTTTGGCTGTCGGCATTTAAAAACGGATTTTGAATGCATAACTTCTCTATGTAGGTACATAGTGCTTGTATTATTTTTATTCGTCTTTTAGTCGGTGTTAGTATTCGAACTTGCGCGGTCGTTGCGGAAATTTGCGAATACTGTTTAGTTTTGTGAAACAGATTTTTAGTGTGGTATGCGTGTTTTTAAAGTTTTTCTTAAGTACATGGTCTTAGTGTAGGAAGGTAAATAGTGGAAGTTACTTTCTGTGTTTTTCGGTGTGTTTTATAAACATGTTTAGTGCGAGGGAGTATGGACAAATGCTCATGATGTGCTATGGAGAATGTGATGTGTATCGGTTGTGTTTAGTAAGTGTGTTTTATTTGCCAACATAATGTTCAGTGCGATGGAGTATGGGCAAATGTTTGTGTTTCTTATGGTGAAGCTCTAGGAAATGCGTCAGAAGTGTTGCGCATTTACTTACTGCGAAAGATAGCCGAACCAGCAAAATCCCAGCTGATGTCGTCTTTAGGTAAGTCGTGAAATATCTACCGAGTACCGACAGCCTAGGTACTTGCTATAAAGACCTTACCTTAAACTTTGACGACTTATAACTTTACTAGCTACCCGCCCCGGTTTCGCACGAGTGTATCACTACATAGTATAAAACAAAGTCGCTTTTTCTGTCCCTATGTCCCTATATCCCTTCGACTGCTTAAATCTTTGAAACTACGCAACGGATTTTGATGCGGTTTTTTTAATAGATAGAGTGATTCAAGAGGAAGGTTTATACGTAAAATAAAACCGTGCGAAGCCGGGGCGGGTCGCTAGTAAACCGCATCAAAATCCGTTTCGTAGTTTTAAAGATTTAAGCAGTCAAAACGATTACGACCATATCTCGCGAAGAACCGACAACTGTTGGGGTAAACGTGTTCTTGAGTGGAGACCGCGACTCGGTAAACGTAGCGTAGGACGCCCTCCGGCCAGGTGGGATGACGATCTGCGAAAGACTGCTGGCAGATGCTGGATGCGTCAAGCTGAAGACAGGGCGCTATGGCGCTCATTGGGGGAGGCCTATGTCCAGCAGTGGACTAATACAGGTTGATGATGATGATGATGATGAAGCAGTCAAAGGGACATAATGATATAGGGACATAGGGACAGAAAAAGCGACTTTGTTTTATACTATGTAGTGATGTACTTATGTTATGTAGTGAGTGATTCGTCGCGCGCGACTCACGTCGGCGCGGCGGCGTAGGTATCGAAGTGGACGCGTACATTGCTTGCAAACAAAATAATTGAAAATCTTTAAATATGTTTATCTTCGGCTACAATTTTTTTTTCGGCCTGCGGATTTTTGTTTTGTTTAAGTTTAAAGGTGCTTCGCCATCCCCCTTCGTTTTCGATAGTTGTCTGTTTACACGCTGTATATATGATTGCTGATAGATCAATTCCCTTGGAAATACTTCATTAATAAATAAATAATACTGGTCATTTACACACAAAATAAGTATAGCTATGTCATGGCTGAAGACAGGGCGCTATGGCGCTCATTGGGGGAGGCCTATGTCCAGCAGTGGACTAATATAGGTTGATGATGATGATGATGATGATAATGATGATGTCATGATTTGATTTGATTGAGAATCTACGATTTCTGTTCGAACGACATAACTAGGTACTCATATTATTTTTTTGTTTCAAAGATCCTATAAAAATGTAATCGAAATCCGTGAAGTGGTTTTTAAAAACCCATAAAAATTTACAATTCTTTTTAAGCTATAAGTTCGAACTTTATTAACAACGAAAATTACAAATTGTATTCTTATCCATGATATTTTCTTTGTCAACGATTACCTATTGGTGTTATAGTTTCGTCGCGGTGATTTTTGAAAACCGTAGTGTCGAGGTAAACCTGATAATTATCAACAAAAAAATATGACGTTTGTCAAAGTACTAATAATGTTTAATTTTAGTATGAAATATTTAAAAAAAAATCAGAAAACTCCGTCAAAATTTTCGTATAAATCTCTTTCTATTATCCGCGTACAAACGCAAAAGTGTAAGATTTGGTTTACGATCCATGATCATCTTTCACGAGTTTGTTGAGATTAGTCTTAGTTATAGGTATCCTAATTGTTATTCCGTAACCATGGTAACAAACACAGGCGGAGCAAGATTACCATAAGTTTACCATTAAAACAAGGAATTGTAGGAAGACTAATTTCACGGGAATTTGCTCTGTCCCTGTTTATTCCCCTTGTTGCTATAAAGCTGTTTCCATGTTGACTTTATCTGTAGACAGGTGGTTTTCAGAAAAAAGTGGAATTACTTATTTATAGATAATTTCGGCATGGTGCATGAAAGTGTTTCTTTTATATTTACCTAGGTACTTAATTTTAATGTATAATAGGCTATTTAATACAAATTGAAAATAAAGTTATTACAAACTGTCAGATAATAGCTTAAAAATACGTAAGTACTTTTCATAAAAAAATAGTATTATTTACCAGTTTAGCTTACATAATAACTTAAAGAAAATTTTGACTTGAAAAAAAAAAACTTGACTAATATAATTTGATTTTAATTTCTTTTTTTTTAAACAAGGTTTATTTCATGTGCTTAGTCATTGTGTGTGTGTAGTATGAAATAAATTATTTATTATTACAACAAAAATAGATATGGACAACCAATGTTACAAAGGGTGGATCCATAATTTAATATTGAAAATGGCAATGTTACATTACGGGCGCCTTCTCGAGTAAGCTGAAAAGGCCGACGTTGTCAAAAAAACAAGTCACATTACGACGACGGTTAGATTTTTGAGTACGTAATTTACCGGCACAAAGATCACGGCGTACATTTCTATACAGCTTTCTATGATCGAAAAAGGATATTTAAGTACTCTTTTTGTGTAAACAGAATCGAATCTCGAATACTTAACACAAAACCTATTCTGAAGAACATGTCAGTTTTTGAACGTCGTTCGCTCTGAGACTTTGTCTAGGCTGCCCATTACCGCATCCGTAGTTATAGCTTCATTATCTGTAAAACGACCCTTTGTCCTTTTAACTGAGTTGTACAACTTACATTTTACATTCCCTTTGGAGTTTTACAGTTTACTTTAAACGACTTCAAAGTGCATCAGTTACTGTTAATTTATAATTAAAAAGTTTTATTCAACGCCGACTTCATGAAGGAAATTTAAACGGAAAAGTACTAATGTACCGTACTTTCTTTTTCATTGTATATTCTTTGATATGAATTTAATGTACAAATTTACATACACTATCAATAAATAAATAAATGCTGGACTATTCAAAGCATTACTTAGTCCCCAAACTAAGCAGAACTTGTGCTATGGGCATTAAATCTAGAACTTTATTAATAACTACTTAATATTAATGGACTGGAAATATAAAATAGTATTGTATTGTACTAATGAGATCTGGGGACTATTAGTAAACTAGTGACCCGCCCCGGCCTCGCACGGTTTATTATACATATAAACCTTCCTCTTGAATTAGGTACTCTACCAAATAAAAACCGCATCAAAATCCGTTGCGTAGTTTTAAAGATTTAAGCATACATAGGGACACAAAGGACGCCTAGGGAAGCATGCACCGGCGTCAGCGAGCTGCTGGCTTTCCTGGAGGATATCGGGTGGTTAGACTAGCAGCCCTCCGACACGCAAAAAGGGCCATCTGCGGCCTAGTTGCGGAAACCAGTCCAGAAACAAGTAACAGGTAAATAACAAGTAAGGGACATTAGGACAGAGAAAGCGACTTTGTATACTATGTAGTGATAAGTGAGTCGTACTGGTAAAGTTCTCGTGCGCATTCCCGACGGTGGGCGCGACGTGCGCCGCCCTCAGCTCGGGGGGGCGCAGCGTGTTCAGGAGCGTGGTCTTCCCGCTGTGATCCAGCCCCAACACCAACACAGTCACCTGCACGCGCCCCGCGCCCAGCCAGCTCGACAGCTTCTCAAGTAGACCCATCCCTGGGAACAACTCAAACTGAAAGTGCTTTCTATCCTTAAAGTTCGAAACACATAAAAGCCGGAGGCGGAGCGTACCGAAGGCGTGCCGGTTTTTCCTATGGCACCATGCCGCCACGGCCTACGGTGTGTGTGTAGGCTTCTTTCGTGATTCTTTCTTTTTATTGTCTGAATACCTTAGGTGTCCGCCACTAGGGGACTTCCCCCTATACTTTCATACCTACCTGTTTACGTGATTGTATTTTATAAAGTTTAAGTAGATAAGAAAGACCTTTATAAAATTCATGACTTACCAAATACGCAGTGAAAATCACTCCCACTTCAACATTGCCATTGCTGATATCGATTAGGCTCTAAATAGAACAAAACACTAACTTGCAAATGGCATCAATTTATGTACTAACCTAAGTTACTTCTAGATTTCACATCACTATTGCAAAATTCTTTGAAATTTAAAGCTTTTCGGATTATTTCATTGTTTTCAATTAATAAAACACACCGATTAGTAAATATAGTTACTAAAGGCACTAAAACAATATTTAAATTACAATAGGTCCTGTTTCTAGATTCCAGCTTTTGCGTAACTATGTTTTCATTCCGTTGCTATGGTAACGAAGTGTAAACAAAGACGTTTCGATGGAAATGATAGTTCGAAACTTAGGTTCGAAAGTACAGGGACATCAAGGAAACAAATAAAACAATTCAAATACTCTTTTTCTTTTAATTCCACTAGGTATTTACACTTATTATATACTACGTGGTATTTACATTTTTACTAAATATTTACATTTAAATATATTTTTCAACATCTTGGACATAATTTCATCATGCACGATAATGAAAAAAATATATATGATTTTATTAAAATTTTGCATTTCGCCTACTTACATTTTGAATGCATATCAAGTAGCTCAAGCAAAATACAAACAAAACTAAAAACGTTTTCTTACAGAAATTTGAAAATTTTTAAAGAGAATAAAAACGTAATTTTAATATTTAAGAAATAGGACAACACATTGTTTTGAAAAAAGATTGCTCTAAGGTCGAGCGGGGCTATTCCGACTAAAAAAACACTGACTTAAACTTCAAAAGTTAGCACTCTCGTTTGTGATAACGTTATGGTAGATTGGATGAATGTATTATCAAAAGGCTTGATTTGAGATCATTTTTCACCTATCACTTAGACAAAATACCCATTTTGTATGTTCAAAAGAACGAAGTTTCTCAAACAAGGCAGAAATAGTTGAAATTACCCCTCGGTGGGGTAATTCCAACTATGGCACATAAATATATCCTGCTTATGCGAATATTGCGATAAAATTATCTGCTGGACTATAATAATGGCATCTTTCAATCAAATTCGTATGTTACAACTGCGTAAGAAGGCTCAGTGTTGCAAAAAAACACTTTAACCGTTTTGGAGGGGTAATTTCAACTATTTTTCATAGATATAGGGCTGCACGGTGCGCCGCATATGTCGATCATAAATTGGATCAAACTAAAATAACTAAATATAAACATTTGCTAGCCCTTACCTACTGAACAAGAAATGAAAATAAGTTTCTTACATATTTAAATTAAATTTATACAAATAGTAAAACTAAAATAATAAGTAAGTATATTTCGTTATAGTTCGTTTTATTTTTAAAAAGGTATTAATGTCATTTTACTCATTAGGTAAAGTACTTTCGATATCAGTTTAAAGTTTTTTGATATCTGCAATAGTTACGGAATAATCGCCTGTGCACACTTAACGATTACACCCTGTACAGTAAATAGTTAAAAATGTTTTTCTTTTTATTTAACTTCCTCAAAGAGGCGTGCAATAAATTTCTGAAATTTTTAGGTCTTCGATACCTATTGTTCTGCATTTGACAAATAATTTACTACGAGGGCGAAGCCGCGGGGCGCAGCTATTTATAAAAAGTATCGATATATGGGACATCACTAGTGTTTTTCAACACCATACAAAACTAAGCGGGGTAATTACAACTTGAGGTTAGTTGGAATTACCCCACTTTACTATTTTGGCGGGGTAATTTCAACTATTAAAAAATCTCTTCAAAAACGTACCTTTTCTTAGAACAAATAAATGAATAACAACTAATAGTTCATCTTTTCTTCACTCGCAATGTATTATCTAGAAAACAAGCGTTCAAAACACAACTTTTGACGAAAAATGTAACAAGCGTCTTGGCTGTCACTGTTGCGCAAAATGACGTCTGACAAAAAGTGCCTATAAGTAAGACAGTTTATGCCTTAGAAGAGCCATCTATGAAGCATTGTCGAATTTACCTGTTCACCTACTTGGATCTAGATGGCGTTTTGAGTAAATATAAGTAAAATAAAAGTTATTGTCATTAGTTGGAATAACCCCATAGTCGAAATTGCCCCGCTCGATGTTACATAATTTAGGGAAAAATATAAAATAACATTTAACTTATTTATTACGTATCTACTTTTAAAATGTAAGTCTTACGTATTCTACAAAATGGAAACCGAATTGTAACAGCTTTCAGTTTTTAATTTATTGAGTGCTGTGCTGTCAAAAGTCCGTTCCCATAAACTCAAACTGCTTTAATTCCTTTGGACTCTTGGACATTTCAGAAAGTTATAAATAAACAACTACAAGGCTGTGTCCCCAGTAGGCAAACTGTGAGCGGCTGACTGAGTGAGCCGCAAATTTGTGGCGAACAGCTACAAACTCAGATCAGTTTGCTTGCGTATCGCAAGCACTGGAACCTGCGAGTCGGCCGCTAACTGAGACAGTCGGCTAACGTAACGCTGCAAACTGTTACAGTTGGCGCAAACTAGCAAGTGGACACTCAATTTCAAATATATGGAAGGGCGCACTGAACTGATATGCCGCAAACTCAGTCGGCTGCTCACTGTTTGCCTACTGGGGACACAGCCTAAAACTAGGAAATAAAGTTATCACTTCAAATTTTTGTTCACTTCAAACCTTTCTTATTTATTGGCACTTTGATTTAAATTCTTCAATAATTGTACTCTTTCATGATTAATAAATAAGGTCCCCACCACATCAATATCCTCCCCAGCGGGTAAACCCACTGCTGGGTTGTAGGCCTCTCAAAGTTTGTGAATCCACTACAGTCCTAACCTGACTTCTTAACATCAACCAGCATTCATCCAAGAATTGCCGGCAGTTCAGAGTAACAAATATAAATATAATATAATAAATATAAATTAAAACACAAGGTACCTACGAGATTAAATACATGATAAATAATAATCATCACTCGCTTTCATCACCTCGCTTTGCAAATATGTCCAGTTTACCTTTTCCTAACCGGATTCTACATATTTAGATGTATTATAGTTACAACGTATCACATTTTAGTATTGTCCGTATCTGTACTAAGTTCGACATCGTCCAGATTTGTAGTTCCACTGGATATTGACGTATCATCACTTTTAATATTACTTTTTACTTTGTTTTTATCAACTTGTTCTAATAATTTATCATCACTAAAATCTTCTACTTTATCACAAACTTTATTCACAACACTTACTTCTATAGCTACACTTGTTTGACTATCACTGTTTATCACTTCTTTCGTATTTTTATCTTCAACGGTTTCGGTCACTTGGTTTTTCACACTTTTATCACCATTGATTTTATCATTTACCACTTTTACATTTCCATTTTCTACATCAACGCGAGCAATTATGCTCCTTTCTTCAACTATATCTACTTTGACATTAGTATTATCACTTTTATCTTCATCCACATCAACTTCCACACTATTATCATTATCACTTTTATCCACTTTAACGTTCGTCGGATCTGCAATCCCCGGGCAAATAACCTCGTAGATCTCCTCCGGGGTTCGATCCATGGTTTCGGGGACAGTGAAGAAGGCGAAGGTGGCCATGGCTAGGGTTAAGGTGGCGGCCACGGCCAGAGCAGTGGCGAGGCCTGCGTGGTGGACGATTGTGGGGAAGACCACGATCTCGACGGCGTTGGCGAGGTCTGAGGCTGCTGTGACGAGAAGACTGGCGCAGCCGCGGTACTGGAAGGGATATAACGTATTTTTTAATATCTTTATAATATTTTAATAGTAGATATAATGTTAGTTCGAAGGTTACAAATCTTTTTAAACTAAAGCTAGTTAAAGAAACCTAAAATCAGAGATTTTGGAAGCATTTTACTTAAAAAAAATAATAATCCCTACTTTGAGATCCATCGTTAGTGGTCCATATGAAAAATATATGTACAGAACTCTTTATAAAAATAATACTTTTGAAAAGTTGAGGCAATCAGTTTAGATGTTTAAATGTGAAATATATATTCAAAAAATTATGCAATTGTGTTTCGTTACACCTATATATTCGGAATCACGGTCTGATTGCTTCCTTTAATTTTTTGAAAATAATATTTTTACATCCTGTAACTATAATTATTTTGTAATACATTTAGCTGTTTTGCATATAAAATCTTTGGTCCTAGCATCAGGCCAACTAAAGGTTTAGGTATGTGTTACTTTAAAGATTCTGTTTCCTAATTAGTCTTCCAAGTTTATTTGCGTCTCTCTTTTGATGTTAGGATAAATGGCTCATTCTAACCTCAAGCCTGCCTATCTAGTGACCTATTCATCACTTTGACCTTGATAATGAAGTATATTTACAATTCATACAAGTAATATTATTATCTCTTCGAGGTTCAAACATTTGTGAGCAAAGATTTAATCATTTTGACCCTTTCTCAGAATCGGGCACGTTTAAACATAATCAATGATTATTATTTATTTTTTATTACAGTATGAGTAACTCGATTGTTTAATGAGTAGGTAAATGCAGTCAATATTTATTTACTTCCCAATATAAACTACCTAACGCTCTGAGCATTTTATTTTAAGCGTTGCGTTTATGTGACTAACTTCTGCCGGCGGGTTTATAAGAGATTTTCTAACGTAATTCTAGAAATAAGAATTAACTCGCTTTGTCCACAAGACACTAAACACTAACGTAATACTAGAAATAAGAATAAACTCGCTTTATCCACAACTACACTAAACACGATAAATGTATCTGTCAAAGGGCAATCTATACGCTTCCACTACAAAACTCCAATTCACTTGGAGCAAAAATTATCAGTAAATATACTCAGTTATTTTCATAACTTTTCTTTGCAAAAAGACTTTATTACAAAATATCAGATTATCTAGAGGAAAAAAAGCTTCGGAGTTTTGCTCCATCTCGAAGCCTAACAACATAAAAAAGTGAAGGTTTCTTGTTGCTTCTTTGTGAACAAAAAACAAAGTGAGCAATTTTTTTCCTTGTTTTAAAAACAAAAAGTTGAATCGTTTTAAGTGTCTAAGATTACTGACTGTAAATTCTAAAGCATATAAAGCACGAGTTTGAGATTTACTAGCAGAGGGGGTTTTCACCGTAATCTCAACGCCTGGCGGACGGATTTGTGACTGTTGTAAAATATACAGAAAGAAGCTGCTGCCCTTCCTCTGACAGGTAATTTTAGACTAGAATGGAAACATGTGGAACAATCAGACTTGACTTTTGTTATAAAATCAAATCAGATCAAGAGATCTGAAAACCTATCAAATTTTTCATATCAAGACTTGTGTTGTGTTCCGGTGATCATCCATAAATCAACTTCTTAATTACATTTACAATTAGCCTGTGTCCCACAGCTGGGCAAAGGTATCCCACGGGTCCCTCACGCATCTCAGTCCTCAGCCAGCTGGACCATATTAAAACATCACATAATTAGTTCCTCACCTGATAAGTAAACATCTCAGCCAGCAGCGCGTAGGGCGCCGGCTGGAGCCCCGCGGAGTCTGCGAAGACGGCGGTGGCGAGCGCCGCGAGCGCGCCGGGCCGCGAGCCGAGCGCCACGGCCGCCGCGCCGCCCGCCAGGCACAGGCCCGACGCCACGGCGCCCCACACCAGCAGCGGCTGAGGAACAGCTCTGAGTATACACAGTAACTAAACATAGACGGCGGTGGCGAGCGCCGCGAGCGCGCCGGGCCGCGAGCCGAGCGCCACGGCCGCCGCGCCGCCCGCCAGGCACAGGCCCGACGCCACGGCGCCCCACACCAGCAGCGGCTGAGGAACAGCTCTGAGTATACACAGTAACTAAACATAGACGGCGGTGGCGAGCGCCGCGAGCGCGCCGGGCCGCGAGCCGAGCGCCACGGCCGCCGCGCCGCCCGCCAGGCACAGGCCCGACGCCACGGCGCCCCACACCAGCAGCGGCTGAGGAACAGCTCTGAGTATACACAGTAACTAAACATAGACGGCGGTGGCGAGCGCCGCGAGCGCGCCGGGCCGCGAGCCGAGCGCCACGGCCGCCGCGCCGCCCGCCAGGCACAGGCCCGACGCCACGGCGCCCCACACCAGCAGCGGCTGAGGAACAGCTCTGAGTATACACAGTAACTAAACATAGACGGCGGTGGCGAGCGCCGCGAGCGCGCCGGGCCGCGAGCCGAGCGCCACGGCCGCCGCGCCGCCCGCCAGGCACAGGCCCGACGCCACGGCGCCCCACACCAGCAGCGGCTGAGGAACAGCTCTGAGTATACACAGTAACTAAACATAGACGGCGGTGGCGAGCGCCGCGAGCGCGCCGGGCCGCGAGCCGAGCGCCACGGCCGCCGCGCCGCCCGCCAGGCACAGGCCCGACGCCACGGCGCCCCACACCAGCAGCGGCTGAGGAACAGCTCTGAGTATACACAGTAACTAAACATAGACGGCGGTGGCGAGCGCCGCGAGCGCGCCGGGCCGCGAGCCGAGCGCCACGGCCGCCGCGCCGCCCGCCAGGCACAGGCCCGACGCCACGGCGCCCCACACCAGCAGCGGCTGAGGAACAGCTCTGAGTATACACAGTAACTAAACATAGACGGCGGTGGCGAGCGCCGCGAGCGCGCCGGGCCGCGAGCCGAGCGCCACGGCCGCCGCGCCGCCCGCCAGGCACAGGCCCGACGCCACGGCGCCCCACACCAGCAGCGGCTGAGGAACAGCTCTGAGTATACACAGTAACTAAACATAGACGGCGGTGGCGAGCGCCGCGAGCGCGCCGGGCCGCGAGCCGAGCGCCACGGCCGCCGCGCCGCCCGCCAGGCACAGGCCCGACGCCACGGCGCCCCACACCAGCAGCGGCTGAGGAACAGCTCTGAGTATACACAGTAACTAAACATAGACGGCGGTGGCGAGCGCCGCGAGCGCGCCGGGCCGCGAGCCGAGCGCCACGGCCGCCGCGCCGCCCGCCAGGCACAGGCCCGACGCCACGGCGCCCCACACCAGCAGCGGCTGAGGAACAGCTCTGAGTATGATGATGATGATGATAATGGCCTCCAAGCCGATTTCGGCTACGGCGCCTTTGTACTTCGTGATAATTTTTTTGCTTCAGATAATCATGTTGAAATCAATTGATTTGGCACTTTTTTCTCTGACTCATCTACAGATTATGTTGGGTTATCGAGGGAGGCCACTCACCCGTCGTCCGATCTTCTCCACCAGGTACAAGGCCAGCGCGGAGGCCACTAGCTGCACAGCCCCCAGCACCACGGCGTCGCTCGCGGCCTTCCTGCCGTCTGGCTTATCTCCTCCCAAATCACCTTTAAATATGATTAATTTATTGGATTTTACAGAAAGTTATATCTAGTAGGTTTTACAGATAGTTATAGTGTGGGTTTTACAATCAGCTATTTTACTGGGTTTAAGTATTTTATAACGGTTAATTTACAAGTTTTACAGAAAATTAGAATGTCTAATAATAAAAAAGACATGTTTTTAAAAATTACAATTATGAAAATGCTTGCTTCCAAAACACAAAATGTAAGATGCAAATTATTGTATCGTACCAAATGCGAAAAGCAACTCAATTACTTTTGAGGTAAGATGTGTTATGTTATGCTGTGTGTTATTTAATGTTCTGTAAATCAATAAATATTCATTATGTATTTAAGTTACCGTTATCTCCGGCTGCTAGGAAGAACACTCGCTCTGCAAACTGCAGGAGAGTCAGCACGCCGCACATCTCCTGGCCCACCACCGCGACTAGCGCTATGACGAACGCTTTGCGACGCCGGACGTCACTCACTGGAACAATGAGCATCTTTGTACTAGAAACAACTTGAAATAAAGATGAGAAGGGAAAAGTCTAGTGGCCGCACAGAGGGCACGCAAGCGAGGTAATCGCCAACGATTAAAAGAAAGAAAGAGAAAGAAAAAGTATTTATTGTCTTAGATTCTAATTACACTTTTAAAAACAAACAAAAGAGATAGGTACTTATACTTACTTAAATAAAAATAAAAACTAAGACAGATTGACACGTTAAGAGTAACTATTAACTTTACCGATCAAGACATACAAGAATATTTTACTTTGGGAACAGGCAGCCGACATCCAATCTGGATTTCATCATGGTTTTCCAAAATAGGGCGTTACGCGCAATATATAAATTCGAGCAACTAAAATCTTATCAACAAGGCATATTACTCAATAAATGACGTTAATGATTGGCCAGACACATAAGTTATTCTATTAAAGTCTTGTATAACCATTCGTATACTAAAATAGAGTTCGCATAAAACTATTCTACCTCTGACAACCTAGGAAAATAAGTTCCCCTCTATCCGGTAGATACGCTGCAAGGTGCCAAATGATATATAGAAATAGACTCAAACTTTTTTCGTCATCGTAAACTGCCACACAACCTCTGATGGGACGCTTATAATGGTTACTTACACATGTCCTTAGCGAGTTTGAAGGGAGACACGGGCTCGAGGTCCGCTTCCGGCAGCGCCTTCAGCTCCGCGTCCAGCTCGGGGCTGGTGCTGTCGGCGGGGAAGCCGCGGCACCACGCCAGGGACGCGCGCGCCTTCTGCGGACGAACAACTGAAGGTATAGGATCCAGGATAGTCAATAGAATGGAATAGAATAGAATAGAATAGAATAGAATAGAATAGAATGGAATAGAATGGAATGGAATGGAATGGAATGGAATGGAATGGAATGGAATGGAATGGAATGGAATGGAATGGAATGGAATGGAATGGAATGGAATGGAATGGAATGGAATGGAATGGAATGGAATGGAATGGAATGGAATGGAATAGAATAGAATAGAATAGAATAGAATAGAATAGAATAGAATAGAATAGAATAGAATAGAATAGAATAGAATAGAATAGAATAGAATAGAATAGAATAGAATAGAATAGAATAGAATAGAATAGAATATAATAGAATAGAATAGAATAGAATAGAATAGAATAGAATAGAATAGAATGGAACAGAACAGAACAGAAGAGAATAGAATAGAAAATCATTTATTGCCTATACATTTCTTAACCTAAATTAGAATTAAAAACAAAATAAAAAAACTAATCATAGGCAAAGGGAGTAGATTCAGCTATGTGCTGCATGCAGGAAACATGCGGCGCTGATTTTAAATGTACTCCCCTCGGGTAGGTGGTCACCGAGAAGTTATGTGATGGCGGATTTACACAAATAACATGTTTACTTATTTAATCATAATCGTTTATTTGCCAGAAAGTATGTACAAAAGTTCTTATAATTATAAGAAGTCCAATTACAATCTACCTGTTATTAAGGTGTGCATAATTTATTAAAGTAAAAAATTAAACATGTCACAAAATAATAAACGAATTGAATAAAATTACCTAATGAAGAAAAACTTTATTTCTGAAACATAATAAGATCACATAGCTCACTAGTATATACAATTATAACAAACTCTTAAAAATCTAAGCCGTCACCAGAAGGCAAAGTACCCAGAATGCTGGCAGCATTGCCACGTTGAATGGCAATGCTAATTCGTTGACCAAAATAGAAGCCAGCATTCTTATCTCCTGTGGACTCTATGAGAAGTTTCGTCAGATCTTTAAAAATTGTGTGTGCCCCAGGACCCCAAGGACCAAGGGTTTCCACCCCAAATGGCTCAAATAGGTAACCTCGGTCAAGATTAGCATATTTTCGCCGTTTGAGGGACTCCGCTGATGAAGCTGCGGAGCCAGCCCTTGCTGATGTCCCTGCCAGATGTGAAGGCGCTAGAGTATCTACACACGTGGCATCCCAAACTAAAGGCCGACCCATCTTCCAGGGAATCAGAGTCATACCGTCAGGTCTTTTACCATCATCTCGCATAAGGCCACGTGGTTCAAGTGTAGCTGCTACACTGACGCTGGTAAAGGCCCGACGGATGATATCGTTAATTGAATTATGGCGGGACACACGTCCTGCACTAGAGACACATGCCAATGCATGGTGACCAAGCTTGTCCACGGTTTCACCACACTGGCAACGGTGTGCAACTAGGCAAGGGGAACCTAAACGCAAGGAGGTGGCCACCCGAAATGAGTTGTTGTCTAAAAGGGTACCTAGATTTTTAGAAGGCAGAACATGTAACCAAAGTCCTGATTCCCACTCAGAAACGGCGAGTAGACGGGCACGTTCTATTGAGCTGGTAGACGTATTAATAAGATTTTTCCGTACCAGCTCACAAAGTGGCTCATCCCATAGCCTCTGAGAAGACAGGACTTTTGGAAGATTGGTGTCAGGACAGGCTATTTTCCATAAGCCTAGTGCTTCGTTGTAACCTGTAATTTCAAAATTTTGAGAACATTTTGCCAAAATTTTATGAATAAGATCTTTAGTACCATGAACTGATGATAAAAAACCTGGCAGTGAAACACTAGAAATTTCTCGAACACCTAAACCACCCAATCTAATAGGAAGAGTGGCCTGGTGCCATGCTCGGTCATCCAAAGGAATATTGAAAATTTTGATTAAAGTGTCGCGCATGATGCTGTCCAACTGCTGTGTAAGATTGGGAAATTTCCAGAGTTGGGAGCATCGTAGATAATAGGTAAATTTAGGAACAAAAAGGCAGAAACGTAAAATAACAAAAGCTACGTGAACATTAACATTTTGCAATTTATCGGAAAATGAAACGAAATTTAGAATTTTTTCATTAATAAAATTAGGCAAAGACTCATCCATAATTGGAGATCCTAGGAGGCAAAGTGAAGACTTATCTATCAACCTAACGTTTGGGGCTAAACTTTCAAACTGACTCTTTATACTTAACACGTTAGAAGCTGTTTCGGTTTCGGGAATATATAACTCACATTTCGAAAAGTTTAGCTCCAAACCTATTTGTTTGAATTCGTCTATCAAAACACTTAGATCTTTTAATATCGTGTCGACTTCGCCTCCTAAAGTGCCATCATCTAAGTACCAAACATTAAATTTTGACTCCAAACGTTTTATAATTGGATGTATTGCGAGACTGAAAATAGCCGGTCCTAACGGATCACATGTTGGTGAAGTTAGCAGAGCATCTTCCAGCAGAGCATAAATAAATGAGAGTTCTGTTCCCATGCAGGTGAGTTCTATAGTTCCTGATACTTTTCAGGAATAGTTCCGGCGTTTTTACGGGAAAAAAAATGAGTGATGTTATGCTCTGCTAACTTCACGCAGCAGATCATTTATCAGGAATCGAAATAAAAATCAGGTATTTTCAAGACTCAAGATAAAGGAAACAGTTCCTGATTAATTTCAGGAATAGTTCCGGTGTTTTTACTAAACCAAACTTAATTTAAAGATATAATCAAATACTACCTGTTCGAGTTGGCGTAGTAACAAAATGTTCATTGGACCGGCACGAAACATTATTTAAATGGACTGTACCGAGTACAGAACGATAGAATGTTAAATTTTTATTATTTTGAAATATAAAATTACAGAACTCCTGAAATTTTCATGAAATAGGTCTTTGATAATGACAAAAATTAAGACTGATTCTTCGAAACAGTATAGGTTCAAACACATGTAGAGTTATTTTTATCAGAGTTCTAATAGCGTGCATTGAGTTTTGGTTAAATAGAAGCTTATTCGTATGAAAAACATACAATTCAGAACCAGAACTACTGAAACTTTCATGAAATTGATCTTTGAAAATGACAAAAATTTAGATTCATGTTTCGAAATAGTATAGATTCAAACTCACGTAGATTGATTTTTATTAGAGTTCCAATAGCATGCATTGAGTTTAAGTTAAATAAAAGCTTATTCGTATGAAAAACATACAATTCAGATGCAGAACTACTGAAACTTTCATGAAATCGGTCTTTGAAAAAGACAAAAAATTAAGACTTTTTCTCGAAACGGTATAGATTCAAACACATGTAGAGTTATTTTTATCAGAGTTCTACTAGCGTGCATTGAGTTTTATTTAATAAGAAGATTATTCTTATGAAAAACATACAATTCAGAACCAGAACTACTGAAACTTTCATGAAATTGATCTTTGAAAATGACAAAAATTTAGATTCATGTTTCGAAATAGTATAGATTCAAACTCACGTAGATTGATTTTTATTAGAGTTCCAATAGCATGCATTGAGTTTTAGTTAAATAAAAGCTTATTCGTATCAAAAACATACAATTCAGATGCAGAACTACTGAAACTTTCATGAAATTGGTCTTTGAAAAAGACAAAAATTAAGACTTTTTCTTCGAAACGCTATAGGTTCAAACACATGTAGAGTTATGTTTATTAGAGTTCTAATAGCGTGCATTGAGTTTTAGTTAAATAGAAGCTTAGTTGTATGAAAAACATACAATTCTGAACCAGAACTACTGAAACTTTCATGAAATTGATCTTTGAAAATGACAAAAATTTACATTCATGTTTCGAAATAGTAAAGATTCAAACTCACGTAGATTGATTTTTATTAGAGTTCCAATAGCATGCATTAACTTTTAGTTAAATAAAAGCTTATTCGTATGAAAAACATACAATTCAGATGCAGAACTACTGAAACTTTCATGAAATTGGTCTTTGAAAAAGACAAAAATTAAGACTTTTTCTTCGAAACGTTATAGATTTAAACACATGTAGAGTTATTTTTATCAAAGTTCTAATAGCGTGCATTGAGTTTTAGTTAAATTGAAGCTTATTCGTATGAAAAACATACAATTCAGAACCAGAACTACTGAAACTTTCATGAAATCGATCTTTGAAAAAGACAAAAATTAAGACTTTTTCTTCGAAACGGTATAGATTCAAACACATGTAGAGTTATTTTTATCAGAGTTCTAATAGCGTGCATTAAGTTTTATTTAAATAGAAGCTTATTCGTATGAAAAACATACAATTCAGAACCAGAACTACTGAAACTTTCATGAAATTGATCTTTGAAAATGACAAAAATTTAGATTCGTGTTTCGAAATAGTATTGATTCAAACTCACGTACATTGATTTTTATTAGAGTTCCAATAGCATGCATTGAGTTTTAGTTAAATAAAAGCTTATTCGTATGAAAAACATACAATTCGGAACCAGAACTACTGAAACTTTCATGAAATCGATCTTTGAAAAAGACAAAAATTAAGACTTTTTCTTCGAAACGCTATAGGTTCAAACACATGTAGAGTTATTTTTATCAGAGTTCTAATAGCGTGCATTAAGTTTTCGTTAAATAGAAGCTTATTCGTATGAAAAACATACAATTCAGATGCAGACCTACTGAAACTTTCATGAAATTGGTCTTTGAAAAAGACAAAAATTAAGACTTTTTCTTCGAAACGGTATAGGTTCAAACACATGTAGAGTGATTTTTATCAGAGTTCTAATAGCGTGCATTGAGTTTTAGTTATATTGAAGCTTATTTAAATGAAAAACATACAATTCAGAACCAGAACTACTGAAACTTTCATGAAATCGATCTTTGAAAAAGACAAAAATTAATACTGTTTCTCCGAAACTGTATAGGTTCAAACACATGTAGAGTGATTTTTATCAGAGTTCTAATAGCGTGCATTGAGTTTTAGTTAAATAGAAGCTTATTCGTATGAAAAACATACAATTCAGAACCAGGACTACTGAAACTTTCATGAAATTGATCTTTGAAAATGACAAAAATTTAGATTCATGTTTCGAAATAGTATAGATTCAAACTCACGCAGATTGATTTTTATTAGAGTTCCAATAGCATGCATTGAGTTTTAGTTAAATAAAAGCTTATTCGAATCAAAAACATACAATTCAGATGCAGAACTACTGAAACTTTCATGAAATTGGTCTTTGAAAAAGACAAAAATTAAAACTTTTTCTTCGAAACGGTATAGGTTCAAACACATGTAGAGTGATTTTTATCAGAGTTCTAATAGCGTGCATTGAGTTTTAGTTATATTGAAGCTTATTCAAATGAAAAACATACAATTCAGAACCAGAACTACTGAAACTTTCATGAAATCGATCTTTGAAAAAGACAAAAATTAATACTGTTTCTTCGAAACTGTATAGGTTCAAACACATGTAGAGTAATTTTTATCAGAGTTCTGCTAGTATGCATTGAGTTTTATATAACAAAAAGCTTATTCGTATGAAATACATAAAATTTAGAACCAGAACTACTGAAACTTTCAAGAAATTGGTCTTTGAAAAAGACAAAAATTTAGACTTTTTCTTCGAAACTGTATAGGTTCAAACACATGTAGAGTGATTTTTATCAGAGTTCTTATAGCGTGCATTGAGGTTTAGTTACATAAAAGCTTATTTGTATGAAAAATATAAAAAATATGAAAAAGATAAAAAAGTATAAAAAAGAAAAAGTCTTAATTTTTGTCTTTTTCAAAGACCAATTTCATGAAAGTTTCAGTAGTTCTGCATCTGAATTGTATGTTTTAACTAAAAATCAATGCATGCTATTGGAACTCTAATAAAAATCAATCTACGTGAGTTTGAATCTATACTATTTCAAAACATGAATCTAAATTTTTGTCATTTTCAAAGATCAATTTCATGAAAGTTTCAGTAGTCCTGGTTCTGAATTGTATGTTTTTCATACGAATAAGCTTCTATTTAACTAAAACTCAATGCACGCTATTAGAACTCTGATAAAAATCACTCTACATGTGTTTGAACCTATACAGTTTCGAAGAAACAGTATTAATTTTTGTCTTTTTCAAAGATCGATTTCATGAAAGTTTCAGTAGTTCTGGTTCTGAATTGTATGTTTTTCATTTAAGTAAGCTTCAATATAACTAAAACTCAATGCACGCTATTAGAACTCTGATAAAAATCACTCTACATGTGTTTGAACCTATACCGTTTCGAAGAAAAAGTCTTAATTTTTGTCTTTTTCAAAGACCAATTTCATGAAAGTTTCAGTAGTTCTGCATCTGAATTGTATGTTTTTGATACGAATAAGTTTTTATTTAACTAAAACTCAATGCATGCTATTGGAACTCTAATAAAAATCAATCTACGTGAGTTTGAATCTATACTATTTCGAAACATGAATCTAAATTTTTGTCATATTCAAAGATCAATTTCATGAAAGTTTCAGTAGTTCTGGTTCTAAATTGTATGTTTTTCATACGAATAAGCTTCTATTTAACTAAAACTCAATGCCCGCTATTAGAACTCTGATAAAAATCACTCTACATGTGTTTGAACCTATAGCGTTTCGAAGAAAAAGTCTTAATTTTTGTCTTTTTCAAAGATCGATTTTATGAAAGTTTCAGTAGTTCTAGTTCTGAATTGTATGTTTTTCATATAAATAAGTTTTAATTTAACTAAAACTTAATGCATGCTATTGGAACTCTAATAAAAATTAATCTACGTGAGTTTGAATCTATACTATTTCGAAACATGAATCTAAATTTTTGTCATTTTCAAAGATCAATTTCATGAAAGTTTCAGTAGTTCTGGTTCTGAATTGTATGTTTTTCATACGAATAAGCTTTTATTTAACTAAAACTCAATGCACGCTATTAGAACTCTGATAAAAATCACTCTACATGTGTTTGAATCTATACCGTTTCGAAGAAAAAGTCTTAATTTTTGTCTTTTTCAAAGATCAATTTCATGAAAGTTTCAGTAGTTCTGGTTCTGAATTGAATGTTTTTCATACGAATAAGCTTCTGTTTAAATAAAACTCAATGCACGCTATTAGAACTCTGATAAAAATAACTCTACATGTGTTTGAATCTATACCGTTTCGAAGAAAAATTATTAATTTTTGTCTTTTTCAAAGACCAATTTCATGAAAGTTTCAGTAGTTCTGCGTCTGAATTGTATGTTTTTAATACGAATAAGCTTCTATTTAACTAAAACTCAATGCACGCTATTAGAACTCTGATAAAAATAACTCTACATGTGTTTGAACCTATAGCGTTTCGAAGAAAAAGTCTTAATTTTTGTCTTTTTCAAAGATCGATTTCATGAAAGTTTCAGTAGTTCTGGTTCTGAATTGTATGTTTTTCATTTGAATAAGCTTCAATATAACTAAAACTCAATGCACGCTATTAGAACTCTGATAAAAATCACTCTACAAGTGTTTGAACCTATACCGTTTCGAAGAAAAAGTCTTAATTTTTGTCTTTTTCAAAGACCAATTTCATGAAAGTTTCAGTAGTTCTGCATCTAAATTGTATGTTTTTGATACGAATAAGCTTTTATTTAACTAAAACTCAATGCATGCTATTGGAACTCTACTAAAAATCAATCTACGTGAGTTTGAATCTATACTATTTCGAAACATGAATCTAAATTTTTGTCATTTTCAAAGATCAATTTCATGAAAGTTTCAGTAGTCCTGGTTCTGAATTGTATGTTTTTCATACGAATAAACTTCTATTTAACTAAAACTCAATGCACGCTATTAGAACTCTGATAAAAATAACTCTACATGTGTTTGAATCTATAACGTTTCGAAGAAAAGTCTTAATTTATGTCTTTTTCAAAGATCGATTTCATGAAAGTTTCAGTAGTTCTGGTTCTGAATTGTATGTTTTTCATTTGAATAAGCTTCTATATAACTAAAACTCAATGCACGCTATTAGAACTCTGATAAAAATCACTCTACATGTGTTTGAACCTATAGCGTTTCGAAGAAAAAGTCTTAATTTTTGTCTTTGTCAAAGACCGATTTCATGAAAGTTTCAGTAGATCTGGTTCTGAATTGTATGTTTTTCATAAGAATAATCTTCTTTTTAAATAAAACTCAATGCACGCTATTAGAACTCTGATAAAAATAACTCTACATGTGTTTGAATCTATACCGTTTCGAAGAAAAAGTCTTAATTTTTGTCTTTTTCAAAGACCGATTTCATGAAAGTTTCAGTAGTTCTGCATCTGAATTGTATGTTTTTCATACGAATAAGCTTTTATTTAACTAAAACTCAATGCATGCTATTGGAACTCTAATAAAAATCAATCTACGTGAGTTTGAATCTATACCATTTCGAAACATGAATCTAAATTTTTGTAATTTTCAAAGATCAATTTCATGAAAGTTTCAGTAGTTCTGGTTCTGAATTGTATGTTTTTCATACGAATAAGCTTCTATTTAACTAAAACTCAATGCACGCTATTAGAACTCTGATAAAAATAACTCTACATGTGTTTGAACCTATACTGTTTCGAAGAATCAGTCTTAAATTTTGTCATTATCAAAGACCTATTTCATGAAAATTTCAGGAGTTCTGTAATTTTATATTTCAAAATAATAAAAATTTAACATTCTATCGTTCTATACTCGGTACAGTCCATATAAATAATGTTTTGTGCCGGTCCAATGAACATTTTGTTACTACGCCAACTCGAACAGGTAGTATTTGATTATATCTTTAAATTAAGTTTGGTTCAGTAAAAACACCGGAACTATTCCTGAAATTAATCAGGAACTGTTTCCTTTATCTTGAGTCTTGAAAATACCTGATTTTTATTTCGATTCCTGAAAAATGATCTGCTGCGTGAAGTTAGCAGAGCATTACATCACTCATTTTTTTTCCCGTAAAAACGCCGGAACTATTCCTGAAAAGTATCAGGAACTATAGAACTCACCTGCATGGGAACAGAACTCTCATTTATTTATGCTCTGCTGGAAGATGCTCTGCTGACTTCACAGACACACGGATCACCCTGCTGACAACCGACCTCAGAGGACAATAACTTGTCTTTATATACTAATTTAGAAGGTGTGCCATAACATTGCCAAAGAAAGGGGTAAATATCAGGTAGCTTATAATATAAATATATATTATATATATATAATATTATATATATAATTACCTAATAATATAAATATATTATTATATACAGAGGCTATCAAAATATTAAATATTTTGATAGCCTCTGTACCTTATACTTTTATTTCGAATAAGTAGGTAGATAAGGCAGAATTTGGTGGTCACTAAGAGCCACTTCGGTTCGGGGGTGTCAAAAAATGCCTCACGCAATTTATGACAATAACATTTTGGACACAACGTTATTGTTATTTTTACAATAGGTTTTTTCCTCGTGTTTCTTTTTTTCAATTAGGTAATTTTCTAATGTTAACTTGTATTTTAAGTAGCTTTTCACCTTTGAGAGCGTGTAGTACCTACTTCATTTTGTATTTTTGGTTGCTGTATGAATCATAATCAGTATCATCATCATCAGCCTATATTAGTCCACAGCTGGACATAGGCCTCCCCTAATGAGCGCCATAGCGCCCTGTCTGCTGTATCAATGATTTCCTGGAGCTCTACTTACCTTGTACTTCCCATTGGCAGCCAGGTACGCGGGAGACTCCGGCACGAAGAGGTACGCGATGAAATGTGCCACGGAGAGCGCCAGGCAACAAAGCAGCACTGTTCTGAACAACGACATGTTACTTAGAATTCCACTTACGATCATTAGTAGGTACATATTTTTAAGTAAAAAGTAAAGTAAAAAAGGTTTTTATTGACACTTCAATAATGGTTTACAGACAGTAATGAGTCCATAGGCTCCTGAATTAGTTAAAAACTGTGTTTCAGGAGCCAGAACTATTATCTTTACTCACTACATAATATGTAGTGAGTAAAGATATGTAGTGAGTAAAGATAATATTTCTGGCTCTTTGTTTTATACTAGGTACATATTATGTAGTATAAAACAAAGTCGCTTCACGTTGTCGGCTGACCCATGTATGCTAAGATCATGAAAACTACGAAACGGATTTAAATGCGATTTTTAGTATAAAGTGATTCAAGCGGAAGGTTTTATGGACTACACTCATGTGCGAAGCCGGGACGGGTCGCTAGTATTATTAATTATTATAAACTAAAAAACACTAAAAAAATAATTATAAACGCGAAAGTTTAGATGGATGGTTGTTTGCCTGCCAATAAAACAGGCTACTTGTCATTAGTTTTAACGTGGGTGAAACCGTGGGGCCAGCTAGTATTCATGTATGTATAGGTAAATATAAAGCTGGACAATTCACCATCTAGCCCATAGCAGCGCAGAGCTAGTGTTATGGGTGCCAAATAACTTACCTATACATATACAATAAAAAAACATATTTCACTATTTCACTAGAAAACATACTATGCACCCGGACTGTCTACAAATCGCAAAAATATTAATTCCGAGGCGGGAATCGAACCCACAACCGCCTGCGTCGCAGGTGGGCCTCCGCCTGTCTCGCCGCATCGGTCGTCGGCCATAAGTAAGGATAAATCACCTACAATCAAAGTCAATTTATTACTCTTACATTTATTTACTTACAAATGTTTGGGAAAACTTACAGCTGGGTTTAGAATTAATACAATAAACTAATTAGACGACCGATGTGGTGCGGTGGGTGAAGGTCCGCCTGCGACGCAGGAGGTTGCGGATTCGATTCCCACTTCGGAACAAATACGTGTACGATCTGCAGAAATTTGTTCCGTTGCTCTGTGTGTTTTCTATGTATAATAAAAAATATCTATCTATGTAGGGTGTATAATGTATTAAATATATCAGTTATCTAGTACCCATAACACAAGCTTTGAGTAGCTCACTTTGGGGCTAGATGGTGCTGTGTGGATCCAGCATTATTTATTTATTTTAATGCAGGTAAAGTTTTAGGACATTATTATTTATGTTTTCTCACCGGTCTGCCATCTTAGCATCGGAAGCTATGTACATGAGCAGGAAGCCCACGTTGTGTGCCAACACGAGCGCCACGGCCGCCGCGCCGCGCACACTGCAGCAGCACATCTAGAATACGGAACGAGAGGTTGGGGAGCTTATGGGACACTTTATTGACAATCACTACATCCCTACATAGTATAAAACAAAGTCGCTTTCTCTGTCACTATGTCCCTATATCCTTATGTCCCTTTGAATGCTTAAATCTTTAAAACTACGCAACGGATTTTGATGCGGTTTTTTTAATAGAAAGAGTGATTCAAGAGGAAAGTTTATACGTATAATAAAACCGTACGAAGCCGGGGCGGGTCGCTAGTAATATTATAATTTTATAATTAGACAATAATAATGAATCAGTTGACATATTCTTGCATAATATTCTTCTTGATAGGCTTGACTGCTCGCATCTTCTTTCTAAGATCGGGATCACAGCCCCAACCCGTGCTTTCACGAGACGCAACTACCTAAAAATGCATGTACCTACCTGTGCAACTAATTATCGAAAGAACTCATTTATGCATCGAACTGCTGCTCTTTTCAACACTACTTACAGCACGGCCAACTTTGATATTTTCACATCAAGAGAGAAGTTTTAAAAAAAAATAATTAATAATAGTTTCTTTGGCATAACACAAAAACCCTCCTGATCTCAACCTATTTACGGCTAGAATTAATAAGTAATATAATATTTTTATTATTTACAACACATTTAATTATTATATACAATTTAATATACACAAATTAACTTTTACCTGACAGGTATAATTAATTGAATATACTATTATTAACATTCTGTAGGTATGTGTAAACTATGAACCAATCCCTTTCCCAGTGAAACTATTGATATGGCTCCTTTACACTTTATAAACTTGTATTTTCTTTTTTGTTTTTTTTTTGTTTTTTCCTCTTTGTGTATTCTTGGATAATTTTATTCTCTTTCTATTTGTGGAAACTGCCTAGCTTATTTTTCTAATGTTAAGTATTTTATATTGTAGTTCTAAAGCTTTTTGTTTCCCTAAGAAAAATAAATAAATAAAATAAATAAATAAATATTTACTTCGGAAACCCAATATAAATAATCATACAATAAAAATAAACTTCAAAACAATTTGGACTTAACTCTCCTAGCGTCCATACTGTCCAATGATTCCTTGTAGATGCTTGTCTCACCTTACCTCATTAGCTAACATGGGCGGTATGACCCAGGCGGCCGTGCCTCCGAGCCCGGCGGCCGCGCGCTCGCGTTGTCCAATGCTGCTCTCTGTACGCTTCTCTCACCTTACCTCATTAGCTAACATGGGCGGTATGACCCAGGCGGCCGTGCCTCCGAGCCCGGCGGCCGCGCGCTCGCGTTGTCCAATGCTGCTCTCTGTACGCTTCTCTCACCTTACCTCATTAGCTAACATGGGCGGTATGACCCAGGCGGCCGTGCCTCGGAGCCCGGCGGCCGCGCGCTCGCGCTGTCCAATGCTGCTCTCTGTACGCTTGTCTCACCTTACCTCATTAGCTAACATGGGCGGTATGACCCAGGCGGCCGTGCCTCGGAGCCCGGCGGCCGCGCGCTCGCGCTGTCCAATGCTGCTCTCTGTACGCTTGTCTCACCTTACCTCATTAGCTAACATGGGCGGTATGACCCAGGCGGCCGTGCCTCCGAGCCCGGCGGCCGCGCGCTCGCGCTGTCCAATGCTGCTCTCTGTACGCTTGTCTCACCTTACCTCATAAGCTAACATGGGCGGTATGACCCAGGCGGCCGTGCCTCGGAGCCCGGCGGCCGCGCGCTCGCGCTGTCCAATGCTGCTCTCTGTACGCTTGTCTCACCTTACCTCATTAGCTAACATGGGCGGTATGACCCAGGCGGCCGTGCCTCCGAGCCCGGCGGCCGCGCGCTCGCGTTGTCCAATGCTGCTCTCTGTACGCTTCTCTCACCTTACCTCATTAGCTAACATGGGCGGTATGACCCAGGCGGCCGTGCCTCCGAGCCCGGCGGCCGCGCGCTCGCGTTGTCCAATGCTGCTCTCTGTACGCTTCTCTCACCTTACCTCATTAGCTAACATGGGCGGTATGACCCAGGCGGCCGTGCCTCCGAGCCCGGCGGCCGCGCGCTCGCGTTGTCCAATGCTGCTCTCTGTACGCTTCTCTCACCTTACCTCATTAGCTAACATGGGCGGTATGACCCAGGCGGCCGTGCCTCCGAGCCCGGCGGCCGCGCGCTCGCGTTGTCCAATGCTGCTCTCTGTACGCTTCTCTCACCTTACCTCATTAGCTAACATGGGCGGTATGACCCAGGCGGCCGTGCCTCCGAGCCCGGCGGCCGCGCGCTCGCGTTGTCCAATGCTGCTCTCTGTACGCTTCTCTCACCTTACCTCATTAGCTAACATGGGCGGTATGACCCAGGCGGCCGTGCCTCCGAGCCCGGCGGCCGCGCGCTCGCGTTGTCCAATGCTGCTCTCTGTACGCTTCTCTCACCTTACCTCATTAGCTAACATGGGCGGTATGACCCAGGCGGCCGTGCCTCCGAGCCCGGCGGCCGCGCGCTCGCGTTGTCCAATGCTGCTCTCTGTACGCTTCTCTCACCTTACCTCATTAGCTAACATGGGCGGTATGACCCAGGCGGCCGTGCCTCCGAGCCCGGCGGCCGCGCGCTCGCGTTGTCCAATGCTGCTCTCTGTACGCTTCTCTCACCTTACCTCATTAGCTAACATGGGCGGTATGACCCAGGCGGCCGTGCCTCCGAGCCCGGCGGCCGCGCGCTCGCGTTGTCCAATGCTGTTCTCTGTACGCTTCTCTCACCTTACCTCATTAGCTAACATGGGCGGTATGACCCAGGCGGCCGTGCCTCCGAGCCCGGCGGCCGCGCGCTCGCGTTGTCCAATGCTGCTCTCTGTACGCTTCTCTCACCTTACCTCATTAGCTAACATGGGCGGTATGACCCAGGCGGCCGTGCCTCCGAGCCCGGCGGCCGCGCGCTCGCGTTGTCCAATGCTGCTCTCTGTACGCTTCTCTCACCTTACCTCATTAGCTAACATGGGCGGTATGACCCAGGCGGCCGTGCCTCCGAGCCCGGCGGCCGCGCGCTCGCGTTGTCCAATGCTGCTCTCTGTACGCTTCTCTCACCTTACCTCATTAGCTAACATGGGCGGTATGACCCAGGCGGCCGTGCCTCCGAGCCCGGCGGCCGCGCGCTCGCGTTGTCCAATGCTGCTCTCTGTACGCTTCTCTCACCTTACCTCATTAGCTAACATGGGCGGTATGACCCAGGCGGCCGTGCCTCCGAGCCCGGCGGCCGCGCGCCCCACCACTATGCCGAAGCCGCCGAACAGCTTCAGTGTCCAGCAAATCTGGAAATAGATTTTATTATTATACATAGGTAAAACACCCATAACACCCGATAAAATATTTGTAGATCGTACAAAAATTTGTTGCAAGGCGGGAATAGAACCCGCAACCTCCTGCGTCCGTGGACCTGCACCCACCGCGCCGCATCGGTCGTCGACAGCCTTGGTAAATGAGAACTCTATCTATTTGAGAACCCCACACGGATATACAGTTCCCTCTCTATAGGAGTGACTGAACACCGCAGATACTCACAATGAAGGCTCCGGACGTGGCCAGCATGGCGGGCTTCCTGCCCGCGGCCAGCGCCCTGGCGGCCAGCGGCATGGCGAGCGCGCCCGCCAGGAAGGTGGCGGCCGCCGCGCCCACCAGCTCCGCGCCTGTTTCCTCCCCCTCCGCGCCCGCGCCGCTCTCGAACGATACCCAGCCCATGGCGAGGCCGAATGATATTGATGGCACGTTTACTACAAAATTAAAAGGTACAGTAGCGTTCAGTATTTGCTATACCCATCATTGCTAAACTATACGCCAACAATAATGTTGAACTTCAAGCAATCTTTTACATAGTGCAAAAACTAAGAGAAAGTGCATTGCATCGTGCTTTATAAAAAATCAAAAAATGTCTAATTATTGCAAGACATGAATAGGTGTGTTTCGAATGGAACACACATGGAAGTGTTCTGTAGATTAATGACAAGTTTCAATCATTATTTGATAATTGTATAGTATGTAGTTAAAATATGGAACTGGCATCTTCTATTAAAGACTTTGCCAGTAAGTAACTTCTTATAGAGTCCACGGTGATCGGATTGCTGGCTACTATGTCGGCCAACGAATTAGCATTGCCAACGTGGCAATGCTGCCAGCATTCTGGGCACTCTGCTTTCTGATGACGGCTTAGATTTTTAGGAGTTTGTTAAAAATGTAAATCATCATCATCATCAGCCTATATAAGTCCACAGCTGGACATAGGCCTCCCCTAAAATGTAAATACTCGCTGTAATTACTTAGTCGTTTCGTTATGGTTTCATAAAAATTAAATAGAATCAACAGTCTTTTTATGGATTTCTGTAACTTAACTGTGAACTATGGTAGTTTGCCACAACTCTACCAGTGTCCGTCTATCGACCGTCACTTTAGTCAAAATAGCGCTAATTTACTAGTGACATGACAGCAAAAAAAAATGTCATAAATGTCAACTAATCACGTCACGAATATTTATTTGCACAAGCAGTTTGAATGTCGAATATTATTTCCACAAGGAGTTTGTAGCTATCGAGTATTTTTTGCTAAAGGAGGTTGTGAACGCATTGAGATAGAGGTCGAATATATTGGTGGGTTCTAATTTCAAACACCAAAATAGTACCCGGTTGATTTTTCAGAGGATAAAGTAAGGTTTTCAAAAGGGAATTACATAAAACTAGCAGCGCCTCGCGGTTTCACCCGCGTAATTCCCGTTTCCGTGGGAATTCTGGGATAAAATATAGCCTATGTGTTATTCCAGACTATAATCTATCCCTGTGCCAAATTTCATCCATATCCGTTAAGTAGTTTTTGCGTGAAAGTGTAGTAACAAACATCCATCCATCCAAACTTACAAACTTTCGCGTTTATAATATTAGTAGGATAATGATAACAAGCCTTTTGTGACTCAATACAAAAATACGGTTTTTGTTGGGCATGAGTTGGCCGAACGAGATTAAATTCGACGTACGGTCCCGTGGTCCGCTTAATCAAATGATTGAATGATTACCCCGAGCTGTCTTCGCTAGATTATCCAATTTCTGGCATTTACACAACAAGGCATTTTTTTACAATCGATGTAGTTAGTGGGTACCTGGTCTAGCTCTACAATAATTCTAGACTCATAAACTTATAAAAGTGACTGAAAAAACAAGGTAAACCACAGCAACAAACTATTATATCTACCTCTACCATAAGAATGCTATTACTAACATATATTACAAGCAATTTCACAAACTTCATCGATTAGGTCGGATGATATCCAGTGTCTTATGTAAATTATTTTCCACCAAATTATCTTTTGTTTTGCAAACATACAGGATAACAGGACCCGAATTCCATTAAATAATCGCTTCACCATTTAAATAGTATCGTGGCAAAATGTCAGTGTTAAACTCGTTTATATTCTATTCGCACAAACTTTTTGAGATTCGTTCATAGTTGTGTATAGGTACCAATTTGACATTCTAATTATGAAATTGTCTTCAAGCGCAAAAATAGTAGAATACCAAATGCACAAACGTCATTTTAATCATCTTGACTGAATGGCACTATTGAGACCTTTATTTGACATTAGTGGAATTTGGCCCCTGGTCTAGGATTCTAGGACAGAGAAGTATTCTAGTAGAGCATAATAATATGTACTAGCGACCCGCCCCGGCTTCGCACGGTTTTATTAAAAGTATATAAACCTTCCTCTTGAATTACTCTAACTATTAAAAAAACCGCATTAAAATCCGTTGCGTAGGGTTTACGGATTCGATTTTGGTACGTGACAAATGTTTGTACAATCAGTGAATAATGGTTCCGAGTGTTTTTTTCTTACTCTATCATATCTCGCCCACTTTTGGTTCTAGTCAGTCTGGGCCCTTTTACCAGTTCTAATAATATTTTGGGTTGATTTTATCCAGATTTAAGCATTCAAAGGGACATAATGACATAAGGACAGAAAAAGCGACTTTGTTTTATACTATGTAGTGATGTGTAGTATTCTAGCAGTATACCGAGTAGTATTCTAGTAGAGCACTAAATTATTTACATTTTGAACTATTTATGGGTGTGAAGTATTTTTTTATTTTAACATACTTACATATATGTGCATTTTATTAATAAGCACTGTGATTTTATCGAACCTTGATTCAAACAGATTGTCCAATGTTATTTAATTATTTATTGAGTACCTACTTAATTCTTGCAAAATTTTGTTATGCATGTCTTTTACTTACTTGAGTTACTCAGATAACTGATTAGAATATCTAAGAAACTACCTACTAACATACCTATCTAGTTTTATAGGATACATAAATAGTTTTATAGGTTTAATATATAGTATCTATCAGAATTTATTGAAATAAACATTACTATTAACAAAACGAGTTTTGTGTAAATCTTTAAACGCTGCTCACGCAAGACTCAGGTAGTTAGCTCTACCTAATTACTCTGGTATCAAACTATTAATTAACGACTTTATTTACCCTTAATTAGGATTTAAGATAAAGATTATAATGAGTACCTATCTCTAGACCGTAATGCCAATGATCATCATGGCCATGATTAGAATATTTTTATGACTCTATCTTAACAACTCAATTTTTCAAAGACCATTGAAATCTTCATAGAAAAAGGTTTAGTTTTCAATATAATATAAAAACCGAGGTTCTTAACTTACTGAGTACAACCAGAATGATCTGTGTGAAGAACCTCCTTATTTTAACTGCATCCACGGCCATTGTTTTTGTAGTTGGTAACACTGTCATCACTTCAACCACTATCAAACATAGGTACGAGTATTAAGATCAACCCCTATTTTAGCACTGGGTTGCGTAACACTTTTAAATTCGGTAGCACGGTTTGACACGGGTAGCAACGAGAAATAAATAAACACGTTATGTACCTCGTCAATTATCTAACACACTATCAAACTACCAAAACGGCATGATTTTAATATCATTCACTTAGACACATCACTAGCACAATTCAGCACAAAGCAATCAGCGCGCCAAAATGCAATCGCGATATTGACATTTCCATTTTTTCTTTTTTTTCACTCGCGAACACTCCGTAAAGTCCTGAGGTAGAATGCGGGCAAGCACCAACCTATTTTGTGAACAAAACTGGGCTGTGTAGACTCGCCCGATTCATCCGATAGACTGGTTTTGAACTTAGACGATTACAAGTTTTGAATAATAAATCGCGGTGTGGCAGACACGTGCTCGATTCAGACAACTTTGAGATAAACATTGACCTTTTCATCTAATGTCGATGATTTTGTATTTATAGCTTCACAAGTAGGTATGTATATCGTGTAGCGGGGTTCTGTTCTGATAATGGTATATAGATAATGTTTTAAACAGAAAATTATAAAACATTGTTGGTAATTAAACGTCCGTCCAAGCAAACAAAACCCCATAACCACTTCATTTTTTTGCTTAGGTAAGTAAAAAGACCTAATTAAAAGTTGATAAAAACGTAGGAAACCCGAAGAGAAGACGTAGGTGCCGTAAAAAACTTAGCAAACCTCCGTAGACCTATACCTAGGTACGTTTTTTTTATCTCTCTCATGTGTCCGTAGATAGGTAGGTACCTACCTACTTATCGTTCCTCTTCAATATCTCATCTCACAGTAAATAACGAGGGTCAAAGATTAAAAAAAACTTGGGACCTTTTATGTCACGTTTTAATGGGGTAGGTAGGTATCCCACCACTTACCTATGAAAACACCCATTTCCCAATGAAACAGACCTTACATTTCTAATTAAAAAAGTTTTTCACTATTCACACAGCATTTAGCCCCAAGCAAAGCAGAGCTATGGGTGCCTACTAGATATTAACTGATATCGATAGATATTTTAATAGGTATTTTTACTTTAGACTACATCGATAGATATTTTTAATAGGTAGGTACTTAAGTATATTTTACTAGTTATTTAAACACTCAGAGGTCCCGGAACAAATGTATGCAGATCGTACAAAAAAAAAAACCCAAGACGGGAATCAAAACCGCAACCTCCTGCGTCGAAGACGGACTTTCGTCCGCTGCGCCACATAAGACCTCATTTAAATTTAATACCTACTCATTATATTATATAAAGCTCGACAACCACTCACTGACTCACTGACATAATTGTTCTCCCTGTTGGTGGATGGGGAGGTATGGTTTTTTTTACGGAAATGTGGAGGGGAGGTGGTGGTGAGTCTGGGAAAATTCCGACTTTTTTAAATTTCGAACCCCCTCTAGGACCCCCCGGGGGTTCTTCGGCCGTGTAGGGGGGTGGGTCAGATTTTTTTGTGGGGTCGTGTAGAGGGTTAAAAACCGTTGTGGGGGGTGAAATTTTTTTGACCCCCAACACCCCCCGAGACCCCCCTCTTTTTAATTGCTCCCGGATGAAGGAGCGATGGAGGATTTCGGATGGCGGGATCGTATAGAGGGTTTAGTCTTTAATCGGAAGAAAAAAAAAATTGACCCCCCCCCATGACCCCTTTTTAGACCCCCCTTTCGTATCTCCCGAACGGCTCGCGATGGAAAAAAAATCTTTTCACAGTCGCGTAGAGGAGGACGAATAGTTGCGGAAGCCAAAAAAAGTTTGACCCCTTTGCACCCCCAGACCCCCTTTTTTTTAAAAAAACCGTTTTTTGACCCATTTTTAGGGTTTTTTTTTGGGGTGGAGCATCGAGGCGAGCGAAGCGAGCCGAGATGCGACACCGGGAACCAGCACGGCGAGCGAAGCGAGCCGTGCTGCGTTCCCCCCGACGACCCCCACGACCCCCCCCCCCCCCCCCCTGGGAGCATCGCGGCGAGCGAAGCGAGCCGCGATGCGACTACGGGGGCTTCAGGAGGGGCAGCGGAGGGGGAGTCGCAGCACGGCGAGCGAAGCGAGCCGTGCTGTGACCCCCCGCCGCTGCCCCCCCTGAACCCCCTCCCCACCAAAAAAATTTATATGGGTATCGTTTTCGACTAACTCGGGGGTGAGGATTTCGAATATGATGTCGGCGGGGAGCGGCGAGCGAAGCGAGCCGCGCAGTGTGGAGTCGTATTGCGGTGAGCGAAGCGAACCGCAATGCGACGAACGCGACCCAGCAAGGCGAGCGAAGCGAGCCGCGCTTCGTGACACACTGCAAGGCGAGCGTAGCGAGCCGCACTTCGAGACACACTGCAAGGCGAGCGTAGCGAGCCGCGTAGTGTGGTAGTTCGGGTGGAGTCGTATTGCGGTGAGCGAAGCGAACCGCAATGCGACTGCTGAGACCCAGCAAGGCGAGCGAAGCGAGCCGCGCTTCGTGTCACACTGCAAGGCGAGCGTAGCGAGCCGCGCGGTGTGACCGCACACCCTTCATATGGGTATCGTTTTCGAGTATCTTCAACCCGATAATAACGATAAAGACGTCCATTTTGAAATCCAAGATGGCTGACATTTTTTCATCGCAGATTTCCGACATGGGTATCGATTTCGAGCAAAACGAGGGTGTAGGTTACGATAAGGGGAATAAAATTGCAAAATAAACAGTCTACACAACCGACGCGAGCTGCTTGCAGCTCGCGCACGCCTAAAAACTAGTTTCTTGTATAAAATAGCACTGGGGAAGCCCGCTGCAAACTTATTTATAGCCTCCTTGTATAAAAACAACTTGATTTGCGGTTCAATGCATGAGTTAGCTTAATTATGGGCAGCTACGAAGATTTTATAATGATAAGGTACCAATACCTACTTCGTTTTGGAATCCTAGATATTTTTTGTAAACAAAGGCATAATAAAACTAAAGAAATATTGATGGAAAATATTTAACACAAATCATATGACCGGTGCAAATCACAGTAGGTAGTTACGAAGCATTTTTATTTTTAACAGCTTACCTTCGTCATCAATTTACCTTTAAGTTATTGAAGTCTTATATAATGTGATTTTTCGAACCTTGATCAAACGAAATGTGCGGATACACGACACATATTTATCGATAAAAACCGAGATAAAAAAAAATTAATGTAATTTTTTTTAAACACAAGTCAAGTACAGATATCAACAGGAATCTCAACTGATTTAATCTAAATGGCAGAAAGTACCTAATTTAAATGGTGAATAACATGACAACGGAAAGAGATAGACCCCCAGTTTTTGAAGGATTTGTAGAATAAATTATGAAGTTTAATACAACATGCAAAAAAGTACACCTTAATTACCCAGTTTTAAAGTTACAGAGAAAAAATAAAATAAAAATCGTTTTTTTTTGTCTTATTTCTAAAAAAATACTGTTTTTACTACGCTTATGTATCGTATTTGTATTTTTTATTTATTTTATTAGCTAGGTAAACTATCTAGCTTTCAAATGAGACTACTTCGAATAAAATACACCATTTACACAAAAAGAAACGAAGAAAAAACCAGATGAAGTAGTCTTCATTTTAAAAATTATTAAAACTGCTTTGTTTTTGAGATAAATAACATATAATTTTTTTTATCTTGATTTTTACCGATAAATATGTTTCGTGTATCCGCACATTTCTTTTGATCAAGGTTCGAAGAATCACATTGTATAGGTAGTTATATTTTGTAAAGTTTTCATTCATTCATAACATAAAATGTGCAATCACTCTTATGTTAAAAATACCTACTAAAGTTTGGATGTTGACGACCGATGTGGCGCGGTGGGCGAAGGTCCGCCTGCGACGCAGGAGGTTGCGGATTCGATTCCCGCCTCGGAACTAATTTGTGTACGATCTGCAGAAATTTGTTCCGTTGGTCTAAGTGCTTTCTATGTATAATAAAAATTTCTATCTATGTAATGTATTGTATTAAGTATATCAGTAATCTAGTACCAACACAAGTCCTGCTTAGCTTGGGGCTAGATGATTCTATGTGGACTGTCCGGATTTATTTAGTATGGATGGATTTTTGTAACCTCACGTCAATACTACTGAATGGATTGGGCTGAAATTTTGCACTGAAATAGGTCTAGGCCCCGAGCCAAAAATAGGCTATTTTTCCTCAAATTTAACGCGGGCGAAGCCGCGGGGCGCAGCTCGTACGCCAAGCTACGTTGAGCTTGTTTTGTTTGAGCATTCACTGTGAAGTTAGGTTGGCGCTAAAAAATGATATACTTAGGTACTACATCACTACATAGTATAAAACAAAGTCGCTTTCTCAGTCCCTATATCCCTATGTCCCTTTGACCGCTTAAATCTTTAAAACTACGCAACGGATTTTGATGCGGTTTTTCTAATAGATAGAGTGATTCAAGAGCAAGGTTTATACGTATAATAAAACCGTGCGAAGCCAGGGCGGGTCGCTAGTAGAGATATGTTTTAATGATTTAAAAATCACCCAGAACACCCGATACATATCTACAGATCGTACAAGCGGGAATCGAACCCGCATCGTCCGAGTTTTACTTCGCCCGTTCTGCGCCTCCGTGCATAATTGATTAAGTTTAATTAGCTAAGCATCATCTACAATAGATAAGTATCTATGCTTCCGCATAGGTTTCATTTGCCTCAGAGACGTGATAATTCTCTTAAGATAAAGTCTCAACTAGTCTCAGTCTTAACTATTGTCTTTTTTTGTAGATTCCCAACTTCATTTTGATATTAATATAATAATTACTTAACATAATAATTACTAGTAAATTAATAATTAAGTTTAGTAATTACTTAATATTTGTTTAGGAATTACATGTATGAATTCAATTCGACACTATAGGTACCTACTTCAAATCTTTACATAACAGTGCTCCATAGACCACGCTACAGGGTCTAATACATAGGTAAGTATATATCATACTACCTAACCTAGGTGCTATTGAGCTAAGCTAAATGTATTAAGACTTAGACTAATTATGTAAGTAGGTAGGTATACCTATTTGTACAATCATGTAAGCAAAATGAAATGATAGTACCTCTATATATGGAAATGATGTTAGGTAGGTACCTACATAATAGACATGTACCTATTATCGCGTCACTGAGGAAAATGCTAATACCTATAGCCTACGCAATATCTTGCGATTAGATTTACACTATGGGCTTCCCAACACGGTCTTGCAGAAAATCGATTTCAAATTAATTTATAAATTCTTCTGCCAAATTTTTCCTGACAAAGAACATCACTTAACGAGTTTTGTGCCTTTCACATTATTCCAGCGAAGCATAGAGCTGAACTGGACGATCTTTCACATTATTCCAATTTTCATTTCACAATCAGGAGCTAAATTATTAGCGCCACCACTTAAGTAGGTACCTATTTTGTCATATAATTACGTTAAACAAAGGTATTTCCAAAATTTACACGTTCAGTTTGTTATACCTAACATGAGCTTTTTTAATGCATCTGTAGTAGGATAGTTTCATTTTGTCTATTTAGGTAAGGAAGATATACGAAATCAGCGTTTGGTGGCCACCAAATCAACTTCGTATCTCTTCCCTAACTAAACAAAATGAAATTATAAAGCTAGTATAGGTAGGTATAACAAACTGTATCTACGAGTGAATTTTGGAAATTCCTTTATTTAACGGAATTATATCATAAAATAAGGGGGGTCGCCACTTTAGGTGCTGTTTGCGCCTTAAATACCGACCGGACAACTAAACTAGCTCTTAGGTACGTCACACAACCTAAATAGGACATCCACGGAAGAAGTCTGTCCAATTGTGCTGATTAGGCGACAATGGCGGCTATTCCGGTAACTGGCGCAGAACGTACCTACTGTAGGTAGGTAGACTAAACTGAGATACTCGTTAGGCTCTATTTTAGAGCGCTTAGCTCCTCCATTGATGTTTCCTATTGATGTCACAGACGTGGCTTTGACTTGATTGATGTAGCAAGTACAGGAGTTTGCTGGGATGAATGAAATGCACGTAGCAAGTAGGTTGGTACCGTAGTCTTCGGGATGAATGAAATGTTATTGCCAGGACAAATAACAAATCCATAAAAATCATTTACTTCAGCACCGATGGAAGGTAGGGCTGATGAATTTTGGCAATTCAATAAAAATCTTATTTGATAATTAAATAATTGTTGTCAAAAATTAGACATACTTTTTATAATAACATAATTAGATCACATAGCTCACTAGTATATACAATTATAACAAACTCTTAAAAATCTAAGCCGTCACCAGAAGGCAAAGTACCCAGAATGCTGGCAGCATTGCCACGTTGAATGGCAATGCTAAATCGTTGACCAAAATAGAAGCCAGCATTCTTATCTCCTGTGGACTCTATAAGAAGTTTCGTAAGATCTTTAAATTTTTGTCAAAAATTAATAAAAACACATGATGTGGTCTTTATTAGATAATGTACCTAGTCGGAATTTAGATAATAGTTTTGCAAATTGCCCGTTTCTTATCTGTGTATAGATTCTTACTTAAGTAGTTTCTTTTTTGTAAAGTTTAATAAGAAAATCCAAAAACTGATCTGTGTTTACCTTACCTTATAGATAATTTTCATAAGCTCTTCTCTCGTTGAACGTGGTACGGAGTAGGTAAAAATAAAAAGAATGTGTAAATAGTATGAAAGATTTATTCATGATTCTCTTGTAGTTACTGATTTTACCATAGATAATTCTAAATGCTCTAAGGATTTAACAAATCCAAGTTTACATTCAAACAATAGATAGTACAATAATGACACTTTGTTCTGTTCATTTACATTTTCAATAAAATACAAAATATACAAATTTAAAATATATGTATCATCAATGTAGGGAGGTTTCGTATGGTGGAAAGGAGGGAGGGGTGATATGATTAATGCAACCCTCAAGGGCTCATATCTAGTACAATTTATTGGTTATAATACGGCTGTTAGTTTCCCAAACATATTAAAATATATAGATATATAAGTACTTACACGATGTGTATGAACACCGACGTATCATCATTTAGAATTGAATTGTATTTTAGAGTAAATTGAATATATTTTTATTTAATAAACATACAAATTTTGAATGAACATTGTATTTCCCCTAAGGCCGATACCTGGAAACCCCTATCCGCCAGATATAAGATAATAATAATAATAAAAATATTTATTCTCAGAGACCGGTTTACAAAGTAGGAACTTATCTATTTTATAATAAATGCAGGTCCTCTTTCATTATGTTATGTACTATATAGGTACCTACTTGTCGAGGTAATAAACGAACAATAACACTCATTAGTTAATTACAGTATCTAACACACAGAACCTAACGTCCCTTCATCTCGTTCTCATGTTCAGTCTCCAACAGCAGCTGCGCCAGAGTGTGCCTCGCGCCGAGATCCAAGAGGTGAGTGTGCAGTGCGCGCGCGCAGGCGGGGGGCGCGGGGCAGGGCGCGGGGCGCGGGGGCAGCAGCGCCGCGGGGTCGGGCGCGCGCAGCGAGCGGAGGGAGGGGAGGGAGGAGAGCACGGAGGAGATGGAGGCGGAGGGGGGGCCCGAGTATGCTGATAGCGCTGGAAGGGAAGGTTGGTGTTAGTTGTTTGCTGGTTTCATTCGATGATGGTTTCTAGGGATTGTCAACATAATACTCAGTTTTGTTTAAGTTTTATTTGTTTGTTTTTTATTTTAGTGTTTTGCTGACAAGCGGTGGGCGAAGGTACGCCTGCGATGCAGGAGGTTGCGATAAATATATTAAGTATATCAGTCATCTAGTACCCATAAATCAAGCTCTGCTTAGCTTGGGGTTGGATAAATAAATAAAGAACATGTTTACAATACATTTACCTTATCAACTCATTTATCTTTACACTACATTTATCTTTACTACAAATTTACCTTAACAAAACATTTACCGTTAGTCCACATTTAACTTTACATTAAATACTAAATAAATATGTTGGACAATCCACACAGCACCAAACATTTAACTTTACAATACATTTATCTTTACAACACATTTATGTTTACAATCCATTTACCTTGTATATAGTCGGAGTTGTAGAAGGCCGCGATGACGTGCGAGTGCGCGTTGAAGCGGCCCGTGTTGGTCCGGCCCGGCGCGCGCGCGTACGCGGCGTGCCGGCTGAACGGGAGGGGGGAGAACCACTGCGCGCCTGACACGCAGTTCATGCGGACCTGATGTATATACATAGATATAGTCACAGTTGTCTGAAGGCCTTGATTAAATATAGTCAGAGTTGTAGAAGGCCGCGATGATGTGCGTGCGAGTCGTCGCGTCCCCGAGACACTGGCTGCCAAGTTGTATGGCACTGCTGATGCGCTGAGCCAGATACTCACCAGTTCTCGGGTCACGCATCGCTTCGACCAGACGCTCAGATATTTTTATAAAACACTAGAGAGCTTTGTTTTATTAGTCATACACAACTAGATTTATTCCGACTGGATATTTATTTAAGTGTGCAATAAATAAGTTTCTGTTCTATTTGCGATCATATGAGAAAAACTCTCATCTCTATCCCCCCCCCCAAGAGATAGCGAGAGTTGTTCCCAGATCACCGAAAATAGAATAGAAACTTCTTTATTGCACCCTCTTTGGCTATAAATCCACTCACTCTGTTCACGACCCCCCCTCCCCCTCCCCCCTGTGGTGATGGATCCACTCACTCTGTTCAGGAAGTCCTGGTTGAACTCCAGGTGCGGCACGGCCACCAGCACCAGTGCGTCCCCGGCGACCCTCCCCCCGAGAGCCTTCATGGCCGCCCTCCCCGCGCTCGAGTATAGCGCTACCTCACCCCCCGATACATCACCTGATACAAATAATTATATTATCACCGAGGTCAATAAAATGTTTCCTTTTTCACTCTATATCTAATCTAACAACACTACTAACAACATTACTTTACAATCAATGAAGAGTTTTTAGTTTTTATTTACTGTAAAATAAAAAATGAAAGTAACCAAAAAACAAGCGTCAAACTGAAGACGGGGCGCTATGGCGCTCATTAGGGGAGGCCTATGTCCAGCTGTGGACTAATATAGGCTGATGATGATGATGATGAACCAAAAAACTGTTCATTCATATTCTGAAGAGACCAGTATAAAATCATTTTATTTTGTTTAAAAACCAGCAGAACATATTTAAAGTAGACCAAATCCCCGCGGCTTCGCAAGCGTTGATTATATGGAAGCGTTTCAAGGCTATTTCTGTCACGTGGGAATTGATATATCTGATGAAAAGAATTATAGTAAAAAGATCTACGTCTATTTAAAATTTCAGTACTATTTTTAAATTGTTCGGCACTGAAAATAAAGTATGTATTTGCGTAAGGTATTAAGTTATGAAACGAATGGAAATAAAACAGATCTAGAAGTAATAAAAGTACCTTCTATTTCTCCCCCTTCTATGATTTCCACAGTCTTTTGTGGGGAAGCGAGAGCGGCTACAGCCTCACGGATGGGTGCGAGCAGGACAGATGCTGTCGTCATGTTCAGTTGGTTGGGGAATGTTACCTGTGGTGAAAAAATAATGTTAAGTTTTAACGGCGACTTCCTAATAATTCTTCAAACGCCGTTTAAACTGTTTTATTGTATATAGTGTACGTACCCACATTAAGAAAGAGAATTTGATAATCTTTCGTCATACCTATTATCAATATTATTACATAAAAAAACCATGACAGGTATCCTTTCGAACCCTCCGTTGTTTACTTACAATGTATAAATTAGTATTGGCATGGAAGTCCCAAAGATTTTCGACTCATCTATAACCCGCGACGACCGCAGTCGCGCCATGTGTTTAATGTAAATTCATACAAAGCAGAGGGTCGCGCGACGCGGTCGCGGTCGCGCGTCGCGGTCGCTAGGAACGGAAGGCTACCTTTATAACGGGTCAGATGCAAAAAGCGGTTCTCCTGGACTCGGCGCGTATCATTAGGAAGTTCCTCTCTCTGCAACCCTAGTCACCGGCTGCTTGAGACTAGCTTCACGGCCGGAGATCCACCGTTTTGATATAGGTATATTATTATAAGTTGGCAATATATTAATATATAATTAGAGATTGACTATACAAATAGGTACTTCTCACCTTAGCTTATTATGACAACCTCGGTCTGCCTTCCACTTGTTGGTATGCCCAATAGGGTACACATTTTGTTACTTAAACTTCACACCTTAATAATTACCTACTATCAATGTGAAACAACAATAAATATAATTGAGTATTGAGTATCTTTTTTTTTTTTTTTTAATACTTTATTAACAACAAAAATTACAAGCAAAGAAATAGAAAAATTACAACTAGTATTTACAATTGAAACCATTGAGCTAACTGCAGACGGTTGCAAACAGTCTAAAGGTAGCTCAATTGATCCATGTCAATACCAGTCGGAAGCGTCCCCAAGACACTGGCTGCATTACCACGCTGTATGGCAATGCTGATGCGCTGAGCCAGATACTCACCAGCTCTCGGGTCACGCGTCGCATCGACCAGTATCTTGAGTATCTTGAACTTACAATGTACAAGTGAGTGTTGTCGTCCCTCCGCGAGAGCTGTGCGTATCTGTCGAGGAAGGCCTGCGCGTCCCTCAGCGCGGCGCCGCTCAGAGGCAGCGGGAGCACGAGCAGTACGCGCGCGCTCTCCGTCACGTAGCGCACGGGCACGAGGCGGGCGGAGCCGAGCGCGCGCGCTACTTCCACCAGACGAAGCATCTGATACAAAAAATAGCTAGAATTTTTAAAATATTTTACTGGAAAGAGCAGCAAAATGTAAGAAAACCTGTATTTTCAACTTTTTTTACGTGTTTTGTTGGTTACCTTACGATAACGACTTTATTAGCTTCAGTTTTTCAGTATTTATTCGACTGAGGGTAAAAAATTTAAGGCGCGTACAGACTACTATAACGTAACATGCAATGTAACAAGCAATGAAAGAATTTACCGTCCACACTGTCGCAACGTATCATGCAATGTAACAGAAATCCTATAGTGTGGACGCCTCGCGCGCACGAACCGCGCACACTACGCGCACGAACAGAGCATTTCAACTCGTGCGCGCCGCGATCCGCCATTTGTCGGTTTTTTCGCCGAACACAAAGGGGCGCGCAGTGTGCGCGGAGCGTCAATGTGGACGCGGAACGCGCGCCAACCATGGAAGAAAACACAGCTATGGCAGACTGAGCTATATTCGCCGCGCGCATGCCGGAAAAGATGCGAACACGTACGTGCTCAGTTCGCGCGCGCGCAGCGTCCACACTTATGAAATGCTCCTTTCATGTTACATTGCATGTTACGTTACAGCAGTCTGTACGCGGCTTTACACTTGAATAAATATTCGAACAAATGTACCCTAGCAAGAAGCAACTTTCCTAGCTGGCATAACGCACAAAAACGGCTTGAGTTTACTAAAGCATTAGCTCATTTAGCTCTAAAGTTTTTTTAAACTTAAGCGATCAGAACACATTATTTTTAATATCTTCTGGTAATTATCGCGTTTATTTACCTAAACGTCATAATTTATCTTCAGTATTTATTCGACTGAGGGTAAACATTTTACGCTTGATGGAATAAATCTTCGATCAAATATACCCTAGCAAGAAGTAACATTCTATGCTGGCATAACGCGTTTGGAAAACTACGTCGAGTCTTCTCGTCATCCATACCGCAATGTTTGAAAACGAAAGTTTTCAATCAGTGCGTCCTACCCGTAATGACCTACGGAGCAGAGACGTGGACACTCACGGTAAGTCGCCCAGCGAGCTATGGAAAGAGCTATGTGAGGAGTTTCTCTGAAGGATAGGATTCGTAATGAATACATTCGACAGAGAACCAAAGTTATCGACATAGCTCAAAGAATTAGCAAGTTGAAGTGTGAGCATATCGCGCGAAGAACCGACAACCGTTGAGGTAAACGTGTTCTTGAGTGGAGACCGCGACTCGGCAAAGTAGTGTAGGATGCCCTCCGGCCAGGTGGGATGGCGATCTGCGAAGGACTGATGGCAGATGCTGGATGCGACAAGCTGAAGACAGGGCGCCATGGCACTCATTAGGGGAGGCCTATGTCCAGCAGTGGACTAATATAGGCTGATGATGATGATGATGATGATAACGCACAAAAACGGCTTGAGTTTACTACACCTTCCAAACAATAGAGATATACATATTAATCCTTAAAGCCGTCACACACAGAAGCCGTGGCCGGGCCGGAGACGACGTGCGAGTTGTATCGGCTACGGCTTCAGTGCGTGGCGGATTTAAGGGATAACACTAAAAATAAACAAAGCCATTTTAATTTTGAATGATCAAATAAACAACCCAATTAAAATAACTTGAGGTTAGTTTTCAACAATTACCAAAAGAAATTAAGACGTTTTTGCTCCACGGTTTTGACAAAATCACAAAATATTTTTTTACGTTCGCAGTGTCGTCTAGTGAAATTAAACTTTATCATCATAACTCTAACGTGCAAAATTACTTTTTTTATTTATTAAAGAATAACTAACAACTACATTAAAATTATTATACATTTATGTAGCCCACATCATATTTTCATATACAGAATATAAAAAATTACATGCAACAAGAAGGCCTAACTAAAATTAAATTACATATAGTTAAAAATTAAGTTACTTATGGTAAAACAGTGCTAATGAATCATCATCATCCTATATTAGTCCACTGCTGGACATAGGCATCCCCTAATGAGCGCCATAGCGCCCTGTCTTCAGCTTGACGCATCCAGAATGTCTTTCGCAGATTGTCATCCCACCTGGCCGTGCTGTGCTAATGAATAAGCACTGTTTTGTTTGGATATTGTTGACGTGGTTATGCTGAATCTATACACTAGCCAAACTCGATGTATAATGTTTGTAAACAAACCACGACACAAAAAATTAAAATTCACTTACTTGGCGTCGAATTTTAGATATGAGCGTACGAAATATTTAGTGAAGGAAGGATCTTAAATCGACAAGTAATGTAAATTGCGTATACAAAGGCGCGGCAACAGAGTGTACTTTAGGTTAAGTATGGGCGGTTTGTTTATAAACATTCTACATCGAGTTTGGCTGATGTATAGGGTACATTTGATCGAAGGTTTTATCTCTAAACTATATTCGAGAAGGTTCTTTTAGTAGTGAGGTACATACCGCAGTACCGTCTGGTCCATACAACTTCAACAGCAGCCTGTACCGGAGCGCGGTGGGCGGCTCCCACTGCCAGGCGCCCTCGGCGAGCTCCACGCGCGCCGCCCACGCCCAGCGCTGGCGGGCCCACGCGAACGCCGTGTCCAGCACCAGCTGGGGAGGGAATGGTTGCAGTAGATAGGCATCATAGGAACTACTTACGACGATAGTGTGACATCTCAAAAAGCGTAATTTTGCTCCTGTAAAAATGTTAAACGAGCCTAACTCGTAATTTTTACGTAATTTTTTGAGGATAGCTTTATAATGTACCGTGCTATTTTGGAGACGTTTCCATGCTATTTCTATCCCATGGGAACTCATTTATGGGATAAAAAAGAGCCTACGTGTTATTCCAAGGTTAAACTACGTCTATTGAAATTTCAGCCAGATCCAATCTGTAGAAAACAAAATAAAATAAGGCGAAGTAAATTAAATAACTATCTAGTACTGACCTGCACAGCGTGTGTGGTGGGTGCGGTCAAGGCGGCGACCGCGCGGTGCTCGTCCGGCATGAAGGCGTGCGTCTCATTGAACAGCGTCCAGCGGAGGTGGTCGAACCTGCGACAGTTGCATCATAAGTATCTAACGTCATCCATTCATCACTACATTGTATAAAACAAAGTCGGTTCCCGACTCGCGACAAAGTCGCTGTATGTCTGTCCCAATGTATGCTTAGCTCTTTAAACATGGCCACGAATTTTGGTGTGGATTTTTAAATAGTTAGGAAGGTTTATAAATGTATAATCTACCCGGGGCGGGTTGCTAGTTATACAGGGTGATTGGAAGCTGGGTGCAAAGCTGGTGGGCGAAGGTAGTGTGGACTATTTGGAACCATTTAAGCCATATTTGTCTAAGACGAAGTCTGACTGTTTCTTTTTTAACCAATTTTTTATTGATGGCAAGGAAAATACCCTCAATTTTACAGGTATCTGAGTCATAAGTTTTTTTTTTACAGACATTTTAAACTTACAAAAATTTTCAGCGATTTTCGAAAACCATTTTTAACGTTATTTAAAAAAAAACGGTCGGTGTTTTTTTTGTTCAAACCTTTTTAAAAACATGTTTGGTTATTATTCTTTCTTTTGAGGTATCAATTAAGCGGATATCTCACAAATTATTGAAATAAGGATGTACTAACCAAATTGAGAGAGAAAATTTGAAGCAACTTTCATACAAAAAAAAATGGTTTTGGCCATCATACCGCACGCGGTGGCCTTTGTTTTGGTTAGTGCAATTCCTCAGAAATTCTTACGATTAAACTTTGAACACAAACCGTTTAACCGTCCGCACCCACCTTCCAATTACCCTGTATAAAGTTTAAAATTTGAAGTCAGTTGTTAGTTTTATTAAAAATATCAAAAATAAAATAACTTGAGTGTAGTGTAGTCCCCGGTCAGGTGTGATGACGATCTGCTTTAGACTGCTGGCTGATGGCGGATGCGTCAAGCTGAAGACAGGGCGCTATGGCGTGAGTTAGGGGAGGCCTATGTAAAGTGGACTGATATAGGCTGATGTGTGTAGTACCTGGAGGGCGGCGCGGGAGGCGCCAGGCCGGGGTCCGCGCGCAGCCCCGCGGGCCAGGTCGCGTTGCGCGCGTGCGGCGGGTGACGCGCCGACAGCTGCCACAGCTCTATGTCTGTGTGTAGTACCTGGAGGGCGGCGCGGGAGGCGCCAGGCCGGGGTCCGCGCGCAGCCCCGCGGGCCAGGTCGCGTTCCGCGCGTGCGGCGGGTGACGCGCCGCTAGCTGCCACAGCTCTATGTCTGTGTGTAGTACCTGGAGGGCGGCGCGGGAGGCGCCAGGCCGGGGTCCGCGCGCAGCCCCGCGGGCCAGGTCGCGTTCCGCGCGTGCGGCGGGTGACGCGCCGACAGCTGCCACAGCTCGCCGCGTAGCCGCAGCGCCGCCGCGCGACCGCGCTCCAGCCATATCTGGAGAATTACATTCTACTTTTACGCTCACCTATATATTATAAACGCGAAAGGTTGTACGGATTTTTGTTCCTCGCAAAAAAATTAAATTGATCGGGCTAAAATTGCTTCATAAACGTAGTTGCTGAATAAATGTACTTCTTACACTGGAATAACACATAGGCCTTTTTTCATACCAAAATTACGAACAGGGAACTCAGTTGCTTCAGATAGAAGCTTATTATAGAAGCGCACACAATTGCCCATAAATGAGTTTCCCCTTTAGTAACCCAATTTGGGCCGTCACCGCGTCGCACAGCGCGGGCTGCAGGGAGTGCGACGAGTGCAGTGTATGAGATGTTAGTTACCCGTGAGACGTAAGCGTGCAAGCGATGCATGTCGGCTGGCTCGGCGGGGTGGGCCGTCACCGCGTCGCACAGCGCGGGCTGCAGGGAGTGCGACGAGTGCAGTGTATGAGATGTTAGTTACCCGTGAGACGTAAGCGTGCAAGCGATGCATGTCGGCTGGCTCGGCGGGGTGGGCCGTCACCGCGTCGCACAGCGCGGGCTGCAGGGAGTGCGACGAGTCCAGGACCACCGACTGGTAGCTTTCACCCTGTAACATACAAGAACAAGGCATTTAGTTATAAACAAAAATAGAAACAAATTAAAACTAGTATATACAATATAGCAAACTGAAGACGGCTGCAAATATTCTAGAGGTAGCTCAACGGATCCAAACAGAACCAGTCTGTGCGTCCCCAAGACACTAGCTGCATTGCCCTGCTGTATGACAATACCGATGCGCTGCGACAGATACTCACCAGCTTATTATAGAAGCGCACACAATTGCCCATAAATGAGTTTCCCCTTTACATAACGCCATTTGGGGGAGGGGGGTCTTGTAAACCGTTACGGTGAGTTATAAAGGCGGGAGGGGGTTTTTAAACAACCGTTACGGTGCGTCGTTATAAAGGCGGGAGGGGGTTTTAAACAACGCGGTAAGAACCAAATTGTCAACCCTTTGAGTTTATGTTTCATGGGGATTTAATAAATATTCTGCTTGCGGCTACAGTCACTACAACTCAAATAAGATTTCAATTAGCTTGGGGCTAGATGATGCTGTGTAGACTGTCCGGAATTATTTATATTTATATTTATTTATTTATTTAATTACAATCTTTATAATTATGTAGAGCATGCATCTTCAACCTTTTTTGTGCAAGGGCCAATAATCCATTTTACATCACCCGACCGGCCGCAACCTGCAATACTCTATTTAATTTTACTTTCTACCCTAAAAAAGGGATTTAAAACATGCAAGTTTAAAATTTTCAATAGTCTTTATGCGTTTATTTATTATTAATATAATAAAAAAATTATTTATTTATTAAAAACCTTTATTTTTTGTTTGACTCTGTTTTTGACGAGTGTATCAATGTCAGGATTTATTTTTGAAGTTGCAACCCGTAGATTACCTTCCGTATTTGACAACGCATTTTAAGCGTAGTGGCAATAAGACTTATTTGTCTTTTTATTTTGTTATTTCGGTGCAACCGCAGAAGCCTTTGTAAAAGCCGCACCGGCACGTGCCAGTAGTACTCAAAGGATGCCAACGCGTTAATAAAGGACGCTGATTTCAATTAAATGTACCGACTGGATCCGCGGCTAGCGAAATATTTAGCCGCGAATACAGGAAACGAGTCACAATTTTTTTACCCGCTAATAGAGAAAAAGCGAAAAAGGAAACCGTGAATAAGAAGTTATTAATGTAAATAAAATATTAAAATTTGCTATGGCCTCCGAAGGATGCAAGAAAAGACCCGGCGGGCCGCGGCTTGAAGACATTTGAAGTAGAGGCTCACCTGATGGTGCTGGGTGCAGGAGAGGTGCGCGGCGTGCAGGACGCAGCGGCCCAGGTTCTCGTGGTGGTGCGGCGAGTACGAGTTGCGCACGCACCAGTCCAGCTCGTTGTGCACGGCGCGGAGCACCGAGTTTGATATTATTATGCCGGCGTCTGGAATTAAAGACTCCTTGACAAGTTTAAATGAATAGCTAGATGATAATGTGAATTTTTGTCTTGAAAAATTCACACAGCTTCATCTAGCCTCAAAATGCACGCGAGAGGCTGGGCGCCCCATTAATATTCTATTTAAGTATTATGTTTTTAAGTACATATTTTTTGTTAAAACGGCAGCAGATCTCATCTGTGAAAATTTCACCTTACTATCAGGAGTCATGTGCTACAGCCTGATGATGACGGATAGATAGCAAAGTCTTAGTTATACATCATTAGATACTTTTTTACCCTTTCAGTATGAAACCCTAAACAGAAAGAAAGATTGGTTTCAATATTCTAATCTTGAACTCTCGCACTCATGTAAGATGTCTCCCAGTGGGGGATACTTAGAATATCCCCCACTGGGAGACATCTAACATGAGTCTATCCCAAAATACCATGAGATCCCACTCTCATGCAAGAGTGACTACTCTCGTATAGTGAATAGTGCATTGTCTCTGTGCCTAACCTAACTAGCCCAACTCCTCAAAAAACAGGAACAGTTGGCTACGTCTCTCTCACCCAGTGAGCAGTAATGGCTGTCGTCCTCAGCCAGCGTGCCCATGTAGACCTCCTGGCTGACGCTGAGCCGCGACACGAGCTCGGTCAGGCGCCGCGTGTTCACGAACGCTCCGTCAGACACGAGGAAGAAGAAGTCGAACTCTTCCAAGTAGTTGTCAGCTAGGTATTTCAGTGCGTGGAAGGGTTTTAGCATTTCTCTGGTGTCGGTGAAACCTGGAATTAATTTTAGAGTTAATTTTCATGATTTTTTTCAATAGGTAATTTAACCAATATATAATGTCGGTGGCAGGAGTTGAATCCGCAAATTTCGCAACCCCAGACAGACCTTTGTTCACTACACCACCAAAGTTAATTATTTAGTCCAAACAACAAATTTTAGAGAACCTATCTGGGTCTTCCAAGTACAATAAAAAAATTTGGAAGCAAGGGTGTAACAGCAGTTTGACATTATCATCATCAACCTGTAGTAGTCCACGGCTGGACATAGCCTCCCCTAATGAACGCCATAGCGTCCGGTCTTCACCTTGCTGTCAGCAGCATGTCTTTTGTAAGATCATCATCACATCTGAATGGAGGGTATTCTATACTTTGTTGCATGCATGCAATGCATTTTGACACGAAATCCTCAAATGAAAATTCGGAAAACACTATCAATCAACACACGCTGGATATTACAGGCTTCACTACACCACGAAGGTAGAGGAGATCGTGGAGTATGTGAAGATGAAGACCAACATCCTGGTGAGGGTCGAGCAGTTGGAGTCGCGTCACAGTGATAAAATCACTGTGACGCGACTCCAACTGCAATCATTTGTTGTGCGTATTCCAACTGAGAAGATATCGACCTTTACCAAGGAAGAATCCTGGCCGAAGAATGTGCTGTTCCGGCGTTTTCGCGGACGATTACCGGCCGCAGCACATATCGTGTGTCACACGTCGCCGACACTACGTACTAGTTAATAAGTTTACCTATGTATATAAAGTATGTATGTTAGTCTAAGGTATATATTTCATATGGGCCATAGTTTTAAGTATTTAACATCCTGTACTTGACTATTGTTGCCTGAAATAAATGATTTATTATTATTATTATTGCATGAATGCATGTTCTAACATAGCTTGTCACAACTTAAACTCCGTTTGTATATAGTCCAACACAGAAAACCTGTCCACACACAATCAACAAGCAACATTAGAACGCGAAGAGTCTGAAAGGGTGTAAACATTCTTACCAACAACATTAGCCAGCCCGGGTTCATTGCTCATCTCACTAGCCGTAATGAAGAACTTCAGCGCGGGCTGCAGACGCTGCATCGTCTTGTTGAGAGCCGACACCCGACCGGTGAGCGCACCCTCTGACGTCAGGACTCCGGAGAGTAGGGAGCCTGGAAGTGGAACAAGTGGAACTGAGTGCCTTGGTAGAAAGGCACAGATAGCAGTGTATGTTGTGGATGATCTAGGAAGAAGATACAGTTGTGGTACACTGCATGGCCATGGCAGAGACACAAAAGACGGGACTGGAGAGCCTCATTGAGGGGCAGAAAAGCTGAAACATACCAAAAGTCCTGGGGCCGATTTCCATTAAAAACAAAGGTCTCAATAGTGCCATTCAATCAAGATGATTTTAATGACGATTGTGCATTTGGTATTCTACTATTTTTTGCGCTTGAAGAGACTTTCATAATAGGAATGTCAAATTGGTAGTCATAAATGTAATCATCACAGCTATGAATGAATCTCTAAAAGTTTGTGGTAGTAGAATACCAAAAACAGTTTAACACTGACATTTTGACACTATACTGTTTAAATGGTGAAGCGATTTATTTAGTGGAATTCGGGCCCTGGTCCCTTTTAATTCAAATTAGTAAGTAAAATTTTGTACTAAAGGGTTATTGTTATATTACTCATTTTAAAATAAACAAATGAATGAGAATCAAAATGATAACTTTCTATCCAACTTACTGTACTGTTTTACTAAAAAAGGTTAGTTTGCTGTGTTATCTATAGCTTGGCAAAAAAGAGTAGAAAATAATGGGGGCGCCACTGTAGGTCCTTATGGCAACACCTATAGCGCACCAAGCTAGTCTTGATATTTTATTTTTTATTTATTTATTTAACGTACAAAACACATCACAATCACTTACTTTTATGAGGTTATATAAAGCTAAATCAGAACTTGATTGCAACATAAACATATGTACGTGCTGCTAAAATATAAATATTTATCGGGTAGGTAGAGTTATTATATTACTATCTATATTATAACTATATGCTAGGTTGTTTAAACATAATGTTAAATGAAAAAAAATAATTAAATACTAACTAACTAAGTACTTAACTAAGTACTTAACTAAGGTGTAAAAATTTGATTACAGGCTAGGCTTTTTAAATTATATTCCTTACAAGTAAGAACAATTAACAATTAGTATTGATTTATGTACTTGAACTCGGTTTCGCTTCTTTGATATTGAAGTGGAGGATCTCTTTAATGATTTTAATAAATTGACCTAATCTTGGAACAAATATATCGAGTCTGCCATCATCCTTATGTAGCTCATTAAATTGACGTGCCATTCTTGTGAGAGGATTGAAATGGGAAATATTATTTCTAAAAGTGTGCAACGCAAAAACATTCTTTTTATTAGAGTTACGAGCTCTGTAATTAATATTAAATGATATTTCAGATAAGAGTTTAGGGGAATCTATTAAGGAGTGAAGTAATTTGTAGAAATAAATTAAGTCAAAATAAATGCGACGAGTTTCTAAAGAAGTAACGTTGAATTTATGGAGCCTCTCTTCGTAATTTAGGGACAGGCGCCCGGGTTTAAGACGATAACATAGGAGTCTCAGGAATTTTCTTTGGATCCGTTCTATGTTGTAATTATGAACTTTGTAGTTAGGAGACCAAATAGAACATCCGTATTCCAAGACGCTTCGCACTATCGTGTTAAAAAGGTAAATTAAGCTGCGATAATTTTTGAAGCCCTTAGTAGATCTTAAGACAAAACCCAATAATTGGTTGGCTCTATCTATGATATACTGATAATGAGCTCGAAAAGTAAGTTTATCATCAAAAAATATACCAAGATCCTTTGCAACAAGAGAGCGGTTGAGTTTATGACTGCCAATAGTGTAATCAAAAGTTATTTTGTTTCGTTTATTGGTGAAAGAGATGAAAAAACACTTGTCAACATTGAGGTTCATTTTGTTATGATTACACCAATCTGAAACAGTGTTCAGGTCATTTTGCAGAGCTATGCAATCACTAGGGTCGTTTATTAAATTAAAAATTTTTAAATCGTCGGCGTACAAAAGGCTGTTGCAGGATAAGTGAGAAACAAGGTCGTTGATGAATATTATAAAAAAGAGGGGTCCTAAATGCGATCCTTGGGGGACGCCTGAGGTAACCGACACTGGTGTAGATAAATAGCCCTGCAAGGCGACCAGCTGACTTCTATTACTCAGGTACGAACAAAGCCATCGATATAGATTTCCGTGAAAGCCGTAACGACGCAGTTTAATACAAAGTAAATGATGACTAACCTTATCAAAAGCTTTTGAGAGATCGGTGTACACTGAATCGACTTGACCGCCCTTAGCAAACGCCTGACAAAGAAAGTGTTTGTATTCAAGTAAATTACTAACTGTCGATCTGTTTTTAACGAAACCATGTTGTTTATCAGATAAGAAAGGTTTTATGTGGTTAAAGAGTTGTGTATAAACTAGGGATTCAAATAATTTCGCAAAACACGATAGTAAGCTTATAGGGCGATAGTTATCGCACCGGGATTTGTCGCCGCCTTTAAAAATTGGAATAATATGCGCTGTCTTCCAAGTTAAAGGAAAAACACCGCTTTTAAGAGATTTATTAAAAATAATATTAAGTGGAATAGCTAATTCTTTGCTGCAAGCCTTTACAAAAGATGTTGGAATCATATCTGGACCAGGTCCTTTATTTTTATTCAATAGCTTAATTTTTAGAAGAATGTCGTTTTCATTTATATAAACTTGTGCCAGAGAGTGTGAGACGCAGTGATCAATTGTGTTCAAAAAGTCGTTATCAATATTATCCTCTTCTGCGCTAACATCCGATTCAAAAACAGAACCAAAGTACTGAGAAAAGAGCTCGCATATACCGTTTCCGTCACTAGATGATAGATTGTTGTATTTCATGGTCTGAGGTATAGAAACGCGACCTTTTCTATTGTTCACGAATCTCCAAAAAGACTTAATATCCGACTCGATAGATTCCTCCGTTGCTAAAAGATACCTATTATAACACTCCTCGGCTAGAACCTTACATCTATTGCGAAGCATGGAGAATGTGTCGTAATCACGGGGGTTTCCAAACTTTTTATATAATTTATGAAATTTATTCTTTTCTAAGTTGCAATTGATCAATGGTTTGCTAAACCAAACAGGATAGGATGAATGCTTTAGAGATTTGAGAGGTGTGTGCCTTTTAATAATATCAAATAGAATGTCATAAAATAAATTAGTACAGCAGTTTACATCTGTTGAAGACAGCTTATCCTTCCAATCCACTAAATTCAGTTCCGCTTTAATTAAATCATAATTACATTTATCAAAATTCAGGCGTTTTTTATTCATACGTTTAAGATGTTTGGAAACCTTGAATGAAGGTATGTTAATTATCAAAGCGGGATGTAACTCATCCAGACGGCTCAGAGAAAGAGTTTCGCTTACGGAGATATTGTCTAGGTTACTCAAAACTAGGTCTAATACCCTATTTTTTACATTTAAAATATGGTTAAATTGATTTAAGCTACATAATGACATAAGTTCCGTTAAAATATGACATGTTTTAGAGGGTGATGCTAAATCGTCAGGGTTATTAGCCTTGTTAACAAAGTTATAAAAATCCGGGGTGTTAAAATCACCAATTAATAAAAAAATATCATTAGGATAGTCATTAAGTATAATTTTTTGACAGTTTAAATAAAATTTCTCCCTTCTGATAAAACTAATGTCAGGCGGCAAATAACAAACACAAATATTTAGTCGAGGTAAATCACGGCATTCGGGTATGACAGTAACCCAGAGATCCTCTATTTCACTATCCCACGATGATTGACGGATTACTTCATACTTTTTTAAAGTAGCTAGTAAAACTCCACCACCTTCGCGCTTTTGAGAGCAAGAATCGATACGGTCCCTTCGAAAAATATTGTAACGTTCGTGATACTTAGGTGTATATTTCTATCCACACATAGTATACTAGTATCAGTAAATATTGTTTAATTGAGCAAGGTTCTCGTTATGTAAATATGTAAAGAAAAAAATATAAAGTAAATTAAAATTTAATACATTGTTATTGATACATTGTAAGTTCCCTCTCACAGTATTCCTTTTCTATTTTTATTACGTGCTGGCACGAATTCTTCCAATCCTCCTCCGTAATAGCTTGGAACCGTTCCGTTTTAGCACGCTCAGCTGCTTCCTATAAAGAAGAAACTTTTTATGATACCTTTATCTTACCTTTTTCAGTTTATTATTTAGGCACCTAATTTCTAGACCATTTAAAATACAAAAGCTATAGTAACTTTATTACAAAGAAATAACACAACATTTAAATTATGTAGAAATAGATTTACATATTAGCTAGTCTAGCTCAAGTATCAAATTCTATGCCCGCGCTATAGCAGAGTACGCAGAACAAACGTAAACATAACCTAACTGCCCGATGTTTATTGTTGAATATTTCACTTGTTCCGTGGAACTTTAATTTAATCCTGCTTTAGGACCATCAAGTTACCTTTGATTCAACTTAAAATTACAAAACAAACTCTCACAAACCTGTCATATCAGCGGTTCTTTGAAAAACATTGTTGAGATCTGAAAGAATAGTTCTGGCCTCAAATTCTGCCAGACTTCGCCTGTATACCTTATAAATAACCTCCCTGGCAGCACTTCTAACTGTTTTATTCATTATTTTTCACTTTTCGTCACTTTATCACCACCGCTTGACCGATCCAAGTAAAAAATCCGAGAATTCGTAATCTTTGTTTACAATTTTACATCAAACGTCATTGTTTTAAGAATGTTGCCATTAAACAAAAAAATTAGTTCCGTTTCAAGACTTTTTTGCCAAGCTGTAGGTATAAAGTAAATATCTAGACACATAGGTACTGACTGACCCAAGCCAAACTTGGTTTATTATGATCAGACACATGAGTAGGTAATCTATTAGGTATTGCTGATGTAGTGTCCATATATGAATCAAATATCCATCTACTTTAGTATGTAGGTAACCAACAACAAAAACTACACTTTACCAGCACAATATCATAAGTGCAAATTCGTTGACACATACCTCTCATACCAAGCTCTGTGCTATAATACCGCGGCCGCTGCACGCTCCGCCCCGACGCCTGCCCCGCCGGTCCTAGCGGCCTTTCTTCCCTCTGCGGCGTGTATTCATCAGGAACGGGAGGCATCACCACCCCCTCAGAACACTCCGGCACCTCCTCATCCAGAGGAATCGCCACCAAGGAGATCCATAGCCCTAGCGCCACGCCACAAAGGAAGTAGGAGTTATGCTTCACTTGCGTTTTTACGAAACGGGACCACATTTTGATGAACTAAACATGTAACTTTACATTCGTTTGATCCCAGATTATGGATGCACTTATGCGTGGTTAGCACATTCTAATCTTCTTCTATGATGTAAGTTTAATCTCTCAAGGTAAAATCGATTATATTGATTTTCATCGAAAATCAACCAACAACATTCAACACGTGGAAGTGCTATTTTACCGGAGATCAATCAAAAAGGAAGGGAACTGTCACCGGCTGTCACTGTCACGATCTATGGATATGGCTATTTCACCTCGACAAATAGTATTTTTTTGAGGTAGAATAATCAAGAAAGCAATTAAGTATTGTTTATTATCAAGGAAGCTCAAACACTACTTTACTAACTTTTTCATCATAACTACTCGCTATATTAATTGCTCGTTGTCACTATTGGTAGAAGATGGACGGTGGAATTACTGAGAAAACACACGTATTGTATTTTACCTATTGCATTTTAACTGCACTGTACCCGAACTGTAAGGTTAGGTTAATTTAATTATCATTATCATACATGCATGATATAAAAATAAAGTACTCTACCTTCACGGGAAAAAAAAATCAAGTATAAACGACAAAATGCAGTTTATTTAGGTTTAAAACATAAACAGTAATAATACTAGAGTTAACGAGATACCACCTCAGCGTGGCTAGTATTCTATTTACATACCACCACCACCACGCGCCGATATAAACTTATGAATCATTTAGAATAGGTTTATGTGGTCAATTTACATAATTCTATGTATTTACTATTCTATATAATCATCATGGCCAGTCTAGAGCCAGCATTGGTTTACATTTGTACCTAGGCTTAGTACTAACAAACAAAATATAGAGAGTAAACTAAGCCCCGAGAGTACCGATAGCGATCGTTTGGTTTATATTTCCTTTTTCTAGAAATCTAGACTGGCATCTTACTTTTAAAATCAAGGGCCACTGGTATCAGGTAAAGCCTATACTACACGAACGGTTCTCTCGATGCGAGAAACCCGAATCGCACTTAATACAATATGTAAAAGTTGTAAGTTGAATGTCTAAGTTGTGCGCGGTTTTCCGTCGCGATTCACAGGCGGGGGAAAATCTTTGCCACATACGGGCTTTAAACCACCGCAAGTGGCGTGGTGATAACTATTCATTCAATTCAAATTACACTATGGCAGTTTGGTGACCGTGCGATGCTTTTAGGCCGGTATTTATAGAATAAAAGGACACGGTAAACCGCATTCCTGTAGTTCGATTCCCGGGGCGTGAGTCGGGAGAACCTTCTGTGTAGTATAGGCCTAAACGATTTATTTCTCGATAGCAATATGTTAGAAATTTAATATATCCAAATAATCTAGTCTAAAATAATGTAGACATCTCAGGCACTACAGCGTTCCGTAATTAGGTACTTATAGCATAACAATTGCTTTTCGTTTTAGAAATAACTTAGGATTAGGAAACATAAAATAATAATAATTAAAAAGAAATAGCCCTTATAAGCAACATGAGTCGCTCGAATCGCCCTTTCCCAAATATAACATCGAACCTGCGATTTTTTTTCTAGTCTAGGACGGACCTTAATTAACGACGAAGTCGGCGCCATATTGAAATACAATCAAAATCTATAAGATATATCGCTTGGCTCACGGATTTATGAATAGTAGCATCAAAGTGAACAAGATATCTATGCCGTATGCAACAATATATCTCAAACTTCTGAAAGCGAACTTCGGTCCATAATTTATGATCTAAAAATTAATGTCTTTTCTAAATATAAGTATAAAAATAAATAGCAGGTTGCCAGTGCCTACCTACACTGATTAACTAATCAATGATCTAATTTTGACCATCCATTAGGTAAGATTAACAACTGGCTATAAATGAACTAAGTCGAAGGAAGATAATAGTAATGATAGTAGTTTAGTGTCATACATCGAAATAACCTTACGCTTATTTCCATCAAAGCGGAGCAAAGAGGTATGGAAAATCAAGAAAATTACTAACAAGATCTTAAATTCATGACGCGTTCGCTCATCTGTCGGTCTTTTGATACACACATGGCAATTATTTAGCTGGATATTTCCACATATCCCCTTGGTCGGCTTTGGTGCAAACTAAACTATACCTTATGTTAGGTGAATTGAAGACATAATCCAAACATACTTAAATAGGTAAAGTAAAACATAAAAACGAAAAATTTATAGGGTATTTATCGTGTAGGTAGTAGATACCTTGTGTTTTATCTACCCTACAAGGTTGGGTTAGGTATGTTTTTAGAATACTCTTTCAACTTTGGGCTGCCAACAAGATAAAAAAATTACATGCAAAATGATATCAAAGTTGTCGACAGCGTATAGAAAAGATTTACATGATAATTTATAATTTTCACATACCTAGTGATATTTAACGTATCTTAAAGGTAAAAAAGGTTTCCATTCCAACAGAGTAACAGTTGATTTCTGATGATTGAACAATCAGAACTTGAGTCCGGTTGGCGATAGTATCGAGACGCGATCGTAACGTCTAATTTTAATGAGATTAGTTCGATAGAGGCACTGTTACAAATCCTATAGAAAAAGGAGAAGTGAGTCGCGATACGTCTCGATCTAGCGTGAATCGTCTCAAGTTATTGGTAAATTATAAAACTATGAAAGTAGACTTGACAGTATTTATAAGATGCACTATTAGAATCCTTTGTTTTAGCACATATTTGGTGAAAACAATTTTAGTTTTGGAAGATCATGCCGACAAAGTCAAGACATTTAAAATGTTTTACAATAACTATATGTTGTTTTCAAAACTTTATTTAAAAATATACATATTCTGATACACCTTAAATGGAGTTTCGTTAACATAGAAAAAATTATTAAAAAGTGCAAAATATTACTAATATTTTCTACCTTATTATTTTATTACTTTGTACATTACAAAGTAATTCTAACTCTCACAGAAGCATCACCTATACCTAATATTTTATTGCAAATGTTCTTTAGTCATATTGCTTTGATTTTATTTAGCAGTTTAAGGCTTGATAATAAAACTGGGCTCTGGGGTAGACCCCGAGTTCGGTGGACGATAATATCGAGACGTTTAATTTTGTAGGCGATTTTCGTAGTTCCTTGCACTACCATAAAAGAAACGTCACGATCACTCAGTATAATCGTCCAGCGGGCTCTGGGCTCTCATAGTAAAACCAAAATATTACTCTGAGAAACTATTTTAGGGCCCTATATCATCCTTTCCTAAGGTCTCATGACCGTCTCATACGAAAGTTCAATTTCGACATATTTTCTACAGCATAAATGTAAAATTTACCCAGCCATAGAAAATACATGGCGTATTGGAAAGAGCATTTAGAAAATCAGTAACAAATTGAGTCGGGGAATGTAATTAGCATCTGTAATTTTTATACACATAAAGCTCAATATTTGATTGCTTTTGTTGCTTTACTTTCTAACTCGGGCTCCATTTTGTTTTACCCGAGCCACCATTTCATAAAAGGTGACAAATAATGAAATCAGCTCTATTTCCATTTAAATAAAATTTAATTTCATATATCAAGTATAAAAAGGACAGTGTAAAATTTGGATCCGGGAACCGGAATGCTTTTAATAAAATGCAATATAAATACATCTAATATACAATACAATAAGTAAAATGTATAATTTAGATTGAACTCTTTAGTGCCGATATATACAAATTTTAAGCACGCTACAGACCCGTACACGAAAAGCTATACATTGAATAACCTTTATACATTCAACTCCAAAAAGTTCGATAGCGCATTTATTGCCAAACCATTGTTACATCTCCAAAGGTTTTCTAAACTGGTTATAATAAATGCATAAGTAAAACAAATATGTTTTCAAAAAGTTTTAGATAGAAAATCTGTCAACTGCCATTTTTTACACATTTTCAAAATGGCGGAATATTAAATAATACCGTTCTTTTCAGAGTTAACAGTTCTTACACATACAAAGCCGCGTGTAGAAGCTATTTCGACGTTTATTACAATAATATGCTGTATATTGGTACAGTCAGCACAATAGGCACTGCAGCGTGATAATAGCAATGAGAAGACGCGAGCGCCATATAGTAGTTCAAATGTTGCTCGTATGCTTATGGACGGTATTTTAGAAGATAAAGGAGCTTAATATGACCACAATTTAATAACTTTATTTGTTATGGCTTACTAAATAAGCTAAAGCCCTTTTACACTAGCGTTTGTCCTGTAGGCTTTGGATGAACGCATGCAATGGCTAGTGTGAAGTGACTATTAAACAAGTCAAATTTTAAACTAAAAATTTTAGTTTAAAATTGGATTTATTTGTAAACTTGATTTGTAAAAGTCATCCTCAAAAAATTTTTAGTGTTCATTAATTAAATCCTGACTTAATTTTTTTTGTCCAAAGGGGAAAAAGTGAACTTACTATGCGGTATCATATATGGTATTTAAAGACACGGAAATCACTGGAAATCAATTAGCTCCATACATAGTAAGACCACGGTTAATTTACTTACCCGAGGTCCAACCAATTGTTCATTTCAGACAATGGGTCGTCTTTTTCGTCCGTCCAAAGAGCTAGCTTACTAAAATGTAAAGGGTATCTAAAAATAGGTCTCTTTTAAAACTTGGAGGGCGCTCGCGTCACTTTCTACTAATTTTGAGGTAGTTAGAGATCTAATGAGCGCCTGCGAGTCAAACTTTTGGAAGGAATTGTGAGATTTTATGTATATTTCGGTATTGATTTTAAATTCATATACAACTGTCCTGACCGAAAATATGTAAGCGGTTAGGCAGGCAGCTTATTATATTTCCTCTTTTCTTAGCATTTCTGTCTGTATTATTTTCTATCTTTCTGTAGTAGGTATAATACAGTGTTTTTTAGCTAGTCTCAATGTTCTTGGTTTACTAATAAAACCGTTAATTAGTAAAAAAAAAAAAAACAAAGAACATCCAGATTGAAGGATAAAGGTTCTTATGCTCATTAGAATAAGGTTTTCTGAAGATGGGTTCCCCACATCTTTGCTTTTACATCTCACAATATCCTCTTCAAAAGTTCTCGTTTTATAATAAGGCTCTTTCACAATCTAGCATTAAAGACTATCCACCCAGAAAGTTAACTGACAATCAACGAATTTAACTTGACTTGATTTTTGCCAACTTGTGTCCGATTTCCCTTTATTCTGCCGGTTGATGGAAATTACAGTCATGCATTTGAGGGTGGTTAAAAATATTATAATGATACATTTTGAAATACACCAACAGGTACACCTACAGTTAAAGTGACGTGACGTATCTTCCATAAAGCTAGAACTACACTATTATGGAGTGCTGTGTTGTATTGTGACATTTAAGTTTCATTTAGTATTAGTATTAGATTTAGTATGGTTATAAACACCATATTGTGTGTATTCCTAAGAATAGTGTGGTGTTTTTTGTCTTTTACTAAACGCAACAATAGTGTGGATCTCTACATGATAGCTTTACGTGACGTTTCAAACATGTGTGTCTAATTTAGTTTCAGTTTAGATATTTATCAAATCTTTCTTAGCAACCATAGAGAATCTTCAACTTCTTGTAGAACGGTTCTGCGTTTGATTTATCGCAATTCTGGCAATAACTAGCAAAGTAAGGTTTTAAAAAGGAGTCTAAACTCCAAAGTGGACGAAAAACTGTTGGTAAGTAAGCTTTGATTAAAACTTAACTGATTATAAGTTACCTTCCTGGGTGGAATAAGCCATAGCTAGTTGTGTGTATGACAAATGTACATATAAAAATATATTGAGTATTGTTGTGTGAGCGTTCGCTCGTTTCGGAATGCTTAGTGCGCGGCGGTCGCGGGGGCCTGGTTGTCTGTCCGCTTCTCTGATACATCCTGTATAAGAAAAAATAAATATATAAATTTCTAGCATTAATAAAAATAACTGATAAAACTATTGGTCATATCATGATTAAATTTATATAGGACCAAGCTTCCAAAGAAAGACTCAAATCAAATAATTTTTTGCATGGAATACATTTCATGTAGTAAAGGTACAGTATAAGAAAAAATAAATATATAAATTTCTAGCATTAATAAAAATAACTGATAAAACTATTGGTCATATCATGATTAAATTTATATAGGACCAAGCTTCCAAAGAAAGACTCAAATCAAATAATTTTTTGCATGGAATACATTTCATGTAGTAAAGGTACAGTATAAGAAAAAATAAATTTCTAGCATTAATAAAAATATCTGATAAACTATTGGTCATATCATGATTAAATTTATATAGGACCAAGCATCAGCTTCCAAAGAAAGACTCAAATCAAATCATTTTTTGCATGGAATACATTTCATGTAGTAAAGGTACAGGTGTTTTATGTCAGTTTGTATAAGAAAGAATCATTAGAATAGGTTTATCTAAAAAGGTGTGATATAAGTAGTACACTGAAATATTCAAAAGGACAGATAATGTGACCATGAGGACTTTAAATGTGATTGAAACCCTAAAAACATTGGTTAATTTTGATATTTCTTAGGGACACCCATTTTCACCAGAGGACCCTATGTCCTACTTTTAAAACTTTTTAACATTTTTGATTTGAAATTTAGTTTTCAAATTCAAATTCATTTATTGCATGTAATACATAATGTACGGAATGTCTCAAAGTATTCTGCCCTATTGGGCGTGCAATGTATTAAAGTTTACATAACTAATATAAGTAATTAATTCTAAACAATTCAAGAAATAATAATAATAATACAGTCATTCATAAAAAAAAGAGAAGTCAATATTAAGCTACAATTTATCGGTCATAAATTCATTAAAAGAGTTTCAAATTCAGTCACTTTCCTCCGAAACAACGTACAAGGTAGCTCCCGTATAGACTCTGGCAGTTTATTATATGCGAAAGGTGCTGAGCAGAATATACTTTTACGCATTAAGGTCGTTTAGAGTTGCGAGTAACAATTCTATGTTTGTCACGCCTATTGCGAACCACGGCATCAGAGAGTTGTTCAAACAAATCCGGGTGATTTTTTACAAACATCACCGTTTTAAATATATATAGCGCAGGAATCGTCAAAATATTATGCTGAGAGAAAAATGGTTAACACGAGTCCGTTACTTTCAGACTAAACATGGCCCTTATGCATCGCTTTTATATAATTACTTGTATGTTTACCTCAGAATTATCCATTCCTCCATCAATCGACAACTTCTTCTTCAAATCCTTCACCAAGTCATCCTTCACGATCTCCTCCGCTATATCCTTGAGCCCCCCCTTTTCCACCGAGCCCCCCTTGTTGTCAAGCCCCCCCTGGGGCGCGGCGTGCATGGCCAGATTCGTCCACTCGCCGTCGGGGTGTAGGAGGCACTCCGCGCACGCGAGGAAGTCTTTCCCGTCGAAGCCCCCGACGGCGTATAGGGCTTCGCCCAACACAGCGACGCCTGGCCCCGCGCGCGCTTTGCGGAGTAGGGGGCCGGCTTGCCATAGGCTTGCGCCTTCTGGATATATAAGTTTGGTTATGAATTGGTTGGAAAAAATTGTAGGTAAATGTACAATCAATTATACGAAAAGTAACATAAAATTAAATGTTATAAGTGTTATTTACAAAATAAATTTAGTACAAATGTGGCGTAGTACAAATGTGGCGTAGCTGAGACGGGTTTTCCCCGGCAACTTTAAAGGTGGAGAAAAATTAAGAATAAATCACGTTAATATTATCGAAAGTTTGGATGGACGGATGTTTGTTACCTCTTCTCTTAGGAGTGAAGAGGTAACAAACATCCGTCCAACCAAACTTTAAGTAACTCCGTAATCCGTATAACCAGTTTAGGAACTGGTTATCGGATTGGACTGACAATCTGAATGTACATATTTAGAGCTGGAATAAAACATAGGCTACCTTTTATTTGACCACCGATGTTACACAGGAGATTGCAGGCGGCGTCCAAGAAACACCGCGAGTACATACCTTGTTGTACCTCCGCCTGCGGAGTGTGCGAGGCGCAGTCCGGCTCGAGCCAGTCCGTGCGGCGCAGACTGGCGGCGCCGTCCGACCCCCCCACGGAGACGAGGCGGCCCCGCCACACGGCGCCCCCCACGGAGCGGCGCGCGCTCGGCAGCGCGGGCCCCGCGGCCCAGGCCCCCTCGCTCACCACCAGTCGCTCGGTGGAGGCGAGGCAGTGCCACGCGTCGCATCCGCCAAGCACCCACATGCAGCCTTCCCAGAGCACGCCCGCGCATTGCGCACGACCTATAACATAATAGATATTATTTGTAAATAGCACAAAATCCTTTTTGGGAGGTGTATGGGACACATTTTATTATATAAAAAGAGTATATTGATAGAAACTATTGATGTAATTTTATTCATCATCATCATCAGCCTACATCAGTTCACTGCTTGACATAGGGTTCCCCTAATAAGCGCGATAATTTTATTAATAATTGAGTACGCGCCAACCATGATGAGGCGAAAACGTGAACTGATGCAATAAAATAAGTGATCGGCGGGTGTAATAATTGGCCTTATTAAATATTGATGATATTACAAGATTTAGCGAACTTATACCTAAATGCACGGTAGCGCTGCACCGTACAGTAGTTAAAGGTGATATTCCCACAAATAGCTATAAAGGAAGATCTTCCCTATGCCGGGTCGGCCCAACTGGCCCACGTGCCCGGGGTCTTTCGACCGTCAGTTGATGTCGGATAGTTGTGTCAGATTACTACTATGTTAAAGGTGGCTTTTACTTTTACTATTTCATGCTGGTTTTAAATTGTTGTTTCTTCATTTTTGTTTCTTTCAACACATTTGTAGATAGATAGACTTATTATATTTTTTTGCATTTGTACTCTTTATTTTATTTTTATTGAAAACTAATTTGATGTTTCTTTTTCGTGCATGTAGAATATATGTAAATAGCCCGAAACTTCATACTTTGTTAACTCAAATAACTGGTATCCGCGGTACAGGCTTTGCCAAGTGTGCGGTTTCCCGGAGGTAAACTGTACCTACATAAATTGCATTTTATTGATATACTTTTTTATTTTTATTTACTAGTTTTAAATAATAGTAACCTGTATTCAAAGGCGGCGCTTCGCTCCACACGTCCTCCTCAGGGCTGTACTTGAAGGAGCGGCGCAGATAGGTCCCCTGCGCCCAGCCGCCCGCCACGTAGAGGACCCCCGCGGCGGGGTCCGCGGCCCCCGCCGCGTGCGACAGCGCCAGAGGCAGCCGCGCGACCCCGCGCCACGCCCCCTCGCTGTACGCGTCCACTGAGTCCAGCTCTGCGTGACCGTCACTGCCGCCTGGGAAAAGAAGGAATTTCTTAAGAAATAATCATTACTCCAATCTATACTAGACCTGGAAAAAGTCCTCCCCTACTGAGCGCCATAGCGCCCTGTCTTCAGCTTGACGCATCCAGAAGTGCCGCCCAGAAGTGGACTAGTATAGGTTAATGTTAATGCGTTACATATTATATTAGTTATTATTATTGTAGACTGTCCGGATTTATTTATTATAATATACCTATGGATGCTCAGCGCATCAGCATTGCCATACAGCGTGGTAATGCAGCTAGTGTCTTGGGGACGCTTCCGACTGGTATTGACATGGATCAATTGAGCTACCTTTAGACTGTTTGCAACCGTCTGCATTTAGCTCAATGGTTTCAATTGTAAATACTAGTTGTAATTTTTCTATTCCTTGCTTGTAATTTTCGTTGTTAATAAAGATTTTTTATATACCTATTGAAATAAATAAATTGAAAAATGACGGTGATGATGATGAAAAAATAAATAGAGGTGAGCCGACTTCGTGACGTCAATGTTGGGACACGGCGCAGCGGCTGATTACAAACCACGTGAAATGACCGGGGTATGAGCTGCTTGCAAAAAAACTTAAGGGAGCGTGACGCCTGCTTACAAAAAATCGCATCAAAATCCGTTGCGAAGTTTTAAAGATTTAAGCATACATAGGGACATAGGGACAGAGAAAGCAACTTTGTTTTATACAATGTAGTGATCAATTCATACAGCTCGGCGGAGCGCAGCACGCGCGCGCGTGTATACACTTGTAACATGAATACACACCTATGACGTAGACGGTGTCGCGGAGGCGCGCGGCGGGGAAGCGCGCCCGCTCGCGGCGCATGCCGGGCGCGGCGGCCCACGTGTTGCTGCGCGGGTGGTACAGCTCGGCGGAGCGCAGCACGCGCGCGCGTGTATACACTTGTAACATGAATACACACCTATGACGTAGACGGTGTCGCGGAGGCGCGCGGCGGGGAAGCGCGCCCGCTCGCGGCGCATGCCGGGCGCGGCGGCCCACGTGTTGCTGCGCGGGTGGTACAGCTCGGCGGAGCGCAGCACGCGCGCGCGTGTATACACTTGTAACATGAATACACACCTATGACGTAGACGGTGTCGCGGAGGCGCGCGGCGGGGAAGCGCGCCCGCTCGCGGCGCATGCCGGGCGCGGCGGCCCACGTGTTGCTGCGCGGGTGGTACAGCTCGGCGGAGCGCAGCACGCGCGCGCGTGTATACACTTGTAACATGAATACACACCTATGACGTAGACGGTGTCGCGGAGGCGCGCGGCGGGGAAGCGCGCCCGCTCGCGGCGCATGCCGGGCGCGGCGGCCCACGTGTTGCTGCGCGGGTGGTACAGCTCGGCGGAGCGCAGCACGCGCGCGCGTGTATACACTTGTAACATGAATACACACCTATGACGTAGACGGTGTCGCGGAGGCGCGCGGCGGGGAAGCGCGCCCGCTCGCGGCGCATGCCGGGCGCGGCGGCCCACGTGTTGCTGCGCGGGTGGTACAGCTCGGCGGAGCGCAGCACGCGCGCGCGGTCGTACCCGCCGCACGCCAGCAGCAGACCGTCCACCGCCACCGCGCCCAGAGCGCATCTGGGGGACACTACTACTGTAAAGCTTTGTAACTAGGATATGCCCACGTGGTATTCAACATGACACAGAAAGCCTATTATAATATCGGAACGCGTGGAACCCTTTTGTTCAATACGTCTGTATAGAAGACTTATACAATTCCAGTAGACAACGGGTAACCAATAAGTTATCTGCGGTACATTACGGTTAATAATCACACTCGGATACAACAACTAGTGTATCGGGAGTCCTACCCCCAGCAGTAGGTTAAATGCATCTATTTTATTTTATTTTATTTATTTATCTTAGGGAAACAAAAAGCATTAGAACTACAAGATAAAAATACTTAACATTAGAAAAATAAGCTAAGCAGTTTCCACAAATAGAGAGAGAGTAAATTATCCAAAAATACACAAAAAGGAACAATTAAATCAAGTTTATAAAGTGTAAAGAAGCCATATCAATCGTTTAACTGGGAAATGGATAGGTTTATAGTATAAAATATATACCTACAGAATGTTATTAATGAATTAATCGAATAATTGTACCTGTCCGGTTATTAGTAAACGTTAATTTGTATAAATTGTAAATATAAATTAAATGTGTTGTAAATAATAAAACTATATATAGTAATTAATTATAGCAGTAAATAGGTTGAGATTAGGAAGGTTTTTGTGATATACCAAAGAAATTGGTGTTAATTATTTTTTTAAAAACATTAGGTCTGGCTGTAAAAAGATCAAAATTAGCCGTGCTGTAAGTGGTATTGAAAAGAGCAGCAGTGCGATGTATAAATGAGTTCTTACGATAATTAGTCGCACAGGTAGGTACATGCAGTTTTAGGTAGTTGCGTCTCGTGGAAGCACGGGTTGGGGCTGTGATCTTTATCTTAGAAAGAAGATGCGAGCAGTCAAGCCTATCAAGAAGAATATTATGCAAGAATGTGAGGTCGGCGGCATCTCTACGAAGTTTCAAAGTCAGAAGATGGTGACGCTTGCAGCTTTCAATGTAGTCATGATCGGGAATGTATATTTTGTGTTTATAATTTAGGTGTCTTAGAAATTTTCTTTGTACTTTATCTAGAGAATTAATGTATTTGTTATACTGCGGATTCCAAACTTGCGAGGCATACTCAAGTTTGCTTCTAACCAACGAGCAGTAAAGAATTTTAAGAGATTTTGTCACCTTAAAGTCTTTGGTAATCCGCAGTATAAACCCGAGCGTCTTCATGCTATTTTTGATGGTGTGGTCAATATGCTTGTCGAACAGAAGCTTTGAGTCAAGTATCACGCCTAGGTCGACCACTTGGTTGGTTTTACTAAGTGAATGAATATTAATTCTGTAATCGTGTGTAATGGGGTGTTCTGATCTAGTGAACGACACACTGTGACACTTAGAAATGTTAAGATCCAGCTTATTAGATAGGCAATAGCTATGTAGGTTATCTAGGTCTTTCTGGAGAAGATTTGCGTCCTCGATGGACTTGATCTCTTTGTATATTTTCATGTCATCAGCGAAAAGTAAAAAGTTAGAACTAATAAAGCATTTGTCGATGTCGTTTATAAATAAGTTAAATAAGAGAGGGCCTAGAATAGAGCCTTGTGGCACTCCTGACGTTATCAACGTCGGCGACGACGCAAATCCATTCAGAACAACAGTCTGACATCTATCCCGGACATAAGAAGAAAACCACCTATGGAGATCACCCCGAATACCTGCTGCCAGTAACTTTCTAAGAAGTATAACATGGTCGATTCTGTCGAAAGCCTTGCTATAGTCAGTATAGATGGTGTCAACTTGACCACCTGATTCCATACCAGACGATAAAGCATCGGTAAAAGAAACTAGGTTACTGACCGTAGATCTACCTCTTAGGAAGCCATGCTGCTGTTCCAAGAAAGTATGCTTTAAGGAGTTGTGGATTTGTTCACTCACTATTTTTTCTAGAACTTTTGCTAGAACGCATAGCTTTGATATCGGCCTATAATTTATTACTTCCCGCTTGGGACCCTTCTTGTGTATAGGTGTGATGGTCGCTGCTTTCCAGATTCGGGGTACTATTGCTTCGTTCAAAGAGCGCCTGAATAACAGTGAAACTGGAAGCGCTAGACTACCTGAGCAACGTGATATGAGACTAGGGTGTAATCCGTCAGGCCCAGCAGATTTGTTACAGTCAAGAGTTTTTAATAATTTTTGGACTTTTGACTCTACAATTTCAACTTTGCTAATGTCAGTGATAGAATCAACAATAGGATCATTGAAAGAGGTAACAGAATCCGCAGGTGGCTTTTGTAGGAACGTTGATTGGAAAAAAGCTGCAAACGCGTCACAGATGCTAACTCCAGAAGTATGGTTTTCACCATTAAACAACATAGACGACGGATAAGAGTTATTTTGCTTGTTAGCTTGAACGTAAGACCAAAAAGCTCTGGGGTTGTTGCGGATGCTGTCTTCGACCGAGTGAATGTAATTAGTATAACAATCGCGCTCGACACGTTTAGCGCGGTCCCGTAAAATCTTAAAGGAGTTATTATCGGAAATATTGTGATAAAGTTTAAACTTATTGTAATGTTTGTTTTTCTCCTTGATTATCTTAATAAGGGCCGGGGAATACCAAGTGGGATAACGACTGGATCGAGTAATTTTAGAGGGTATGAATTTATCTCTCAGGTCAATCAACATCTTGTTAAAAATATCCACAGCCTCATCAATGGAACCACACATTAAGATACCGTACCAATCTTGTTCATTTAGATTCTTACAGATTGCGTCGTAATCTCCTTTTGCATAACAGTGCTTGGTCCTTGACATGGGCTTAAGTGTGGGCAAGGTGATAAATTTTGGGTGACAGATAAGTGCAGGGTGGTGGTCATCTTCTTCTAAAAGTGGGTCGAAGCATCTAGACACCAGGATGTCGTCTGAACATAATATAAGGTCAAGAATTCTATCCAGTCCATTTAAGACGTCGTTATATTGGTTTAAATTACAGAGATTCATTAAATCTGATAATTCCGCCTGATTGGCTACAGTGAGGGACAGAGTAGGTATTTTAAAAAGATGTTCAGTGGATGATGCCCATTTCACACAGCTCAGATTGAAGTCGCCCGCTATCAGTAATTTATCATTAGGATGCTCAGATGATATCCGTAGAACATTTTCCGTATAATTTGCGAGTTGTTCTGAGAAAGACGGGCCTAGGTTCTCGTCACATAAATACAGACAACAGATATGCAGATTTAATGGATTATTAGTACTTCGCGATAGGTTAATAGATACCCATATATCTTCAGCTGAAGAATGCCACTCCGGGCGCCCGAATGCCGTGACGTCACGTCGAGTAGCGATAAGAACGCCACCGCCCCTTACCTGCTTAGTGCGAGAATAGTCTCGGTCGCGTCGCCATACCGTGTACATATCACTGAATAATTCCTCATTCCTAATACCGTCAATAAGCCAAGTTTCCGTTAAAATTATTACGTCGTAGTTACTTTGCTGTATGTTTCTTTTTAATTGAACCGTTTTTGTTCGCAAACCCCTAACATTTTGATAATAAATGTTAAAACCCATAAAACACAAACCAGCCAAAACTTGTTTGGCTGGAGAGTGCAGTGAGTGTGTCAAAACAAGTTAAATTCAATGAAATAATGTTAGAGGTTTGCGAACAGTTCAGATAAAGACACAGCTTGTGTAAATTACGCCGTAATAGTAGGCAAGAATAGGCGAGCGTGCGGTTTAGCGATGACTTGATTTGTTTACAATCAAGGGTGAATGACATTTTAATGAGACGGTAAGTTGGAGTCAAGAATGCACACGAATAGATACTATTTAGGCCTAGGCAACCTACGGTAAGTTGTGTAAGTCCACCTCTGTATTTTATAGTTTTTAGGAAAAATATAGCATCTATCTTGGTGTAATTGTTGTTGTTGACTAGTGCAAAACATACACAAAGATCCATTCTCAACTTAAGTGCATGTGGAAAATAAATTATATAGTAGGTTTTGTTACAGACCTTAGTTCTTATGATGTGTGTGGGAAACATACACATAAAAATAACGAAGTTCGATTTAACCACTGCTCCTAGGTACCATGGATATGATAGATCATCATATAATTTATATAATCTAATACGTAACATAGGTGAGTAGGTCGATCTGTTAGGCAAACTTTTCTTTGAGCATAGGTTAGACACATTATATTTACTATAGTAGATTATATTTTTTTTAGTAGGAATAGGTATATAGGTTAGATAGGTACTTAGGATAGTATAGTTGTAGTTTAGAGGTAGGGTAATTATAGATAATAGGTAGTAGTAAGGTATATTTATTTTGTTAGATTGATATGGCTTTGACAAAGTAGGTAAGTAAACAAATCTGGTTAGGATATTTCTTATAAACAAACACAAAAATATAAAATAGGTTAGCATATGATAAAATAGTCATTTAAGTTTTAGAAGGTCACTTTCACTACACACGGCGATGATAGGCGAGGTATCATTCTTCCGGGTTAGGATCTTGCAGTTTTGGACCCAGACATGCTTGTGGTTTTTTTCCTGTGCCAGCTTTTTTACCTTGGTAAGGAGTTGTTTGTTTTCCCGCGTTAGATGGTCATTTATATATACTCTATTTGTATTTCCTGCGAATCCTAGATCTTCGGCGGTCATCCCATTCTTGCGTGCCCTGGCCGCGGCTATGAAGTTTTCCTTTGTGTATCTTCCAAGGAATCCGAGGATGATGTTTTTTTGATCTGAAGCGGATTGGGCCCTCACTACAAAGTTTATATCTGTTTTTGATATTGATTGGCCTAGGGTCTCGCCAATTTTGCAGACTAATTCAATTAAATTTTCCTTTTTCTTCAACGGGATTCCCTTGATTTCAATATTATTTATACGCAATAGCTGCTCTTTATTACTTAGGTCGCTGGAAAGTTTGGCGAGGTCCACCCTTAGTTGGGGGTAGTCATCATTCGATGAAGACCGTGATTCGAGGGATTCAACTCTTTTTTCCACTTCTCCGATCTTCTGGCTGTTTTCGTCGACTTTATTTTTCATGCTGCACATCGAGGTTTCGAAGTTCTGGAAGTTTTCTTTTAGGATTTGTAATTCTTGCACAATGGGGGGTAGTTGTTCGAGTCTCGTATTTATCCCACTGATTCCATTGCGTAGCTCCTGTAGGACCAGGTCCAGGGTCGCCGTTGAGGATGAGCCAGAATACAACACGGTAGGCGATAGCTGGCCTTGGGTGGTCTTGCAGTTCGTACATTGCATAGTAGACTGCCGAGCTGGTCCCAGCTTCCGATAGTTCGATTCCGTTATGTTCGCACACGAAAAACAATAACACAGGGAACATTTGGAGCACCTCACTCCATCCGAGAAGTTATTTTTGCAGATTGGACAAGAGTACATTGTAATTGTATTGGAGGATAATTTGTATGATGATAATAATAATCGCGCTGCGGTGTTTGTGAATTTGATCGCGATAGCGTAACAAGCGAGCGTGCTTTCGGCGCGAGCGTGCAGCGCGGACTGATCTAGAATTTAATACGCTTTCTTTTATCAACTATAGACTTTCGTTCTCACCTGATGGTAAGAGACGACGTGGCCGAAGATGTATATATACGCTTCACATATTGGTGCTATTCACCAATTCCAAGACTATTAGCAGCAAAGAACTCTGATAGTCTTAAATGAATTTGTTCTCTCGACATGCATTATCCTTAGATCCCAATCTAACTGACCTGCCTCCATTGAGACTGGCGATGCGGGCCCCGCCCTGCAAGGCGGCGCCGGGCCCCGCGGCGGCCCCGCGCGCGACCCCCGACCACACGGCCAGCGCCCCCGCCAGCCGACCGTTCACTGACAGCAGCGCTCTGCAACCGCCGCCGAGGCAGCCCCGGGCGCCTAGAACTGCGCAAGTGGTGCTGGAAAAGAAACGCTATGGTCAATGATAGTAAATTTAAGATATACATGGATATAAGTAAGGCCTTCGACTGAGTTGATGACAAAATTTGTATACATGGTGTAACAATATACACGTACTAAGCGAAAAGCTGGGTATTTCTACCCCCCCGGGGAACAACTTTTGTTCAACGACTTTTCTAATTTCGATTGGTATCTCTGAAAAAACTAAAACAAAGTTTTCACATGACCAGCAGATTTTTTACGAAGTGACAACCCTGAAAATCAGCTGTTTCTTATACTTGCGACGATGACCTCAGTATGGTCACAGAATAGATGTATAAAAGAGTGACAGATTCATATTCTTAAAATAGAAAAACACCTACAGCACATTGAGGCAAATTGTCGTAAGTCATGTCACAAAATTATAGCTAAAATCACATTTCAATTTGAAGGTTAAGTTACGTGAAGTTAAACATACGAACTAAACTACGCTAACACTCGCTAGTTATGTCTTTTTCTAACTGTTGGTTCTTTCTTGTGTGTTAATTTTGATGTATGTAGATCATTGTAGGTAGTTAGTTCTAATAAATATAATGTGGGTAGGTGCATTTCCTCTCAGTTATGTCAGACCGCAATAAACTTCAGTCAAACAACGTGTCTTTTCTTTGGTTTTTCCTGCCGGCCGATTTTCCCGTACTAACATAGTGCTAAATACTTCATTGGCGACGATTAATCTACGTGTGCAACGAAATGGCGGTGGGAAAAATAGACACCTTTCAACTGGGCGCAGAAAGTTGGATCTTGTATGCAGAGAGGTTAGAACAATACTTTGTGGTGAACAATGTGAAGGAGGAACTGAAAGTGCCAACGCTGATCACTGTGATGGGTGGTGCAGGTTACGAACTTTTGGTAACCTTGTGTACTCCGGAGAAGCCATCCACAAAAACATTCAAACAATTAGTGCAAATAATGGCCAATCACCTGCAACCCAAGCCAAGTATTTTGGCGGAAAGATACACGTTTCGACAAAGGAAGCAAACACCGGGGGAATCGATTGCTAACTATGTGGCGGAGCTTAGACGACTGTCAAAACATTGCGGATTTGGTGAAATGTTGGAAGAAAGCCTGAGAGATCAGCTTGTGTGCGGAGTTTTGAATGAGGCAATTCGGCAAAGATTATTTTCCGAGGAGGATATAAAGTTCGAGAGGGCACTCAAACTGGCCGTCGCTATTGAAGCAGCGGAGGTAAATTCAGCATTGGTGGAAGGACAGAAGAGTCCGGTCGAGACGGCGGCGGCATGCAACGCTGTAGGAACGCACACTCAACGGCGGCGGTCGACGACGGGAGTGTTCTCAAGGCGTTCTACGGCGGCGACGGCGGCGGCGGCGGCTTCGGCGGCGGGCGGCCGCTCAGCACCAAAATCGCGGGACGAACAGCAATGTGATGTGTGTGGTCGGCAGGACCATAGCAAAAAGTTTTGCAAGTTTGCAAAATATGTTTGTAGGGTGTGTAATGAACCTGGGCACCTGAAGAAAATGTGTCCTAGACTGAGTGGGAGTGCGCAGAAGGTGAAAACCTACAACAGCGAGGTCCGAGAACGTTCCTTAGACACGGACAGTGGCAACGACGACGACGAGGTAATTCACATGTTCAACTTTGATAGTGTCGATAAGTTGTGCAAACCTATTGAGATCGACGTTTGTATAGATGGAACTATAATCAGGATGGAAGCAGACACAGGTTGCCTTATCTCGTGTATAAGCTATGAACTATATCAGGAATGTTTTGCACACATTCCACTATGTAAACATAACCTCATTATGAGCTACTACACTGGTGAAACTGTTGTACCGATGGGAAAAATTTCTCCTCTAGTTAAATACAAGGAAATTTGTAAACCTTTAGACTTATATGTAATTAACCATGGTAGGAAACCATTAGTAGGCAGGCGATGGTTGCATGAATTCGGGTTAAGATTGAAAGAAGTTAAAACATCACTGCAGCCATTGTCTATCCATTGTAATGAGACAAAATGTAGTAGCTTGTCATTCAGTGTAGAATCCCTCAGTTCCAGATACTGTAAAGTTTTTTCGGACGGGCTCGGGCGGTACACAGGCGGTGAAGTGAGCCTCAGAGTGCGGGCAGACGCTAAGCCGGTGTACATGCGGGCGCGGCCGTTGGCTTACGCGCTGCGCGAGCCAGTGGAGCGCGCGCTGGACCAGCTGGTGGCCGACGACGTCATCGCACCGGTGGAGACCTCCGACTGGGCTACGCCAATTGTGCCAGTGGTAAAGAGCGATGGTTCTATTCGGGTTTGTGGAGACTTCAAAATAACCTTAAATAAGTGCCTAGAGGTGGACCGTTTTCCCTTACCAAAGGTAGAGGATTTATTAGCAAAATTGAGTGGGGGTAAAAAATTTACTAAGCTAGATTTATCTCAAGCATATGCACAATTTGTATTAGATGAAGAGTCTCAAAAGTATGCTGTCATCAATACCCACCGTGGATTGTTCAGATTCAAACGGTTAGTTTATGGAATTTCCTCCAGTCCCGGAATATTCCAACGAAAGCTGGAAGCAATGTTTGCAGATATGCCAAGAGTAGGTGTATTCTTAGATGATATCATTATCAGTGGTAACAATGACCAGGAACATTTAAATACCTTACACAAGGTATTAGAACGTCTAGAACATTTTGGATTAAAAGTTAAAAGGGAAAAATGTTCATTTTTTGCTGACTCTGTAACATACTTAGGATATGTCATTGATAAAGATGGAATTCATACAGACCCAAACAAATTAAAGGCCATAAGAAAAGTCAGTTCACCTAAAAATGTAACGGAGGTCCGAGCTTTCTTGGGAATGGTTTTGTATTATGGCAAATTCATTAGGAATATTAGTACCATTCTGGGGCCATTATATGCACTTCTTAAAAAAGGGGTACCATTCAATTGGACTAGTGAATGTGAGGAAACCTTGCAGAAAATTAAAGATTTACTGTCTTCAAGTGAAGTTTTGACTCATTACAATCCAGAGCTCCCTGTGATTTTGACAACAGATGCAAGTGCAGTAGGAGTGGGTGCAGTTATTTCACATGTAGTGGAGGGAACAGAGCATCCTATTGCTTATGCATCCCGGGTTTTAAACTCAGCAGAGCGGGGCTATTCTCAGATAGATAAGGAGGCCTTAGCCATAATTTATGGAGTAAAAAAGTTTCATCAATACTTGTATGGACGTAAGTTTATATTACAAACAGACCACAAACCTTTAGTATCCATTTTCGGTTCTAAAATAGGCATACCAACAATGGCAGCATCACGGATGCAGAGATGGGCGGTTATACTTTCAGGTTATGATTATGACATTAAGTATGTATCATCAAGCAAAAATGGAGCTGATGCACTGTCTAGGTTACCAATTGGACAAGAAAAAAGAATTAAGCCTGAGATTAGTTATGTTAACTTTGTCAATAGTTTCCTTCCTATCAAACAGTCCCAAGTAAGTGAAGTAATTAAAAAGGATGCTCTGTTGTGTAAAGTAGTGATGTATATACAGTCCGGGTGGCCAATGGATTGTAAAGAGTCGGAACTTGCACCATTTTATTCAAGGAAAAATGAACTTTATTTAGAAAATAATTGTATTATGTGGGGATATAGAATAGTTATTCCAAAAATATTTCAAAAACAAATTTTACAGGAGTTGCATGTAGGTCACATGGGAATAGTCAAAATGAAGTCCATGGCAAGAAGTTATGTTTGGTGGCCGGGTATAGATAAAGACATAGAATGTTTATGTAAAGGGTGTCACACATGTACAGTAGAATCACCAGCGCCACCGCGGGCTCCCCCTCAGCCATGGACCTACCCTGCCGAACCATGGAGTCGATTGCATATGGACTTTTTAGGTCCCTTCGAGGGTAAATCATTTTTTGTATTAATAGATGCAACCTCAAAATGGATAGAAGCCTTCCACATGACAAGTACTACTGCGTCAGCGGTACTTAGAGTTTTGAGAGAACTTTTTGCACGATTTGGGTTACCTAAAGAAGTAGTATCAGATAATGGACCACCTTTCACTAGTGGGGAACTCAAGAAGTTTATGGATGAAAATGGGATCATACAAAAATTCTCTCCACCATACCACCCTGCCTCAAATGGAGCAGCTGAAGGAGCAGTCAAATTGTGCAAGAGAGCTCTTAGGAAAGCAGGGCGGGATGGGCATAATATAGATACAGCATTACAAACTTACCTAATGACCTACCGAAATACCGTTCACAGTACAACTGGCGTCTCTCCTGCTATGTTGCTGCAAAAGAGGAACTTGCGTTCAAGATTAGATCTCTTGCGATCAGGGCCCGGGGTAGAAGAAAGGGTGGTAGATAAGCAACAACAACAAGTCAACCAATCAGGGGGAACCTTAAGAAGTATAGAGAAGGGGGATCCTGTATGGGTAAGGGAGTATGGTGAAAAGGTTAAGTGGGTTAAAGGGTTAGTTCAGGATATTTTAGGGAAAAGGAATTTTAGGGTGCTCAGGGAAAATGGTTCAACTTGTATAAGACATATTGATCAATTAAAAAGTCGCTCAACCGCTGGCATTTTGGCGTTTCCCACAGCGCCGGAAAACGTTGACACAACAACGCCTTCACACGTCCAACCCAACCGAGCCCGTCGGATTCGTGTACCGGTAGAACGCTATGGCGATCCAATACCGTACTAAGTTTTAAGTATAAAAATAAGTTTGTGTTTCCTCTATTGTTCTTATAGATTAATGATCTAGAGCTTTATGATATACTTAACTCAAAGTTCACGTTTAATTTAGTAAGTTCAGACTGCTGGTAGAGTATTAGTTAAAGTTAATTATTAGTTCTTATTTAAGTGGGGGGGTGTGATGTATGTAGATCATTGTAGGTAGTTAGTTCTAATAAATATAATGTGGGTAGGTGCATTTCCTCTCAGTTATGTCAGACCGCAATAAACTTCAGTCAAACAACGTGTCTTTTCTTTGGTTTTTCCTGCCGGCCGATTTTCCCGTACTAACATAGTGCTAAATACTTCATTGAGAAACATGCTTGATTTATTGATTGATTTATAATATTTTCTTTGAATAAAAAACCTTACATTCCAGTATTATCGTTTTATTTATGGTATACAATGACAAAATCTAAAAAATCACGTTTAATCGTTGTAAACATTAAGTTTTTTGCTATACACATTTTGTCCACATATGATTTACAAAAATATCACGTCACGTTCATACCGAAAAGAGTGCCTCAAATCGTGTAGAGAAATGAGTCACATGTGACTCATGAATTTATTCTAATACGTTCCTATGAGTCATATATGACTCATTGGACAGGGAAGTTAAAATTGAAAATGAACCCTAAAATTTTTCCATCTTTTCGGCGAAATCAAAGGAATGACATGAACTATTTTAGTATCACTTGCGTCGCGGTGCCGTGTAGTGCTTTACAATTTTTATCTTTCGTGCCAAAAAAACAAGTTACTAGGACTTAAGAATAATGGCGACTTACAGCAATGCTGATTACTATAATATGATACTGTGTGTGGGTGCTGCTCCAAATAACAACCTGATGGCTGCGCGGAGGCTGTATGGTGAAAGACACCCGAACGCGCCGTTACCCTCATACCGCTGCTTTCGTGAGCTTGTAGGAAGGCTCTATTCTACAGGATCCTTCCACAGGAGTAACTTCGGAGGGCGCCCAAATGCTGTCTCGGTACCCGACGAGGAGGCCATATTGGATTTCTTTGACGAAGACCCTCGAAGGAGTACTCGTAGAGCAGGGGCTCAATTCGGCGTGCCTCATATGAGAGTTTGGCGGATCCTTAATGACGATGGCCAGCACCCGTACCATTACCGGAGGACCCAGGAACTGGTAGCAGCTGACTACGGTCCACGCGTTCAGTTCTCCAGATGGGTATTAGAAAGGGCAGAGGCGGACCGAAGTTGGATCAGCACGGTGCTGTGGAGTGACGAGGCCACGTTTACCCGGAACGGCATTTCCAACATCCACAATGACCATATCTGGGCGCACGTCAACCCACACGCGTCGAGCCAATCGTCCTTCCAACATCGATGGGCCGTCAACGTCTGGGCTGGCGTTGTTGGAGACCGTCTTATCGGTCCAATTTTTTTACCAAATCGCTTAGACGGGGAAACCTATCTCCAAGTCCTGTCTGAACAGGTAGAAGAACTGCTAGAGGAGCTGCCGCTGCGAGTCTACCGGGACCTGGTCTTCCAGCAAGACGGAGCACCAGCTCACTACTCACGCGCAGTGAGGAGCTACCTGGACCGGCGGTTCAGTACGTGGATCGGCCGCGGAGGGACGATTGTCTGGCCACCGCGCTCCCCTGACCTCACCCCGCTTGACTTCTTTTTGTGGGGCTACCTTAAGGGTGTGGTGTATGCATCGGAGTGTCACACAGCTGAAGAGATGAAGAGGCGTGTGGTGGAAGCGTGTGCTGCTCTGACTCCCATAAAAATAGGCAATGCAACATCATCAGTGGTTGGCCGCGCTCGTCTGTGTTGCTTGGAAGAGGGGAGGCATATCGAACCCTACTTACATGCATAGTTATCGGTATGTCATGTGTAACTAACTAACTAACTAACCTAACTAGTGCTAAAGTGAGTGAGACATGTTGATGCCTAAAAAGATACCAACCTTGTGCTGAAGTGTGTGAATTTCTTGTCTGTGATAGTGTACCTACGAGTGACCTACCAAAACATACTTAAATCCCTTCGTAAGAAGCCATCCAGACAGCTGACAAGCGAGAAAATATGAGGTATGTACCTACACTTACAACGTTCCTAACTCTACTTTGCATTTAAAATTTTCTCAATACAACCTAGGAACTTACATACTAGCTACATATCTTATTATTATCACGCATTTATTAGATCGTCTAGTAATCTCCCGCCATAGCTGAAATCTACGAAGATAAATACCTACCTACATACCAGTAGAGGTAGTAGGTAGGTATAGGTTTCCCAAATAGGGTTGTCACTTTATTTTGGCACTAGGAAATGAAAACTTTTTGTATGGGAAACTGAAAATAGGAATTTTTAATTATCTCCCCCCCACAACTGATCACCATGGGTTCCTGAAACCCCCCCCTTCGACTTAGCAGGGGTAATATGTTATACCTTGTATACCTGCTATGTAGAGTCACGCAAGGATCTATTTCGGGACCAGTATTATTGCTTATGTTTATAACCAACATCAAATTTAGAAATCCTTTGATGAAAGAATTCAATACAAACATTAACCAAAATTCATTTTCTAACTCAAAATATTTCCACCATAATATGCTAATTTTGTATTCGAATAGTTCCTATATCGTTTTTCAAAAAGCAGATCACGTGCCTCATAATCCTTGATCGCACAAACGCAGCAGCGCCGGTCTAGGTCAACAACATCTTACCTATATACAACTATCCTACATGAACTGTCGGTATGTGGGCCAGTTGGGCCGATCCGGTACAGGGAATATCTTCTCCTTTTTTATAAACCATAGACATTCGTTTGACCACAATCTTAAGTGATGGTAAGTGACGATATGGCCGAAGATGTTCCACGAAAGACTAGGAGACACCTGTTCACTAGTAGTTCGTAGTTTTGAAGAGCCTCAGGTTGAAGATGGCCAGGAAAACAGAAGCAGCGCATTCCATTCCTTAGCGGTACAAATGATAAGGGTGGAGGAGAACCGCTTAGTTCGAGGGGAAGGAACCACAAGGTAAGGGTGGTGTAACCATTTGAGGGAATTCCACTTATACCCCAAATTATATACCTATCCATGCGCCTTTCCACGAACATAGTGAGTGTGTCCCTTACCCGTCAGTCCGTGCGCCGAGCTGCAGCGCTCGCTGCGCGGGCGGCGGCGCGGCGGGCGCTCGCTTGCGGGCCGCGCTCTCATAGTGAGTGTGTCCCTCACCCGTCAGTCCGTGCGCCGAGCTGCCCCGCTCGCTGCGCGGGCGGCGGCGCGGCGGGCGCTCGCTTGCGGGCCGCGCTCTCATAGTGAGTGTGTCCCTTACCCGTCAGTCCGTGCGCCGAGCTGCCCCGCTCGCTGCGCGGGCGGCGGCGCGGCGGGCGCTCGCTTGCGGGCCGCGCTCTCATAGTGAGTGTGTCCCTTACCCGTCAGTCCGTGCGCCGAGCTGCCCCGCTCGCTGCGCGGGCGGCGGCGCGGCGGGCGCTCGCTTGCGGGCCGCGCTCTCATAGTGAGTGTGTCCCTTACCCGTCAGTCCGTGCGCCGAGCTGCCCCGCTCGCTGCGCGGGCGGCGGCGCGGCGGGCGCTCGCTTGCGGGCCGCGCTCTCATAGTGAGTGTGTCCCTTACCCGTCAGTCCGTGCGCCGAGCTGCAGCGCTCGCTGCGCGGGCGGCGGCGCGGCGGGCGCTCGCTTGCGGGCCGCGCTCTCATAGTGAGTGTGTCCCTTACCCGTCAGTCCGTGCGCCGAGCTGCCCCGCTCGCTGCGCGGGCGGCGGCGCGGCGGGCGCTCGCTTGCGGGCCGCGCTCTCATAGTGAGTGTGTCCCTTACCCGTCAGTCCGTGCGCCGAGCTGCCCCGCTCGCTGCGCGGGCGGCGGCGCGGCGGGCGCTCGCTTGCGGGCCGCGCTCTCATAGTGAGTGTGTCCCTTACCCGTCAGTCCGTGCGCCGAGCTGCCCCGCTCGCTGCGCGGGCGGCGGCGCGGCGGGCGCTCGCTTGCGGGCCGCGCTCTCATAGTGAGTGTGTCCCTTACCCGTCAGTCCGTGCGCCGAGCTGCCCCGCTCGCTGCGCGGGCGGCGGCGCGGCGGGCGCTCGCTTGCGGGCCGCGCTCTCATAGTGAGTGTGTCCCTTACCCGTCAGTCCGTGCGCCGAGCTGCCCCGCTCGCTGCGCGGGCGGCGGCGCGGCGGGCGCTCGCTTGCGGGCCGCGCTCTCATAGTGAGTGTGTCCCTTACCCGTCAGTCCGTGCGCCGAGCTGCCCCGCTCGCTGCGCGGGCGGCGGCGCGGCGGGCGCTCGCTTGCGGGCCGCGCTCTCATAGTGAGTGTGTCCCTTACCCGTCAGTCCGTGCGCCGAGCTGCCCCGCTCGCTGCGCGGGCGGCGGCGCGGCGGGCGCTCGCTTGCGGGCCGCGCTCTCATAGTGAGTGTGTCCCTTACCCGTCAGTCCGTGCGCCGAGCTGCCCCGCTCGCTGCGCGGGCGGCGGCGCGGCGGGCGCTCGCTTGCGGGCCGCGCTCTCATAGTGAGTGTGTCCCTTACCCGTCAGTCCGTGCGCCGAGCTGCCCCGCTCGCTGCGCGGGCGGCGGCGCGGCGGGCGCTCGCTTGCGGGCCGCGCTCTCATAGTGAGTGTGTCCCTTACCCGTCAGTCCGTGCGCCGAGCTGCCCCGCTCGCTGCGCGGGCGGCGGCGCGGCGGGCGCTCGCTTGCGGGCCGCGCTCTCATAGTGAGTGTGTCCCTTACCCGTCAGTCCGTGCGCCGAGCTGCCCCGCTCGCTGCGCGGGCGGCGGCGCGGCGGGCGCTCGCTTGCGGGCCGCGCTCTCATAGTGAGTGTGTCCCTCACCCGTCAGTCCGTGCGCCGAGCTGCCCCGCTCGCTGCGCGGGCGGCGGCGCGGCGGGCGCTCGCTTGCGGGCCGCGCTCTCATAGTGAGTGTGTCCCTCACCCGTCAGTCCGTGCGCCGAGCTGCCCCGCTCGCTGCGCGGGCGGCGGCGCGGCGGGCGCTCGCTTGCGGGCCGCGCTCTCATAGTGAGTGTGTCCCTCACCCGTCAGTCCGTGCGCCGAGCTGCCCCGCTCGCTGCGCGGGCGGCGGCGCGGCGGGCGCTCGCTTGCGGGCCGCGCTCTCATAGTGAGTGTGTCCCTTACCCGTCAGTCCGTGCTCCGAGCTGCCCCGCTCGCTGCGCGGGCGGCGGCGCGGCGGGCGCTCGCTTGCGGGCCGCGCTCTCATAGTGAGTGTGTCCCTCACCCGTCAGTCCGTGCGCCGAGCTGCCCCGCTCGCTGCGCGGGCGGCGGCGCGGCGGGCGCTCGCTTGCGGGCCGCGCTCTCATAGTGAGTGTGTCCCTCACCCGTCAGTCCGTGCGCCGAGCTGCCCCGCTCGCTGCGCGGGCGGCGGCGCGGCGGGCGCTCGCTTGCGGGCCGCGCTCTCATAGTGAGTGTGTCCCTCACCCGTCAGTCCGTGCGCCGAGCTGCCCCGCTCGCTGCGCGGGCGGCGGCGCGGCGGGCGCTCGCTTGCGGGCCGCGCTCTCATAGTGAGTGTGTCCCTTACCCGTCAGTCCGTGCGCCGAGCTGCCCCGCTCGCTGCGCGGGCGGCGGCGCGGCGGGCGCTCGCTTGCGGGCCGCGCTCTCATAGTGAGTGTGTCCCTTACCCGTCAGTCCGTGCGCCGAGCTGCCCCGCTCGCTGCGCGGGCGGCGGCGCGGCGGGCGCTCGCTTGCGGGCCGCGCTCTCATAGTGAGTGTGTCCCTTACCCGTCAGTCCGTGCGCCGAGCTGCCCCGCTCGCTGCGCGGGCGGCGGCGCGGCGGGCGCTCGCTTGCGGGCCGCGCTCTCATAGTGAGTGTGTCCCTTACCCGTCAGTCCGTGCGCCGAGCTGCCCCGCTCGCTGCGCGGGCGGCGGCGCGGCGGGCGCTCGCTTGCGGGCCGCGCTCTCATAGTGAGTGTGTCCCTTACCCGTCAGTCCGTGCGCCGAGCTGCCCCGCTCGCTGCGCGGGCGGCGGCGCGGCGGGCGCTCGCTTGCGGGCCGCGCTCTCATAGTGAGTGTGTCCCTTACCCGTCAGTCCGTGCGCCGAGCTGCCCCGCTCGCTGCGCGGGCGGCGGCGCGGCGGGCGCTCGCTTGCGGGCCGCGCTCTCATAGTGAGTGTGTCCCTTACCCGTCAGTCCGTGCGCCGAGCTGCCCCGCTCGCTGCGCGGGCGGCGGCGCGGCGGGCGCTCGCTTGCGGGCCGCGCTCTCATAGTGAGTGTGTCCCTTACCCGTCAGTCCGTGCGCCGAGCTGCCCCGCTCGCTGCGCGGGCGGCGGCGCGGCGGGCGCTCGCTTGCGGGCCGCGCTCTCATAGTGAGTGTGTCCCTTACCCGTCAGTCCGTGCGCCGAGCTGCCCCGCTCGCTGCGCGGGCGGCGGCGCGGCGGGCGCTCGCTTGCGGGCCGCGCTCTCATAGTGAGTGTGTCCCTTACCCGTCAGTCCGTGCGCCGAGCTGCCCCGCTCGCTGCGCGGGCGGCGGCGCGGCGGGCGCTCGCTTGCGGGCCGCGCTCTCATAGTGAGTGTGTCCCTTACCCGTCAGTCCGTGCGCCGAGCTGCCCCGCTCGCTGCGCGGGCGGCGGCGCGGCGGGCGCTCGCTTGCGGGCCGCGCTCTCATAGTGAGTGTGTCCCTTACCCGTCAGTCCGTGCGCCGAGCTGCCCCGCTCGCTGCGCGGGCGGCGGCGCGGCGGGCGCTCGCTTGCGGGCCGCGCTCTCATAGTGAGTGTGTCCCTTACCCGTCAGTCCGTGCGCCGAGCTGCCCCGCTCGCTGCGCGGGCGGCGGCGCGGCGGGCGCTCGCTTGCGGGCCGCGCTCTCATAGTGAGTGTGTCCCTTACCCGTCAGTCCGTGCGCCGAGCTGCCCCGCTCGCTGCGCGGGCGGCGGCGCGGCGGGCGCTCGCTTGCGGGCCGCGCTCTCATAGTGAGTGTGTCCCTTACCCGTCAGTCCGTGCGCCGAGCTGCCCCGCTCGCTGCGCGGGCGGCGGCGCGGCGGGCGCTCGCTTGCGGGCCGCGCTCTCATAGTGAGTGTGTCCCTTACCCGTCAGTCCGTGCGCCGAGCTGCCCCGCTCGCTGCGCGGGCGGCGGCGCGGCGGGCGCTCGCTTGCGGGCCGCGCTCTCATAGTGAGTGTGTCCCTTACCCGTCAGTCCGTGCGCCGAGCTGCCCCGCTCGCTGCGCGGGCGGCGGCGCGGCGGGCGCTCGCTTGCGGGCCGCGCTCTCATAGTGAGTGTGTCCCTTACCCGTCAGTCCGTGCGCCGAGCTGCCCCGCTCGCTGCGCGGGCGGCGGCGCGGCGGGCGCTCGCTTGCGGGCCGCGCTCTCATAGTGAGTGTGTCCCTTACCCGTCAGTCCGTGCGCCGAGCTGCCCCGCTCGCTGCGCGGGCGGCGGCGCGGCGGGCGCTCGCTTGCGGGCCGCGCTCTCATAGTGAGTGTGTCCCTTACCCGTCAGTCCGTGCGCCGAGCTGCCCCGCTCGCTGCGCGGGCGGCGGCGCGGCGGGCGCTCGCTTGCGGGCCGCGCTCTCATAGTGAGTGTGTCCCTTACCCGTCAGTCCGTGCGCCGAGCTGCCCCGCTCGCTGCGCGGGCGGCGGCGCGGCGGGCGCTCGCTTGCGGGCCGCGCTCTCATAGTGAGTGTGTCCCTTACCCGTCAGTCCGTGCGCCGAGCTGCCCCGCTCGCTGCGCGGGCGGCGGCGCGGCGGGCGCTCGCTTGCGGGCCGCGCTCTCATAGTGAGTGTGTCCCTTACCCGTCAGTCCGTGCGCCGAGCTGCCCCGCTCGCTGCGCGGGCGGCGGCGCGGCGGGCGCTCGCTTGCGGGCCGCGCTCTCATAGTGAGTGTGTCCCTTACCCGTCAGTCCGTGCGCCGAGCTGCCCCGCTCGCTGCGCGGGCGGCGGCGCGGCGGGCGCTCGCTTGCGGGCCGCGCTCTCATAGTGAGTGTGTCCCTTACCCGTCAGTCCGTGCGCCGAGCTGCCCCGCTCGCTGCGCGGGCGGCGGCGCGGCGGGCGCTCGCTTGCGGGCCGCGCTCTCATAGTGAGTGTGTCCCTTACCCGTCAGTCCGTGCGCCGAGCTGCCCCGCTCGCTGCGCGGGCGGCGGCGCGGCGGGCGCTCGCTTGCGGGCCGCGCTCTCATAGTGAGTGTGTCCCTTACCCGTCAGTCCGTGCGCCGAGCTGCCCCGCTCGCTGCGCGGGCGGCGGCGCGGCGGGCGCTCGCTTGCGGGCCGCGCTCTCATAGTGAGTGTGTCCCTTACCCGTCAGTCCGTGCGCCGAGCTGCCCCGCTCGCTGCGCGGGCGGCGGCGCGGCGGGCGCTCGCTTGCGGGCCGCGCTCTCATAGTGAGTGTGTCCCTTACCCGTCAGTCCGTGCGCCGAGCTGCCCCGCTCGCTGCGCGGGCGGCGGCGCGGCGGGCGCTCGCTTGCGGGCCGCGCTCTCATAGTGAGTGTGTCCCTTACCCGTCAGTCCGTGCGCCGAGCTGCCCCGCTCGCTGCGCGGGCGGCGGCGCGGCGGGCGCTCGCTTGCGGGCCGCGCTCTCATAGTGAGTGTGTCCCTTACCCGTCAGTCCGTGCGCCGAGCTGCCCCGCTCGCTGCGCGGGCGGCGGCGCGGCGGGCGCTCGCTTGCGGGCCGCGCTCTCATAGTGAGTGTGTCCCTTACCCGTCAGTCCGTGCGCCGAGCTGCCCCGCTCGCTGCGCGGGCGGCGGCGCGGCGGGCGCTCGCTTGCGGGCCGCGCTCTCATAGTGAGTGTGTCCCTTACCCGTCAGTCCGTGCGCCGAGCTGCCCCGCTCGCTGCGCGGGCGGCGGCGCGGCGGGCGCTCGCTTGCGGGCCGCGCTCTCATAGTGAGTGTGTCCCTTACCCGTCAGTCCGTGCGCCGAGCTGCCCCGCTCGCTGCGCGGGCGGCGGCGCGGCGGGCGCTCGCTTGCGGGCCGCGCTCTCATAGTGAGTGTGTCCCTTACCCGTCAGTCCGTGCGCCGAGCTGCCCCGCTCGCTGCGCGGGCGGCGGCGCGGCGGGCGCTCGCTTGCGGGCCGCGCTCTCGCGCCGGTACTGCTGCAGCTCGGGCGCGTCGCCCGCCGCCGCCGGCAGCTCGCCGCAGTCGCGCAGCAGCCCGCGCCCGTCCACGAACACCAGGTGCGCTCGGGAACACAGCTCTGTGAACTGTACACACACGATACACTACAATGTATTCACTTATTTATTATAGTATTTAGACAAAGCCCGCCTCGCTAGTCAGGAAGGTCAGTTAGATTGAGATCTAAGTATATGCCTGTCAAGAGAACAAAGTCATTTAAAACCCGTGTTTAAAACTATCAGAGTCCTTTGCTAGTCTTGGAATGCGAGTATACACAACAAGAACTTACATCTCTCTCCGTGGTGGGCTGTTCCCGCAGCCAGGCCAGTGCCGCATCAGCGACAGTGAGCGGCGCCTCGTCCCCGCCCGAGCCCGCGCTCTCCCGCATCACCTCGATGCGGATCTGTGGCAAGGTGGCGAGCGCACCGCACGAACATAGCTCGTCGAACTGAAACAAATACACACAAATTACTAATAAGCCTTGTCTGCTGTGTGATTTTGTATAATACGAGATCATGACTCATTCAGCTACCTACTTTTTATAACTCTCGTGTCATGAGAATAGACAAAAACAGAGTAGAAGGGAAACTTCGCTCCAAACGCACTCAAGGTCACGATATTAGCCTAAGCGATTCTGCACGTTAAACGTGCAGTGGGCGGGCCCGTTCAGTAGGGCTGTCACAGCCGGCAACGCCGCACTCGGATTTTAATATTTGTGTAGGTTAGGTACCTACCTCTATAATATGGCGTCACGATCAAGTTATTGTGGTGTGATCGGTTGTAACAATAACTCAAAAACGAAGACAAATTTAAGTTTTTTTAGATTGAAAAAAGATAATGATAATACATACCCTATGTAAGTAATATTTTCTAAATATTATTGTTTTTGTAGGTTCTTATCTAACTAATTAGGTACGTACCTAATCAAAGGAACGTGAACATTGGTCGTTGACCTTTTCTCACTCGCTTCGTCTTGCGACGCGACGGCGCGGCGGGGCGCGGTACAGTGCAGTAGCAACCCTGGCAAAACGCCTGGACGACAGAGCGGCGTAACAAGGTGAAGGGGGAAGTAGGTATATAAATGTCGGCGTTTGGGACTAGATCAAAGAAGAGTCGCTTCTAGTTATTATTTATTCTTATGCTCGTGTTTTCAGACTTTGCTATCACCGCCCTTTTCAAAAAACCAGCAAAACCAATTCAAAGTTTTGGTGCAAGTGGACCAAAATATCGAGTTAAATAACTCTTTCCGACATTCGCTCGCCGTGCTGCGACTCCCCCTCCGCTGCCCCTCCTGAAGCCCCCGAAATCGCATCGCGATGCTAAACCATATACAGTCTTATAGGCCACATTGTTGAGCCCGACCCCTACTTTCACTGTACTGATGAGGTGTTTATAATAAAACAACTTGAACTCTCGGAGTGGACTGAATTTTATTTAAAATATGAAATGACCCTATCTAAATCCGTGCGTTCTCGTCAGCGCGAGTCAGAGCTCGTCACTTTTTACTAGCGACATCTCGCTTCAAAATAAAGGTACTACAATGCTAACGGCCTACTAGACTGAACATTAGTAATAGCGACATCTAGTGCTATGCTACTAGACTAAACACACATACATAAACACATAGGCACAGAGTACAATAAAAAATCTAAAACTAAATATTCATTCATTAATTCAAGAATAAAAAATAAAGCAATGGTTTTTAACCAGTCCAGATTTTAGTACAGGAAACTAGTACTTACATTATCAGCAATATATTTATCCAAGACCTGCAGCTGCTCAGTGGTAAGCCCGGGCAGCGCGCGCACGGCGAGACAGTCCTGCGGCTGTAGCCGTCGCAGCAGCCTCTCGGCGAGGTGCGCGCGCGCCGCCTCCAGCCGCAGCCGCCAGGCCGCGCGGTACAGCCGCCGCGCCTCCAGTGCGTCGCGGACCACCAGTCGCCCGGTGTACGCGTACTCGACTAGAGCGCGTAGGGCTTCGCCCTCCACTTCCTAAGAATATAATTATAGTTAAATAAACAGGAAACTTAAATTGAAAGTGCTTTTGTTCCTTTGGATCTTACAGGTGTCTTGGACTGTAAGTAATACAGTGCTCGTTTTGTCTTTTGTTCACATCAATCTTTTTTAAAACATAACCTTAACCTTAAAACAACACTACCTAAAATTAGACTTATACCTACCTGTTTCAAGAAAACTTGTAAAACTAAGGCAATCGAAGTAATTTCAGTATTTTGCTATAAAATATTACTATGCAAGCAACGCTGATTTCAATTTACTTCTCGGGTAGTAGAACACAGCAAAATTATAATCACTAGGTACATAGTATAAAATAAAGTCGCTTCGCGCTGTCTGTTTTTCTGTCTCTATGAATGCTTAGATGTTTAAAACTACTATGATTTTGATTGTATGGGAACTTTGATTGGATTTTGATGCGGTTTTTGAAGGTTTGTATGTACAATAATACATCCGAGCGAAGCCGAGGCGGATCGGTAGACAATGAATAGAAACAAGTTAAAATACATTCACATGTATTTGGATATGTTCATGGTTGTGTTATATTATTATGTAGGTATGTTATGCATTACAAAATACAAATAGAATCTGAAGAATTTTTTACTTTTTTTTGTTTCGTTTCTATTATCTATACATATAGTTTTTTCAATCTATAAAATTATCTCAAACCATACTATTTTATTTAGTTTTTATGCAATCTTTAATAGGATCTATTTTTATAGTTCAGGATGATTGTACCACAATAATCTTGATCAGTCCGACTTGATAATGCATTATCAATCCTACCGCAAGAGTCAGAAGGTTTTTAAATAAATGATAAATTTATTTATCAACAGTTCACTGGCATGAGTTGTACATTCGCATTATTGTTTGACAATCTTATCTTTGGACATAGTTTTTGGAAAATTGCCCTCTTTTCATGGAAAGTAAAGTAAGCTTGCTTTGATAAGTAGTAATAGAGTTTGGATTGTTGCTAGTGCTATTTACTATGTAGGAAATACATTAAATTAATAAGTGAGTATCTGGCTCAGCGCATCAGCATTGCCATACAGCGTGGTAATGCAGCCAGTGTCTTGGGGATGCACAGACTGATATTGATATGGATCAATTGAGCTACCTCTAGACATTTTGCAACCGTCTGCAGTTAGCTTAATTATTTCAATTGTATATAAATACTTATTTGAATTTGTTTCTATTCCTTGATGTAATTTTCTTTATTAATAAGGAATACATTAAAATATTATGTTAATAAATTCGCATCCCTTTATTGATGTCTTTGTCAATCATCCGGTATCTATGTATCTGCGGCTATGACTATATTTTTGTCTGTCTTTCCATATATTTTTGTCTAGCTTTCCATCTGCCTTATCTATATCTAAAATAGTCTTTAATGTGTGTTTCTTTCTGTATTTATGTCTCTATGTATGTCTGTCATTCTCGGGGCAAAGGTTTGCCTACGAGGTTGCGGATTCGATTCCCGCCTTTGGACAAATATTTGTATCTATCTATCTAATATAACAAATACCTTTAAATATTAATTGTTCTATGTTTAATTAAAAATATCCATGTAAGTTATTGTATTAGGTATATCAGTTATCTAGGATCCATAGCTTGGGGCTAGATGATGCTGTGTCCAGAATTATTATTTTTTTATTCATCATGATCATCAATTCATCACCGTCAGCCTATATTCCACTGCTGGACATAGGCCTCCCCTAATGAGCGCCATAGCGCCCTGTCTTCAGTTTGCTGCATCCAGCATCTGCCACCTTTCGCAGATCACCATCCCACCTAGCTGGAGGGCGTCCTACACTCCGTTTTCCAAGTCGCAGTCTCCACTCACGAACACGTATACCACAACGGCTTTTTATAATTATTTCTATACACCACTAGCACCACGTCGTAGTGCTGACGAGACTTGTACGTCACATGCACTGCACTCACCTGCACGGGGTAAGGCGCGCCGGGCGGCGAGGCGGGGGCTAGCGCCTCCAGCAGGTAGGGCGAGGCGGCGGCCAGCACGGCCCGGTGCGCCGGCACCTCGGCGCCGCCCGCCACTAGCACCACGTCGTAGTGCTGACGAGACTTGTACGTCACATGCACTGCACTCACCTGCACGGGGTAAGGCGCGCCGGGCGGCGAGGCGGGGGCTAGCGCCTCCAGCAGGTAGGGCGAGGCGGCGGCCAGCACGGCCCGGTGCGCCGGCACCTCGGCGCCGCCCGCCACTAGCACCACGTCGTAGTGCTGACGAGACTTGTACGTCACATGCACTGCACTCACCTGCACGGGGTAAGGCGCGCCGGGCGGCGAGGCGGGGGCTAGCGCCTCCAGCAGGTAGGGCGAGGCGGCGGCCAGCACGGCCCGGTGCGCCGGCACCTCGGCGCCGCCCGCCACTAGCACCACGTCGTAGTGCTGACGAGACTTGTACGTCACATGCACTGCACTCACCTGCACGGGGTAAGGCGCGCCGGGCGGCGAGGCGGGGGCTAGCGCCTCCAGCAGGTAGGGCGAGGCGGCGGCCAGCACGGCCCGGTGCGCCGGCACCTCGGCGCCGCCCGCCACTAGCACCACGTCGTAGTGCTGACGAGACTTGTACGTCACATGCACTGCACTCACCTGCACGGGGTAAGGCGCGCCGGGCGGCGAGGCGGGGGCTAGCGCCTCCAGCAGGTAGGGCGAGGCGGCGGCCAGCACGGCCCGGTGCGCCGGCACCTCGGCGCCGCCCGCCACTAGCACCACGTCGTAGTGCTGACGAGACTTGTACGTCACATGCACTGCACTCACCTGCACGGGGTAAGGCGCGCCGGGCGGCGAGGCGGGGGCTAGCGCCTCCAGCAGGTAGGGCGAGGCGGCGGCCAGCACGGCCCGGTGCGCCGGCACCTCGGCGCCGCCCGCCACTAGCACCACGTCGTAGTGCTGACGAGACTTGTACGTCACATGCACTGCACTCACCTGCACGGGGTAAGGCGCGCCGGGCGGCGAGGCGGGGGCTAGCGCCTCCAGCAGGTAGGGCGAGGCGGCGGCCAGCACGGCCCGGTGCGCCGGCACCTCGGCGCCGCCCGCCACTAGCACCACGTCGTAGTGCTGACGAGACTTGTACGTCACATGCACTGCACTCACCTGCACGGGGTAAGGCGCGCCGGGCGGCGAGGCGGGGGCTAGCGCCTCCAGCAGGTAGGGCGAGGCGGCGGCCAGCACGGCCCGGTGCGCCGGCACCTCGGCGCCGCCCGCCACTAGCACCACGTCGTAGTGCTGACGAGACTTGTACGTCACATGCACTGCACTCACCTGCACGGGGTAAGGCGCGCCGGGCGGCGAGGCGGGGGCTAGCGCCTCCAGCAGGTAGGGCGAGGCGGCGGCCAGCACGGCCCGGTGCGCCGGCACCTCGGCGCCGCCCGCCACTAGCACCACGTCGTAGTGCTGACGAGACTTGTACGTCACATGCACTGCACTCACCTGCACGGGGTAAGGCGCGCCGGGCGGCGAGGCGGGGGCTAGCGCCTCCAGCAGGTAGGGCGAGGCGGCGGCCAGCACGGCCCGGTGCGCCGGCACCTCGGCGCCGCCCGCCACTAGCACCACGTCGTAGTGCTGACGAGACTTGTACGTCACATGCACTGCACTCACCTGCACGGGGTAAGGCGCGCCGGGCGGCGAGGCGGGGGCTAGCGCCTCCAGCAGGTAGGGCGAGGCGGCGGCCAGCACGGCCCGGTGCGCCGGCACCTCGGCGCCGCCCGCCACTAGCACCACGTCGTAGTGCTGACGAGACTTGTACGTCACATGCACTGCACTCACCTGCACGGGGTAAGGCGCGCCGGGCGGCGAGGCGGGGGCTAGCGCCTCCAGCAGGTAGGGCGAGGCGGCGGCCAGCACGGCCCGGTGCGCCGGCACCTCGGCGCCGCCCGCCACTAGCACCACGTCGTAGTGCTGACGAGACTTGTACGTCACATGCACTGCACTCACCTGCACGGGGTAAGGCGCGCCGGGCGGCGAGGCGGGGGCTAGCGCCTCCAGCAGGTAGGGCGAGGCGGCGGCCAGCACGGCCCGGTGCGCCGGCACCTCGGCGCCGCCCGCCACTAGCACCACGTCGTAGTGCTGACGAGACTTGTACGTCACATGCACTGCACTCACCTGCACGGGGTAAGGCGCGCCGGGCGGCGAGGCGGGGGCTAGCGCCTCCAGCAGGTAGGGCGAGGCGGCGGCCAGCACGGCCCGGTGCGCCGGCACCTCGGCGCCGCCCGCCACTAGCACCACGTCGTAGTGCTGACGAGACTTGTACGTCACATGCACTGCACTCACCTGCACGGGGTAAGGCGCGCCGGGCGGCGAGGCGGGGGCTAGCGCCTCCAGCAGGTAGGGCGAGGCGGCGGCCAGCACGGCCCGGTGCGCCGGCACCTCGGCGCCGCCCGCCACTAGCACCACGTCGTAGTGCTGACGAGACTTGTACGTCACATGCACTGCACTCACCTGCACGGGGTAAGGCGCGCCGGGCGGCGAGGCGGGGGCTAGCGCCTCCAGCAGGTAGGGCGAGGCGGCGGCCAGCACGGCCCGGTGCGCCGGCACCTCGGCGCCGCCCGCCACTAGCACCACGTCGTAGTGCTGACGAGACTTGTACGTCACATGCACTGCACTCACCTGCACGGGGTAAGGCGCGCCGGGCGGCGAGGCGGGGGCTAGCGCCTCCAGCAGGTAGGGCGAGGCGGCGGCCAGCACGGCCCGGTGCGCCGGCACCTCGGCGCCGCCCGCCACTAGCACCACGTCGTAGTGCTGACGAGACTTGTACGTCACATGCACTGCACTCACCTGCACGGGGTAAGGCGCGCCGGGCGGCGAGGCGGGGGCTAGCGCCTCCAGCAGGTAGGGCGAGGCGGCGGCCAGCACGGCCCGGTGCGCCGGCACCTCGGCGCCGCCCGCCACTAGCACCACGTCGTAGTGCTGACGAGACTTGTACGTCACATGCACTGCACTCACCTGCACGGGGTAAGGCGCGCCGGGCGGCGAGGCGGGGGCTAGCGCCTCCAGCAGGTAGGGCGAGGCGGCGGCCAGCACGGCCCGGTGCGCCGGCACCTCGGCGCCGCCCGCCACTAGCACCACGTCGTAGTGCTGACGAGACTTGCGCAGCGCGTTTAGGGCTCCGAGAGCCCGCGCGGGCGCTCCCACGTCCACGAGGGATAGGTCTTCTGTCTCGCCGTCCGCTTCGCCCTCGCTGCCTTCCGAGTCACAACCATCTGGAAATTTTAAAGTATATCTTAGATATAAAATACTGTTATTGCATCATCGCACTTACTTACTTTTGAAATTGAATGTTTGATAAATGTTTTGTCCCTTTGTTTTTTTTTAATTGTTGCGATTATGTAATTGTATATGTGTGTGTCTGTGGAAACAAATAATATTTTTAACTATCTATCTATCTATCGCTTAAAAAATAGGTAGTACATAATTGAACATTATTAAAGAGATAAGCAATGGAATATATTCGCTTTATCGCGATTATATGTCAGCGATTTATATGTCAATTGAAGTTGTAATTATTGTATTTGTTTGACGTCAAGACAATAATGTATGGAAAGAAGGGAGCTGTCAATTATATCATAGTATGTCCAGCAGTGGACTAATATAGGCTGATGCTGATGACGATTATAGTATATCAATCAGCTTTATCAGAAAGTTTCAACAGATACCCATGGATATCTTACTTTTATAATAAACTAGCGACCCGCCCCGGCTTCGCACGGTTTTATTATACATATAAACCTTCCTCTTGAATCACTTTATCTATTAAAAAAACCACATCAAAATCCGTTGCGTAGTTTTAAAGATTTAAGCATACAAAGGGATATTGGGACAGAGAAAGCGACTTTGTTTTATCCTGTTTAGTGATGTTGAACTCTTTGTGAATGTTTGTTATAAATTATCTCATCTCAGTAACTATTTAAATTAAATTTGGGAACTTAGATAGTTTAGGACCTAGAATAACATATCACAGGATAGAAACAAATCAATCGCTCCCTGAGCCGGCTCTAAATGCAAAAAACCCGAATCTAATCACATCACAGAATCAAACGTCTTCTCAGTCTTTGACACCCATATTGTTCTCTATTTGACAAATAAATTTAAACGCGGGCGGAGCCGCGGGGCACAGCCTGTTTGTTTATAATGTGTTCTGTTCGCATAAGTTTAAAAAACTTTAATTATATTTTGTTAGGAAAAGAATACATGCACTTCAATAATATTGACTTTTACAGGCTTGGTTTGCTAATTACGATAAAACTGATACGTCTAAGATAACGAGTTGTTTATACTGGCACGTGACGGGCGAAACGCTGTTATTACAATATGGTTTCGCTCGTGCATTCGTACTATAGGTTCGTAGATATACACAACTACATACCTAGGTACTTCAATCTAGAAGGCTGATTTTCATATAAAACATGCTAGCTAAATCTAAACTCGCTTACTGCAGAGAAACTATACAGTAAAGAATAAAATATAAACATGTTTTTACAAATGAAGAATGAATTTCGACAAAAAGGACTAGACAAGTGCGCAGAACACATAATAGTGCACAAGTGCGACCAACCAAACACACTCTATTCTCTAACTCTCGTAATTTTTGCGACGGTAAATGTTTCGACCGGGAGATGTCAGGTAAATTAAATGAAAGAATGGCTAGCAATATATGGTTATAGCCCACAAAAGTTTGGAGGCCTATACCCAGCAAAAGGTGAAGTCGGGTTGCGAATGATGATGATGATTGCTAATAGCGAGGCATTATTAACGATTTTCATAAATTCTTATTTACGCTTTTGCATACTATCAGATTGTTTTGTCGGTAACTTAGTTTCATTTCTAATTTAATGTATGTAAGCCGTAATAAAAACTAGTAGCCCACAGCCTGCCATAACTTATCGTGTCATGGACTTATAAATTAGCATTATCCTCAAAGCCAGTGTAAACTTATAAAGCGCTTGAAGTCGCTAAATATTTTCTTGGTGAAACGTGAACCACCTCAATAATAAGTAGGTATGTTTTAGCACTAAGTTAGTAATTCAAAACGGAAACATATTACATATTGTGCGAAATGTATGATATAAAAAGGGATGCTGGACCGGTCGCGCGCGAAATTCAAAATTTTTCTTTTTTTTTAATGTCTGCGTTCTAAGTAATGCTGTGATAGTAATGCTAGATGTAAACCATTTGCTATGAATCCTAGCATGGGTTCAAAGCAAACCCTTATCTATGTCGATTTAATCATCATTTATAGTGTAGGTATAAAGGCTTGAGCACACCAAAAGCAGGGCAGGCGCAGCTCCATAGCAGGGCAGGTCAGTTGCGCCGCGGTTGACGTCACACCAGAAACATGAGCAGTCAGAAAGCAGTTTAAAGGCGGTCCCTGCTTTATAACCGCGCTATGTGTGTCGTATCGATCGCCACACTCAGTACTCTGCAAGATGTTGAATGGTTCGGTCGGACGAAGAGGAGCTATTGTTGCTTCTAGTTTTAGGTAAAAAAAGAAGAATATTTCATCACGATATAAATAAAAAAAGAGAAGAACATGGGGAGTATCATCGCCTATGCCGGGAATTAGAATCTTTTGAAAATCGTTTCTATACTTATTTTCGGATGTCGAAGAGTTCCTTTGAAGAATTGCATGAGTTGATACGACTGAAAATTTTATTATAAAAACTGATACAAACTACTGAGACAAACTACCATCTCTTCAAGAGAGCGGCTGGCAATTTCATCATCATCATCATCATCAGCCTATATTAGTCCACTGCTGGACATAGGCCTCCCCTAATGAGCGCCATAGCGCCCTGTCTTCAGCTTGACGCATCCAGCATCTGCCAGCAGTCCTTCGCAGATCGTCATCCCACCTGGCCGGAGGCAATTTGTTTGCGGTCATTTCTTGAGCTATCTTCACCCATAGTCGCATCTTGTAAACCGTAGGTATTTCTATAATATTTGTCCTTTAAATCTAAATTTAAATTTTAAATCATAAACATTTATATTTTCTCACCAACTCTATCAATTTTTCATTTGGTTCCATGATAAATTTGTAAAAATATACAACCGTTTGGAAACTGCACTGCGTCTGTCCCGCTCAACTGCTCTGGTGTGACTAGTCACAAGTCAGTTGTAGTAATACAACGTGTGCTCGCTCACTGCGGCGGCCCCGCGCATGCGCTGCCACCGCCCCGCGCCTCCGCTGCTCCCGTCCAAGTGTTTTGTCAAAGAGCAGCGCGTGCGCGTCGCAGTGGCGGAGCAGGTAGGCTCAGCAGGCCCGCGTTTGTTCAGTGTGTCATCCCTCATATAACTACATTATTTACTAACGTAGACGCACTGCTACCGCACTGCAACTGCTTTTGGTGTGCCCAAGCCTTAAGGTACCTACTATGTTTGATTTAAGTAACAAATATTAAACATGTCAATAGACTCCAAAATGACTTGTGATTAGTTGTAATTGAGTTTTTAACACGGTTTTATAGCAAATGGCTTAGAATTTTCGTAAAATTTCCTCCTAGTTAGATAGATTAGTTACTTTTAAACGCAGGAAAAACAACAATCTAGGTAAATAAAATACTTCATGTCTGGTGAGGATCCCCCTTACTAGATCTAAGCGGTATTCATATTACTACTAATAGTAATCTTAAATGGACATTTTTATAGCCAATCCTACAGGACAGTGTGTAGTTGCTGCTACCGCTAAGGTTTAGGAATGCTTTCTTCTGTTTTCCGGCCAACAACAACCTGCTTATTTCAAGATATAGCTAATATAGATAGCAGATCTGCGAAAGACTGCTGGCAGATGCTGGATGCGTTAGGCTGAAGACAGGGCGCTATGGCACTCATTAAGGGAGGCCTATGTCTAGCAGTGGACTAATATAGGTTGACGATAATTGTAACTAAATAGGTGTCTTCTAGACCTTCGTGATACTGATACGTCATATTGTAACTTACCATCAGGTAACGATTGTGATTGGCCAAATGAAGATAAAAATATTATAATATCGGAGTTCATCCATTTATATATTTTATACATGTTTCATAGATATGAAATACTTGCAGAAGTAGTTGCAATTAAAACTGTAAATGTTATTATTTAAACATTTTATGGATTCCTATAACTTTTTATGGAATGCAAAACACTGCTGATACTCGAATGAATGTCTAGTATGTAGCTACCAGCCTTTGACATAAGCCGGTACAGGATGGATTTTTAAGACGGGACATTATAACCGTTATTACGAGTAGTTAGGTAGTTAAAAACGTTCCTAAGAAACCATAAATTTGCTGTTTAATATTTTAGTTTAGGCATATTTAAATACCACAAGCGAAAACTGTTAAGCTTTAGTTTTAACCACCATTGTTGTATTCACATAAGTATATTTAAGCTGTTTGTTTTCCATCTAATATAAAATAAAATAAAATAAATAATAGGGTAGGAAACCATAAAAAATCCATAAGTTTTTTGAGATTTTCTGAACTGCTTGTACAGATTTTGGAAAAAATTATACATCCAGCAAAAAATTTACACAAACCTTTTTATACCTAATTACTCCGATATAATTCAATCCGAAAACACGATTAGGTAGAATTTGGCACAGCACACAAGACGCGCCTCAAAGTCGCGGTTGTGTGGTGGAAGCTTTATCTACGTACCTACCCATCATAGCAGCACGCACTATCTGGAGTTTCTTAAATCTAAGGATTCTACGTGACGATTTTATGACAATACCATACCATAATAAAGTGATTGGTTAGAAGTAAAGATGGAACGTAGGTACTTGATCTTAGGTTAGAGGAATGGGATCTTAGGTCGCCCTATTGTTTAGAACCTTGATGAAGTGAATCACTAGTGGTCGCCGTGGTCGGAGACACGCGATGCCGTGACCTATGGAGATCGCTGGCGACGTGCCTAGTACAATAACCTAATTGAAGACATGGCAATGAGAATAAGGATTTTTTATTCTTTTTTTGTACTGATCTGATATATTCCTTTTAAACGATATTAACCTTCTTGAAAAAATGGAGAAGGTTCTATGTTCGGATGTACTTAGGTAGGTAGGTAATAATGTCTGAATTGTCAAAAATGTTTCATCAGTAAATCAATATCTTTATTTCTTTAGGCTTACAAAATAAGCACTTAGACAAGTCAAATTTAATACTAAAGTTACATAAGTATCAAAATAGTATAAGAAATAAAGTGATAGTTAATTGATATTTAGTTCGCTTCAATCTTTTATCCACTAGTGGAAGAAGCAAAGTAGTTTTATACTAACACTAGCAACCCGCCCCGGCTTCGCATGTTTGTACTACTTATACATATAAACCTTACTCTTGAATCACTCTATCTATTAAAAAACCGCAACAAAATCCGTTACGTAGGTTTAAAGATCTAAGCATGCATAGGGACAGACAGACAACGGGAAGTGACTTTGTTTTATACTATGTAGTGATGCGACTTTAAATTTCATACATAGGTACTTATAACTAGTTTACTCAAAAACTATGGGCAGAAATTGAACGATTTCCAATCGGTTAAAAAATAAGAAAGACATTTAAATTTATCTTTAGAAAAGAGTGAGGTATTGTTAAGACATCGTCTTTTAAACCAATTACCATAATTCGAAGTCATAAACGACAAAGTCGCATCGCCATTTCCAAAAACAAGTAATACTTACAAAGCAAGCAATATTACAATTATAACAAACCAATTTAACGTACAAATAATAATGGACTGAAGTTTTTACGTTCAGTTTTTGTTGAATCGATCTTTGTCGTAACTAACAATGGCGGTGGTTACCGCGAGCTGTAAACAAAATGTCTTCTGAAGCTTGCAGAGTATAATATTGGATATTTTATTGGAAATCAGAACAAATGTATAAATGACGACCGATGTAGCGCAGTGGGCGAATACCTACGACACAGGTTGCGAGTTCGATTCTCACTTTGGGATAAATGTTGGTACGATCTTCAAATATTTGTTCTGGGGTTCTGATTGTTGTCTATGTAGGTATAATAAAAAAATATCTATCTATGTTATGTATTGTATTAAGTTTATCAGTCATCTAGGTAGTACCCATAACACAAGCTCTGCTTAGCTTGGGGCTAGATGATGCTGTGTGGATTGTCCAGCATTAGGTACTTACTTATACTTCGGTGGAGCTTGTGGAAAATGGGTTTGAGAATGACTGTTTCTGTGTCCCCAGTAGGCAAACTGTGAGCGGCCGACTGAGTGAGCCGCAAATTTGTGGCGTACAGCTACAAACTCAGATCAGTTTGCGTGCGTATCGCAAGCACTGGAACCTGCGAGTCGGCCGCTAACTGAGACAGTCGGCGAACGTAACGCTGCAAACTGCGTACAGTGAGCGCAAACTAGCAAACTGTGGACACTCAATTTAAAATATATGGAAGAACGTACTGAACTGATACGCCGCAAACTCAGTCGGCTGCTCACCGTTTGCCTACTAGGGACACAGCCTTAAGGTTGTTACCATCTGTAGGGGCATTTTAATTCATTCGATTCTTTTCCGTAAAGGAAATGTCAAATTCGCCGTTCGAATTCGAACGGGCATTGAAACCGCGAGGCGCTGCTAGTATATAATAATGACAAGCAATTGAATAGATTCGGCTGCGGACCGCCGAGCCCTGGTCGTAATTGGCTCAATTGGCCATCGGTTCCTGGAGGCAAGGAGTACAGTGCGAGATTGTGGCTTGCAAATTAGAATCTGAACTTGTAGGTTATGAATGGAACTATTGAAAGCAAAATAGTAAGGGAAGCAGGCCCGGATTAGCGCCTAGGCCCACAAGGCCCGGGCCTAGGGGCCCTGCAAGCCTAGGGGCCCTCATGCCGGAAAATTCATACCCCTAAAGTCTGGTTTGCCCGAAATATTAAAAAATATATTTAAATTTACAAATTATAATTCAATAGTAGGTATAAATAAAAATGCATTATACATCGAATCGCCCTCTTCTCGTTGTACCTATCTGTTTGATATTTTACTTTCGTATTTTATTAAACAAACAGTATTTGCAAGTCACCAAAACATATTCAGTATACTAGTTAGCTCAATGGTTTCAATTGTAAATACTAGTTGTAATTTTTCTATTCCTTGCTTGTAATTTTCGTTGTTAATAAAGATTTAATTTATTAAAGTATACTAGAGCTAGTTTCCAAAGAGATACAATCCATACTAGCTATTGAAATTGTTGTCTTTATTGCTCGAATAATAAGGTCTCCTGCATTAAATAAATTTGTATTTACAAATTTAACGCGAGATGTCAAGTCAACTGAAGCACAAATGCTAGTTGTCTATCTCGAAATTGATAAAACTCCAGCACCAGCACCCAATAAGACTGAATTTAGTCAATCGATTTTTTTTACTCCGGTACTTAAAATGAAGAATCAATTATGGAAACAGCTTTATTTCCGCCTGCGGCTTCGCTTTTGTAGACTATACTTTTTGTCCTGCACTTCAATCTAATAGAAATAAGTACAACTGTGTAAGTTTCAAGCGAATCGAACAATAAATTCTCAATATTTCAACACCAATTTTATCCTTTTTGGGTTTTTTGAAAATTCCTAAAATAGTAAGTATATATTTTATTTTATGGTTCGGTATATCAGGAGTCAGGACATACTGCATTTAAGCATTGTACATTAAAAAGTCACAGCCATATAAATACAGAGCCAAACAACGAATCTCAAACTTTAATAATCCCTTTTACCCCATTGTCAGGTGTTTTTTGAAAAATCCTGAAACAAGTGTTCAATAATTTTATATTTTTTGTATTTTCGGTGAATTCATAAAAAAGGCCACTTGGTTAAGAAGTTACATAAAGCACCAAAAAAACTACAACCGTTTTCACCCCCTTAGTGGTATTTCCAATAATACTTTCTTTTGGTGTAGTATAAATGGTATAGGCTAAGTGTTGTCTCCTAAATTTTTATTGAATCCACTGAATTGAATTGAGATAAGAAAGATAAACGTCATCTGTAAGTAGGTATTTAACTAAAATTTTATTGTAATTTCAATTTGGCAAATGGGTTTTGTGTCTGAAATAAAGATTATTATTTGTATTATTAATATCGAATGTTATGTCTATATTGACGTTTTCTTTATTAATATAATATGAATAGTCAATAAATATGTAAAAAATAAATCTAAATAATTCGCTCATTTTCTACACCATAAAGGCCTCGTTAATACATATATGTTTAGTCAATAAATATGTAAATAAAAATTATTCAACTCGCCCATTTTCTACACCATAAAGGCCTCGAGGAGGGGGCCCCAGAGCAGTAACTAAAATAAAAAGTACTTGGTCGGCTGTGGAAGAGGGTACAAATATTGTAAGGCAGGGGGGCCCTTCCAACACCAAGTGCCTAGGGGCCCTGGATCCCTTAATCCGGGCCTGAAGGGAAGGATACTTGGGATTCCAGACACAATGCTTACTACATGCATTTCTTTCTACCCGCTCACGGAAGAACTGCTTAGTACAAAAATTCTAAATTTAATTTCACAAGAAGAACTGCTTAGACCCCACTGTTTAGCTGTGTGTGTGTTTTTGTTTACTATGTTTCCCGTAGGTTGTTATGTAGTGTGTCTGTGTAGTTTATCTGTTTATAATTGTATGTTTTATTGTAAAGTAGTCTTAGTTACTATTCTTAATTATGTGTGTGTCGTAGGTAGTCTTATAAATAATTTTCTTTCTTTCTTACTAATATTATAAACGCGAATGTTTGTATATATGGATGTTTGTTGCTCTTTCAGGCAAAAACTACTGAACTGACGTAGTTCTAGCTTGGAATAACACATAGTTAGCCAACTTTTCATCACATAAATCAGTTCCCATGAATGTCTTGAAACGTATCTATAGATACTAACGCGTTCGAATCCGCGGGCAAATACTAGTAGTCTACAATCATAATGCAAAATGGAGCAAAACGTACAAAATTGTCAAAAAATAAATCGTATAACTATTTGCCGAGATTCTGCCTGTCAACCACGTGAATTAAAGCTTAAGATAGATATAATGAACGTTTGATTTTAAAATAATTCCTTTGTTAAACGTAATCATCATTATCACTACAATATAGTATAAAGCAAAGTCGCTTTCTCTGTCCCTATGCTTAAATCTTTAAAACTACGCAACGGATTTTGATGCAGTTTTTTTTAATAGATAGTGATTGAAGAGGAAGGTTTATACGTATAAAAGCCGGGGCGGGTCGCTAGTAGTATGATAAAATAAGTGACGGCGCTAATGTAGTGCTGTAGATAATATTTAGCTACCAAAAAAAAGTAGAAATTGGTTCACTTAAGTTCAGACCAACATCCCCAAAAAAGTAGCAATTCTTCCAGTTACGTTCAGACCAACCCTATTTTGCAGTACCTACCTACCTGAGTACCTACCTATCCAGTTCTAACTACTCGGAATCACTAGCGAGTGTCCAGTGATTGTAACCAAACACCATTGCATACCGCGCCAGCTTGTAAAGGGAGAAATAGGTACCTACCACAGTAGGAAGTAAACTGATATCTACTGCCGTCCATTCCCGAACTTGGCATTGACCTACCCTAGGTAATAGATGATAGTTCAATAGTCAGTGGTCAAGGAATCTCTTTCCACATACAAATATCAATCCCGTGAGCCAGCGGTATCGTAAAGCCTTTATTCAGATACCTTGTTGTAACAATAGATAATATTGACTCAAAATTTATTCAAGGTACCCAGAAGTAGATAATTTTTTTTTGATTATCCATTTACATTATTTTATTATGTACCTATCTCATTATAAGTAACCCATGGATGTGAAAAAAGTTTAAACAACAACAGTATACATGTGACCGTTTGGCCAAGTTTGGCAGACCCGGCATAGGCCTCTCCCAAATTCTTTTTGCCTAGCAATCCTTGACTATAAACTTCCCAGCTACAGTTTTTAAAGTTAATAACCAAGAGTTGCTACAATAATAATGTGATTCAACTCAGAATAATAATTTGGAAAATCCTAGAGATGCTCACTTAGCTTAGGTTTAGTACATAGTGTTTAGATTTATCTAATTTTAAGTGAATGATTATGATGATGTTTTTATATGAAATAAAGTTCTTTAAACCTAAAATTAAAATAAGTAGAATCAGGCCCTTGGATAAAACACAGTTTCAATGTCTACAACGGTCCATTATTTTATATATTATTCAAGCACTTTTAATCCAGTGCAGACTCTTTAAAATGTAAAAATTATAAGAAACAAATTGATTGGTTTCAGTTAATCAAACCTCATCCAAGTCATTTATTTATCAAAGTAGCAATATGGCCTTGAAAAGAAGTTCTAAGGAGGTTGTGTACAGTGGAGTATGTAGTAATTTAATTATAAACAAGTTGCCGCTGGCAAGTTATTGCTGATAAGCACTTAAGTGATCCATTCAGAATACAGGCATTTACTTTGATGAAGAAAGAGTTATCAAATGACAACAACTCATTGTATTGGATTATAATCAAAAGATAACTGTATTTTTCTGTAAGGTGCACCGAGGCGATTGCAACTATGGGGTGAATGTGACTAATTGATTTATCTTTCATTCTAACGGTTTTTGATGAGCACACCATTTACTGGTGAACAGAGAAATTAGTGTTAGTCCCAGAAAATAACAGATGGCGCTCCTACCTATGAAACTGTTTGACCGAGAGACTTTTTTCTGAAAGACACCTTTTTGGACAAGTGTTTGTTGACGACCTGCGTGCAAACTTTTATAAAAAAAAATATAAAACGTAGTTTCTGTGCAGTTTCAAAAGAAGAAAAGTAGAAATACTAACCGTAAGTAGCTTTTCCGGTAATAAATATAATCCTACGTCACATATTTCGAATAATATTACAACAGTTACTTTCGCCTCTTTTTTTTGTGTTGCGGGGCGATTGTAGCTATTTTGATAAATTATGGCTAGTTGCAATAGCCCTTATGTTTTTGTATGGAAAATGTGAATCACTAGTGATGTTTAGTGTCGATAGAATAGTATGTCGATATTTTGTAAATAAACTGTGCATTGCGATATTTGTTTTTGCTGCCTTAATCAAATAGGAAAAAGTCTATATATAGTGTATTTTTATTCATATTTTGGTCATATTCTTATTAAAAATAACATTTAAAAAATTTAACCAGTTTTATTTTCCGAATCCATCGTTGCCGGTTACAGTCACATAGGAAAAAGTTATCGATGAATGTAGTCCCAACACTAATTCTATGGAGCGCAGTTGCATTCGCCCCAGAAAAAACGCAAAGCATTTTTTATGCTACATCCTGCGTTTTAGTACTGTTTGAAATCGTTTATGCGTAAATATGGATTCAAGGTTATATAGTTATATAATTCTTAGGTTTAAAGCAATAAGCACAAACAAGTTACACCAAAAAGTCACATTCGCCCCAAAGTGGGGCCAATGTAACTTTATCTGTTTTAACACAGACTGTATTGTAAATATATCTAAAATACACTATTATTCAACGTTATTTTAATGTAAAATATTTCATAGATATATGCTTTACCATATGGATTTACTAGAAATTCAATTTTATCTTACTGGGCGATTATGGCAAAAGGTAAAGTTAAAAATTCAAAGTTGATAGTCGCAATCGCCTCGGTGCACCTTAGCTATAACTTTTAACACACAAATTTAGTTCATCTTAATATTATAATGAATAAATATATTGAATCAAATAGGTATTTGCAAATTTAGCAACAAAAAACTTTTGATAAGCCTACGAAGTAATTTATTCTCTGGCTTTCCTCAATTTGTACTTGCCCTTGATGAATATTCAATCAAATATAAAACTTTGTAAGTAAACAAATCATCTTTGTCTATTTTCCATTGTTTGTACAGACATCAACTATTATGAATATAAAATAGAAGAACCTCAAATGATTTATCAATAGTTTGAAAGTTAAATAAAAGTAACTATTATGTAGCTAGTTCATTCATTAATCTAAGTTGACCATGAGATATATTGAAGGTAGCGTCGCAAATTCTCATGTAAATTATTTTAGCCTTCCAAAGGTCAAGGTACTCACCGTCTCCATTGGTGTAGTGGTCGAGAGGCTTCATGGTGTATCTGCTCCTGCAACAACAGCGTCACTGAGTATGTACCACGAAGACCTAACCGGATTTATTAAAAGGCACGTGTCTTCGAAGGCCATTTCTATGTCACATGGCAGGTATAAACAAACGAAACCAACCTGCAGTCAATAGCCGATCAAAGATAGTACATTCCTTGCTATCTTTATAGTATTATATATCTCTACGCGCTCGCAATTTTGCTATATTCGTAGATACCGCCGCCGCGCCTCGCCCGCAACACGTCCGACCTCGCGAAATTCCGTCTTGTTTTTATTTTGACGTTTTGTTGAGTTCGATTCGATTCGTTCGAACTTTTTTTATCGCTAGTCTGACGTTGACAATAACCACACCGCTCTAGTGACGTTGACATAACATGTTTTTGGACATGGGTACATGGATTATCGTTAGCTGTTGATAGAATGTTGTCAGTTTGTAGACTTCAAGGAACTTAGTAGACCTAAAGACACAGATTACCCCCAATAGATTCCGCATGTAAGACGACAACCGCGCACCACACATATGTGCAAATGCACTGATATAAATCGCCACATCAAAGAACGCCTTCAGAGCCGACCAAGTCTCAGACCCGTGAGCTCCTTTACGTTTTTCTGTTAGAACGCTAATGAAAATTGGTTTTGTGTACACAAAAAGGACAAAATGACTACATGTTCAGTAAAATGGTGTGGAAAATCATCTCGAACTTCAAATTACCAAAAGGACGGAATATCATTTCATCGGTAAGTAAAATAATTTAATTTTACTAGTTGTAGAAGAGCTCATCTTATAATGGTTGATGGCACGTAAAGACGGTCGCTTGTTTCTTTTCCTCATTGCTGTTATTGCATTCGTTGTCCCTTTCCGGCGAAAGCACGTGTAATGATAGTGTTGTGAATTTCACTCCTCTCTAGTCGACGCGACGCGACGTCGATATAAATGTTGGATGACGTAGTAAGTGGGATTCTCTTTCCCGTTTTTTGTATGGAAAGTACTAAAATTAGGAAGTTATGCAGAAACCTAAATGTTGTTTTATTCTTATTAAAGGATATTAAAAAAAATTGGTAAAAGTAAATAAATCAAAATGGAAATGCAGGATTACTAGTACCTAGGTAGGTACTAGGTAGGTCTATCCTACAATACAATATAAAACTATGTACCTACCTACACACAAAAAAATAGTAATTAACATGAAACATAAGAGTATGATGGGCGGTCTTATCGCTTAGAAGCGATTTCTTCCAGACAACCTTTAGATGTATAGAAATTTTATATTTAAGAAAGGTAGGGGTGTAAGTACATAGAATACATAATAATACACTACAGCTAGAAGCTCCTGAAGCTTGTTTGCTACTTCTGAGGCGATTCCGGCGGAGGGAATGGGTTGTGCTGACAATTACAAAATAATAAATAGTAATAAATGAATGTTATTTATGGTGATTTTTTTAACTCTGCAGCTTATCTTGTTTAAGGTTTCCTTCTTGCCCCGAAAAGAAAAAAAAATGGATAGACGCAACCAAACGCGACGGGTGGTTCCCTAATAATACCAGTGTTATTTGCTCAAGACATTTCACCGAAGACAGTTTTCACATAATGAAAAATCGCCGTCGTGTCATGAGTTCTGCTGTGCCAACATTATGCTTACCGATACTGGTATGTTTGCAGATAATAAATAAGTAAAAAATAATGCTGGACAATTCACACAGTATCATCTATTCCCAAGCCGAACCCGCAACCTCCTGCGACAGCGCAGGCGGACCTTCGCCCACCGCGCCACATCTGTCGTCGTTTTTTTCTTTAATATCGGTTTGTTTTTGAATCCGAAATGATACAAATACAAAACAATAATAATTTTACGATTATAATACGAGACTGCAATAAAAAAGATTTAAATATTCAAGTAAACTGATGTTCTTTTTACAACATGGCATCGAAATTAATTTTCGACAAATTTTATTTTGTTGTGCAACTTTCCCAACCCTAGGGTGAGTAAAAAATTAGTACATTTTTAGTGTGACCTTGAAATAGCCAATCACAACGCCTTTGTTCCGGTCTCCGCAACCCGCGCCTTCCTCCAATTTTGGTGCGCTTGGATTCCAACCACAGTCCCGTAATGCGGTATCTATTGGGGGTAATCTGTGCCTAAAGACAAAATCCGAATAATATTCTATTCAAAACAGCGATGCCAGATCTACTGATTTAGCAGTAAGTAGATCTTTTAGCTGCAATTATCCCGTGGGTAAAGTGAAAACGCTTCCTAAGCTTCGCTAAGCTCGTGAAACACAATAAGTAGGTACCTACATAAGTTACCTACTAAAATTTTAAGTCATTAGAAATCTACCTACTGATTTTATCAGATTCCATCTGGCAGCACTGATTCAAACGGAAGTTAGGTACCTACATTCTAAGATCTAGCAATAAACGTTCCGTAAAAACATCTTTGCCTACATTGAACGTCTCAAAATGCGATTTTTGATAGGTCATTATAATCTGTGTGGTTAAATTAAACTGAGTTGCTTTTGAATGTTCGGGGGTTAGAAGTCAATAATGAGCCCCGGATCAGGGTGGGAAGTCATCGTCATCGCTAAGTCGTCGGTACATTCTCTGAAGTCTAAGCCTAAAGCCCTTATTGGTTTTAAAAGCTAACATCGAATTTTTTTTCACTGTTTTCTCATATCTTCACGGCCAATTTGAAAGATGACTTTTAGGTCAGCGGGGGAATAAAAAGAATGGAGGTGAGGTGGGGTAGGGAAAGTGCGCACAGCAAAGCTATGTTCTGATCTGTAGTAAAGGCTGGCGGGAGCTGCTTTGCTCACTAGATAAATGATTTTCTCTGACCGAGATTTGAGATCGATCTTCAACCATAACATACAGAATGTAGGTAGGTAGGTACTTATTAAATTTTATTAGCAGGTACCTAGTTCCTATGACACAATATGAAAAAACTAATGAATACTTTACCTACATTCATACTACCTACCCCTGGAATACCTACCTTACTTCCTACTACTCCCTGCCTATATAAACTAAGCATAAAATTGTGATTCTCCCTTTTCAATAAATTATCTCTATCAAGCAACCCGCTCAGTTCACAATAGCACAAGAAAAAGCTTGCTATCTAAATATTAAAAGGCGTCACATTGACTTTGCAGTTTAGTTTCTTTGTCACATCATAAAGTGAAATAGTATTGAGTGCATCTACCAGGGGCGCAGAGCACGGGCATAGACCTGGGTAGAGGCGAGTGGGGCGAGGCTGGTCCCGGCCGGGTGGTGACGTCACGCGGCATCGATCGCTCCGGGCGCGGCGCGGCAGTGCGCCTCGCTCGCTCGGCGGCGACGCCCGATGCTCCCGACATGAGCGCCGTCCGCTCCGCTCCGCTGCTGCTTGCATTGCTCGCCTCTTTGCCTCATGCCAACCGTGTCGCGTAAGTGGAACCTCTCTTTAGGACCCCGCCGAACTGAATCCTTGAAGCCCTATCATCGATGCGTTGTCGAATCGAATAAATTATTCCGTTCGAAGCGCCATGCGCCACCCCTTTACATTACGTTTTTATGAAATCCATATTTATTAATCTGACGATGATAGGCCAAATCTGCATGATGGAGGATATCTGCAAAATTTGTATGTTATGCTATAATCATCTCACACATGAGTCTCTTTCTCAATAGAGTAGAAAGCTAGTAAGTAACTTATACGGTGTAGGGTAGGTATCTGTCTACCATGTCACATTGCGGATTACCTTGCATGGAAACCGTAGAATTGCATTATAACGCACGTAATGCAACAGTGATTAGCATTGATTTAGTACCTAAGCATTGAGCATTGGTAATCTTTTGGGGTTGTATGGAAAAAAGGCACTAACATTACCTACTTACACTGGAGATGAAGACGTCGAACGTTTGACAAGTCAAATGGCTGCGACGGAAACTCGTAAACTTGATCCATCTTGGACCTTTTTACCAAATTCTTAACCTACGATAAAAGGTAGGTAAGTGTTATTACAAAAATGTGTGTTTTACCTTCTTCATAGGATAAAGTTATCTATTCAATGACTATGTCTTCAGAACATCAGGTCATGACTCTTGGATTAGAGACTCTCGGATCACTCCTACAAAGGTTCTTCTTATCTAATTTCTGACTGTAAATTACGATTTATGTAAACAATGAAGAGTTATCCCCATTAACTCCAGGTAAACCTATTGATCTTTGATTTGCTGAATTCATCTCTGTCTCGAATAATCGAACGGATGGGGTTCCGCGCCAAAAAATAATCTTTATATTAGCAAAGCCGTGGCCCGTGAGCATGGTTTTAAAATGAAACCTAAGAAAATGAGTGTACCTATTGCCAGATGCTTATATTTTGATGAAATTAGAGCCATAGATGGTAAAAGAATAGATAGTTCTGAAAAGTGTATTTTCAGGGCATGGAAATGACTAGATTTGAGACAGATTCGTGGTCAATGGATCTACCTCCATGAGTGCTTAGACCACAGGTCAGTACCTTACTTAAATTTACCTGTGGCCAGCAATAATATAAATAAATTAAATTGCCAGATTTTTTTTCGGGCATAGCGGGATTCAGATGCCTTTTGAGTAAGAAAAGAGGATTATTTTGTCGAAAAAGCGGGATTCAGATAAGTACCTTTTGAGTAAAAAAGGGGTATTTTGACAAAAGCGGGACATATTAAAAAAACTTAAATAAAAATCAATAGTTTTGTAGTTGAGAATACCTTCTTGCGTTTTTATCTTTAAGTTTCGAAGTTACAATGATGTTGATGATAGATAGCCATTTGAGGACGGTGGTAAATTTGTTTGTTTTGACTCCGTTTCTGATCTTTATAAGTTTAGAGTTTCTATTTTAAGTTTTTTAAACTTACGCGATCAGAACACATTATTATAAATATTTCTAGTTTCTATTTTACCCAATTTCCCCCTGAGCCTCTTCCGCGCTTGGCTACCGTCTTGTAATCCCCGAAAAGCGGGACTAAACCTGTCCCACGCGGGACTTTTAATTTTGGGCCAAAAATCGGGACGTCTGGCAAGCTGTGGCCTAACTAATTAGAGTGAAAGAGAAAAAAAGTATCACAAGTGAAATTCTGAAATGCGACTCCACTGGAAAAGGGTGTTACTAACTTACAAACTCTAACTTACCTAGATTCCGTGCCAAAAAAATCTGACCGGCTCCGAAATCGAAACTAGTTAGATAATGGTTTTCCGATACAATCGTGATCAGACAAAGCATATTTGTTTACCAACTATTACGGTTAACTAAACTAGGTAACTATTTTCGCAGATTATAGACTCTACCATGGGATAGTACCTGCAATTACAGTAAATTTTTGGTGTTATGATTAGGAATTTAATTTAATTACTTACCTTATTATTTTGAAGCGAGTAGTAGTGACCCATATTTAGATTCTAAAAGGGATCTATGTGATAACTAACGACCCGCCCCAGCTTCGCACGGTTTTATTATACGTATAAACCTTCCTCTTGAATCACTATCTACTAAAAAAACGCATCAAAATCCGTTGCGTAGCTTTAAAGATTTAAGCATTCAAAGGGACATAGGGATATAGGGACATAGGGACAGAAAAAGCGACTTTGTTTTATACTATGTAGTGATTGTGACTAAACATAAGTACGCTATCGCATTAATGAACGCAGGAAAATTTATTTCATTACATTTTATCAAAACATCTGTACCTAATCTACTTATAATTGCTTTCTATTCTTTGATTGTAGTTTTAAGGAACTTGTTAAAACTATCTCGTTGTTAGACTCATCGATTTTGTTTTTAGTAGGTACGGGAAATTTTCACCAGAGGCTGGCGACAAAATATGATTAGGTATCATCATCATCATCGTCTAAAACTATAAGTCCATTGCTGGACTTAGGCTGGCTTAGGTATACGAGTATTTTAAATGATTATGAGTACCGTAAAACGTTACAAGATTGCCCAACTAATTTGACTTTGCCCACCAGGGTACTTTTTTTAAAAGTCTTAGTATTATCGAGAATGTTCTAGTAGCTTTTATTTCTTATTTATTGGTAGAATTCTGAATATGTCACTGACAACACTAAATAACCGACTGTTGCTAATTTCACTTCAATTGACTGTCAGTTGATGTCAAAGTTGGTGGTGTTTTTGGCGGGCCAAATTTCGTGCGAAAAACTTTATTGAAATACAGTACTTGCAGTTATTGCAGCAGGCAAGTAATTATTTTACCACTATAAGTATTATAACAAATAAACAATAACTGTCGAATATTTGACGCGAAGCCTTTTTTAAACTCGAAAATATTCAGGTGGGCAATGTCAAATTACTTTTTCTGGAGTGCTGTTTACGACTTTGCCCACCAAAATATTGTTGTCAGGGTTGTCACTACGACATTAAATGAAAATTTATTTATGTATGTCCTATTATTAGTAGGTCGGTTGGTATCTATCTAACCACCTATTAGACGACCGTTGTGGCGCGTTGGGCGAAGGTCCGCCTGCGACGTTAGTTATTTAGTTAGCGGGTTCGATTCCCGCCTCGGAACAAATTTGTGTACGATCTGCAGAAATTTGTTCCGTTATTCTGGGTGTTTTCTATGTATAATAAAAAATATCTATCTATGAAATGTATTGTATTAAGTATATCAGTCAACTAGTACCTATAACACAAGCTCTGCTTAGCTTGGGGCTAGATGATGCTGTGTGGACTGTCCGGAATTATTTATATATTTATTTTATTATGAGAAAGTATTTAGTTTTCAGTATTTATTTATTTCAAGTCCTCTTTATCAAATAATGTAAGTAATGAAAAATTTACCATTTCTACAGTTTTTTTGTATATTAATGCCTTAAATTGTTTTATAAGCTATATCGAGGTACTTACCTTATTATTAATATTTTTTTTGTGTCAGATACTAATAACCAGCGTTAAGGTGAAAATTCTACCACGTTTTGTTAAAGCAAAAAAGCTATAATTAATGTAATGGTTATTTTCAGAATGAACAACAAAAAGTTAAAAAAAAAGAAGAGTACCAGGGGCATAGAGAGAGAACATAATATAGAGACTATTCTGAGGATATGCTATGCATTAGCAGTAGAAATGGTCGAAAAAAAAAACAATGTGACAACCCTAGCACATTTTTTTATTTGTATGAAAATTGTCCAAAAATTATTTGTGTCTTTGCCCACTCAATTTAGGCGATTAATTTGCTTGCTTGAACGTTTCATATTAAGATATAAAGTAACATTGATTACCCCTATTGCTTGTTCCTTAAATCTTGAGATCATACGGTCAAAAATACCGGAATTACGATTTTTTTTGCAAAATGGGCAAACTTGTAATTTTTTATTTTATTTGGCCCGCTCTCTAAATTATGATTTTTTACACATACCGTCCCATTTTATTCGATTTTTAATCTTTTATTTGCAAAGAACAGTATTTATTAATAATAATGTAGCGCAAACATAATTTGAACTATACATACTTTTTAAATTATCTAAAATTAAACCACTAAATCCAAGAAAATTGGGCAAAGTTGCACTGTTTTACTGTACCAGAGATAATAGGTACATCCAGAAGAGAAACAATGAGGGTACCTGCATATCATTCAAAGATAATTTTGTCTCACGGTGGTAATCGAACCGCATGCGTCCCGGGGCTTTCGCCCACTGTTTTTCTGAGGTCAAACACTATTTATTTATTTTATTTAGAAATTGGTAAGTTCTTAGTCTTAAAAAACGAAATTTTTTGCAATGTTCGAGGATTCTTAGATGAGAACCTTATAATAGGGAGGTAGATTTATCTATGCAGACGATCTTCTTTAAGGTTAAGGTTTCTAGGTTTAAAGTAAGTGTCCTCACAACACTCTAAGCAAATATCTGCAGATCGTACAAACATGTGTCCTTAGGCGGGATTAACTGATTTCTAGGGTGATGGTGATGATAAAACGATTATGGCTTTAATTCTCGCAAATGCACTTCTCTAAGTAGCTACGTTCGTTTTCTACCAACAAATGTTAAGAATTTTATCTAAATGTGATTTCAGTGAGTGAAATGCTGAGGCTTCGCGAAAATTTCAGAGTGGAAAAATTGATTCTATTAATCAATGAACACATTATTTCTTATATTAATTTTATTTATTATTTAGTACCTACCTAGTTTAAAATGTGACTTGTCTAAGAGCTTATTTTGACATTTACTGGTTTACTGATAGATTTTCTTTTTGCAGGGGTGGCGGCGGCGGGGGCGGCGGCGGCATGTTCGGAGATGTTAACATCTCTTCCATTCTGGACTCCTTCAGCATCAGCTACGATAAGAGAGTGAGGCCCAATTATGGAGGTCAGTCATCTCACAGCAAGGAGTTATATAGCAGGGAGGCTTTAGCCACACAGGCAGAGCTAAGAGATTTAAAGCATAGACCGAATTTAACAATAACGTTTCTGTTACGTGCATAGCAAAGAGAATATAAATAAGTGTATAGTGCTAATTGGTATCTCCAATTTTCGAAATTTGGGTGCGAGATATTTTGCTCTAATTAGTCGTACAGCCGGCAAGAGCCAGTGGCTAAATGCCAAATGGCTCTGCAAGGGTCCATTGCGATACAAAAGTAGGCCAACCCTCTGCTGAGCTGTCACCACGCCCGCCCCTGGCTGTGAAGCGAGCGAGCATTAACAGTGTTTAATCTGAATGGTTTTACAGGACAGCCCGTCGAAGTGGGGATCACGATGTACGTGCTCTCGATCAGCTCTCTGTCCGAAGTGCAAATGGTATTTAGCATTAGTGTACTAGGTACTGTAGCCGGGCCATGGGGCACGGGGTCGCCGGGGGCACGGGGTCGCCGGGGGCACGGGGTGCCGGGGGCACGGGGCTCCGCGCACGTCTCACTCATGGGGTCACGCGCGCTCGGCCACTCTCACTGTGCGCTTGTTGCAGGTCCGCCGGTGGAAGTGGGCGTCACCATGTATGTGCTGTCGATCAGCTCCGTATCGGAAGTGCTCATGGTACTGACCGTGCCGACTCTCGCTTCTGTCCCTCTCGCACGCACGTGCTCACATGCGCGTGCGAGCAGCCCCAGACTCGAGGCTGCGAGCATGTACGCCTTCCGTGGAGCGATCCGCTTTCTCTGTCTTAGATCCTCTCGAATATTCTCTAACGAATGAGGATAGTCTCTCTGTGTTTCTGTATCTGTGTTGTGCGGTGGTAGGGGGTCCCCGGCGCTACAGACCGGCGCCGGCGCCCGCGAGCCGGAGCGATCGTATCTGGCTGGCCTCATTTCAATGTTACCATTTCAAATTGCGCTTACGTGACCGAACCTATTATGAATATGACGTTTTTACGACTACTAACCTACTTTTATGAGAAGTTTACCGTGGCAAGACGTCACGGGACCCGCCGGGCCTGGCAACGCGGCGCCTCTGAGGTGGTCGAGGAGCCACGAGCCTCAGCAAGGTCTCATCACTCGTCTCTTCTCCATCTCACTCATCTTCATGGCACTGTCGCACTCTCTCATTCTTTAACCATCCGATCATTCGAATGTATCGTGACACGCACTTTTATCGAGCTTCACGGGCTTTCTGTTTCACATGTTTGTAAATGTCGTGATGTGACCATTTTCAACTTTATTTAGCGTTAGATTTTTAATTGTTTGATCGCTACCTTCGTGTTCCAGGTCTCGCTTGTTATGTTCAGTTGTGCATTGCGGTCGTTATAAGTATCTACTAAGTGAGGGTCATTGGGCTTACAGGACTTTACGCTGGACTTCTACTTCCGACAATTCTGGACGGACCCGCGGCTGGCTTACAAGAAGCGGCCCGGAGTGGAGACCTTGTCAGTCGGCTCAGAGTTCATCAAGAACATCTGGGTCCCTGACACGTTCTTCGTGAATGAGAAACAGTCGTACTTCCACACTGCCACCACCAGCAATGAGTTCATTCGCATTCATCACTCGGGGTCCATCACGCGGTCCATCAGGTAAAACCTCCAAACATGAGCCCAGTCTTGCAAAGTTACTATTTGTAAAGGCTTGGTCATGTTTGGGACTTTTGCTGGCCTTTCACTGCGAAACATAGCGAAAAAATAGCTAACAAAAAGCGACTCAACGGGAAACTTAGTCAATGTAAGGGGTTGATCAGTTTTGCCATGCAAAGAATGATTTCATAAAAAGTACCCCCTTTTTTACACTTTATTACTACCTGCTCTTTCCTTTTTAAACAGTGAAATAAATTTCCGTCAAAGGTCAGTTTCTCTCGCAGTGGAACGTCAGCCAAGGGGCTTCATTAAAAGTTCCCTCCACATTCGTAGAGTGTACAGTCCCTGTGGCTTCCAGGTTGACCATCACAGCGTCCTGCCCCATGAACCTCCAGTACTTCCCCATGGACCGCCAGCTGTGCCACATCGAGATCGAGAGTTGTAAGTATCTCCACGTTCGACCGTGTGTGTTACAGTGTGCTATAACTTTGTGGTGTTATCATTGTGTGCTAATAACTGTGTGATAAGTTTTATACTAACCGTTTTCGAATAGATCAGCCGATGCTCTCTGAGCAAGGCGATGGGGGTCGATTTGCAGGATTAAAATCAAATCGCTCGGCGATGATAGAAAAATAATGTGTGTGTTCACCGAAGCATCAGTCCGTTTGTCACCCTCACGGGCTTGTGGTCCCGGTGGCGTGTCACGAGGGCACGCAGCACCGCGCCGCCGCACGACGCGACCTGGCACGTGCCGCGACCTCGTCCCTCTCGCATACAGCACCCGCAGAGGCGGCCACCGCACCCGCACCCGCCACTCCTACCGCACCCGCACCTAGCTCGATACCATTCGCACTTACCTGTAGCGCTAGCCGTAGCGTAGCGTCGCTTAGATCCCATCTCACGCACGTTAGTGTAGAACTTTTATTTTTCTATCATCCTTGGGTTTGGAGGCGAGCCCCATCGTCGGCGATCCGTAAGTGATAGCGTTTGTGTGTTTGGCATGTGTGCGGAGTCGGGTACACGATGACAGACATTCTGTACGTGTGGAAGGACGGGGCCTCCTCGGTGGGCATGAGCAGCGAGGTGCAGCTGCCGCAGTTCCGCGTGCTCGGCCACCGCCAGCGCTCCACCGTCGTCGCGCTCACCACAGGTACTACGGCCCAGTTCTGACTTCGCTACTGATTCACTGGACTAGCGAGTACTTTCAATGCACATTTAAAGTCTACGTTCTATGCAGTTAAATTGCAAGAACCAATGGGTGCTTTTTCGGATCAGATAGTTGAACGAGAGTGGGTGCGGATTTTAGACAGCATTTTTAGGTATCATCCGCGCGCGATTTATCCTTGAAAGCTCACTAAACCGCTCCCATTTCTACTTCCGCTGTTCACCGAAATGCATCCAATGTTATACAGTTCAATCGTAATTTAAACGCGATGTATGAGAACCTACGGAGCTATTCAGGCATGTTTGAAACAAAAAGACTCGCCACTGGACTAAATCACTAGCGTAGGTAAACTAGGCTTACTGCCTCCCCCCTCCCTCCCCCCCGAGGCCGCGACACGTGCTGGACCGCGTCTGGTTGGGCCCCGACTCTGAAACCTCTCCTCAACGACAGTCGGCTACACGATGCGAGACATCAGATACAAGTGGAACGAGGGCCCCAACTCCGTGGGCGTCTCGCACGAAGTCTCTCTTCCACAATTCAAAGTGCTCGGGCATCGACAACGTGCTATGGAGATCTCGCTTACCACAGGTTTGTAGCGCACTGCACTTGCAAGCAGTCAAACTGCTTCATTTCTGGTGGACATCCGGCATTCGATCCCAATCACAATCACAAACACTTTTGATAAATAGTCATCTTTTGCTCTACAGAAGACTGCAAACATAAGCTACCAAATACTATAGGAAATTATGAGATCTAACACCGCATTTTAGAACGGAGTCAACAGGAATAACAAAAACACAGCAACAAACAAAACACGGCTTGATGCAAACAACTGACGATATATTAATCCCGCTTTCCACTGCCTTTATTTAAAACCTCAAAATTGGGGAAGCCAATACATAAAGTCACAGTTCTTTTCCGTTCTAAAAAACGGTTTCGACATAAGATCGAGTGTCGGCAAACCACCTGACTACATTCCAATCCATCTAACTATAACAAGTTCCTCTTGGGGGGTGGGTTTCAGGAAACTACTCCCGTCTCGCCTGCGAGATCCAATTCGTCCGCTCCATGGGCTACTACCTCATCCAGATCTACATTCCTTCCGGGCTGATCGTCATCATCTCCTGGGTGTCTTTCTGGCTGAACCGCAACGCAACGCCAGCCCGCGTGCAGCTCGGCGTCACCACTGTCTTGACCATGACCACGCTGATGTCTTCGACTAATGCTGCGCTGCCAAAGATCTCTTATGTGAAGTCGATTGATGTTTATTTGGGAACTTGCTTCGTTATGGTGTTTACGAGTCTGCTAGGTAATTAAATTTGTTTTTTTATCACCTGCTTCTCTAGCATTTTCTCAATTGTCTTTACTATAACGATTTGGATTTGGCAACTGACAACAGTTGTGTTATTATCCCACGGTTCAGTAATATTTTGGTTATTTGGTTCAAGTTAAATGAACATCACTGAGATAATCCCGTATTTTGCATAAATAACCTAGAAATTTATTTAATTTCTCATTGATATTTAACAATCTTCATATTTAATAAATAGGATGGAAACAAAACAAAAATAATGATGGACAATCCTCACAACAACATCAAGCTAAGCAAAGCTAGTGTTAGTAAAGTAAGAGGAGCCTCATTACAGCAAAAGGGGTCTTTTTCACTCAAATATCAAGGAGGAAAAGATATAACTTTTAAATCAGATAAATACCTACTGTAAACCAAGAAAGGCCTCCAATGAACGGCCTCTTCCCTCTCCCCAGAGTACGCAACCGTGGGCTACATGTCCAAGCGCATCCAGATGCGCAAGCAGCGCTTCGTGGCGCTGCAGAAGATCCTCGCCGAGAAGAACGTCCAGCGCGAGCCCCCGCGAGAGCCCCCGCCCTGGGACGCGCACTCGCTCTCCAAGATGAGCACCATGAGCGGGGGCCGCTGCCCCCCCGGCAGGTCCTCGGTAAGTACCTAAGGTATTAGCGCTTCAGGCGCTGCAGAAGATCCTCGTTTCAGGAGTTGTAAAAACTAAACTTTAACCGACTTTATAAGGATATCACTACATAGTATAAAACAAAGTCGCTTTTTCTGTCCCTATGTCCCTTTATCCCTATATCCCTTTGAATGCTTAAATCTTTTAAACTACGCAACGGATTTTGATGCGGTTTTTTTTAATAGATAGAGTGATTCAAGAGTAAGGTTTATACGTATAATAAAACCGTCCGAAATCGGGGCGGGTCGCTAGTTTTATATAAACTAGGATTAGCACGAAAACAAATCATAAATTTAGTTTTTCGTTTTCCAAGTAGAGTAACAGGGAACAGAAAATATCGTGTGCCGCGAGCGCTAGTAGGTATTTGGTAAGTTACTATCCTTCCTAGGCAAAGTACAAAAGGTTCGGGAAATATTTATGTATTTCAAACGATTTCAAAATATCCATCGACGCACGAGCTTCGTCAATAATATTTTTTATCTATTAGAATTGGAATAGTAATTAATGGGGATATAAATATGATCGGTACGTATATTAAATTACTAAATTGGAGAAAAATGGAAAGAACTCTAATTATTTTTATATATTAATTCTGGATTTGGACCTACATACCTACGTATGCTGAATTTAGTTTATTCAGAGAGAGGAGCGCGTTGGAATCTTATGTAGGCTACGTAAACACGTAGCCTACATAAGATTCCAACGCGCATCCGACGACGACGTAGCGTCGTATCAGCGGCTACGAAGTTTTACAATTATCTTATTATAGGAGGAAAGGGATAATTAGGGAAACTCCTCTCTAGAACCTTTAACAGTAATTCCAGAGAAATATAGCTCTTTGATTTTTTATTGAAAAATAAACGCGGTGTGTGACTATCTTAAAAGTAGGCTTCTTATTACCACCGACTGGTTACAATTTTGTTTTTTATCTACCTGTATTAAAATGTTTCTAAATTATGTTATTTATTATGATATCTTCTTACTTTGCTGTCTGTTTTTTTAAATATTGTGCTGTCAGATTCAGATTCAGATTCAGATTCAGATTATTTATTGTCACACATCATACATAAAATAAAAGTATTTACTTAAAATTAAATGATGAGGCTATGACTCGTCAGAGTTTTATAACATAATATATTTATCTAAGGTGGCGATTATAATAATATAATTTCTTAAAACTAGGACTCAACTTTAGGTTAAGTGATGTTGCCCATCAGGTAGTTTAGTCGATTTTATTTCATACTTGCTGTAGTCGTTATCTAAAAACTCTTTAATACTATATAGCGTCTTGTCAAGCAAAAGATTTTTTAATTCAAAATTAAAACTATTCTCATTTTTAATATGTCAATCATATGTCATGTTTAATATGTAATGTCTCATCATCATCATCATCATCATCAGCCTATATAAGTCCACTGCTGGACATTGTGCTGTCTAGTTCCGTTTTAAATGACTTTAGTGTACATTATTTAATGAAAGTGTCCTAAGCCCGCCCCCTCTGTCCAGGAGGTCCGGTACAAGGTCCGGGACCCGAAGGCGCACTCCAAGGGAGGCACGCTCGAGAACACCATCAACATGGGCCGCAGCGGGCCCAGCGACGAGATGCCGCCCACCATGCACCCCCTACACCCTGGGAAGGTAACACTACTTTCATCCTTCATCATCATCAATCTATATTAGTCCAGCAGTGGATGATGATAGGCCTCCCCTAATGAGTAAAATTTCATCCTTAGATACTAGATATCCTTAGATTAAAAACGCGAAGGTTGTTTGTTCCTCTTTCAGGCAAAAACTACTGAACTGAAAGAATAGAATGATAAAATAAATAGAGGTAGTTCTAGCTCTGGAATAACACATAATCTACTTCTCATCCCGTAAATCAGCTTCTATGGAAATAGCCTTGAAACATTTCCATTTTGACAAATTTTAACTACTTACTAAATGAAATAAAATTAAACTAACTAAAATAAGGATGTCGGGTTTGAAAAAAAACCAATAAAATGCCACCTTTCACTCCAGAGGGATATCTAAGCAAAAGCCTACAACTTTCGCTATCCCTGAACACTGTAAATAAACCCGTACCCTCACATTCCAGGACCTGAGCAAGTACCTCGGGATCACCCCCTCAGACATCGACAAGTACTCCCGCATCGTGTTCCCCGTCTGCTTCGTCTGCTTCAACCTCATGTACTGGATCGTCTACCTTCACGTCTCAGACGTAGTCGCCGACGACTTGGTGCTGCTCGCCGACAAGTGAGCTAAGCGAGCCGGGCGAACTTGGGGGGAACGGAACGGCCGCGCCAGGGAAAACAAACGAAGGCAGAAAACCAACATATCACTAGGTAGCCTTCGATTGGACACCTCTGGCGCTGGCGATACTCACTGATTAGTTATAATGAAAGTCTGATGCTCAATTTTCGCTTTATTTATCGACGGGCGATGATTCGCGTCGATAGTGAGATGATAAATAGTTTATCATTATTTTCTAGGTACTTTACGTACTCGTATTGAAATAGGCCGGTCGGAGCGCGCTCCGGAGGCGTAGGTACCTCTGGTTAATACAGCCTCCTTTTGTTTTGTGAACTTGTAAAGCACTTATTCCATAGTTGTAAGTATGGTAGGAGGGGGAACCCGCGGGCCCGCGCCTCGAACAGGGTTTTGATACATTGTTTACAAGGACGCTTGGCTGCGGGCCGCGAGATGATCACTGTTTACACGGGCGCTTCGCTGCGGGCCGCGAGCCGCTCGCGGGCCGGCGCGGTCTCTCGACCTCTCGCTCTATCGCTCACCTTACTTCTCTATCTAACACACTTCGCTTCTTTTTGTATGTAAGACGATAATGTTCCTTAATTTTAGAGCGATCGTATGTACTAACGAAAACTAGGTCTAGCTAGCCTAAATGTTACCTCGGTATCCACATAATTCGAATTAATTAGCACTTACGTCTGTAAAGCAATTTATTAAACTATAGGGTACGCACCTAGATTGTAAAAGACAGGTTCTAAATTTGTATAGTGAATTAATTGGACTATAAATATATAGCAGGTAAGTGTCGCTAGGTCGATCCTGGTGGATTTGATTAACCCAAGATAAAGGTAGTATTTAGTCGCCTCATTCTGAACGAGATAGGCGACTGAATTCAATCTGCATGATTATAGAATAAGGTATAAAATTATTGAAAAAGTAAGTGCGAACCTCGTTTATAAAAAGTAGTCAAAAACTAGAAAGAATTGCGACGTCTCTACGCGTTCTGCGTCAAACGCCTCAACGCGTTTTAACGTAGACGCGTTTCGGCGTCTCGACTCTTTCTAACAATAAATACCTAATCGTTCTTACCGACTGTTTATTATTGTAGCCCACTAACTCAGATCAACCATCGGACCAATATCTTTGTAAACACGACTATTTTCATTTTATATATTTTTGTGATGACTTCTTACCATTTATTTTTGTAACGGTTTACTCGACTCATATGTTCCAGCGAGCTAAGCGAGACGCGTGCCACACCTTAATATAAAACTCTACTAAGCTAAAATCATCAGTTTCTTAGTTTGCCAGATGGTCTTTGTTCAATGAGACGTTAAACGTACCACTGGGCAATTGAATTGTAGCCTTTTATTTCAAAATAAAATTTACTAACTCCAATTTCAGCACCTTCACTTTGGCACGTAGGCGCCCAAACAGTGGATGAAAAGATTTGTTATTCATATCTTCTTGACATTTAAAGTAAAATTAATACCCCTATAAATTATCTATCAATCATTAGATATTTTTCTATCTTTTTTATTTATTATGTTCAAAGAAACAATACTTCCCAACAAGCTGATAAAATTGCTCCTCTAGGCTTAGTAGAGTACCTACTGAAATAAAAGAAACAAAGCTTTTCGTTAACATCTAGCGGCACGCTTCGCTCGCTCGTTGTGCACTCACTAAGCGTCGCTTATATTACGCTCGAACGATCCACACTAATCTAAAAAAACTTACTTTGTAAATGTCAAATTCAAGTTTATTTCTTACGACCTTACATGACTTCACTGTTTGACGCTTCTGTTGCGTCAGTTTGGATGTGTGGTTGGTTGGTGTCTGTGTGATTATATCAATACATAATTATATAATCAATTGAACAAAGAGCAATACGGATAGGTACAAGAAAAAAGAATATTGACACTCCTTATCAGCCTTATTTGATACTTCAAATATTTCAAATAAAAAATACTACTTGTATTATTCATGTTCAATCATGTAAGTTGAACACAGCTCAAAGATTGATTAACCGTGTCATCATTCATTCTAAATGCAGAGTAAAAATCTAAATTGTGTTGATATTGTTTTGATTTTTTAAACTGTCATGGCTCAATTATAATGTAAACCCCTTCAAAAGTAAGTCAGTTTTTTGCTCTGCATTTGAAATGGATAGCTTCAATCGTTGCAGACATCAAATCTACCTTATGAAATTATTGGTTCGTTTGGGCGTAAATGTAGCGAGAGTCCTGCTGAAATAACACATTTTCTTGATACACTTTCAACTGTAATTAGGTGATCACTCATTAGCTGATTTGTTGTCGTATCGACACTATTGCTGTGCGGAGACTACTTTCAAAATTAGCTAATAAATACACAATAATAGCGGTGAAGTAATTAATTATTACTTCATAATTCGTAAACTGACAACAATATGGTCATTTAAAATGCTCATGCTATGCTCATCACGACTTTAAAACAAGCAATGGTTTCTATGGCAACGTTATAGTCAACGTTTTCAGCGATTTTTAATTTCAACTCAGTAGACGTTTTCACTGGTAAATAAAATTAGTGGTATAGATTCTTTTTTTACAAAAAACTAAAATAAACTAATTTGACTTTGTACTGAATGAGTGACATTTCTAATGCTGTTAATATATTATACCTTATTAGCACTTTTTAGTATCTTAGTTCTTATCTCTGAACCAATACTGGTAATGTATCTATGTATATAACGTTATTCCATTTTATTTTTTTCTCTGGTCACATTTTTCTGTCTCTGCAAAGTAAATTTGGATATACGACAATCAATTCAAGCTAGAGATACAGTTTTTGAATATGAATTTTTAATAAACGTAAGTCAGGCACTGAATTATTCTAAATAAAGGTAAGTACAAAATGTATGTATGTATTACATTAACTTTAGGATGTACCGATTTTTGTGATGTATAAAACTGTTGTGATCTTGATAAGTTTATCAGAGGTGGGTGTGTCAATGTGAGGATGAATTAGTGGTTTTTCTTTAAAAGATAAGCAATTATTTTTATTAGAAATGGCCATGTGATTGGCCGCGATCTCACTTACATAAGTAAAGATATTCGATATTAGGCCTAAGTTCCAAGCTTTCTATTCCACTTCTTAGTTCTTTGTTAAATGATATTTACTTAGTAACCAAAACTGTATACAAACAAGAACAAACAAACATCGGAGAAATCATTTTAAAAAATCTGCGTCCAGTTCAAAAGGTACAATTAAAGTAATTAATATTATTTAATTGCAGTTTAAGACTGTAGTAGACTGTAGTCTTATATTCATATTCATTATAACCCTAATTTAATTTGTCGTTTTTTGGTGCTTTACTTTTCGTTTATCACACCTATCCAGGCGAAAATTTGGATAGATGGATGGATGGATGTTTGTTAACTTTTCTGGCTAAAACTACTGAACGGATAGGGAAAAATAATTGAGTAAACTTTCTAGGCCTGAAAGCCGCGGATTGCAGCTAGTCTGTATATAATTCGATTCTTTAATAAAATGTATGTTAAATTTTTCAAAAAATTTTATAAATTGTTTTATTTTGACGTCTGTAAAATGTATTTAACTAATTTATTAATTTTTTTACACTTACTCTCGCCATGACACACTTTCCTCTTTGTTATTTCCACTGTATGTTAATAATTGTAAATTATTTATTTACGATGACGTAGGGAAGATAAGCAATAATTCGAGTTTTCAGGCACATTAGTGTACTGTCCACACTTTGTTTGGACTTGCTTTTGGGCTAGTTTTGTTTATTTTTTCGTGAGAGAAGTCTAGATCTTATATTTTAAATAGATTTTTAGGTTCTCTACATTATTATATCAACAAATATGTACGTATTTTCAATTACATAACATAGGAAATTACTATCAAAAAAGTAAAAGGATATAATTAAATCTATTAAGTATTTAAAACTGACACAATAGAGCTAACTGCAGACAATCTAGAGATAGCTCAACTGATCTATATCAAAACTAATTGTTGAATCCCCAAGACACTGGCTGCATTACCACGCTGTATGCAATGCTGATGCGCTGAGCCAGATACTCACCAGCTCGGGTCACGCGTCGCATCGACCAGACTTTCAGGTATATCAGATATATTAAGTATATAAAAAGAAGATAAGTGAACTTTGATTTTCAAAATAATTTGTTAATTTTTTGCCCACATTCTCTCACTGCAGGAAAATACATTTTTTTAATTAAAGAAAAAGAAAATATTTTTATTACTGTTATTTTTATCCGTTGTACAAAACTTTATGGATTTGAATGATCTATTTGCTCAATTTACATTAAATATCATTCTATTAGGTTATATATTTACATTTATTATTTTCTGGACTTCTTTTATGAAAAAGATAATGTCACAGATATGTCACCTACATTAATAATATAATTATTATTATAAGATATAGAATAATAGTACTCGTGTATAAGTATCGAAAAATATTCTAAATTGTACTAAATCTATTTGTAATTATTAGTGTCATCGAAAATAGACTCGAAATTCATAGAAATAAATTAAATTTTACTTAAGATTACTTGGTTTCATTTCTTTGCCTTTCAAATACAGTTATTTTGGTGTTTATTTTACCCAATTACTTTAGTTATGTTGTTGTTTTAACAAATAAAGCCTTATTCAATTTGGATAAGTTTTCATCCGTAACTAAGTTTGAGTCGTGCGAAAACGTACGATTACGCACGAATGATCCTGACTTTCTCAGGACTATGGGAGTGTTCAGACTGTGTGTGATTACGAACTCTGGACATACGTACCTACGTTCGAAAACTGATCGAACGTTTTTATACGAACGAACGCGTATCCAAAGTAATCACGGCCTTAGTATTTTGCTGGTAGGTAAGCATTATATTGTCAATTCTGTTGTCACTCTAGATCAACCAAACTGAAATAGTCGACCTTCCGTTTGTTTTGGTCTTTATAACAGACTCCACACCATCATGCATGGTCAATCAGTAAGCAAATTGAATGAACATTTAGTGATAAAATATGGCTCGAGCATCTGTGTCGAAAGAAATGATGAACTTACCTCTCTAAAACAATACCTACAAAAACAATGCAAATAAAATTAATATAAATATTGCACAATTCCTTCAGGTGTCAGGTTCTTATAGAACTAATGCAACCTATTTAAATAATAATAAAGTAGAATGCTTCGTCGTTGTATCTCTCTCTATGGAATGCTACGACCACCTACTACGTAGACGTAGTGCTCAAATACCTACGACGCGCGACGTAGAACCATGAGAATAGACAATAACAGTGATTATTATTTTTTATTCTTATGGTTATTATTTATTATTTTGGTATAACTCCTACCTACGACGTAGAATATCTACAAGGTGCTACGACGTAGAATGTCTACGAAGGGCTACGACGTAAGCGTCTACGACAAGCACCCCGTCTTAGGGTGTATGTAATTGAGATTTGTTAGCTATAGCTATTTACTAAAAGAACTATATAGCTTTATAGTTTTTTTTAAAAGCCTTTATTAACAACGAAAATTACAAGCAAGGAATAGAAAAATTACAACTAGTATTTACAATTGAAACCATGCTCTATGACAATGCTTTATAGTTACATAGTTTAGTAAATTACCTACATTCCGAAAATGTATGATGGAATTAGGCACAGAACCCAAATCCAATTATACCTACTATAATTTCCTGATGCAAAATATCATCAACGTATGCTAAACGATTAGTTTAATAAATTATCAAGAAAGTAAAGGAAGTTTCTTGTCAATTTGTAACGTTATAGTTTGTACAATTATGGTAATTGAGTTCACTTATGTTTACTTAATCAAGGCTAATCGCATAAAAGGTCGTTTGCAATTTTCCAGAGTGCACTGCATATCTACTACAAACCTACCTACCTACTACTCTATAAACAATCTACTCCGTCACTTTTACTGAGCTAATAATCACAAAGGAGCCTATTCTCATGATGAATTTTGCATATTAAGATTACAAAACTAATAAAAAAATTATTCGTTTTTTTCACACTTTTAGATGTAGTGAAGTTAGAATTCTTATTCACCTATTCTCATCCGAATGGGCTGGATAATAGAGATGACATACTCTGAAAGAAATTAAATAAAACCTTCAACAATAGTTTTCTTCTTTTTATTATTATTTCATCGAAAGAAGCTTTTGTACCTTTTGCTCGGTTAAAGGCGCAGTTATTATAAATGAGTATACTCGTATTACAGTACTATTATTGTAACTAAGTTAAAACGCTAAGCTAAAACTATTACAGTTAATGTACTAAACAGTGCAGAGCTACATGACAACTACATTTGAAAGGTGCCTTGTGTAAGTCGGAAGACGAGTGTGCTTGTCTTGCTTTACGCTGGAACCTCTTTACTCTTCTCTAGCTCTTTTTGCTTCTCTTTTTTCGTCTTCAAACAATACTGAATCTCATTGACAGTCTTCATCTTAGTCTCCGGAACTACCAGGATCACATAAATGGAAGCGAGTATGCAGACAACGCCGAAGAAGTAGAATGCTACGTGGATACCGACGGTGTTCGCGAGTGGTTTGAAGAAGAGCATTTGGAAGAAGTCAGCTAGGGATGCAGTGGCCATTGCTATTGCCATGACGGTGCCTCGGTACTGAAAGAAAAATTCGGTTAATTTAACAACATTGACTAAGCCAGTAAAAAGTTATAATCTTTGCATCATGTGGGTATAATTTATGTTTTATCTATAACTGTCTTTCCCAAATGAATGTTGATGGCAAAGCGTTACGGCGCTGTTCTTAGCAAGGTTTTTGAGACACGGGGATGTACAATTTTCATCATCCTGACTTAAGGATAGAAAAGCTGCAGCTGAATCGTAACTTAAAATACAGAGAATGTCTTTCCGAATATAATATAATAGTGTCTCATGGTGTATTTCAGATCCAACTTGGTGGAAAACTTTGTAGAAAAGTTAGCTAAGGCATCTGCTTTGTGTGGTTTCTTTTAATTTGATAGTCTATACTCGATATATCTGTTCTGTGCTTACCTAACCTAAGAGACTGTAGGCTTCATGGACGAAAGTTATACCGAAAATTATAATACTCCTCTTTGTTAGACTTTCCTAGTACACTTTTACACTTTTAACTCAACTGATAATCGAGATCGATTCATTTCTGACATTTAAAACCTAGACTTCGATTGTACCACTGGTTGGCATCTGAATTTAACTGAGATTCGATTTCAAGTTGGACAATAAGGCAGCTGTTCCTAAAGTCAGGTCTTACCTTAAAGGAGAACATCTCCCCAGTGATGACGACAGAGAGCGGCTGGAGTCCCGAGGAGTCGCAGAAGATGCAGAGGCAGAGCGTGGCCACGGGGATCCAGCCGGGCGCCGAGACTGAGTACTGCTTGCAGAGGAACCAGGAGGCGAGGACGCACATGCTGATGCCGGAGATCAGGGAGGTTGCGAAGAGGAGCATCTGCAGGAAAGAGGGCTTTGGCAATTCGCGAACCGATGTGGCGCGGTGGGCGAAGGTCCGCCTGTGACGCAGGAGGTTGCGGGTTCAATTCCCGCCTTGGAACAAATTTGTGTACGATATGCAGAAATTTGTTCCATCCATCTGGGTGTTTTCTACGTATACTTACTATTAAAATATCTATCTATGTTTGTTTTGTATTATATTGTATGATTTATCCAGTACCCATAACAAAAGCTTTTGAGTAGCTTACTACGGCTACGGCTGGGTGGAAGAAAAGGTACCATCGTCTACAACACAGCTACAATATACTAGCAAATAGCCTAGTTGTGATTCCTTTCACACGTTTTGTTGGACAAAAGATTGAAGCAAAGAGAAAATCAATTAGCACCTTATTTCATACATTAACTTTATAATTATTTATAGTAAAATTTGACTTGTTTAAGTGCTTCACAGAAATTATATTTTGTAAGCCAGAAATAAAGTTATTGATTTCTGATTTCTGTTTACTTTTTTGGTATTACCTTCCGTCCAGTCTTCTCAATCACACTAGAGGCGAGTGCTGAGCCGGCGACCTGTACTGCCCCCAGCATCATGGCCTGCTGGTTGGGAGTGAGGATGAGCCCCGAGCCCTCCCCCCCGCGGTGGAAGATCTCCCCCGCGAAGTTCAGCACCGGGATGGCGCCGCAGACCTCGCGGGCGACCGCTATGATCAGCGCGATGCGGAAGGCTCGGAAGAGAATCTTGTCTGTCACTGTTGACAAGGAAAGTTTGTTTATGTAGCTTCTGAATGCGGGTTTGCTCACCACACAAATGTTTGTGGATATTCCGGGTATTTTCGAAGTATGTATTATTTATTATTTTTAGTGTGTTTTTTTCCGACTTGTACCTATTGACATGGATCAATTGAGCTACGTTTAGATTGTTTGAAACCGCCTGTGTTTCAATTGAATTATTTATTTCAAAATTCATTATTTAATATTTTGTCCTATTCCTTCTCTGTAATTTTCGTTGTTACTAATTATATTTATTTATAAATAATATAATCTGACGCAGCACATCAGCATTACTATAACAGCTTCTCGAGGACGTTTCCGACTGGTATTGATATGGAACAGCAAGTTAACATTTGCAAACCGCTACGTTTAGAAAAGTTGATTATCTTGGGCTTGTGCTTGGGCACGAAAGATACCAGTTGCTCCAACCAATTGGTTGCTCTTGCTTATTATGATGGATGAGCAAAGAAATGGATACCCAAACGACGCATTGGTAGACAAAAGAAGTCAAGAACACCCGAAAGTGGACGAATACGTTCAGCGTAGACGACTCATTTCACTGGTGCAAGATCACGACAAATTAGCTGTGCTGACTGTTAAAATATAGAGAGCTCAAGAGCTACCTCTAGATTTTTGTAACAGTCTGCAGTTAGTTCAATTGTATATACTAGTTTTAATATGTTTCTATTCCTCGATTGTTATTTTCTTTGTTAACAAAGTATCTTATCCCTGGCATATATCATAAGTAAATAGACTCGTACCATAGGTAATTCATTATAATACCTTTGTGTCATCATTATCAACCTTGTGACTTAAACCTCCAGTCAACTTACGCGTTCAAAGATAACTGTCGTTTATTACCGGTATTTCCTATTTTAATTGAGCAAATACTAAATAATGTATATTTACTTTGATGTAAGTATTATTTATGATTTGTTAATTATCTTCAGTATCACATTTCTTTTTTATTTGCATAAATGATTGGTTTATTTTTAAAAATGGCGACCGAATTAACCATTACCTCTGATGATATTTGTTTGGTAGAGCGTTTGTCCACCACACATTAAAACGCAAATTGCTTTATTTTCTTTAGACCTTACAGGACCTTACTCTTGGAAACATCAGAAAGTTTATAAGAATATACGCATACATTATAATAATATTAAGACTATGAAATAAAGTGATCCACTCCCTTGCCATGCTTATTATGAAGGTAGAGCAGATTTTTATGATTCAGAATATATAATTTTTCTTCTTCTTCTTATGGTGGCTCTCCACTACTGGAGGTAAGCAATCAGCTCAGCGAATTTCTCCCGATCTTGCGCCAAGCGAAAAAGTTCTTCGACGCTGGCGATATTCGTCCACTCTCGGATGTTCCGCAACCACGACTTCTTTCGTCTGCCAACGCGTCGTTTACCCATCACTTTGCCCATCATGATAAGCTGGAGCAGCTGGTATCTTTCGTGCCTAAGCACATGTCCAAGATATCCAACTTTTCTTCGTTTGATGGTTTGCAGCAGTTCTCTGGTCTTCCCGACGCGTTGGAGCACCTTGACGTTAGAAACCTTCTGCGTCCAGCTGATGCGTAGCATTCTCCGGTAGCACCACATCTTGAAAGCTTCGAGACGTTTCTGAGTATTTGCTTTTAGAGTCCAAGCCTCGCTACCGTAAAACACTACTGGCCACACGTAACAATGGAGGATCCTTACTCTGAGCTTAGTGTTCAGTTTGCGACAGCACAAAACTTTCTCCATCTTCTGGAATGTGGCTCGGGCGATTTCAATCCGGGAACAAATTTCCTGTGTGCTATCCCATTCTTCATTCACCCAAGCACCGAGATACTTGTACTTGCAAACACGCTCAAGTTCTAAGCCACCCAATTTAATTCTAGGATTTAGGTCCTTGTTACCCGATGCAACCAAAATCTTCGTTTTAACAACATTCATGTTGAGCCCAGCCCTCGAACTGCACTCCTGAACTCTGTCTAATATGTTTTGTAGATCCTTTTCTGAAGAGGCGATAAGTACAGTGTCATCTGCGTACCTAAGATTGCTGACTGTTTTGCCGTTGATCGTGACACCGACATCCAGATTTTCTAAGGCTTCTGATATTATTGCTTCAGAGTACAGATTGAAAAGAAGGGGTGACAGAATGCATCCTTGTCTCACTCCACGGCAGACGTGTACCAGGTCAGTCTCCGAAAACTCTACCCGTATCGTAGCAGTCTGATTCCAGTACAGATTTTTGATTATTCTGAGATCTTTGCCATCTAAGCCGACGTCTATCAAAAGATTCATTAGTACCTCGTGTTTAACACGGTCGAATGCTTTCTCATAATCATTAAAGCATAGGATTACATCGGTTTGCATATCTTTACATTTCTGTACTAGAACATTAAGCCCAAAAAGTGCTTCCCGTGTTCCCATTCCAGATCGAAATCCAAACTGGCTTTCACCAAGCTGTTCGTCACACTTAGGTCGTATTCTACTGTGGATGACTGATAGAAATACTTTCAGTACGTGGCTCATCAGACTAATAGTACGATATTCAGAGCAATTTTTAGCTTTTGCTTTCTTCGGAAGTGTGACAAACGTTGACCGCAACCAATCATCGGGTAGAGTCCCTGAATCGTAAATTCGATTGAAAAGGAAGGTAAGGGCGTATATAAAATCGTCTTCCAGGAGTTTGAGTACTTCCACTGGTATGTTGTCTGGGCCCAATGCTTTACCGGTTTTAGCAGTTCTTAGTGCTTGCTTAATCTCCGATTTTAATATTGGCGGACCAGTTTCATCCAAGACAATGGTCTCGCCTCTTATACTTCTTGAGGCATCTGCAAACATGTTAGAAATATATTCTTTCCAAGTTTTCTTTTTGCTTTCGATATCAAGAATAAGCTGACCTTGGTTGTCATACAGTAAGTTTGTACTAGATTTTTTCTGGAGCCCTGCTAAGTCTTTGATTTCTTTATGCAGATTAAAGCTATCATGCTTTTGTTGTAGTTCCTCAATCCGGTTGCATTTGTCTGCATAAAAAGAATCACGAGCTATTCGTATTTTTTGTGTGATGTTGTGGTCTAGTTCCTTGTATTTTGTGATGTTATTCTTATATCTTCTACGTTCATCCATCAGCTTTAAGATATCGGTGGTCATCCATTGTTGCTTTTTAAATTGCTTGTTAGGTTGGAGCAGATTGTGACATATATTGTTGACAGTGTCTTTCAGCGAGTACCATGTCTTTGTTGATGTTGATGGATTAGCTATCTGATTCTCTGCCCACTCATTGATAGCGTTTGAAACTTTCGGTCGTATTTCGGGATCTTGTATCTTTTTTATATCTATTCTTTTACTGGTGTTAATTTTCCGGAGACTTTTGAATTTGCATTGCAGTGTAGCTACAACTGGGTTATGATCCGATTTTATGTCTGCTCCTGGATACGTCAAGGTCTTTTTTATAGAATTTCGGAAGCGTGAGTTATATGCATGATATAGTCAATTTGATTGCGCACCACATGATTTCTTGTATGTTGAGGGGATGTCCAGGTATACAATCGTCGAGGTGGTAACTTGAAGAGGGTATTAGTTATAACTAGATCTTTTTCCTGGCAAAATTCTATTAAGATGTCTCCTCTATCATTTCTTGTGCCCAGACCATGTTGTCCTGTGATACCAGGAACTACATTTGAGCCTACTTTTGCATTCATATCTCCCATTACAATGTTAAGATCATGTTTTTTCGTGTATTGTAACAGTGTTTCAATTTGTCCATAAAAATCTTCTATTTCTGTTGCTGGTTTGTCTGCCGTTGGAGCATATGCCTGTATGAGTCAGAAGGCTTTGCTGTTATTTGGATAAGCATAGCGCGGTTAGAAAGGGGTATAAAGTTGGTCACTGCTTTCGAGATCTTTTTGCTCATAAGCACTCCTACTCCATGGTGGTCAGCTGACTGATCATTGCCCGAGTAGTAGAGAATTTTACCTTCTACTGTTTCGAGTTTATTGTGTCCAGACCATTTTGTTTCACTAAGTCCCAAAATATCGAGTTCAAGTCTATCCATCTCCATTATTATATTTGAAAGTTTTCCAGGTTTCTTCATTCCTCTTACATTCCAAGTTGCAATCTTTGTCTTTCTATTAAGTTCACCTCCGGGGATTCTTCGCACCCCTGTCCCATTAAAGGAACACCGGAGACTCGGGGCCATTCTTTTTGTTGTACTATTCATTTGAGCTGAATTACTAGGGATTATATTAATGATGGATATAATTTTTAACAATTTAAAAATCAGGATACTAATTTAGGTCATCTAAATAAATATGTGAACTTGTTTAATTCATTTAGCTTACTTTTATCCATACATGGTGTTACATTCTTTTAAAGTTCTTGGTAATCAAAATCAATAAATAATTTTGATCCCTCTACAAGAATAGATTTTTTCCATATTTTGTTCGAGTATTATGTAGGAATATGCAGTTAAATTTTATTGAGTTGGTATTTGTTCTCTTTATATTTTTTTGTCTGTGTTAGTTTTAGCCCTGGAATACACATAAGTAGGATACTTTTCATCGCATCAATCAGTGCAATCAGTGGGTAGAAATAGCCTTATAACGTGTCCATAAAAATGACGCGTACGAAACCGATGGTATAATACCTATACTAGTTAGGCTGTGTCCCCAGTAGGCAAACTGTGAGCGGCCGACTGAGTGAGCCGCAAATTTGTTTGCCTACTACACAGCCTTATTGTACAAATATTAAAATTTTACTTGTGTCTAAGTGCTTATTTTGTAATCTTAAACCAAACTCAGATCATTTTGTTGTTTCATTACCAAGCAGCAGCTTTCGTTTGTTTGTTTTGTTATAAAAATGATGACCGAATTATTAATGAAAATACCACGAGTAGTAAGATCACGCCAATTGATGGGGCCTTGATAGTGATTAGTGTCTTGATTGTTTATTATTGATCATTGTAGTTGTTATGTTATCTTCTAGGAAGATTCTTGGACTCTTTTCCGTTGAATGGGGAAGACATTTTATAAGCCATTTGTGATCCATGTTATTGTACCTAGATAGGCTGTAAAAGTCATGGAAGCTCTTAAAAATACTGTCTAATTGTTAAGCTGTATCTAAATCTTCAAGCTGAATAACGTCTGCTACTTCTTTGAATATAATAATTTGTATGTCTACTTATGGTGAATGACCAAAGATTCATTATTCCTAAGGGTAGTTTCTCATTTTGCGAAAGATAATGAGCGCGAGCTTTAGTGTAGCTATCATGTTGACGTTGAGCACCAGTGACCTAGTGTACCTACATTTTTTGTTTTTAGTGTTTTTCTTATTGCCTATTGTAAAGTACCTACTTATTTTAAGTTAATTTTTTTTTTCTACACAGTAAGTAATACCTATCTACTTATTATTAACAGTTATTTTTGTTTTTCGTGTTCTTGAGTGGAGACCGCGACTCGGTAAACGTAGCGTAGGACGCCCTTCGGCCAGGTGGGATGACGATCTGCGAAAGACTGCTGGCAGATGCTGGATGCGTCAAGCTGAAGACAGGGCGCTATGACGCTCATTGGGGGAGGCCTATGTCCAGCAGTGGACTAATATAGGTTGATGATGATGATGATTTTTGTTTTTATAATGTGTTTTTAAAACTGTTTGTTTACCCAATAAATAAATTATCTATCTATCAAATGGTCCAGTCTTAAACTTACGTACCAATAGCTTTCAGGACGAAACGGCTGCTCTCGTCGTCCTGCTTTTGCTCACGTCTGATCGCATCTAGCTCTTCTATCACCGATGCATCGTCTTCTCGCTTGCACCTCAGCCATGCCAGCACCCGTTGAGCTTCCTATTGACAATTTAACAAAAAAAAATTACAAAAAAATTACAGTCAAGGAATACTTACAAGCAAATTAAAACTAATATGTATTTTCAATATGAAATGAAAGTTTTTATTGAAAAAGACATACATACACACAATAACAATAATATGGTTAACGTTAACCAAAAGTAAGGTGTTAACTATCAGTTTCAAACATCATGTTTTACATTACTAGCTTTCCGTGGCTTCGCTCGCGAGGGCTACACGATTTGTCCTGCTCTACCCATTATACCCTGTTTTATAGGTTTGTTAAAAGTTCCTGAAATAACTACTTGTTTCAATTATTTCTTTATCAGAACAAATTGATAATTTCAGGTCATAAGCATTAAACATTTACAGACACTTCAATGGGTGATTCTCCCAGGGTGGAAAAAAACATGTCCGGCTCGAAAAATCATACAAAAAGTATCCCTAGCCCTTTGATTTTTTTATGATAGTAGCTTAGACAAAGATAATAGGGGACGCCTTTTTTAGTTTTTTAATAATCTTATTTTAAATAAGTAAAAATAAATAAAATCCTTAAAAATTCTGACTTCCGTGGTGCGTCCAGACCTCATGTTCCTGTGTTAATACATTTTTATATCATTTCCTGAAAACACTAGTACTAATTTACATAGGTTCACAATAACCCAGATAGTTACTTGCTTATTTGACGCTATTACTACGCAAAACCAAGCTTTAGTTGACAAGTTACAACGAGATAACTTCGCGTCCGTCGTTTAGCTCTGATTTCCCTGGTGCGCACTAAATCATTCATAAATACTGTACTTTAATATCTGCGTAAATAGTTGTTAGATTGAGAGGAACTATCAGTCACGCCCCATCAGTGGTGTGTACAACAAAGGTGTATGTCTCCACGTCACTCTGTTATTTCAGTACGTAATCACTTTCCGTGGCTTGGTATCTAGAAATTCTGATTACCATGTTGACTATAAATTTGTTCATACTAATCCTATTGTTATAATATTTGCAATAATTTATGCCTTGTGTGTTCCTAATTTCGACTGCATATTTCAATGTAAAATAAACCAGCAAATTAAGAAAATTTCTAAGATTTTGTTATTATTTTTGATTTCCGTGGTACTGATTTCCGTGGATTTTGCGAGTTCATTAACATCTCAATAATATTTTTTTACAGTTTTTATGATGTTTTTTAGGATAAAAGTTTATAATAAATACAAAATGAATAATTATAATATTTTTAATACAAAGATAAACATTATTAGTGTGATTTTTGTAAAAAGTTACTTGTATTTACAGTAATGATTTAAAGGTGTTTTTGTAAAAACTGACTAAAACTACAAACGTCAAATAATTGGTCCTTAGTTTTAAGAAGCTAAATAATCTACTTACTACCGAAAACACATATTTTTATTGATAAACCAACCCATATTTGATTTTGGTGATATAAATTCTGATTTCCGTGGACACCATATTTTTTAAATTGAATAACTCCGTAACCATAAAGCCAATAAAGTTCCCTTCACTACCAAAAAATTCAAAATTAAATCTTCATTTAGAATATACTATCATGATGTGCAATTTCAACAAAAAAAAATGAGCCACAGAAGTCAGACAAAAAACGAGTTTTCGTAGAATCACCCCAATACGAATCACGAATCTCAAACTTCAATAACCCATTTTACCCTATATTCAGGAGTTCTTTGAAAATTCCGGAAACAAGTGTTTAATAATTTTATATTTTTAATATCCTCGGTATCAACCAAATCGGGCTACTGGTTAAAGAGTTACAAAAAACAAAAAAAAAACTTCGAACCCCCTTTTTACCCCTTCTTCGGGGTGGAATATCCGAAAATCCCTTCTTGTCGCATGTCCATATAAAACCTTCCAAAACCTTGTTAACCTTCAAAATTTTAGATGTCTACCTTCTTCTGTTTAGGCTCCAAAAAATCGCTTGTTCCTATGAATATCTTAAAGATACAAGATTAGTATACCTCGAGTCTCCCCGACTTGACGAGGTAGCTGGGCGACTCGGGCATCATCATGAAGAGCACGAGGTGCAGCGCTGGCAGCGCCAGGCAGGTCCACAGCACCGCGCGGTAAGCCATCACGTCTCCGATGATGAACAGGAACAGGTTGCCGCTCGTGTGTGCCAGGATCAACTGAACACAACATTGTCATTCATTGTCAGTTATCGTGGTTGGTGCACTAAAGGTCTCCAAGGTCTGAAGCCGGAGGCGGAGCGGAGGCGAAGGCGTGCGAGTTGTATTCTATTGAATCATATGAAAGCCTACACATACAGCAGTGGCGGCGCAGTGCCATAGGAAAAACGGCACGCCTTCACCTCCGCTCCGCCTCCGGGATCCGTTGTGGGCACGATTGGCAGGCGTATGGGCATGTCAAGCGTGTCCACACGGAGGTGATGCTCTGTGCCCACAACCCTAATGAACTTGTGACGTCACCTTCACGTTCTATTGAGCATTGGCGTAGGTTTACTTTGCAGAGGAGGCGAGGCTCTCCTGAAATTTTGCCTGCTAAAAAAATCCGCCAACCTCAGGAAAAAGGTTGCAACTGTCTCTCTTCAAAAAAAAAAGGTTTGCCTACTGCGAGTTGTTTTAAGGGTTATAGAGAGGGAGTCTCCTTAAATTCTACATTTCCTTGCCCTGGGATGTTCACCTAGATCACGGCACGGCTAGAGCTCGAGGTTTATCCGAGGTTTAATGTAGCAAATAAATCATGAAAGTAGGTTTTAGGCAGTAAAAAATTTAATGTTCTTTTAACTGAGATGAAAGCACTTGAAAATCAAAATATTATTTAGAACATAACTAAAAACTTTTGGTATGAAGTGGTGTTTTACACCCCTTTTTATGTTAGCATAAAAGATACATAACACAATGACATTTTAATTATTCGTATGGTTTTTTTTGTCTCAATATTGTAATAAGTGTATTGTAAATAAGTAACTTAGGTAATGATATTCATACGACGACTTACGACCTAATTTTTTCAATAAATGCTCTGAAACAATAGACAAGTAGAGTCTCTGTAAGTCCTCACCATGGATCCCAGCAGTCCTCGGATGCTGTTCTCGCTGATCTCCTTGTTGTAGAGGGGACAGGTGACGTAGGCCCCCGCCATGGGGATACCCACTAGCGCCCGCGCAAGCACGAAGGCCCACGTCTCCATGGACGATAGCTTGATGACCCACGCGGCCTGGTGGATGGAAAGAAGTATATCGGGGATGAAAGAAGAAGTTTATAGCCACTGTGTGAATAGTGTATATTTGGGTAAAATGAGGCACACAACACTTATAAATACTTACCAGTTTAAAGTTTTGCACCTAGATGAATAACCTCAGGTAAACTAAGTTTACGTCACCCAAAAACCCAAAATTTTAAGTATTAACTAATTTTACTTCTTCTTTTCAACTAACTCAATATAATTCTTATTATTATTTAAAACAAATGTAATAACGAAGAAACGAAAAATTTTAGACAAGCCTGCTCTCGATATGAATCAGATTTATAGGATATTTTAGACTTTTCCATGATCAATAACACAACCCACAACACAATAACTTGGCACAGACTTTGAGGTTCGACGACACCCATGTCGCAGCAATGCTGTATTTGTATGTCTGAAGATCACCCAGGTATTTTATTAATCGTCTTCAATTGGTATCCTTCTAATATTATAAACGCGAAAGTTTGTAAATTAGATAGATTATGATAGATGGAGGGATGTTTCTTAGGTACTCTTTCACGCAAAAAACTTCTAAACAGATCTGTCTGAAATTTGGCACAGAGATAGATTGTACTCTGGGATAACACATAGGCTATATTTTATCCTGGAATTCCTAAGTGAATGAGAATAACGCGAGTATACTCGAAATACTATTGTTACGCAGACGAAGTCGGGTGCTAAATGCTTCATTATAATGAAATGATAATTTATGGTAAAAAAATATTTATGTTACGGAGATAATAATTATGGTCTATGGCCGCTGGCTTTGCCTGACTATATCTAATTGTATTTTAAGAATATTGGTCTTATTATAATACTAGCGTAGTGATAAGTTTAGATGATCCAATAAAGCAATAATTTTCAATCTATAACATAGAGATGAGAACAAATCATTTTTTTTATTGTAACCCTGTGTGAACGGTTTATAAGACCACCCTGGTATTTTATTTCAATTGGTACACAATAACCTTACCACTGCGCATGCTGATATGAAGAGCAGGGTCGGCTTCCGTCCGAACTTATCTCCCAGCCAGGCGACCAGGAAGTCTGCGAGCACGCACGTCAGGTAGGACGCCGCGCCCATCAGCGACACCTGGACCAACGTGATACTACATCAATACAAATGGTTCATGCAAAATTTTACAATTTAATTACTTAAGGCGCAAACAGCACCTGAAGTGGCACCCTCTTATTTTCTCATACAGGGTGTTAGTGTGAACAGCGTTCTCCTTGAAACCAGCATCATGAGTAGAATCCAAAACCGATGAGAAAAGCTTAACACCTATTTTAGTTTTGCAAGATTTTGATGTTTCATGTCTTCGCTATCGTACACGATGCCATAGTCACTCTACATACTTTAAGTACCTACCTACGTAAGTACTTATACCCGCGCCTTACTTGGATCGTAACTTCATTACTTGTGCCCTTCAAAAGACGGGATATTCGCACAGAAGGTGATCCGATACTGAGGTGCACATGCCACGTATCACGTGGTCGAAGTACTTGTGTCACGTGTTTGTGAGCAAACGTTAAGTGTTTATAAAAAATTATTTAAAAAATGAGTAAAAATAGAATAATTTTTTTCATCCGTTTTGGATTCTACTCATGATGCTGAACCTCTGGTTTCAAGGACAACGGTGTTCACACTAACACCCTGTATAATTCCGTTAAACAAAGGAATTTCCAAAATTCACACGTACAGTTTGTTATACCTATCATAAGCTTTTTCAAGAATCTGTAGTTGTTTTGTTTTGTATTTTTAGGAAGAGATACGAATACAGAGCGTTCGTATCTCTACCTAAACTAGGCAAAATAAAACTACGACAGATGCACAAAAGCTGTGGGGGCGCCACCTTAGGTGTTAGTTGCGACATAAAAGTACTTTGCTTTGTGTAATTTTTTAGACGGACGGAACACACATATACACAAACACAATAAATAATTCATTTGTTTAATTTAACTAATAATGATAGATTAGCAATCCACATAATTTTGTTTATTTTCTCTATTTGAAAAAAATATTGACAAAATAAAACACGAAAAAAATAAATCATGAAAGTGTGCATCGCACATAACTAGTCGAGATCTTAGGAATCCTGCGGTCTATTGAAATTTAACAATTCGTAGTTAGGTAATTACTAATTAATTGGTTGCTCTAAACCCGCTTCCTAATTAGTTGTTAGTACCTATAGTTTCTTGTATGAATTACGAAGTTCATCCTATCTAAAAAGGTATGCTGTGTCTCGCTCCTAAGAAAGCAATATCTTAGTCCTATTATATTCGCATAAATAACTAACGCCCCTTCTTAAATCCTTAACAGCTCAATCTTTAACGCTATCTTTAACCCTTAATGTCACATTTCTCGTACCCTAAACGAGAAATGTGACATTCCTATCTGACCCATCGCATCGTCATCGTTAGCCATAATATTTTTGTGTTTGAAATAAAATGAAATGAAAAAGAAACAATAAAAAAGGATTTTACAATTGAAAGGATAGACAAAGTCAAAAGTCAAAGTCAAAAGTCAAAAGTCAAAGTGCTTTATTTCCATAAGACCTTACAGGACACTTGGACACGTCATAAAATTCATTTTATAAATAATTAAAACTAGAGTAAAGAAGCGAACAAGAAACCTTTACCTTGTTAGGTTGTTCGTTTTCGAGTTGGAGCAAAACTCGTCCCAAGCTTTTTTATCATCCAAATAATCAGATATTTTATAGTAAGCCTTTTTACAAAGAACAGTTTTGACAATTTGTTTGAATTTATTTACTGATAGTTTTTGCAACTCACTTGGAGTCTTGTTGTAGAAGCGTATACATTGCCCTTTGAAAGATACATTAACCTTGTTTAGTCTAGTTGTAGGCAAAGCGAGTTTATTTTTATTTCTAGTATTGACATTATGTATATCGCTATTTTTAGGAAACTTACTGATATTTCTACGAGTGTACAATAAATTTTCATAAATATATTGACATGGTACTGTCATTATGTTAATTTCTTTGAATTTATCACGTAGGGATTCTCTGGGACCCATATTATAGATTGCCCGAACAGCCCTCTTCTGCAACACAAAAACGGTGTTAATGTCTGCAGCATTCCCCCACAGCAGTATACCATAAGACTTAATACTATGGAAGTAGCTGAAATAAACAAGTCTAGAAGTATCTACGTCTGTAAGTTGACGGATTTTTTTGACTGCATATGCTGCAGAACTGAGTCTTTTTGATAGCTTATCTATATGTGGGCCCCATTGAAGCTTACTGTCTAGGGTGATTCCTAAGAATACAGTACTTTCTACAATGTCTAACGTTTCTCCTTTCACGTGTATATCGGCTTTAACTTGTTTCACATTAGGTAGAATAAATCTAATACATTTCGTTTTGGTTTCGTTAAGCAAAAGATTATTGACGCTAAACCAGTGGACAACTTTTGAGATTGCATTATTCACGTCGTCGAAATTTGTAGTTTGTCTTTTCATTTTAAAAATTAAAGAAGTGTCATCAGCAAACAATACAATCTCATGATTATTCTTTACAAGATCAGGCAAGTCGTTAATATAAACTAAAAATAGGAAAGGACCGAGGATAGACCCCTGCGGTACACCCATAGTAACTACAGACCCCGAAGACCGTTTCCCATTAATGTCAACTCTTTGTATCCTGTCGCTTAAATAAGAAGAAAGAAGAGCCAAAGAGGTGTCATTCATTCCATAGTGATGTAGTTTCCTGATTAATGTCTCATGGTGTACACAATCGAATGCTTTTGATAAGTCGCAAAAAACACCTAAAGCATCTTGCGACTTCTCCCAAGCATCAAAAATATGCGATACTAACTCTACACCAGCATCAGTAGTTGACCTGCCACGAGTAAACCCGAATTGCTTACAATGTAGCAGGTCATTGCTGTTGAAATGCCTAAGTAATTGATGCAATATAAGTTTTTCAAAAACTTTGCTGAAAGTAGGCAGTACTGATATTGGTCTAAAGTTAGTAGGGTCAGACCTACTACCCGATTTAAACAATGGAATTATTTTACTATGCTTCATTAGATCAGGAAATACGCCACAATCAATAGATTCATTAAATATATAAGCTAAATCTGATGCGATCGTATCAATTAATGGTTTAATAATTTTAACGGAAATGCCCCAGAGATCTGCAGTTTTCTTAACATTTAAAAGTTTAAAGATTTTTAAAATTTCTTTTTCATCAACATGATTGAAATTAAATTTATTTTCGCATTTAGGTACATTTTTTATGAGTAATGACTCAGCGATCGCTTGAGAAGAGTTTAGACTCTTTGTAGTAGAGATTGGAATGTTAGTAAAGAAGTTTTCAAATGCTTGCGCTACTTCAACATCTTTTTTTACTGAGCAATCATTAATTTTTAAATTATAATCATTAACAAAGGTACTAACCTTTCCAGTCTCACTATTTATTATTTTCCATGTTGATTTAATAACATTTTCGCTATTTTTTATTTTTGAGCTAATATAATTTGACTTTGCTATTATACAAACTTTTCTAAACATTTTTGAGTAATTTTTAACTTTAATTTTGAACTCCTCGCTAAAATTGTATTGTTTTTCACTATACATTTCATACAACTTTTGTCTACTTTTATGAATACCTACAGTTGCCCACTCACTAAATGTAAGTTTTTCAGAAACCACAATCGATCTGGGTGTAAATATGGAATTGAATGCAGAGGTGAATTTCTCAAAAAATCTGCTATACAACTCACTTGGGTTGTTATGTGAGTAATAAGGTGTTGGTATAGAATTCCAATTTGATTTCATACATTCAAATCGATGTGTGGTTACTGGTATGTATGTTATTTTCTTTTTACAATTATTGTTTTTCATCTGAATGTTGATTTTTATAAGTTGACCTAAGTGGTCTGATTTCAAATTACTTATTATATTTTTACTAACAATTTTATCATTCAGGCAAACAAATATATTATCAATACATTTTGCTGAGGTTTCAGTTATTCTAGTTGGTTCCATAAATAGTGGCCTTAGATTGTAAGAATTAAATAAATTAGTTAATCTACTACTGAGAGAGTTAACTTCTAAAAGATTAATATTGTAGTCTCCACATATTATGAGAGTTTTACTTGCTTTTGATAGTTTAAATAAGATATCATCCATAACTTTTTCAAATATTTCAAAGGAGGCTGATGGTGGGCTGTATACGCTTACTACAATACTTTGCTCCAACTCAACACATGCTACTTCGATGTGGCTTTCAACAGACATACATATTATGTCCTTACGGTCTTTGAATTTCAATAGTTTATTTAGTAATATTAAGGAGCCTCCACGAATAGCATGTGATCTGCAAAAGGAACTACCAACTTGGTGGTTACCGAAGTTGAACATGAGCTCATAGCTTTTCAGCCAGTGTTCTGTTAAGCAGATGATGTCAATATTAAACGAGTTCATGAACAATTCCAATTCTAATAATTTACTTCTTAATCCTTGAATATTTTGATGCACCAAATTAGTAAACCTTGCATTAGTTTTACAAATTTGTTTTTTCTTTTGATTGATATTATTTGATTTCTTAAGGCAAGAGACTTCCTCTATTGTCTTTATTTCTAATTTAAATGACTTGGAATAATTTCCAAAGTCTTGTTTTGTAAATTATTACAATGCTCAAAAGAAGCATTAGTTATAGCCAAGTTTTTGGCTGTTGTTTCAAAATAATAGGATAGCGAAATTGCTATCTGTCTTTTGTAAAAATTGGAAAGGTAATAATTACCTTTAGTCAAATAATATTTTTTATTAACAATACTGTTAATATCAATCAAGTGTACATTATTGTTGCATGAGATAGTATGCAACGTCATATTTAACTTATATCTAAGCTTATTTTCAGAAAGTGGCAAGCTGTCGCTGTAGGGGAATGTGAACATCACAATTTGTTTTAAATTTAAGGAACAAAGTTTGTCCATGTACTTAATTAAGTCCGATTTGTTCACATTACCCCTATTCCCAAGACATATTATCAAATTAGAATTACTATCAAACAATTTTTTGTCAATTTTGTGCATAATATTATGCAGGTTTGAATTTGGAAAGCAATTATTTAATGTAGGATGTTCCATACTCATACTTAAAAACTGACCCATGTTGATTCCAATTTCATCGCAGTACATTATGTTTTTCACCTTTTTTATACTTGAGCATGAAGTGCTGAGATCAAGGTGGGATGAGGCTGACACTGTACTGTCCGGACCTGAGTGGTCACAGCAGCCGCAGCCCTCCAGAACCCTGCCCTCCAGACTCACCTGGCTCCTAAGAAGTGAATCCATGGCCAGATTGAGTTCCCTTGTCTGTTGTGTAGTTCGATCATAAAGGCTGATGTAATGCCCTAGGGAGTGCTCGGCCTGGCCAAGTTTACACTTCAGGTCTTGAATTTCAGACTCATATTGGATTTGATTATAATTGAGCTGTGCTGTGCAGAGCTCTAATTTATCTAGAACTTTTCTTTTACATTTGAGCTTAGATACTATATTTTTCTGTTTTTTTAATAAGTTTTGAGTTTTTTTTACAAATTTACTTATTTTAACATATTTTTTTAACTTAGTTTTGCTAAGGTGTTTGATGTTTTTGCTGCAAGCCGCCACATTACACACTGAGTCATCTTTAGTCAAATCAATGGTTAGCATAGTGTGTAAATTGCAGCCTGCGACAGAAACTTGGCCTGGAGAGGGTTTAGCGGATATTAGCTCATCAAATAGACTTTGTGTTTTCGCGGTGGCAGAGTTATGGGCTGCTTCTTCCAGCTGGGTGATGTGTTGGTGGGCGTCGCACAGTTTTTTCTCCAGGACTGAAGTTCTATGCAGGATGGACTCAAACTCAATGCCACATTTTTCGTCGAACCTATCTATGATCAATTGAAGCCTATCCCGTTCCTCACTAATAGATGCATTGTGAGAATGCAATGCACACATTTCGCTTTTAAGCTTTTTGTTATTATCTAGTGCTTCTAAGAGAATATTTTCATTTTCAAATCGCTCTGATTCTAATTGTTCAATCTGCCTCTTTGCTGACTTTAATTCCAGTAAAACCTGGTTCAACTTGTCGGCTTTACGAGTCAACATTATGAATTAATGTAGCTATTGTCTTCAAAAACAAAACTTGCAAATAATGCAACTTTAGTGAGAGGCAAACTGTACAATGTCTAGGTTATGTTTTCAAAAAGTTGATATGTACTTACGTGTACTATATATGTAGATGTAAATTTTATTGGAAATAGTATTCCTTCACATGAGCAATCGATTTATGTAAGCACAAAACACTCATAAAAACACAATCCAGCAAAATTTTCAAACCGAAACCGAAGTTTTTCCGTTGGCCAAAAACACACAAATAACAACACTTATACCCCTATTATATATTTTTAAACATAAATTATGGTTTAAATATGCGATGAAATCGGAAAGGGCACTTTAAAACTACGTAAAAACAATTATTTTAGAATAAATTCGTATGGAACATTTGCGAACAGCTGTTGCCAGACATTTACAATAATATAACTATTAAAAAAATCAGTAGGTAAATACATGCAACTTACGCAAAGAAATCTTGGACATAATATTACATTAGAAAAAACTATGAAATAGGTACCTAAAGTAATAATTTTGAATTTTGTTCATACTTGGAACCTTATTCCACTTGTTGACGTAATAATTAAGTCAAGAGTGAGTTGACACGTTTAGCACTTGTCTAAGTGCATAGACATACTTTAAATGCTCGTTCATACTCCCCTAAAGTAAGATACAGTAAAACTACGCATTATTTACATTGAGACCATAATTTGTATCTACTTGTTAACTTCATGAATAAATAATTCAAATTCATAAAAAACCACTATTATTATAAACGCGAAAGTTTGTAAGTTTGAATGGATCATAGATAACAGAAACAAGTTCTGGTCTTATTCTTATTTCTGTGGGATGGATAGATGGATAGATAGATGGATGGATGTTTATTACTCTTTCGCGCAAAAACTATTGAACGGATCTGGCTGATATTTAACACAGACATAGATTGTAGTCTGGAATAGCACATAGGTTACTACAGGTATTTTATCCCGCGAGGCGCTCCTAGTATAGACATACTTAAGTGCTTGTTCATACGCCCCTAGAGTAAGATACAGTGAAACTACATTATTATTTACAACTAGCTGGTACCCGCGACTTCGTCTGCGCATGATTAGTATTTCGACTACTCGCTATTTTACTTGCGTAATTCCCTTTCTCGTGGGATTTTTGGGATAAAATAAAGCCTATGTGTTATTCCAGCTTATAATCTATCTCTGCGCCAAATTACATCCAGATCCGTTCAGCAGTTTTTGCGTGAAAGAGTAACAAACATTCATCCATCTATCAATCTATCCCTCCATCTATCCATTCATACTTACAAACTTTCGCGTTTATCAGTTCAATTCAGTTTGGTTCCCCTGGGCTATACGGGTTTTCAAAAATTTCTCACAGTATCTCAACGACGCGTACACACGCGTCGTTCAGATGCTGTGAGAAATTTTTGAAAACCCGTATAGCCCAGGGGAACCAAACTGAATTCCGGGATAAAATGTATCCCATGTCCAATCGCCCCGAGTTCCATTCGAATTCATTCACTTCCGTCGTGATGCGTGGTCAAAGAATTCTTCTTTCACCCTCTCTCCCAGGGGAACCTTACCGAATTCCGGGATAAAAAGTATCCCATGTCCTTTCTTGTAGTATGAACTCAAATCGTCCCGAGTTTCATTCCAACTCATTCAGCAGTTTCGGCGTGATGCGCGGTAAAGGAATTTTACTTTCATACCCTCTCCCATGAGAACCTTACTGAATTCCGGGATAAAAAGTATCCTATGTCCTTCCTCGTAGTATGACCTATAATTATGCCGAGTTTCATTTCAATCCATCAAGTAGTTTCGGCGTGATGCGCGTTTACGATACAGACAGACAGACAGACAGACAGACAGACAGACAGACATGAATGAAAAAAAATACAGTTTTGGCTTGAGTATCGATAATAGAGTGCCCTCCAAAAAAATTTTTCAAAATATCTTCAATGTACAGAATTGGACCTGTTACAGTTTTATTATAAGTATAGATAAGATCATACATTGTACCTGAATGTCATTTACATGAATAAATTAATAACATTTACTGAATAGATGTTTTCTGGGTGTGCTTACCTCAAAGTCCGTGAGCGGAGGATCTCGGGGGGAGTTTGGACCTTGGAGCAGCAGCGTCATGGGGGACATCCAGCCCACGCTGGCTCCGTACGCGAAGACCGGCAGGTCGACTGGAAATACCACAGCATGAGGTCAAGTTCAGGGGTTCTTTGAGGAACTGAGGCACGAGGCGGCTTAAAGAGCTTTTATTAAATTTTACCATTATAATATTTATTAAGTTTAAGAAGTAAGTTAGTAGAAGTAGAAGTTTATTAAGAAGTTTTTCCTTAGTAAGAAGTTTTTATTAACAAAGAAAATTACAATATAGGAATAGAAAAAATTATACTATTATAGTATAAAACAATTGAAACCATTGAGTTAACTGCAGACGGTTTCAAACAGTCTAAAGGTAGCTCATTGATCCATGTCAATACCAGTCGGAAGCGTCCCCAAGATACTGGCTGCATTACCACGCTGTATAGCTTTAATAGTTTGATTCTCAAGAGGCACGAATATGCAGGTCTCGACAGAGCCTACGCATTTGTATACTACTTTTAGTTTTTTTCTATTCCACGATTGTAATTTCCTTTGTAAATAAAGGTACTACTTAATTTGATGTTTCAGTAAGTTTTCCTTCAAGCCTTCACTTGTTGTTATTCAGTCTTAACTTGTTTTGCTTTTTACGAAATTGGTTCACATGCACAAAATTTTAAGAAAAACTATTTTGATGAAGTTTTAAATTTAAGAAATAAAAAAATGATATCAATGTGTTTGTGATATCAAGCTTTTAGTACTTATTTTAATTTTCGATTTCTGTATCACTACATCGTATAAAATAAAGTCGCTATTTCTGTCCCTATGTCATTATGTTCCTTTGAATGCTTAAATCTTTAAAACTACGCAACGGATTTTGATGCGGTTTTTTTAGTAGACAGAGAGATTCAAGAGGAAGGTATATAATATATAATACAACCGTGCAAAGCCGGGGCGGGTCGCTAGTTAAAAATAAAGATACTTACTCAAAAAAGCACATATCAGCTGATTGATCCTGCTTCCTTCTTTGAAAAAATAATAATATTTCAGCGTCATAGTTGAAACAGGTCTTCAGATGTACTCGTATAACTAGATATGTATATTTCAACAATATTGTCACCTAAATAGGCTTTTTACATTGTCACAAACAACTATACGAGTATTTAAACTAGTAGGAATTAATTAACCCTAAAAGAGCTTATCAATATTGCACTACTATTTAAAGTAGTGAGTAGCGTGAAACATTAGCACCGGCCACTTGTTCACTACTAGGACCTACTGCCGGCAGCAGAGGCGTTTCGACACTATGCGCTGAACATCGTCACTAGACATAATTGCTGAGCGGGAGCGTTTAAAAATGTTCAGCTACTTATGGAGATTAGTTATAGTAAACAGTGATAAAACTAAAAGTCAATTGGGTAATTGTATGTTTGCGAACCGTACGTAAATATGTAGCTCAGTATTTGAATAGATAAAACCTGTTTTAAAAATATTTGACAGTGCAAATAAAATAAAATAAAACATTAAAATACATCACACGTAGTAACAACATATATCTTTCTTAAATCTATACTACTACTTATGTAATATGTTGTATAATATAATCAGTCATCTATACCCCGAAAAAGATCTGCTTAGCTTGGGGTCTAGAAGGTGCTTTGTGGATTGTTCAAGAGTATTTATTTATTGCTTACTAGCTGTCCCGACAGACGTTGTCTTATCCTAACTTTTGAAAATTTTATTTGAATTTTCCGCGCAATTTCCTTAATTTTTTCTTTCATAAGAACCTTCTCCTGATAATAACAAAAAGAACAAAAAAAGAATGCGAAATCGGTCCAGCCGTTCAGGCTTGATGCCGTGACCAAGGGAAAAAGGGATTCATTTTTATACATATAGACTAGCGCCCCGGCTTCACATGGTTTTATTGTACGTATAAACCTACCTCTTGAATTACTCTATCTTTTAAAACCGAATCAAAATCCGTTGCGTAGTTTTAAAGATTTAAGCATACATAGGGACAGAGAAAGCGACTTTGTTATATACTATGTAGTAACTCTTCTCTCTCCCTTTTTTTGAAATACTTGTAGAAATTACTAGACTGTGCTATTATTTTCTTACTATTATTATAAATGGGAAAGTCTGTGTGAATGTTTGTTATAGGTAATCTCCGTAAATACTTAATTTATTTTGAATAATTAACATATTGCATTTCATTCATCTAGTAATAGAAAAAAATATATGTACAACTAGTAAGGTCAGTTGGGGGAAGTGCGGCGTATTTTATTTTAAGTTCACTTTTCACTCGAATTGTGTTTATACAGTGAACATTTTTAAATAATTTATTTCATTATCACGTTCCCTGATGAATTATCTCCAAAAGGAACCTGCAATTTTAGAGTTCTGAAGTAGTTTTCTATGTATTTTATTGGATTTTTAACAGCATGTCCATAGCCGAACTTTCCCAACGAAATGGGGTAAGTGCGGCAGGGACCTACAAAAGCCAGTAAATGACTCTTTTTTTTTAATTTAAACCTGAATATCAGAAAGAGCAACTTTCAAATAAAAGTCTCTATTCGATTCTTGGATCCTAGAAATAAGGTTCACCGAAAAAAATTAGAAAATTGTGAAATGGGGGAAGTTCGGCATAATTCCTAAGGAACAAGCTATCCAGTGGTGCTAAACATTTATACCTGACTGCCCAAGAAGGAAGACAAAGGTAAGGGGATGTATGTACTATGTTTTTTTAACAACAATGAACATAATGATGATGTTTATGTACACTTTAAAAAATCCGTGTATTTTTTATGTTACTTTTTATTGATTGAAAAAGCTTTTTAAATAAAAAAAGAATTTGAGTTATTATTTTTTATTAATATTACTTATTGAGATTTTTATAGTCAAATAATTCACAAAAATTAAGAAACAAGTAGAAGAGACAGTATCAAAATAAACTTAATAAATACTAAAAATTTAATAAATTAAGTTTCATATTTTTTAATATTTAAATAACAAAATGATGCCTAATTTTAGCATATATTCTAGATTAAGCCTTTCATAAGTTCGAAATATTAAGGCGGTTTTAAACTTAATTCTGCATATTATTATAACGACATTTTTATGTGATAGGTCAGGTTAGGTTAGGGTAGGTTTTTTTTGTTTTTATTATTATTCGCGTTCATCACAGACTATGAGTCCGTGCTCTTCTTAGGTAAATTTTTATTTTATGAGCTTACAATCGTTACATTTTCTTATTAAATCTAATTACTCAGCAGACAGCTGCGTTTCTGTTTCGAATTGCCATTTGTAAATTGTAATTAATGATCTGGATAGGTTAGTTTAGGTTAGTTAGGTTAGTTAGGTTAGGTTAGTTAGGTTAGGTTAGTTAGGTTAGGTTAGTTAGGTTAGGTTAGTTAGGTTAGGTTAGTTAGGTTAGGTTAGTTAGGTTAGGTTAGTTAGGTTAGGTTAGTTAGGTTAGGTTAGTTAGGTTAGGTTAGTTAGGTTAGGTTAGTTAGGTTAGGTTAGTTAGGTTAGGTTAGTTAGGTTAGGTTAGTTAGGTTAGGTTAGTTAGGTTAGGTTAGTTAGGTTAGTTAGGTTAGGTTAGTTAGGTTAGGTAAGTTAGGTTCGGTTCGGTTAGTTAGGTTAGGTTAGTTTTTTTTTTTTTTTTTTTTTTAATGGCCTAGTGGGCCTACTGTCTACCCGCGATGGGGTAGCCCGCGAGTCTGCTAAGTCCTATCCATTACCTCTGACAAGAGTCAAGAGTCTTTTTCAATCTTCTTTCATTCTTGTCTATCTTTCTTCCTTCATTCCTTATCTTTCTTCTATACATCGATCTTTCTCTCGTTTTAAAGGGGGAATATCTTTATTCACACAAAAAATTACAAATATTACAATCTTTTATCTATTCTATTCTTATATCTATTTCTACGTTCTATTCCTGCTATACTTTATTTTAATTTTTATTTACATCCTTAGTTTAACATCTCCTTCTTTTCCAACTTATATATTTTAATTGTTGCACAGACATATAATCATTATATGGTGCCAACAGTTTTTATTTATCAACCTTGTTCCTATTATTTACAATTTTTACCATTTGTTTACAATAACGGAAGAAGATGCCGCGTTCCGTACTGTTCCCCATTATTCTTCCCAGGTTTTCTGTGGTCAGGCTTGTATCAAGCTGCTGGGTCAGGTCATGTCTTATTTTACTATGAATGGGACATTCCAGGATAACGTGCAGAAGTGATTCGTCTATTTCTGGATCACAGAGGCACGACGGACTCTCCTTGCACTTGAATCGGTGCAAGTACTCGGAGAATCCACCGTGCCCCATTAGTATCTGGGTCAGAATCCCCTCTGCCGGTCCCATCTTCCGCATGACTTTGTGGGCTGTTACAACATCAGGCAAAAAGACTTTTATGACCTTCGCTGTGTCCCCGTTCTTGTACCTCTGGTTCCATATGTCTAGCGTTTCCTCACGAATCAACCTCTTGACATATGAAACCGGGCACGCATCGTAAGCCGGTCTGGATTTCAACTTTGTGGCAGCTTCTTTCGCCAAGGCGTCCGCCCGTTCATTGCCCGCGAATCCAGCGTGAGCCTTGACCCAAAAAAGAACAACTTCCTTGCGCTGGGACCTACACTCCGCAAGATTTCTCCGAATCTCAGTAGCTAGGGGATGTACAGCATACTGATTCGTTATCGTCTCTAAGGACGATCTAGAATCACTGTAAATCCCGTAGCTTCCCTCGGAGGTTTTCAGAATCTTGCGGGTTGCGTCGCGGATAGCTAGCATTTCCGCCTGGTACACTGTGCAGTAAGACGGCAGCTTCAATTTTCGGGTTCCGGTTTCTACAGTCTCGTTCCATATGGAAATGGCCGCACCCACTCCCCCGTCAATCTTGCTGCCGTCCGTGAAATTCTGACTGCTTGGCGGTTGTACTCACTGAGTTCTTCCTCAGTGTCCAGGTTTTCGAAATGCAGCTCGGCCCTTTCCGCTGGATGTGGTGTGCTGCTATATGGTGTCATCTGTTCTATCTCTCTGTCCGCCAAACTCGCCGGCCGGGATACTCTCTTCTTTGCCTCATAAAGGGCGGCTGCCTCTTTGACTCGAAGGTCGAGAGGGAGCAACCCGGTTAAAGCCAGTACGGCGTTCAGAGAGACAGTTCTGTATGCTTTGCAGAGGCGCTGAGCGAAGCCTCTCTGGACTACATTCAGCTGCCTCTGCACGCACAATTTTTCAGCAGCGGGACCCCATACGCTAGCTGCGTATAGAACTATCGGCTCGACACAGGCTGTGTATATGGTCCTAATAATTTCCGGGTGGAGACCCCAGCTGATCCTGGCTGCTCGTGATAGCTGCTTATAGACGTTCAACGCCTTTTTGCAAGTATTTGCAACGTGGCTATTGAACGTTAGTTTGTCATCTATCACGAGCCCCAGGATCTTCATCTCCCTGGACATGCAAATGTCGATCCCGCCCATGGTCAGGTGTGGGGTGTCATACTTTTTCTTATTAGTAAGCAACATCGCACAAGTTTTATGCGGAGCAAATTTCAGCTTATTTCTGACACCCCACCCCCGCACATATTCGAGAGCGGCGTTTGCACGTCCCTGGATCTCCAACGCGGAATCACCATGAAACACCAGGGCAACGTCGTCTGCGAACGCCTGGCAATACTCTCCCCGTTGCTGTAATCCTTTTAGTAGGGGGTCGAGAAGGAGGTTCCAGAGTATTGGGCCGCCGATAGAGCCTTGGATGCAGCCCTTTGTTGTCCTTCTATAGACCTCTTCTCCTGCGTACCTCACTCTCACCCCCCTATCCTCCAGGTACGAGTCTATCACTCGTCTGATGTTAGCTGGGCATTTTGCCTCCGCCAAACGGACTCTTATAGCGGGTCACCAGGCGCTATCAAAGGCCCCCTCTATGTCTAGGGATATCAGGACCACCATCTTCTTCTCTCTGATTTTATCCCTAATGTGATTAGTGAGAGCATAGAGGGCATCTTCCGTGCTTCTCTGGGGCATGAATCCGTATTGACTTTGGCTAATACTCGGTACAAGGTGCCACTTTAGTCTTGCAACAATCATCTTCTCCAGGACTTTTCCCATCACTGGCAACTGCCCGATTGGTCTATAGGCTTTTGCAGCTGTGTAGTCATCTTTCCCTGGTTTTCTCAGCACTATCACAGTTGCTTCCTTCCAGATCTTCGGGAAAGAGCCTAATTCGAGGCATTTGTTAGCCAGTGCTAGGAAAAGTTCCGGATTGGAGTCTATTGCTTGCTTGCAAATATCAGACGAGAGTCCGTCCGACCCAGGAGCTTTCTTCGGGTTGAAGCTATCGACGGCAGCTTTAAGCTCTATGATGGTAAACGGTGGATCATGCTGCTCATCATGCATCGACGCGTTTACTTTTCCAGCTAGCTCTCTTAGCCGTTGATGTTCTTCGTTGTCTTCGCTCTCCTTGTCGTCTGGGTAAAAGACCTCTGCTAACATTTCTGCTGATTCCTTCGGGCTCAGGGTTCTTCCGTTTAGTTTTAAAGGTATGTCTTCCTGCCTCTTTTCCGTACATTTCAGGACCCTATATATCCCTTCCCACATTCCTTCTCTATCTTGTTTCCCACAAAAACCTTTCCAACTCTTAACTGCACTTTTTACAGCTCTTTCCTCATACTCTTGTTTTACTTTCAGGTACTCGTCGATGACCCTCTGCCTTCTCCTAGGTGCGGCGCAACGGATTCTCCTCTTCATTGTGAGTACTTTTCTTTTCAGGTCTTCGAGTTCTTCCGACCACCACGGTAAGTTCAGTTTTTCTATTTGTTTTTTCTTTGGTAAGATTTCGATGCAAATTTTCCTGATTGTTTCCATTAATAAGACTACTGTTTTTTCTAATTTTGATTTACATGTTATTTCATTAATTAATCCTACTGTTAATTTATTTACTACTGCTAACTCGGCCATTTTCTCACGAAACTGAGCCCAGTTTGCCTTTTTTGTGTTAAATAACCTGGTTGTTCGTTTAATGTTCATTCCCTTTGATATTTCCAAATTAATTTTAAAAAGTATTGCGTTGTGGTCTGAACTCACCATGGTGTCTTCAACTCTCCAGTCCTCTACCACACCAAGCATCTCCGTAGCGCAAGCCGTCACGTCTACGTTGCTGGTGTATCGTCTGCCTCCCCTAACAACTTCGAAGGTAGGCAGGTCTCCCTCGTTGAGGACCTGAAGGCCCATTTCTACTAGCGATCCAGCCATCTCTTCTCCTCGGCTATCCACCTCACTGCTGCCCCACCAGGTACTCTTTGAGTTGGCGTCTCCACCAATCAGCACTTTTGAGGTGCCAAGGTTATGTACGATAGCTTTGAGCTGCTCCAAGTATGGCGCTATCGGTGCTGGGTGAGGTTCGAAGTAATATGAGATGATGACGATCTCCCAAGCCACAGTCCGGAGTTTTACTACCACTATGTTGTTGGTCGTGTAGTTCGGGTACTGTACAACATCTAGGTCATCGTCGAAGAGAGCAATAGCTGCCTTGACCGGGCCCTGAATTTGGCTGTGGCTTTGGAAGATCCTCACCCCTCTGTACCCCTTTACCCGACGAATTGCACCGACATATGGCTCCTGGAGCAGCGCAAAGGCTATTTTGCGTTTTTCTGCTTCTATCATCACCTCATTCGTCGCTAGGTCCATCCTACGCAGGTTTACCTGGGCTCCTAGGTACGACTTATGCTGATTGGTTGCGCTTGGGGTGCCTTTAGCAATACGCTATGGAGGCTCTTGCTAGGGCCTCCCATTTACGTCTGACGGGGCATTCTCTGTCAAAGGCATTGTGCTCTTTGTTTTCAATCCCAGCCTTTGCACAGTTACAGCATGATGGTGGTATCGCAGTGAGGAAGTCCTCACATTGGTCCCTCTTGTGTGGGCCCCCGCAGTGGCTACATTTCTCCAGCGTCCCGGTGCAGAACCGCCTGCCGTGGCCGTAGCCAAGGCAAAGCGAGCACTGCACCAGAGGAGATTGGTCGGCAACCTTCACTCTCTGGAGATCAATGTGCAGGTGGCCCGCATCTATCATCCTCCTCCATACCTGTGGGGACACCCTCACCACGACATGCTGTGTGAGTGGGTTTCTAGCCTTCCTTCTATAAGCAATCTCCAGCTTTTCTTCTTGCTTTATGAGGTCCCTATTCTGGTTTCTGATGGCCATCATGATGTCAACATCTGTGTTGTACTTCATGACGTCCACCAAAATTACCAGAGGGTCCTTGTTCTTTACATCTTCCACTTTTAGATCTTGTGAGGCTTTGCTTAATTTTTCCCTTATTAATTTCTTGTCCTTTTCGGTTTTACATCCAATTATAATCTTTCCTTTTGCCTTTCTGACTCTTTCTACGTTCAAACCTCCTTCTTTTGCATTGACAGCTTTTCTTATCTTTTCCAGCACCTGATCCCCTGTTTCCTGTCCATCCTGCGTAGTCACGGCTATGGAATGTAGTGCCGACCGCACCAAGGGGTGTCCCTTTGGTGGTTCCGCTGTCACACATGCATAGCTGCGTGTTCCGTGCTCATCTCTATGCCTTACTAATTCTTCTTGTAGTCTTTCCATTTTTTCACTATTTTCCTCTATCTTCTTAGTGTGTTCTTCCAGCTTCTTCAGGAATTCTTCCTCTTTCCTTTCTCGTGCTGTTTCTTCTTTCTGGGCTTTTTCTGCCTGCTCGTCCTGTTCCTTTTCCTGCTTTTTATGCTCCGTATCTCTTCCTTTTTGTAGACCGCTAGCTTTTGTCTCTTTCTGTAAAAATTTTATTATACCGTCCATCTCCTTAACTAGGGCGAACAACCTGTCTGCGGATTCAAAAACCTTGTCAACCAGTTCCTTTTTTGTATTTCGTGACATTTTCAGGGTCGTTTTCAAATGCCTCACTATGTTTCTGCCCTCAGTCAGTTTATCTCCATTCCTAGGCGGGCTCCCCGGCGCATCGAGTGAGTGTCGGCGCACTAGTTCGGCAACATTGCCCTCCAGTGGCAACGTTCTCGGTTTCAGCACCGAAGGGGCCGTTGGGGTGGAAGTATGGGTTGCCTTGGTAGGCGCCGCCAGGTTCTTATGCAGAAGCACTGTCTTGTTGAGGTTTGTGGGTCCCGGTCCTTTTATTTGTTCGCTGCGTTCTGCGGAGATAGGGGTGTCAGGGGTGGTTTGAAGGTCCTCCAGTAAATTAGCCAGCAGAATGTCCTCCGTTGGTGGGTCCGCTGAGGGACCCTCCGCTTCGTGTGTGACCAAAGACGGGGAGCTCTCCAGCCGCTCAGTTGCAACTGATCGGTCCTCTGGTTGTGAAGCGGGGGGTGTTCTGGAGCACGGCATCTTGCTCCAATTACTCAGGAGGACAGGCTAAATGTTTCAAGCAGACCCGCGGTCTTTGTAATTAAAAATGGTAAAAACAGAAAAAACACAAACACAAAATACCATGTACAATGGATGATTAAATTAATATAAACAGTGGCCCACTAATATTAGGTAGTTCAGTGTAAAATGCCGAATTTTGTCAGAATGCTGTTATAATAATAATATTATATTATTTGGTTACTAATTATAACAAATGTTTTTCTGTTACAGGTACCACGATGGGCATCCGCAACGAGTCAACGATCAAATAAGTAAAAGTTTGTATAAGGTTAGGTTAGGTTAGTTAGGTTAGTTAGGTTAGGTTAGTTAGGTTAGGTTAGTTAGGTTAGGTTAGTTAGGTTAGGTTAGTTAGGTTAGGTTAGTTAGGTTAGGTCAGTTAGGTTAGGTTAGGTTAGGTTCGTTAGGTTAGGTTAGTTAGGTTAGGTTAGTTTGGTTAGGTTAGTTAGGTTAGGTTAGTTAGGTTAGGTTAGTTAGGTTAGGTTAGTTAGGTTAGGTTAGTTAGGCTAGGTTAGTTAGGTTAGGTTAGGTTAGTTAGGTTAGGTTAGTTAGGTTAGGTTAGTTAGGTTAGGTTAGTTAGGTTAGGTTAGGTTAGTTTGGTTAGGTTAGTTAGGTTAGGTTAGTTAGGTTAGGTTAGTTAGGTTAGGTTAGTTAGGTTAGGTTAGTTAGGTTAGGTTAGTTAGGTTAGGTTAGTTAGGTTAGGTTAGTTAGGTTAGGTTAGTTATGTTAGGTTAGTTAGGTTAGGTTAGTTAAGTTAGGTTAGTTAGGTTAGGTTAGTTAGGTTAGGTTAGTTAGGTTAGGTTAGTTAGGTTAGGTTAGTTAGGTTAGCTTCATCGCGGGTAACGAAGTCACGATTACTAAGCCCCCCGCCACCGCAAGGCCCCTTCGGAGGGGAACCTAACTAACCTAACCTAACCTAACTAACCTAACCTAACTAACCTAACCTAACTAACCTAACCAAACTAACCTAACCTAACCTAACTAACCTAACCTAACTAACCTAACCTAACTAACCTAACCTAACAAACCTAACCTAACTAACCTAACCTAACTAACCTAACCTAACTAACCTAACCTAACTAACCTAACCTAACTAACCTAACCTAACTAACCTAACCTAACTAACCTAACCTAACTAACCAAACCTAACTAACCTAACCTAACTAACCTAACCTAACTAACCTAACCTAACTAACCTAACCTAACTAACCTAACCTAACTAACCTAACCTAACCTAACCTAACTAACCTAACCTAACTAACCTAACTAACCTAACCTAACCTAACTAACCTAACCTAACTAACCTAACCTAACCTAACTAACCTAACCTAACTAACCTAACTTAACTAACCTAACCTAACTAACCTAACCTAACTAACCTTACCTAACTAACCTTACCTAACTAACCTAACCTTACTAACCTAACTAACCAGTATGAAAGTACGAGAGGAATAAAAGCGAGAACTGGTCTGAAAGAGGCTCAAGGTTAGAACAGGCTCCGATTATGTTGGAGGTACGAGAAAAAAAAAAAAAAAAAAAAAAAACCTAACTAACCAACCTAACCTTATGCTACGCTACGCTATACGCTACGCCATGCATTACGCTACGCCATGCATTATGCTACGCCACATAGTAGCTTAGCGTAGCGTATAGCGTAGCTATAGCGTAGCGTATAGCGTAGCGTATAGCGTAGCATATAGCGTAGCGTATAGCGTGGCGTATTTTATATTGCGCATAGATACAAATAAAATAACTACATAAATACGAAGCTTAGGATGTAAACAAACACTAACTTATTACAGATTATCCAATCTAAGCAAACGCCTTGCAAGCAAACCTAACTAACCTAACCTAACTAACCTAACCTAACTAACCTAACTAACCTAACCTAACTAACCTAACCTAACCTAACTAACCTAACCTAACTAACCTAACCTAACTAACCTAACCTAACTAACCTAACTAACCTAACCTAACTAACCTAACCTAACTAACCTAACCTAACTAACCTAACCTAACTAACCTAACTAACCTAACCTAACCTAACTAACCTAACCTAACTAACCTAACTAACCTAACCTAACTAACCTAACCTAACTAACCTAACCTAACTAACCTAACCTAACTAACCTAACCTAACTAACCTAACCTGACTAACCTAACCTAACTAACCTAACCTAACTAACCTAACCTAACTAACCTAACTAACCTAACTAACCTAACCTAACTAACCTAACCTAACTAACCTAACCTAACTAACCTAATCTAACTAACCTAACCTAACTAACCTAACCTAACTAACCTAACCTAACTAACCTAACCTAACTAACCTAACCTAACCTAACTAACCTAACCTAACCTAACCTAACTAACCTAACCTAACTAACCTAACCTAACCTAACCTAACCTAACTAACCTAACCTAACTAACCTAACCTAACCTAACCTAACCTAACCTAACCTAACCTAACCTAACCTAACCTAACCTAACCTAACCTAACCTAACTAACCTAACCTAACTAACCTAACCTAATTAACCTAACCTAACTAACCTAACCTAACTAACCTAACCTAACTAACCTAACCTAACTAACCTAACCTAACTAACCTAACTAACCTAACCTAACTAACCTAACCTAACTAACCTAACCTAACTAACCTAACCTAACTAACCTAACTAACCTAACTAACCTAACTAACCTAACCTAACTAACCTAACCTAACTAACCTAACCTAACTAACCTAACCTAACTAACCTAACCTAACTAACCTAACTAACCTAACTAACCTAACTAACCTAACTAACCTAACTAACCTAACTAACCTAACTAACCTAACTAACCTAACCTAACCTAACTAACCTAACTAACCTAACTTAACTAACCTAACCTAACTAACCTAACCTAACTAACCTTACCTAACTAACCTTACCTAACTAACCTAACCTTACTAACCTAACTAACCAACCGAACCTTATGCTACGCTACGCTATACGCTACGCCATGCATTACGCTACGCCATGCATTATGCTACGCCACATAGTAGCTTAGCGTAGCGTATAGCGTAGCGTATAGCGTAGCGTATAGCGTAGCGTATAGCGTAGCGTATAGCGTAGCGTATAGCGTAGCGTATAGCGTAGCGTATAGCGTAGCGTATAGCGTAGCGTATAGCGTAGCGTATAGCGTAGCGTATAGCGTAGCGTATAGCGTAGCGTATAGCGTAGCGTATAGCGTAGCGTATAGCGTAGCGTATAGCGTAGCGTATAGCGTAGCGTATAGCGTAGCGTATAGCGTAGCGTATAGCGTAGCGTATAGCGTAGCGTATAGCGTAGCGTATAGCGCAGCGTATAGCGCAGCGTATAGCGCAGCGTATAGCGTAGCGTATAGCGTAGCGTATAGCGTAGCGTATAGCGTAGCGTATAGCGTAGCGTATAGCGTAGCGTATAGCGTAGCGTATAGCGTAGCGTATAGCGTAGCGTATAGCGTAGCGTATAGCGTAGCGTATAGCGTAGCGTATAGCGTAGCGTATAGCGTAGCGTATAGCGTAGCGTATAGCGTAGCGTATAGCGTAGCGTATAGCGTAGCGTATAGCGTAGCGTATAGCGTAGCGTATAGCGTAGCGTATAGCGTAGCGTATAGCGTAGCGTATAGCGTAGCGTATAGCGTAGCGTATAGCGTAGCGTATAGCGTAGCATATAGCGTAGCGTATAGCGTGGCGTATTTTATATTGCGCATAGATACAAATAAAATAACTACATAAATACGAAGCTTAGGATGTAAACAAACACTAACTTATTACAGATTATCCAATCTAAGCAAACGCCTTGTTTTTGGAGCACAGCAACGCACACGTATCAACTACGATGTGTATTATAATCCGACTGAGAAATAAAAATGGCGATAACTCCTATTTCCTTAAAGTGGAGCTCCCAATTTTTTTTCTGGGTACTAATTATCTGTCTCTTGTCATGGCGGTTTTAGCAATAACATTGCTAATTTCTTGAATAATGATGCTTGCCGCACTTACCCCATAGCCGCACTTACCCCAACTGACCTTATATACAATTGAAACCATTGAGCTAACTGCAAACGGTTGCAAATAGTTTAAAGGTAGCTCAATAGATCCATGTATGTCACTAAGCATCCCCAAGACACTGGCTGCATTACCACGCTGTATGGCAATGCTGATGCGCTGAGCCAGATACTCACCAGCTCTCGGGTCACGCGTCGCATCGACCAGTCGCTCAAATAATTTTTAAAAACCCGGAGAGCCTCGGTACCCCACGGGCCTAGGATCTCGGCTCCAAGGGGAGCAAATGCGTAGGTTCTGTCGAGACCTGCATATTTGCGCCTCTTGAGATCCTCGACCAGATCTGCCGCCGCACCAGCCCTAGTGGATGTCCTTGAAAGATGGGAAGGTGCAAGTGTGTCGACGCATGTAGCGTCCCACACAATGGGAAACCCTAACTCCCATGGGACTAGTGTCATACCGTCGGGCCTCTTGCCGGCGTCACGCAACAGACCATTCGGTTCGAGAATAGCTGGTACGTTAGCGCTGACAAAGGCCCGCCAGATGATATCATTAAGGCTGGCATGACGAGATATCCGACCAGTGTGGCCCTAGTACACGATAATCCGTGATGACCAAGCTGTTCGACTGCAGTACCGCACTGGCATTGATGAGGCGCACAACACCTTGCACCCAACCGAATACATGTTGCGATATGGAAAGTAACGGGATCCAATAAAGTGCCAGTGTTATATGAAGGAAGTGCTTGCAGCCAATGAACCTGACTCCCATATAGAAACGGCTTGGAGACGGGCACGATCTTCAACTAAAGAACTAAAGCTGTAGACGGAAGATAGAAACGCTGGTAGGGCTACACTGGAAATTTTGCGAACACCTAAGCCTCCCAGTTTGACAGGCAGGGAGGCCTGCGACCACGCCTTGTCATTCAAATCAATGTTCAAAACTGATGATAAAGTATTCTTTATTATGTTGTCTAAGCTATCCAATAGCTCGCTGTGTTTCCACAGGTGACTTCATCTCAAAGAATACGTAAATTTAGGTACAAACAGGCTAAACCGAAAAATTGTAAATGCCATATGGCTGTTAATTTTGAGGAGTATGTCCGAAGTTTTGTTGAAATTTTGCATTTTCTGATCTACAAATGGCCGAAAAGACTCATGAAGAATTGCTAAACCTAGGAGTCGAAGTGAACATTTTATCTATAACTGTAATGTTAGGGGCCAAACTGTTAAATTTTGCAATGATATTGTTTTTGTCTACACAAGAGTCCGAAATAAAAAGCTCGCACTTTGAAAAAATTAACTCCAAACCTCCTTTGTCGAAATTCATAATTATATTATTTTTAAATCATTAATTAAATTAAATTTAAATCTTCATCTATATAAAAAGTATATATTGAGTTTATATCTTCAGAGGCCTCTGCATGATGAATCCCTCATACAAACATAATAACAAAATTATTAGTAATAAATAAAATCAAGAACATTTATTAGGTATATGTATTTAGGTTTTTAAAAATCGTCCCTGAAATGCCTTAGCCAATCGCAAACTTTTCAACAACTTTTTACGCGGGCGAAGCCTCGGGTTAGTATCAAGCAAAAGTTTTGATGGATATTTATTATTTGTTTTAAACATATGTATTTACGCCGAAACTACTGATAAGATGGAGTTGAAATACATAAGCATAGCATTCAACTTCAATCATTTCTATATTAAAAGTGTGTTCAAAAGTGTGTTCCCAAGGGATAGAAACAACGTTTTCAAATTCAAACTGAAAGTGCTTAAAAGTCTCCACACACAGAAGCCGGAGGCGGAGCGGAGGCGAAGGCGTGGCGGTTTTTCCTATAGCACCGCACCCCACCGCCTCCGGTGTGTGTGTAGTCTTTCATATGATTCAATAGGATAGGTACAACTCGCACGCCTTCGCCTCCGCTCCGCCTCCGGTTTCAGTGTGTGGAGACTTTACTTTAAAAAAAAGTCCTTTTGACCTTAGGGGACTCTTAGACACGTTAGAAAGATCAAAATTCAAATATATTTTATGAAGTTCTTTTCCACCGAGACAACACGTGTGATATCTGCGTCCGTAACGTAATTTTATTTCTCTATGTATGTGTCGAAATAAATGTTTTCTATTCTATTCTATTCATATCGTGTGAAGAGTTAAGTTAATAAACATTAAAAATTCCCACTTATTACAAAAATAGCTTCTGTTACGCTAATTACCTTATGAATGACGTTGGAAATGTGAAATTAAGGATTATTTTGATTTATGATATACTTACTTATATAATTTGGGTAAATAATAGTTTATTTTATTGACATCGTTACGTTTACCTATTCAGATAAAGATATTATGAGGCTCGGCCAGAAATAGGTATCTGGCGAGGCATGAAATCTAGAGGGTAGCTAGACATCACTATCACTACATAGTATAAAACAAAGTCGCTTTCTCTGTCTCTATGTCCTTAAGTCCCTTTGTATGCTTAAATCTTTAAAACTACGCAACGGATTTTGATGCGGTTTCTTTAATAGATAGAGGGGTTCAAGAGGAAGGTTTATAGAAGCCGGGCGAGTCGCTAGTTAAGAGATAAAACAAAACGCTCAAATTATGCAACGAAACGTCTATACGTTCCATTGTATAATTTGATGTTATTAATAGTCAACTTGTACGTGTTTAAATAAAAAACCGGCTAAGAGCGAGTAGACTGGCGCACGAAGGGTTCCTTGATAGGGCATAAAATCATGTGTGTTATATGAGAGCCCTTTTTAATATTATTATTTTTCTTTTTTTCCTAATATTATCAGTGAGACCTGTCTTACTATCACGGTTCATGAGTTACAGCCTTGTTAGAGACCAGTGGAGTCTCAGTAATAGGGTCCCATTTGACCCTTTTGGTACGGAACCCTAAGTACCTACTATAAACAGTCATCAATGTTTAAGCCCGTTACCATGGTAACAATAACACCAATATGTAGGTAAGTAGTTGTTGAACTTAGAAAATATCATCGATGCATACAGTTCTCTTGACCAATTTCTATGTAATTTGAATGGGACGAATTGGGAAACCTTATAACGTTTCAGAAGACTTGCGCTTGGCGAACATGCATAAAAAATGCGATGAATTTAGAACCCCTCTCCCTTTTTTGAAGCCAGTTAAAAAGCGTTGTTCCAGTCAATAAAATTTTCAAAAGTTTTCTTTAAGGTTACTTACATTTGAATACCATCAACAGCGTTCGTGATTCCTTTATTACCATTTGTATTATATTATCTGAAACCGGTGTCGCCGCGACGACCTCAGTGGTGCATCGGGTATATGCGACGAAGTTGATTGTGGGTTCGATTCCCGCAGAAACTTTTGGGTGATCTATGAATTTTCTATGTATTTTCGCTGCCGAAAGTATTTAATCTTCCACAAATAAGTTCCGGGTGTGTTCATAGTTCATTTATTAATAACAATTTGTGTTACAGGTCACTTATTTATCTATTTATACAATTCTGTATTAATAAAATAATACTACTAAGTAGGTAGAATTACTAAAATTAAATTAAAATAAATAATAGTTCAATTAGTTAAGTACATTTCAAAATCATAAATTCATTTAAGTTATAAGCCACTTTTTTAATTTATATTTAAATGACTGTATGGATTGTGCGCTGGTGATAGCAGATGGGAGTCGGTTGTAAACAGCCGTCCCCATCACGTGCTGCAGCTTGGACGTCTTCTCCAGTCGTCGTGGCAGAGCTCTCAGCCGGTGTGCGTGCCTCGTGTTGTATCTATGACCGTCCCCGTACCTTGCATATGTATCCAAATTGTCATGCACATACAGAGCGGACTGGTACACAACAAGGGACGGTCACGGTCAAGATTCCTAACGACTCGAAATAGGGCCGGGCAGACTCGTCCTGTGGAATTCTCACGATCGCTCTTAGAGCTCGCTTTTGGAGTCTGAAAGCGCGCTCCCAATCGGTTGCACGCCCCCAAAGCTCCACGCCATATTGAAGGAGCGAATGTACGTTGGCAAAGTATATTCCTCTCACCATCGCTCTGTCTAAGGTGGCCGAGAGGCGCCAAAGAGCAAAGCATGATCGGCCTTTCTTTTTACAAAGGTTGTCTATGTGCGCCTCCCACGTGAGACTTTTGTCTAAGGTGAATCCTAGGAAGGTGTTAGTACTAGTAAAAGTGGAAAAATAATTAAAACTGCATTCGATATTGTTTAATGTTTATTAATTAGTACATTACATCTTGGTAGTATAAAGATACAATTAAAACTATTTTCTAGTAAAGATAGGGATGTTTTGACATGATGTGATATCGCGAAGGTAAGATAACTTAATAATACAAGTTCATGGTTAAAATTGTTATAGTTATGGCTTTTACATTAAATCTTAAGAATGGAGTAATAAACGTTTAGTATTTTAGTTCTTAACGCAAAAATAAATAACTTGAGAAAATTCGCTAAATATTTACAAAAAATCACTTAAACTACGACAGAATAAATAGAAATAAATAAACAGTCAAAATATTAAAATCTAAATCACTAAATTCGTTACTAACAAGTTTAAATAAATGCGTAATCAACCATTTTGAATTTTCGTCCGCCATCTTGCGACGGCCATTTTGATTTTGTACTGTTGTTTAAAAACTAAGCTTTAACAAAATTATAATTCAAAGCTTAGGTTTAAAAGTCGAGTTATTCTAGAATATTAGAGGATCGAAAATTGGAAGACGAAATTTCTTTATTGGTCACTTATTTTATCTAGAGTTGGCACGAGCGGGCTGTCCCGAATGGAATGTTCTCGAAGGGCTCGATGCTCTATCGATACAAGTAGTTCTTGGGTTCCTCTGCAATGGGGTCTGTGCAGGTGCCCAGGTACTTCAGCTGGACCAGGCTCCTGGAAACACATGGAAACTTGTTACTTTACGTTCATGGATGATCGTGATGAATAGACGTATATGCTAGTGGTTTCTTTTTCAGATATTCCATTCGACAACAAAAAAAAAGATTGACGACAAAATCAATGAACGCTTACTAAAAACATAGGAAAAAATATGTTTATCACACGCAAACGGCTTGAATATGTTAAAATAGGTATCTACCCTTGGTAAACTTTATACAATATTAAAATAGGTAATACTTGTGTTAAGTACCTACTTAATATCCTTTTCAATTCTACTTTCCTGGTAATTTGCGTGTTATAAACGTAGTTAGAAAAATTATACGGAGTCATTAAGAATTAAATGAGTTTGTGTGTGTTGGCTACTTTTCTATTAGTGTATCTATTGAGTAATCTTACAGTGGGACGAATCAGGAATGAAATCAGCATAAAATTATATTTTCCTAATTCGGACTATTTTGGAAGGAATCCCGTGGGACGAATGCTGAATAACCTCGTTCATTTCTTATTCGACAATAATTGGTAGCTATAAATTTGATAGCGTTTATTTTGTAAACCTAAGTGAGAAGGTAATTGAGTTCTAAATTCTGGATCAAAATTAGCACAATCAAGGACATAGCTATCCTGATATCCTACTGAATTTCATCGAAATAAAAAAATAATTTTCAATAAATTGGTACCGTTTGTAGGTACATCGATACTACAAACGAGTAGGTGCAAACTTAAAATAATTTAGCATGATTTTAATGCCTTTCTCTTTGGAATATGTTGTTATAAGAGTAAACTAACCTAGACCGGCAGTTTTCCATCTCCAAGAAGCATTTGTTGGAGTAGGTCTTATCGTCGGTGCCGCAGACAGGGTCGTACTCAGGGGGGCACACGCGGGCGCACCCCGAGTACTGGAAGCGGGAGAGGCAGCGCTTCAGGGGCACTACGAACACGTGCTTTCTGGAATACAACAAAAAAATATTCAAATCCAATCAAAATAATTTATTTGCAGACAACGGGTTGCAAAGTAGGTATGCTTATTTTACGTTTGTACCATGCGATGACTTAACAGCTGATCAATAATATTCACTGCATGTTTATAAAAAACTCCCGTGGCTTCGACGCGTAGTTTCTATAGAAAAATCTCAAGGCTATTTTTATCCTATTGGAACTGACTTATATATGAAAAGTAGCTTATGTGTTCTAGTGCTAGAACTACGTGTATTCAAAATCCAGCCCGATCCATTCAGTAGTTTTTGCGTGTAAGAGGAACAAACATCCTAAAAAACATCATAAAAACTTTTACAGGTAGTATTCGACGGTTTCAAATATACAAACACCTAAAAGTCGTTGATATGAAAATTAAATTAATTATTCTTGAAGCGTGCCTAAAAATTACATTACTAACGATAAGTATTCAAATGTTTTATCTAAGCCTACGGGGTCAATAACCAGCTTCAGCAGTATTAAAATAGAAAGACTGTTTTTATAAGACAGTCATGAAATACACGAGTAACGTATCCGTAGTACGTTATCGCTTTCTTTGTTTGATTAATTTAGTAGCGAATGGTGTAATCACTTATACAATACACTATTATTAAAGTAGAACTTTGTAGAAAGCAATTATCATCATCATTAGCCTATACATGTTCACACCTGGATATAGGCCACCCTTAATGAGTACCAAAGCGCCCTGTCTTCAGCATGCTGCATCCAGCATCTGCCTGCAGTCTTTCGTAGATCATAAACCCTGGCCGAGGGGTCTAAACTCGAATTTATGTGATACCCAATTCCATGAGATACCCATGGCGGTCGCGGCGCTATTATAGTCACCCCTATTAAAGTAACTAACCATGGATATCGTATGAGTAATTACCGTAATGACATAATATAATTTAGTAAGTACCGTTTTATATCAGGATTCAGAGAGGGGGCGTAGGAGATGTCCCCACGTCTGAATCCTCTCTGAATCCCTCTCTGAATCGCCCCCATCAACAATCGATATAGTAAAAGCAGATACGATTAAAACGGGATATTTACCATGATTTGATTTGTTTTTTTCTAATATTTCGGCACACTTTCAATCCCCATGATCACAAAAGAAGTTAACCTTGTTTAACCCTAGCTTGTGCAAAAGCCTTTCTATTACAATCATCATAAAATACTTATATACTTTGGTTGTTTTACTATAAGTACCTCATCATTTTTTTTATCCAAACGAAACTTAACGTATTAACATTTAAACATAAGAAGGTTTGCCATGGTACCTACATTCGTCTTAAAACTTACAACTACTTTAGTCAGGCTTATTCAGCCGAATCCCGCTAAACTTAAAGCTCACTTTTTCTAAAAGTCTTATCCACTCACCCGCAGTTCTCCTTCTTCATGATGCACTCGTTCTTGTAGAACCTGTTGTCTGAGCCGCAGACGAAGGCCGGCGTGTCGGGGCACGTCTCGTGGCACAGCGCCGTGGTGCGGCAGTGGGCCACGGACACGCTCACTACGTGCTGCCCACACGTCAGACGGTTCAGTTCGCACTCCGATCTGGATACAATACAATCAGAGAGGTTTCTTTAACCGTGAGTTCCTTGATTGTTTTCTTATCTTGTCTGTTTTGGGTGTGAATCACAATAAGCGACTTTAATTGATAAATTGATGTTGATCTGAGTTGATTCTTTTCCATTCTAGTCTATTGCAGTGAATCAAACAACCTTAGGCATTTTAAGGTACGTTTTACTCTTATGCCAAATAAGTAAGTTTGAATTTGAGATACCTTTGATCTTTGAATAGCGTAAACCTACTGTTTGCTCCACGACATATTATTATAGCGAGTTAAAGTGTTGCGCCTTCCTTCTTTCTTTTTGTGACAACATTCTGCAAAATTCCATGAAATTCTGCGTCTCAGTTTTTTCCATCAATAGAGGTCATCTTTAATTGATTGTCTTTTGAAACCAAATACTTATATCAAAGATGCTACGACTTCATACGTTCCGCTATGTACCTACAACATCTTAGTTTTTTATAGCACCTACCAGGCTCACATAAAAGCAAAGAGGTACACCCACTTGTAAACGTTTCCATCAGAGCCACACACGGGCTGGTCCAGTGCGTTGTCGCAGCTCTCGGGGCAGTCGGTCTGAAGCCGCGGGAGAAGAGTGCAGTTGCCGAAGTGGGCCAGCTGAACTCCTTTGCTGGAAGAAGACAATATGAGGATAAGCTGAGGTGGGCTGGGGACAATGTTTTCCAGTAGAGCTAATAAGCAGCGAAGTATTTAATTTAAAATAAATCCAACCATAAAGGCTTCTTCAATTAAATTTGCTTCTTTTTACATTACATAAAAAAAAAAAAAAAAAAAAAAATACACTATTGGTAATTTTTCAAATTCATTTAGTGTTGCGCTCAGTGGGTAAAAATCGAACGCGCCAAATAAAATTAATTTTAGAATCATTAAACCAAGATGCCTATTTGAATTCACTACCGATTACAGAGAAATTAGCCGCTGCTATAACAGTGTCTACTTATGTATTCTAAGGACTTTTTGCAAGGCCCTTCCTTGCAAATAATACTATACTTAGGTACTAAGAAGCTCCTACCTTTGCCACACCCTATCTACTCAACAGCTCAGAGGTCCAAACAGCTTGTCTACTCAGTAGTCAATAGAGTCGAGTTGCTGATGAATAAACACGCAATGTCATTGCAAAGTAAACCAAAAGGTAGTAGTGACTCACAGACAAGTAGCGACCTTCAGATGGCAAGGGTTGGAGTAGACCGTAGCGTCGGTCCCGCAAACCGGGTCGTAATCAAGTGGACACTTGACCTTGTGGCACTTGCTCATCTTGTTCTGGCACTTCTGCATGTCCACCTTCTTTACTATCTTACGGTTGCTGATGCTGTGGAAAGGAAAGATGTTGTTTTTAAATGTTAAATACCAAAAAATAGAGCTGACGTCTATGGTTTACGTGTTTTAAGAACAAATCAGTAAATCAATGTCTTTATTTCTTAAGGCTCAGAAGGGTTAGGTCAAATTTTGAACTATAGTTTCAAAATTATCAAAATAATATAAGTAACAAATATAGTGTTAATTGTTTTTTTTTTCGCTTCAATCTTTTGTCTACTAGTGGCTGAAAGCGATAGACTAATCAAAATCATGTGCGTTGGTTTTATCAACATTTGATAATTGAAAAACAGTGTATTGTTCAGAATTTCAGAAATAAATTCGTCTGCACTTAAATTAGTTGTTTCAATCTTGGCACACCATTGAATCCCAGCAACAAAGTACGTAAAGGCGTCTAGGGAATTTGGAGTCGGTGAAAATCGCAGCTCGCATATAATAATAATCAAAAACTAGTCCACTGCTCGAGTGTCGACCAGCCCGTTTGGCAATATGTCCAGAGAGCTGACACTCACCCACAGTTGAGCATCTTCATCTCGCACTCGTTCCTGTAGATGTTCTCGTCGGAGCCACAGACCAGCTTCTCCTTCTGCCCCTGGCAGTCAGTCGGACAGGGCTCGCCTCCGGACGTTCTTTCCTGGGACACGCAGAACGCCATGGGGACTTCGAACACGTGCTTTCTGGAAGACGGATTACGAATTAGAATAGAATAGAAAAAATAATTTATAACGACTGATACAACATACTTATACATAGGAAATACATACTACGTTATTATAAAAGGGCCCTAACTCAGCATAATGCTGGCTTAGATCTCGTAAGGCACCAAGCCAGCGCTGGTCTTCCGTTAGGACCCGAAATGTGTTTACTATTTTGAAAGATTGCTTAAGATGCTGGATGTGGCAATTCATGTATTATGATTGCCATAGGAGCTACAGATAGAGTTGATGATTAGCAGAAGTGTCGCGTCTTCTGCAAGTCTTGCTAGGTAGTTCTGACCTTTGACTATAGTCTCTAGCACTAGGTAGAGAGAACTTACCCGCAGTTAGTGGCCTTCATCCTGCAGGCGTTGGCGTACAGCTTGCCATCAGAGCCACACGTGGGCTTGGCAACCCGCCAGCACGACTCGCGGCAGTGTCGGGTCGTCTGGCAATGCTTCTTGCTGGTTCTCACTACGCCTTGCCTGGAATATTAGAGGTGAAGCTCAGTACCTGAATAAATCACTTACAAGACCGATTTTGGTAAAGTCAATGGATCTCACATCTATGGGAACAAAACACAAAAGTACTATACACATAGAAGAGTATTTAAGGAATAATCCTATGGAACTCTCGATAACCAGAAAACACCTTCATTCAAAAAGTTTCCAAATACAAATGCAAGAAAAGCCAAGTGATAGATCAAACATAACGACCGAAATGATGTACAAAGACGGCAAGATCTAAACATTCACAAAACGACAGCACTGGGTGTCCACAACTCTTCCAAGCGGAATATGTCGGTATAATTCAGGCTGCGACTGCAATAATGCGATGAAAGTTAACTGATCAAAATATCAGGATCTTCTCAGATAGTGCGGCAGTACTTCAGGCCTTGAACAAGAGAGAACACAACTCGAGACTCACCATACAATGCTACCAACTGCTGGATAGGTAAATCCAATAGACTAACAAATAAACTAGTCATTCATGTCAAGTGAAAGAGGTTCACAAGGAACTCATACACCTACCTACTTTGTTGCACTTTTGAAGCACTTTAGTTGTTGCGTGCTCGACTTAGTAGATACATATCGAGTTTTATGGTAATAAGATCACTAAAATATCAACTTAGATCATAAATAAAATTGCTTGGTCGAATAATGGAGACAGGTATGTGAAAATGTGATCATATAATGTCGTCTATTTATTGGCATCTTTAAAGACCCGTTATAAGCGCAAGCTTAAGCTTCAACTGTCGTAACTTAGGAGTCAGCTATGTTTATTAGTTCAGCTTTTAAATTGCCGGTAATTTTGTTAAATAAACTCATATAAAACCTGTTTTATCGTCAAATTCGCAGTAGAAGGCCATTTCGTCTTCATTCAAGTTTATTTCCCAATTAGATGGTGCAAGATCTACCAGGGCACAATGAGCCATAAAGAGGTATTGTCCCAGTAGTTTTAGCTTTATCCATAGTATTAATTGGTCATTTTATTGGCACTATCAAGAAAGGTTTCAAATCGCATTCCAACGCACCGTTGGTTTTTAATAGAAACAGTATAGATAGAAATTCCTTTATATCTATTGTAAAAAAGTTGTTTCATAATTTGTTACAAAATACCAGGGTATCATAAAAACTAAAGAGCTACTCACCCGCAAGTCAACAGCTTCATCTGACAGGTGTTCTTATAAACGTTTCCATCGGAACCGCAGATAGGTCCGTCCAAAGGCGCCTGAGAGCAGTTCACTGGGCAATTCTCGCGGTGAGCACTGCCATTGTTGCAGGCGCCTAAGTGAGATAGACCGATGCCAACCCTGGAAGAGAGAAAGGGATATTTATGGAGATGGAATAAGGAATATGTTTCACATCAGAGATCGGTCATAGCATAGAATAATATCATTGAACTTTCAACCTTTCAAATATTTTGTCCTGTTATACTAAACTGCTTTGGCACACCAGTCATACAATTTATCAGGCTTTTTAGCCTCATGTCCGTACGTTTTCAGAATACTAATCAGAGATTATCAAGTTCCCAGAACTTATCACGGATCTGTGGCACTGTGCCAAGCTACTTATGATTTTTCCTGTCACAAATAACTGTACATTTCGTTAAAAGATCTCTATAGTTGCGTAAATATCAAAGAAACCATGGAAGGAGGAGGGATTTTATCTATTGCTCTCTACTCTTTTTTTCTCTTTTCTTCCTTACCTATTTTTTTTTTTAATTTAAGAATAATGAGTGGATATTAGGGCTCAAACACAAAACTGCGAGCTCGCATCGCATCGCAAATATCTGCGAGCTCGCACGATAACGTCCGATCTCATTTGCATCGCGCATTCCTGTCATATTACGTCATACTTGGTGACCCCCCTTTTAGTCCGCTCTGAGACAACTTTAGCGAAAGATGCGCGGCGCCTGAGCCGCCTTCTTTGTGTTGTAAAAAAAAAACTGCTTCAGTTCTCAACTCATAGTAATTTCGAGTAAAATAGTTCCCTTCAGTGTTCATAATCGTATTAAATGGATGAATCCAGAATCTTCTTTTTCTTTTATATCTATTTAACAATAACAGCAGTGCAATTGGACCGATTTATGCAAAAATGATCCAACCCACAACCTAGTCATTTTCGAGTTTTTTTAACCTATGTAATCAGTATAAGGTATATTTTGACATAATCAAAGACTCACACCTCAATTTTGCTACAATGATTCAAACTATAATATTAAGCTGGTCCATCAGTTCAAAGAGCTCAGAAAGCTATAGAAAGAGCTATGCTCGGAGTTTCTCTGAAGGATAGGAATAAATTCTTTGTTAATTGAAGTAAGTTTAAGTTAATAATCTAGTTTTGAGTTAAACCTTTGTTTCTAGTTAAAATTAATTAACGTCTACTTTCTGTACAACTATAATATTATGTCGCTGCTTTAGCTTACTATAAGTGGAAACTTTTAATTGGCCTTAAATTATATATTCTTTGTATCTACTCTTTATCTTGCTGTAAGTTTTCCTAATATTGTAAAAATAAAATAAAAAAATTATTTATATTATTTATAGCAAAACAGTTGAGTTTACATAGCATTAAATTAAATTAAAATAACAACATTTTGTATTACAAAGCTAGAGAAATACCGCCACAAACTTAAATATCGATTATCTCGAAATGAGGTTTGTGTGGGTTGGATCATTTTTGCTTAAATCGGTTCAATTATCTTTTTGGGATCCATCTTACGCTTCCTAAGAACACGTCCAATACGGCTGACTAAACTTGAAGGTATGGTTACCCTACAAAACGGTTCGCCGCACAAATTCGCATCGCAGAAATTCGCAAATCAAGTTCGTGTGACATCGCATCACATCGCATCGCATCGCATCGCATCGCACCAAATCGCAGTTTTGTGTGGGAGCCCTTACACTCTATCCTATAAATTCCCGGAACTTCTAACACTTGACGTAGGAGCCCTAGTCCTATAGCTCTAGCTATGTTAGTCACAAGTATTTACACATACCTCTCACTCTCTCTCAATTTCAAAATAGCCTTAGGTAATAATACCTATTTTTTACGAAAAAATTTGTATGATTTTTATGCTTCCTACTCTCATTATTTTTGATTATGCTCATATTTAAACTTTGTGTTTCTCACAAGCGATATTAATCTTTTGTTAAGTAAATAAATCAAACCATAAACCCATTCGTCATAATATCGCTCATATTTCCCCCGGAGTACCAGGAGCCCATAAACTACAAAGAGGTCGCTCACCTGCAGATCTCGACCTGCAGCATACAGCGGTTCAGATAGGCCCTGCCGTTATTGGTTCACTTTGGTTCTGGTTGGAAATTGACGTAGGAACCCTTAGTCCTTTAGCTCTAGATTTGTTAATCCCAAGTATTTGAACATTTTTGTAATAACATAGCTGATGTTCCCCCAAATTACCAGGTGCCCATAAACTACAAAGAGGTCGCTCACCTGCAGATCTCGACCTGCAGCATACAGCGGTTCAGATAGGTCCTGCCGTTGGTGCCGCACACCGGGTCCCGTTCGGAAGTGCAGCGGTGGTCGCACTTGGAGCCTTGTGCGCGGGAGCAGGTGCCTTGGTCCTGGGCTAGGCGGACACCTGGAAATAAGAATAAGCTACAGAATGTTGTCATCGAACGTTACGATATATGGAATGAAGGTAAAATAGAGGGAAGGATCACAAACAGTGACTTCGTTGCAGTGAAAACTACTTTTAGGAGCAGGCAAATAATAAGTATTCCTCACACTCGTGGATTTGACGGGCAAATAGTAATGCTAAATATTATCTAACATAATGTGAAAAAAATATTAAGATGGTGTCATCGTTGAAACATTCGCATGTTCCTACCGTATCTACAGAGTGCTCTCACCTTTCCCGCAAGTCTTCTTCCGCATCTCGCAGAGCGAAGTGTAGATGTACCCGTCGGTCGCACACACCGGCTCGCCCTGTAGGTTGAAACATCCGCATCTTCCTACCGTATCTACAGAGTGCTCTCACCTTTCCCGCAAGTCTTCTTCCGCATCTCGCAGAGCGAGGGGTAGATGTACCCGTCGGTCGCACACACCGGCTCACCCTGCAGTGTTGAAACATCCGCATCTTCCTACCGTATCTACAGAGTGCTCTCACCTTTCCCGCAAGTCTTCTTCCGCATCTCACACAGCGAGGGGTAGATGTACCCGTCGGTCGCACACACCGGCTCGCCCTGTAGGTTGAAACATCCGCATCTTCCTACCGTATCTACAGAGTGCTCTCACCTTTCCCGCAAGTCTTCTTCCGCATCTCGCAGAGCGAGGGGTAGATGTACCCGTCGGTCGCACACACCGGCTCACCCTGCAGTGTTGAAACATCCGCATCTTCCTACCGTATCTACAGAGTGCTCTCACCTTTCCCGCAAGTCTTCTTCCGCATCTCACACAGCGAGGGGTAGATGTACCCGTCGGTCGCACACACCGGCTCGCCCTGCAGAGCGGGTCCACAGATCCTCGGGCAGGTGGCGTCTCGAGCCGCATCGCACCAACTCGCTGCTGGAAAGACGAAATAACATTATAAATATAAAATAAATTTAAGAATAATTTATTATCTTATTCTTAACATGGATAAGTCATGATAATATCATGATTTTGTTTTACTTATTCTTAAAATTCTAATAGTTCTTAAGATTATGATTATGATAATAAGATATTCAGACCTACTTTCCGAGTATGAGTTATGAAAAAAATATTTGTGCACTCCGTGTGCATAAATATTTTTTTCAATTTTGTACTATTACTACCTGCGCCCCGCGGCTTCGCCCGCGTGGAATTTTATTTGTCAAATTTTAGAAATTTACTGCACGCCTCCTAGGGGTATTTAATGGGGTATTTAATTATTTACTTTTCATTACTCATACTTGGAAAGTAGGTCTGAACATGCCTGAAGAGCGGGTTGAAAGTGATACTTTTCCGCCCTAGGGAGAATCGTTTTCAACTGACAGCTATAACGTTACTATTGATTGAACCATGATTATGGCAGAATAAATGCTGAAGCTAAAAAAAAATCGCCTTAGCGACAATTCACTTCAAAAAATACGAAAGACAAGGCAGTATGGCTTTATGGCTTTTGCCTGTCCTAGATGGAATAATATATAAAAAAAAACTGCGGAAATTTGATTAATTTGTTTTCTCGTGTTTTTTATTTATATTTCCTTGTATTCGTAATGAAAAGCACAGTGTTTACCTCGGGTGAAAGTAACTTATGTAGTCCCTCAAAATATTGGCGCCCGAGTCCCGTCTCGAGACTAAATAATCAACCCTTGGGTAACAATGTACTATTAAAAGTCCTGTCGCTTCGTCGACTCGTATAATAAAGAAAATAATTTTATTTTATGACATAGGGAGGGACTATATTTTTGTCTGTTTTATTCCATCATCATCATCATCATATTGGCCTTTTCGGGATCCATCAAACCCATTTAAATTAGCAGCGTTAAGTTTTAGATTAAGAACAAATAACTACATAGGTACTATAGAGTCTGTATGATAGCACTAACTTACTTTAATATAATAATATAATATATAATAATTTAACTTATAATTAATAGAATACATTAAATTAGACAACGAATGGCGATGATATCGAGTAACATAGACACAATAAAAGAACTTTGCGATCGCTGAAAAACCAAAGGAGCTGAAAAACTAAAGAAATGCTCATCCTTTGGTTAAATAAAACGGCTTTTCGATTAAATAAACCGCAGTTTTGATGGCCTTACTCCAAGTTTTATAAAACCGAGTTTCGCCTTGCGCCGACTAGGGAACTCCATTAGTACCGCACCAGACACCCTGTATGTCTCACGATAACGACACACCCTGTACTTTATGAAGACACACTTTAAATTACTTAGCGAAGTATCTATCGATACTCGAACCTATCAATGTAGAATTATTGTTTACTTGCTGCACAGTAGGCAACCCAAAAATCTCTTTGGTATCGACTTTTTTAAGTAAGTTAAAAAAAACGGCAAAAAATCATGTCTGTTGTAGGTATTGGAGCCCCTTTAATATTTATTTATTCTGTTTTTTAGTATTTGTTGATAAAGAAATACATCTTCTTCCGGACCCTTATCCCTTTATATCTTACTTACAAAAAATAGTATAAGTAACTTTGGTATTTTGTTATTTTTATTTCAGTGTGCAATAAAGCATTTTCTATCTATCCTACGCTAAGTGAATTACATAATCTGTGAAAATATCAACTGCATAACTATCATGGTTCATCATTCATGAGGATAGCCTGGTGACAGACGAACAGACAGACGCTCAGACAGCGGAGTCTTAGTCTTAGTACTTACCTACCTACCTAATAAGACTCGTTTTACCTTTTCGTTACGGAACCCTAAAAACGAGCGCAATTCTGTTGTGGTAGTATTAGAGAGATATCTTAGTTCAACAGTGGGATAAATAAGGCCAGATAAAAACTTAGATATCCCTACAAATACATTTTCGACGCCATTTTGTCGTGTCAAAGACACGCCATTTGATAATCTCAGCATCACCTTGACACCAAAGTTCAGTGTTCTATTAACGACATGTCTATTATGACACCACGTGCACCGAAATAAATACAACGGTTATGTTAATGAGGTACCTATGTCTGTCTGACTCGATTCTTATCGGAGCTTGTCAAGATAAAATGTAATTAATAGTTTGGATATTTTCACACGGCAATGTGTGGCGACAAAGTAGAGCTTGTGTTATGGGCACCGGATAATTGATGAACTAAAAGAAAGAAAGATTTTTATTTACCTTACGAACTACTACAAACTAAATCTAATGTATTTAGTGCTAAGCTCTACCTGACTACATTATTAATTAGTACATTTCATATATTTTTGCAATGAAATACATAGACCAGTTTTAGTTTTTGCACCGATTCATCGAAGTAGAGAATTTGTCCTTAGGCAGGAGATTAACCTTCTGTATCTCAGTTATGAGACTTATCAGTCATATTATGCCATAAGGATCACGAGGCTCTATGCATAGGATCATACGTAACTTCAACCTGCGATCCTCTCTATGTCAGGCGGACCATTAGCTATATATAGGATCATATATACATATACCATAGGATCATATTAAAAGATACATGATGAGTTATTATCATCACCATATTCACTTTAAACTTTATCTAAGGATCGCCTAGAGTTTAAATGATTAAAAAAATATGTAAAAGTAATTTAGGTACCTATATAAAGCGCTTTACAAAACCCTCGGAAACGTAATAAAAACTATATCAAATCAGTAAAATAACTAGGAAACAAAGTCAATAATCCAATGGCAGGACATTTTAGAACGTTCTACGTAGCAACCAAACCTCTTTCAGTAATTTCACCGGAAATCTTAGCATCGCTCTTTTTTAAAGAAGTAGTACATTTTCCCACTGCTCGGCAAAGACATCCCTCTACCAGCTTCCAAACATCTGTTATGGATGACTAGCATCTGCACGTAGCTTCGCACGGGTTGTTTCTATTAAAACGTCTCAAGGCTATTTCTATCCGATGGGAACAGATTTATGGGATCAAAAGGAGCTTGTGTGTTATTCCAGGACTAGAACTATTACGTCTAGGTATGCCAAATTTCAGCCATCCGTTCAGTAGTTTTTGCGTTAAAGAGGAACAAACATCCATACCATACTCCCATACAAACTTTCGAATTTATTATATTAGTTAGGAAGTCTAAAATACATAAAGTTCTATCATGGTTCTATCAAATTCATCGCCGATCTACCAGGAGCGCATAACACAGCAGGCGATTGACCAACTTGACCTTCGCACTCCCTCCTACTCATCAATTTACTATCAGCTGAGAATGTGACTCGGTGCAACTAGGTCACATCCCAATTTGGTAGTGCATTGCATATTACCACGGCTTGCATTATTTGACTTGTTTACTTGATGTATTTTTATAATTTGAAAATCTCTATATTTTCGAAGGGCACATTTTCACACGTCATTTGACTAGATCTTTATCTAACTTTTTTTAAATGTTAAGTCTCTGCTAATTTTTACAAAATCCCGTCAAAACTATGATATTGCGTAAGAATTAGCTCACTTTACTTTAGCGCAAGTGAAAATGTAGGCTATTCCATGACCCATTCATAAGAATCTGTCAAATCAGACATCTTGGTTTATTGCTCATTAATTGGATTGACAACATTCCGACCCCGATTGAACTAACAGAGGTCAAGTGTTCAATATCTCCAATCTCTTCATAGTTTATGCTCGCCTGGTACTTCGTAGGCGGATGCGTCGGAAACCGTAGACGGGCTACACATTGATAACATAATCACTGCTACAAATTCCGTAGACGACGACGGCGTCACAGCGATAGGTCGCAGATAATTTTATCTGTAGAGTCATGAGCTCCTGGTATTTCGTTGATTGAATAGTTTTATATAGGAATTCATTTTACTTCTTAGTAAATCGGTAAAATTCAACAAGGTAGTGCGTATAGTAAAATATGTACATTATGTCAGCTGACTAAAACATACAACCAAAGATTATTTTTGTTGAAGTCAGATATTAAAATATATACACTTTTAGTGGATCCTAAGTTCTTTAATAACTTCGCTTGGCATTTTCTGAATGATGTTAGGTATCTCTACATATTATGTACTTACTAGTGTATGGTTGAATGATTTATGCATCGTAGTTATTGACTGTTTAAATATTTGTACCTATTGTGTTACAAATTTAACAAACAATTCACATTCAGAGCAGCACGTGAAATTTGTATAAGACGCAGAGGTAGCATGATTTTATCTTTAAATTTTAGGTTCGATTTTAAACCCAAAAATCAAAAGGCAATAACAGCATTATCATGGTAACTTTAAGCACACAGCGTATGTATGTTGAATGCAGAAGTACCGCTACACGAAAAGGGTCATTGCCAGCGAATTCGTCGATCGAGGTAATTGCACAGACAATGGTTCCTTCACCTACTGCAATTCTTATTCTGCGCACGCGCGTCTTACAATTAGGGCTACACGTGCGCTGCATTTAATTCAAGAGTTCCGTATATAAATTTGGTAGAGCTTTTTTTATTAAATTTTACATGATCTCTAAAGAAAACTTTCAGAAGAGATTAACTGGATCTCTTTGGTGTCATTAAATCACTAGTCACTTAATCTATAAGATTTTGGAGAAAAATGCAGGAAATGATGAATAATCATTAAAATTGTAAAACATAACATTTATAACATTACAGGCACATAAAATATGGCATATTATGAGCATTTTACATTATGTAATTTGAAATATCTGACGTATCTTAGTCCTGCAAGTAAAATTCATTTGACTTTTGAGAATAAATGTAGAGAAGATAAGGAAGGTAATTTTACTTGACTCAAATATCACCCACATAAAATTGAATGCCGACAATATATTACGGAGATCTAAAACACCTAAAAGCTCGATAAGCCTAGATTGACCATGGATGTCTACACTGACTGGACAATAAAGGTTTGATTTTATAATCGGAACCCTAACCAGCTTTTGAATTTAGAAGCTCGCGCGGGCATGTACTTTCTCGCCCACGGCTTGCAATATTCCAGGGCTGCCAGCATAATTAATGTTTATTCCATTTACAAAACAAATGATACTGGCAACATTGCAACATTTAAGATGCATTGCTTGTGCTAAATTCGAAGGGGAATAACTTAGAATCTGACGTTGGTTGGCTGGACCGTTCGTTGTGATTCTCGTAAAGATAATGGTCGTTTTTGATGTTAAGTGCTCGAGGCTTTATTAATTTATATTAGGTTTTGAATTTATGATTCTTGTTTAAAACATGAGCGATGATAACGTCAGATAACTTAAAGTTACTTAAAATAATCGATGAAATAGTCTTCTTACATAGGTACCTAAGTACCTGGGCTGAGGGCTGAGGGCTGAACTGATACGCCGCAAACTCAGTCGGCTGCTCACCGTTTGCCTACTGGGGACACAGCCTAAGTAATGGATTCTGCTCCTGACCTCTCCACGACAGAGTACCCACTATAATAATGTCCTGCGGGTAATTGAGACTAACTAGGAGGACTAGGATTTCATCATCATAATTATCAGTCGTTATTGATCCACAGCTGGACATAGGCCTCCTCATAAAATATGAGCGCAATAGCACCCTGTCTTCAGCTTGCCGTATCCAGCATCTGCTGCAGTCTAGTGCAGACTAATAATGATTATTTTAAAAAATCATCTTCCTCTATTCCTACAACGATCTGTCAATCATCACTTAGTCAGGACACAAAATAATTTTTGAACAGAAATAATAATAAAACTTACAATGCGTATGCGTGACAACCCTAAATCGCCCGGTCGTTATTTAGACCACTTTATCTGTTATCTGCGGCGATATAGTTTTAGCGCAGCCCTGCAGTATAAATAATAGTGTTGGGAGACAACACTGAAGGATATAAAATAGCGCCAGTTTATTTAGTGCTAAGCACAGTTTCAAGGTGGAACGTTTGCCGTACAAACTATTTATCATCATCATCAACCTATACTATGTAGTTTATTGCTGGAATCGAAGGATGGCGATCTGCGAAAGACTGCTGGCAGACGCTGGATGCGCAAGGGCGCTATGGCGCTCAATAAGGGTCTTATTTCCAGCTATGGACAAAGTATTAGCCAATTTTGAAAGGTTTTATTTTATACCTACTATTGATATTCTTGTTAGATTCGATGCTGATGGGAGTTTAACGCACAATCTTGTATTATCTAACACATTATATTATTAAAACTGCTAACTTTTATTATACTCGAAACTCAAAATAGTTCGTAAAATTTCTATACGTACTTAATTAAGTGAGAACAGGAAGATTGATCAATTTCTTATTAAAATACCCAGATCCAATCATACAAGATATTTTTTTACATTTAGGTTCTCACCTATTAAAGATAATAAGCGACAGTAAAATCGAAACTTAAACTTACTAACACGTCTATTTATACTAAATTTAGATAAGTACCTACTTATGCTAGTTAGTTGTGTCCACCAACTGTTTGTATAGGATGCGATACACCTAAGCGTGTTGGTAACTTTCATGAGCTTTCCGAGGAGCAGTAAAATAATATTATATTTCAATTTTAAAATGGATATCTTGATACCAATGCATAAAATCCTTGATAGTTGATATTTTAATTTACTTCTTAAGGCATGTTAAATTAATGTTGGGTAATATAACGTAATGTTAAATATTCTAAGTTTAGTTTTCTCACAATATCATGTTCTTTTTTACTTTGTTCGAATAATGATTACAATTATTTTTGACTTTTCATTTTTATTATTTTATGTTTCATTTGCGTGTTTTAAGCAGCTGAATCAAACTAAATTATCAACAAAGCTCAAATAATTTGCAAGTTGAAGTTGCAGTACGCCGGCAAGAGAAGAACCGACAACCGTTGGAGTAAACGTGTTCTTGGGTGGAGACCGCGACTCAGCAAACGTAGTGTAGGACGCCCTCCGGCCAGGTGAGATGACGAACTGCGAAAGACTGCTGGCAGATGCTGGATGCGTCAAGCTGAAGACGGGGTGCTATGGCGCTCATAGGGGAGGCCTATGTCCAGCATGCGAGCGAAGACGCGGGCAGATACAATGCACATGATAATCCTACTAATATTATAAACGCGAAAGTTTGTAAGTATGGATGGATGGATGTTTGTTACTCTTTCACGAAAAAACTACTGAACGGATATGGATGAAATTTAGCACAGACATAGATCATAGTCTGGAATAACACATAGGCTATATAATTCGGGATAAGTATATAATTTATCCCAGAATTGCCACGGGAACGGGAATAACCGCGGACGAAACGAGGCATTGCTAGTAGTTTTATAATTTTTTTTCATCGACAATTGTATAAAGTAAACAGCTGGAAAATAGTCTATGGTAGACAAAACCTAGATCTAAATACCTACTTACTAGGTCTACGTAAAATCAGTGTAGGCCATCGCAAGCTCACGGCCGCCATGTTAATTCTATGCTAATATACTTTCGATATCTAGCATGTCGTTAAATAGGAGTTTCACTTTTACTAGAAACCTAGGGCATGTTCTAGACTAGCTTTGATGTTGTTAAGGCGCAAACATCACCTAAAGAGGCGCCCCCACTTACAAAATGAGATACGAAGTTGCCTTTGGTGGCCACTAAACTCTGTTTTCGTATCTAAAGAAAGAAAGAAAGAAAGATTTTTATTTACTTTACAAACTACTACAAACTAAATCTAATCTATTTGATGCTAAGCTCTGCCTGATTGTGATTTGTGCGTAGCAGAGCGCAAGGCAAACGTGGCTCCGCTCACCATTGTGCTGGATACACACTAGTGTATGCACCCAGCGCTGGTTTTCAGCGGGAACCAACCTAGTTACGTCACGACCATCTGGAGGCGCAAAAATAACACAAAAAGGTCCTATATATTTACATGCTAGGTATAGGTTATACAGTAAAATTAAACGATTGTTATCTCGTCCTAAACTAGACAAAATGTAACTACTATAGATGCATAAAAAAAAGCTACTGATAGGTTGAACAAACTGTACGTGTGAGTTTTGGAAATACCTTTGTTTAACGGAATTATATGATAAAATAAGTGAGGGCGCCACTTTAAGTGATGTATGCGCCGTAACTACTTTGAGGTACAGTGGGTAGTCATAGCTGAGATGCATTTTTAACTAGAAGAGTCAAATAAGTTGAGTCATACATAAATCACTGCATAGTATAAAACAAAGTCGCTTTTTATGTCCCTATATCCTTATGTCCCTTTGTATGCTTAAATCATAGATAGATAGATAGATAATTTATTCATGAACAATGTTTACAATTGTATTTGAATGTTAATGGTAGGTAGTCTTAATTAAATTATTAAATAAAAATACAATGTCTCTTAAAATCTAAATACGAACTTAATACTATCACAATAAGAGGTCACTTAAATTGTAAGAGATTTAAAGTCGTCTAAAGAGTACAAGCACTTTTCCAACAAAAGCTTTTTCAATTTTGTTTTAAAAATATTCGGACTATCAATGCACTTTAAGTCAATAGGCAGGCAGTTGAATAACTTAACTGCTTGGTACCTAGAGCCATGTTTCACAATGTTTAACCTAGGCTGAAAAGGAGTGTCGAGATCCTTTCTTCTAGTACTTATCCGTATTGCTCTTTGTTCTATTGATTCATATTTATAAGGATGCCTGACCACGTCCATAAGAACTACTACTATATAAAGACTAGGTATTGTCAAAATGTTAAGAGTCTTAAAAATGTTTCTACACGATTCCCACGGAGGACTCCGTGCTATAAATATGAACGTTATACCCTTTTATATAATAGGTACCTATAAATCCTCTATTACTCTGTTACATGCAGAATCATAATGTACGGTTGGTTTTTAGTAACTATCTAAAATTTTACTCAAGCTCTGCTTATGAAGCGAACTGAAAATCAATTATCACTTTATTTCTTTTATTATTTTGATAATTATGTACCTATAGTATTAAATTAGACTTGTCTAAATGCTTATTTTGTAAGCCTAAAGAAATAAAGATATTGATTTACTGATTTATCTCGAACCTAAATCAGCATCATCTAAGTGAATTTTCTATCATTGTTTAATTATTACATAGTATAAAACAAAGTCGCTTTCTCCGTCCCTACGTCCCTATGTACCTATGCTTAAATCTTTAAAACTACGCAACGGATTTTGATGCGGTTTTTTTGAATAGATAGAGTGATTCAAGAGGAAGATTTATACGTATAATAAACCGTGCAAAACCGGGGCGGGTCGCTAGTATTCACATCACACATCACATCATTAGCCTACATTAGTCCACTTCTGGACATAGGCCTTCCCTAATGAGTGTCAAAGCGCCCTGTCTTCAGCTTGACGCATCCAGCATCGCCAGCAGTCTTTCGCAGATCGTCATCCCACCTGGCCGGAGGGCTCACGGTAGGGCTGGTCCACCAGTTCAAAGTCGCTCAGCGAGCTATGGAAAGAGCTATGCTCGGTCGGAGTTTCTCTGAAGGATAGGATTCGTAATGAATACATCCGACAGAGAACCAAAGTTATCGACATAGCTCAAATAATTAGCAAGCTGAAGTGGCAGTGAGCCGGCCATATTTCGCGAAGAACCGACAACCGTTGGGGTAAACGTGTTCTTGAGTGGAGACCGCGACTTGGCAAACGTAGTGTAGGACGCAAGTTATTAATATCTCTCAAACGTCAGTCAAATCGAAAGGCCCTTTATTTCCTACAAGACGTTTCATAAAGGCGCAAAATTTCACACACTTGGCCAATTATCAAGTAAATCCAGGTCAAGAATCAATTTACAGTTTTAAGCCCTACGGGAAGAAAGTTGTGCTTAATCTTTTGTGTGAAAATCAAAACGTGTGATTTATTAATAACACGTTTATGTGGGCTAGTTACCTTGCTACTGCGGTGTTTATTGGCGACTATTTAAATTAAATGATAAATAATTGAATAATGAATAATAATCACTATCACTACATTAGTATTAAAGAAAGTCGCTTTCTCTGTCCCTATCCCTATGTATGCTTAAATCTTTAAAACTACGCAACGGATTTTGATGCAATTTTTTAATAGATAGAGTAATTCAAGAGGAAGGTTTATACGTATAATAAACCGTGCAAAGTCGGGACGGGTCGCTAGTAATAAATAAATACAGTTGTCCCAAGGCGGGAATCGAACGAACAACCTTCATCGCTAGCGGACCTTCGCCCGCTAAGTCATAGAGGTCTTTTAGTGAATAAGTTTTTAAATACCCATGACTTTGCGAGTCTTTTAGCTCCAAAGCTCCAAAAAGCTTTAATAAGTCTATTGCAGGAAAGTAACACTAATAAGAAAAAAGTTCTTAAAAAGAAATAAGAACAATAGGTGTCCTGCAATTGCCGGTCTTATCACTTGCAGGGATTATTCTAGACGACCATTTTTCTTTTTGAGCCTTTCATCAGACGACCGATGTGGTGCGGTGGGCGATGAACCGCCTGAGACGCAGGAGGTTGCGGGTTCAATTCCTGCTTTAGGACAAAAGTTTGCACGGTCTGCAAATATAGATTCCAGGGTTCTGGGTGTTTTCAATGTATAGTAAAAAAATATATCTAAGTAATTTATATAAGTAATTTTGTTTTAAGTATATCAGTAATTCAGTACCCATAACACAAGCTCTGCTTAGCTTTGGGCTAGATGATGCTTTGTGGATTTACCAGCATTATTTATTTATTAATCTAAGGCAAACACATAACTAAGGAACGTGGCTTGCTATCACTGAGTCACCTCAAAGCACCAGGTTTTCATAATATAAGAGAAACTAAACACCTAAACAAACATTTCTCCTTATTGCGCGGGTCTCTCACTCTCGCTTATACTACCTAATTATGTTCTTGCTTACTTATGCACTCCTGGTACGTGTAAGGCATTAGTCACTTTCTAAATCGTCTGGCTTGTTTTACATTCTCATGGGATCAGTTCTCAGAACTAAAATTACAATAGTAAGTACTAAAATTACAATAAAAAAATTGAAACAAAATTAAACTAATGTTAACAATTGAAACTATTGAGCAGACGGTTGCAAACAGTCTAGAGGTCGAATGATACAAATACCAGTCTGTGCGTCCCCAAGACACTCTGGCTGCATTACCACGCTGTATGGCAATGCTGCTGCGCTGAGCCAGATACTCACCAGCTCACGGATCACGCGTCGCATCGCATCGCATCGATCAGACGCCATAAGAATAAATAATTCTTATTCTTATGCAGACGCTCATATTCAAAAAAACTAAGTTTACTTACTACCAAGCTAATTTTAGACGGCAACTGTGGCATAGCAGGCGAAGGTCCGCTGCGACGCAGGAGTTTGCGCTTTCGATTCTTAAGTCGGGACAAATGTATATACCTCTGCAGATTTTGTTTTTTTTTGTTTCAAAACACTAATCAATAAAAAAATTGTAAGACTTTAAATATAATTATTCTAATTATGTGTTGATTTTAGCTAAATTATATTTTTTGGCCTCAGACTACCTTTTTGGCTTATAAAATGACAAAACGTGTTAAAATAGCAAAATTTTCAAGAATATTTTTGTTTGTAGAATATTATTTGTGTCCTGATGATTTGCATTGAGCTTCCCACATATATTTAGCAATAGGATGCTTATTATGTATTATTTTTCATGTATGAATGGATGGAATGGATGGACAAGGTTTTTTACATAGATAGAAAACACTTTATACTACACAACTGACAGAAATGTTAAAAATAGAGAAAAAGAATACGAAAACAGAGTTTGGTGACCACCAAAGGCAACTTCGTATCTCCTCCTAAACTAGACAAAATAAAACTACTACAGATGCATTAAAAAAAGCGATAGGTTTAACAAACAGCGCGTGTGAATTTGAGAAATTCCTTTGTTTAACGGAATTACATACATGAGAAAATAAGTGGGGCGCCACTTCAGGTGCTGTTTGCGTCTTAAGGGTGACTGTCCATTGGAGCGGAGCGAGCTAGCGGAGCGGAGAAACGAGGAAATATTAACCAATAGGATTGCATGAAAAAGCGGAGCGGAGATTTCATGGAAATCCTATTTGTTAAAATTTCCTCGTTTCTACGCTCCGCTGCCTCTCTCCCTGTCAATGGACAGGCAGCCTAAATGACGAACTACTCGCTATGAACAATATATTCTAGGAAACCTGGGGATGGGGTTCTCGCTAAAGAAAAATGTAGATGGTGGAACTGGATGGAACTGGTATAAATGTATTAAGAAATATAAAACAAATACACGACATACATATTATACCTATATCAACTAGAAACATTGTAATAAACTTACTTAAACATAAAATAAGGTTGTCCAACTTTGGTTTCAAAGTATGAAACGAAAATTATTCATTTTGGTGACTTGTTACAGAGATATGTTTTATGAAAATTGGAGTAGTCGACTCTATGTTCGTTAATTCAAACTTCAATCGGATACAAGATCAAATTATAATAAAGGAGATATAACTAGGGTTTCACATTACATTGAAATGAATGGTTTGGCTTCACTATCTGGAAAACAATCTTAAATACCTTTACAAGCAGCGACATTTTATTAAAAAAAAATGTTGTTATAAGATCGGTGAAACCTCGAAATAATAATATAATTGCGTCCTGGCACAACGAGGACTGACTGTCTAGATATATATTAAGTTAAAAGAATTCATCAGAATTGAGAACCTTTTTCCTGAAGTCGCCGTATCGTCACCAGGGCTACATGGTAATGCACAATTTCTTCAAAAGCATCATGTTGTGAGTTTTTATTTTACTAATTGACAAAATGACTTATAGGCGTAACACACGACCAAATGTCTTCAATGAATGAAGAAAGAATTGATGAACTGAATTTAAGTATTATATTCGTAAGGCACAAATATAAGTACCCGAACCTCCTTTGAATAAGGGTTCTCCAAAATGCGCCGATTAGAAATTCACATCATCGTTTGATTATAAACAAAACATGCATCATTGACTCTTCAAATTTTCAATTCTGTCGATTAGGGGTGGGTGGGACAGATTCCAAAACACATATAATCTATCGTAGAATGGGAATTCCAAATTGTCTTGTGTAAGTTTTATTAAAGCTGTTATCAACTCATCAGTTAAAGAAAGTGACGCGGCGTAATTATCAGCTTCGTATTCGTTATGTCTGCTGAAGACGTTACTAAGGCAGCCAAGAAATGTGTTGTATGGAGCGAGTATTATTTGCAAAACAGCGTAAAGGCCAATCAGCACTGGCTGCTGGCCGGCTGGGAACCCCAGAGCCTTGTACATTACTGGGTATTTGATCAGAAACCAGAAAGCAATGAAAATAAGCAATAAATTAAGTTCTGTTAACACTAGGCCCTTGAGAATATGATTTTTTTTCCAGTGGCCCATTTCGTGAGCTATGATACTTAGAATCTCACGGTCGTTACAGCCAGTAACCTCTTGTGTCTCTTCGTCAACCTTCTCTAATAAGGTATCGAATAGTACAATTCTCTTCTGACCAAATAATCCAGTAAAATAGGCGTTGCTGTGGGCTGTTCGCTTGGCACTGACCTCGACGATGTACACTTTTGAAAGTGGGAACCCGACTTCAGAAGCTAATTGCTCGATATCTCTTTTGAGAGAGCCTTCAGGTAGAGGAATGAACTTGTCGAATCTGGGAGCTATGCAAACTGGAAAGATGGTGAACAGCACAAGAAGACAAACCGTAGTAAACAGCCATATCCATAACACAAAGAAATTGCTTAACTTTATTATGTACAAGAGGACTGCAACAATAGGCACTGTGATTAGAAGAGTAAGAAACAGTGATAATATCAAATCTCTTATGAAGATTCCAACAGTAATCTTATTGAAGCCATATTTCGTTTCTATAACAAATATAGCGTATATTACAAGTGGTAGTACAAGGCATGTACTTAATAATGTCGTAAATATGATATAGATACAGCTGACGAGTATTTCACTTTCTTTTGGGACCACATTGAAGATTGCTTTAGCCATCTTTTCACATATACTCCATGTGAAGTACAACAATCTGAATTGCAATATTAAAGTAAAAAAAATAATTCCGTAGGTTTCCTTTAAAAACATGAATTTAAGTTTAACCGATCCATATAATCGCGCCTTCTGAAATGACTCAGGTTTCGTGTGTTCTTTAAGAATATCAGGTATTTCCTTGTTGGTTTTCAACGTATTCAACTGAAAATACAGAAATCTTTATTTATTACACCTTTCAATTTGGCTCGTCGCGTCGTTGGTCAAATTTGTTTATGCCTTTTACTTAGGTCTGGTCTGGTGCCACTTGTTCTAAGTCCTGGACTTTAATTGTTTACGAATCAGGTTCTCAGGGATTGGTCTTAGAATAGCGCAGAGGTTGACTAGAAGACCAATCTTCCATTTTAGTCTTTGGGGCTACAGCTGACAAGACGGTAGCTCCCGTCGCTGTGTAAATATATCGAGTAATTGTTGTGCTTGGTAAATAAAAAGTCAAGTACCTACAAACCTGCCGGTAGTCGAGATATCTCTCCCAGAGGAAGTGTCCCCAGAGGAAAGCTAGCACAAGGTAGAGGAACGCGTTCTCGTCAAAGGCCATGATAGTTGTTCACTTGTTAATTTTGACGTTATCAGGTCAAAGCATCCATTTTTTGATAATCAGACGAAGACCGTTGTAAAATACAGTAATTTGTAAATATTCGAAAAAGATGTCGAAAAGATGTGTTATTTATATTTACCCTATTTACCTATTTGGCAGTTGTGGAGATTTCTACTTCTTAGTAACTGACTCTGTGTCTGGTTCGATATAAATTTGTCAGTGTCCGTTTAATAAAACCTTGTGAATTATATAGTTATGTATACTCTATGGTACAAAGCCACCCGTTTGAGTCATGTACACTGTACAGAGATCCATGACTCCGCCACTGCTATTTTGAAGTAAGTTTTATGGGGAAAGCGTAGCCTTTAGTACGTACCTAGTATTATGATATTAATATTGTCTGCCTCGACTTTCCATGGAAACCATAAGGTTTAAAAGGTTTGTTTTACTGGTTTCCTCGATACAGGCTCAGCCTAGTGAGAAAGCCAATGTAAATTTCTTTTAAATTTCGCTCAGCAAATTAACGATTTTGTCTTTTTCTGTGAAAGTGTGTATTAGGTTAAGTTCTTGTAATATTTGCTTGAATAAATATTTTTTACTTTTACTTTTTTTCAGGGTTCAAAGCGATAATTATTATTGATAGGTTGATAATTATCTTTGATAAATATAATCGGAAAGATTTACATTTTAAGGTTTTTTGTAACAGGTATTTTTAACCTTAGGTTTAAAAGATTTTAACGAATCAAAAACATTACGAACCAGTAGAAAAAATTGGCTTTGTGTAAAAACAGAGTAAGCCAACAACGAACAACTAAGGATGGATCACATACGATATGTAAAATAAAGGTAAGCAAGTTTCGACCAGATTTAGTTGTCAACACCGATCGATCTACATTGATCGTTGAAAAGTATGCGCGACGCGCGTGTGACATGACATTCAATAGATTTATCTGCGCTTGTCATTTTTGCCTTGTTTTGAATGATTGTTTTCATTGTTTTGGTGGAACTATTCATTCACACTGACATTAAAATTTAGTTATGTATATATATTTGGAGTTGTTTTAATCAATTGTTTAGATATTATTATAGCCATAGGATAGCCACAGAGGTTGCGAGCAGGTTGATTTCTGCCCCGTGAGAAATATATGTACGATCTGCAAGTTCTTAATAAGATAGAAAATCTTACTATATTACTATTTTAATAAATGGGAAAGTCTGCGTGAATGTTTGATAAAAGTAACCTTTGTAACTACTTAAGTTATTTAAATGAAATTTTGTATGTAGATCGTTTAGGACCTAGAATAGGACATAGGCTATTAAAATTAGGAAATTTTATCCTCTGAGGGGGTTAAATAGGGTGTCAAAGTTTGTACAGCAAATAATTTTCCTCGGTTCGATTCACTAAAAACTCGGTACAAATAAACTATGGAGTGAATAATTAATCACGTATTTTTATTTTTACACAATTACCCCTAGGGCCTAGAAGGTATGCAATAAATTTCTGAAATTTGTACGAAAAAAACTCTGGTTCGTGGGCTAGTAGGTACTACTAGTACTTTATATATGTACCTATAAACAACATAATAGACAGAATTGTTAAAAAGAGAGGAAGTATAAAGGACGGCCTAATCGCTATGAACGATATCTTATAAGATCGAAAGATTACGAAAGAAAAATATAGGCGCTGGCACTCGTATAAATATAGGTATTAAAAAAACAAATACACTTTACAGCATTATACTCATATAAACTACCTACAAACATTAAATAATTTACATAAACATAAAAATTATGTTGTGATGAACTTTTAGCTTATAACTATGAACTTCAGCTTTCAAACTGATGAAACAAATTTGATTGTTTTCTTTTTGTAAAAGGTTAATTGTTCAAGAGAGTTTTATGAGATAAATAGGGTTGCACCTTGAATTTAAATTATTGGTTTTGTGAAGCAAATCCCTAAAAACAGCGATATACATAATATAAATACTAGGAATAAGAATAAACTCGCTTTGCTCACAACTAGATTAAACAAGGTTAATGTACACCGGGTGTAATAAAATTGTATAATGCTTCTACAACAAAACTCCATGAGCAAAATAATAATATCAAATAAAAATTATCCATTAATAAATAGAAACAAACTATCAAAATATTTTTTTTTGTAAAAAGGCTTAGGTACTTTAAAATATCAAATTATCTAGCTAGAGGATAAAAATGGTTAGGACGAGTTTTGCTCCAACTCGAAAACGAACAACCTAACAAGGTAAATGGTTTCTTTACTGTACCTTAAAAAAAATTAACTGAACAAAAATCAAAGTGAGAACTTTATTTCATAATTTTAATTATTTAATTATATCATGTATTTTATGACGTGTCCAACAATCCTAAATACCTACGGTAAAGCATAACCTACAGGACATTTTTATAAAAAAAAAATGTTGTTATCGGACCGGAGAAACCACGAAATCCTTACTAACATTATAAACGTAAAAGTTTGTATGAATGTACCTACCTATATTATTATTATTAAATATTATTAAATGTATGGATGTTTGTTCCTCTTTCGTCACCCACTTATGTATGAATATAGCGTCATACGTAAAATCTGCGAATACACTAGCCCAGGTAAATCTTTCAAAAGTATGATTTTGTTCGTAATAATTTTCATATTATTTGACTTATTGTGTATTTTTAGACAAAAGTTACGAGACAAAATTTTCTTCATTTGGAATTGCTTCTTTGCTCTTTTGTTTTCTGAGGCTTAATTTTAAGGCGCAAACAGCAGGTACATTGGAGCCACCACTCATTTTATCGTATAATTACGTTTAACAAAGGAATTTCCTAAATAAAACTGAACGTGTGACGTTCAGTTTGTTCACTGAATATGGGTTCTCTACCAAGTTCCAATAAAAAATTAACATTATCGTTTGATTATAAACAAAACATGCATCATTGACTCTTCAAATTTTCAATTCTGTCGATTAGGGGTGGGTGGGACAGGTTCCAAAACACATATAATCTGTCGTAGAATGGGAATCCCAAATTGTCTTGTGTAAGTTTTATTAAAGCTGTTATCAACTCATCAGTTAAAGAAAGTGACGCGGCGTAATTATCAGCTTCGTATTCGTTATGTCTGCTGAAGACGTTACTAAGGCAGCCAAGAAATGTGTTGTACGGAGCGAGTATTATTTGCAAAACAGCGTAAAGGCCAATCAGCACTGGCTGCTGGCCGGCTGGGAACCCCAGAGCCCTGTACATCACTGGGTATTTGATCAGAAACCAGAAAGCAATGAAAATAAGCAATAAATTAAGTTCTGTTAACACTAGGCCCTTGAGAATATGATTTTTTTTCCAGTGGCCCATTTCATGAGCTATGATACTTAGAATCTCACGGTCGTTACAGCCAGTAACCTCTTGTGTCTCTTCGTCAACCTTCTCTAATAAGGTATCGAATAGTACAATTCTCTTCTGACCAAATAATCCAGTAAAATAGGCGTTGCTGTGGGCTGTTCGCTTGGCACTGACCTCGACGATGTACACTTTTGAAAGTGGGAACCCGACTTCAGAAGCTAATTGCTCGATATCTCTTTTGAGAGAGCCTTCAGGTAGAGGAACGAACTTGTCGAATCTGGGAGCTATGCAAACTGGAAAGATGGTGAACAGCACAAGAAGACAAACCGTAGTAAACAGCCATATCCATAACACAAAGAAATTGCTTAACTTTATTATGTACAAGAGGACTGCAACAATAGGCACTGTGATGAGAAGAGTAAGAAACAGTGATAATATCAAATCTCTTATGAAGATTCCAACAGTAATCTTATTGAAGCCATATTTCGTTTCTATAACAAATATAGCGTATATTACAAGTGGTAGTACAAGGCATGTACTTAATAATGTCGTAAATATGATATAGATACAGCTGACGAGTATTTCACTTTCCTTTGGGACCACATTGAAGATTGCTTTAGCCATCTTTTCACATATACTCCATGTGAAGTACAACAATCTGAATTGCAATATTAAAGTAAAAAAAATAATTCCGTAGGTTTCCTTTAAAAAGATGAATTTAAGTTTAACCGATCCATATAATCGCGCCTTCTGAAATGACTCAGGTTTCGTGTGTTCTTTAAGAATATCAGGTATTTCCTTGTTGGTTTTCAACGTATTCAACTGAAAATACAGAAATCTTTATTTATTACACCTTTCGATTCGGCTCGTCGCGTCGTTGGTCAAATTTGTTTATGCCTTTTACTTAGGTCTGGTCTGGTGCCACTTGTTCTAAGTCCTGGACTTTAATTGTTTACGAATCAGGTTCTCAGGGATTGGTCTTAGAATAGCGCAGAGGTTGACTAGAAGACCAATCTTCCATTTTAGTCTCTGGGGCTACAGCTGACAAGACGGCAGCTCCCGTCGCTGTGTAAATATATCGAGTTATTGTTGTGCTTAGTAAATAAAAAGTCAAGTACCTACAAACCTGCCGGTAGTCGAGATATCTCTCCCAGAGGAAGTGTCCCCAGAGGAAAGCTAGCACAAGGTAGAGGAACGCGTTCTCGTCAAAGGCCATGATAGTTGTTCACTTAGTTAATTTTGACGTTATCAGGTCAAAGCATCCATTTTTTGATAATCAGACGAAGACCGTTGTAAAATACAGTAATTTGTAAATATTCGAAAAAGATGTCGAAAAGATGTGTTATTTATATTTACCTATTTGGCAGTTGTGGAGATTTCTACTTCTTAGTACTGACTCTGTGTCTGGTTCGATGTAAATTTGTCAGTGTCCGTTTAATAAAACCTTGTGAATTATAACTCTATGGTACAAAGCCACCCGTTTGAGTCATGTCCAGAGATTGAGGACCGTGCTGCTATTTTGAAGTAAGTTTTATGGGGAAAGCGTAGTCTTTAGTACGTAGTATTATGATATTAATATTGTCTGCCAACTTTCCATGGAAACCATAAGGTTTAAAAAGTTTTTTCCTCCATCCACGCACTTAAGGTTTAGTAGGTATTTTTAACCTTGGGTTTAAAAGATTTTAATGAATCAAAAACATTACGAACTAGTAGAAAAAAATTGGCTTTGTGTACAAAAAGAGTAAGCCAACAACGAACAACTAAGGACGGATCACTTAGGATAAGAAAAATAAAGGTAAGCAAGTTTCGATCAGATTTAGTTGTCAACACCGAGCGCCATCAATTACCGCTGATACACATCCGCGATCGATCCACATTGATCGATGAAAAGTATGCGCGGGCGTTCCGTTAATATGACATGCAATTGATTTATCTGCACTTGTCATCGTTGCTTTGTTTTGAATGATTGTTTTCATTTTTTGGTGGAACTATTCATTCACACCGACATTAAAAATTTAGTTATGTATACCTACCTACTTAGTGGATCAGCACTCGCACTCACGGAAATTTAAAGAAATTAAATTATTTCGCACAAAAGAAGGGTTCCCGGGTTATTTGGAGATGTTTTAATCAGTTGTTTATTTATTTTTACAATTTGGTAGCCTATGGCGGCGCCATATACCAATACTAGGAATAAAGATGCGGAGGTTGCGAGCAGTGAGAAATATTTGTACAATCTGCAAATTCTTGATAAGATAGAAAATCTTACATACTATATTACTATTATAATAAATGGGAAAGTCTGTGTGAATGTTATTTAAATGAAATTTGGTATGTAGATAGTTTAGGACCTAGAATAGGACATAGGCTATTAAAATTTGGAAATGTTATCCTCTGAGGGGGTTAAATAGGGTGGTAAAGTTTGTATGGCTAAAAAATTTCCTCGGTTCGATTCACTAAAAACTCGGTACAAATAAACTATGGAGTGAATAGTTGAACACGTATTTTTATTTTTACACAATAACCCCTAGGGCCTAGAAGGTATGCAATAAATTTCTGAAATTTGTACGAAAAAAAGTCTGGTTCGCATCGCGGGCTAGTAGGTAGGTACTATTAGTACTTTATATATGTACCTATAACAACATTATAGACAGAATTGTTAAAAGAGAGGAAGTAAACAGAAAGAATAAAGGAAGGCCTAATCGCTATGAACGATATTATAAGATAAATATAGGCGCTGGCACTCGTATAATTAAAAAAACAAATACACTTTACAGCATTATACTCATATAAACTATCTACAAACATTAAATAATTTACATAAACATAAAAGTTATGTTGTGATGAACTTTTAGCTTAATACTATGAACTTTAGCTTTCAAACTGATGAAACAAATTTGATTCTGTTCTTTTTGTAAAAGGTTAATTGTTCAAGAGAGTTTTATGACATAAATAGGGTTTCACCTTGAATTTAAATTATTGGTTTTGTGAAGCAAATCCCTAAAAACAGCGATAATACATAATGTAAATACTAGGAATAAGAATAAACTCGCTTTGCTCACAACTAGATTAAACAAGGTTAATGTACACCGGGTATAATAAAATTGTATAATGCTTCTACAACAAAACTCCAAGAGCAAAATAATAATATCAAATAAAAATTATCCATTACTAAATAGAAACAAATTATCAAAATATTTTTTTGTAAAAAGGCTTAGGTACTATAAAATATCAAATTATCTAGCTAGAGGATAAAAATGGTTAAGACGAGTTTTGCTCCAACTCGAAAACGAAGAACCTAACAAGGTAAATGGTTTCTTTACTTTACCTTAAAAAAATTTAACTGAACAAAAATCAAAGTGAGAACTTTATTTCATAACTAGCTGGTACCCGCGACTTCGTCTGCGCATGATTAGTATTTGGAGTACTCGCGATTTTACTTGCGTAATTCCCTTTTTCCGTGGGACTTTCGGGATAAAATAAAAGCCTATTTCTTATTCCAGCTTATAATCTATCTCTGTGCCAAATTTCATCCAGATCCGTTCAGCAGTTTTTGCGTGAAGAATTAACAAACATCCATCCATCTATCAATCTATCCATCCATCTATCCATTCATACTTACAAACTTTCGCGTTTATCAGTTCAATTCAGTTTGATTCCCCTGGGCTATACGGGTTTTCAAAAATTTCTCACAGCATCTGAACGACGCGTTGCACACGCGTCGTTCAGATGATGTGAGAAATTTTTGAAAACCCGTATAGCCCAGGGGAACCAAACTGAATTCCGGGATAAAATGTCTCCCATGTCCAATCGTCCCGAGTTCCATTCGAATTCATTCAATTCCGTCGTGATGCGTGGTTAAAGAATTTTTCTTTCACCCTCTCTCCCAGGGGAACCTTACTGAATTCCGGGATAAAAAGTATCCCATGTCCTTCCTTGTACTATGAACTCAAATCGTCCCGAGTTTCATTCCAACTCATTCAGCAGTTTCGGCGTGATGCGTGGTTAAAATTTTTTCTTTCACCCTCTCTCCCAGGGGAACCTTACTGAATTCCGGGATAAAAAGTATCCTATGTCCTTCCTCGTAGTATGACCTATAATCATGCCGAGTTTCATTTCAATCCATCAAGTAGTTTCGGCGTGATGCGCGTTTACAATACAGACAGACAGACAGACAGACAGACAGACAGACAGACATGAATGAAAAAAATTACAGTTTTGGCTTGAGTATCGATAGTAGAATGCTCTCCAAAAAAATTTTTCAAAATATCTTCAATGTACAGAATTGGACCTGTTACAGTTTTATTATTAGTATAGATTTTAATTATTTAAGTATAACATGTATTTTATGACGTGTCCAACAATCCTAAATACCTACGGTAACGCAAAACCTACAGGACATTTGTACAAAAAAAATTTTGTTATTGGACCTGAGAAACCACGAAATCCTTACCAACATTATAAACGTAAAAGTTTGTATGAATGTACCTACCTATATTATTATTATTAAATATTATTAATTGTATGGATGTTTGTTCCTCTTTCGTCACCCACTTATGTATGAATAAGGCGTCATACGTAAAATCTGCGAATACACTAGCCCAGGTAAATCTTTCAAAAGTATCATTTTGTTCGTAATAATTTTCATATTATTTGACTTATTGTGTATTTTTAGACAAAAGTTACAGGACAAAATTTTCTTCATTTGGATTTGCTTCTTTGCTCTTTTGTTTTCTGAGGCTTAATTTTAAGGCGCAAACAGCAGGTACATTGGCGCCACCACTCATTTTATCGTATAATTACGTTTAACGAAGGAATTTCCTAAATAAAACTGAACGTGTGACGTTCAGTTTGTTCACTGAATATGGGTTCTCTACCAAGTTCCAATAAAAAATTAACATTATCGTTTGATTATAAACAAAACATGCATCATTGACTCTTCAAATTTTCAATTCTGTCGATTAGGGGTGGGTGGGACAGGTTCCAAAACACATATAATCTGTCGTAGAATGGGAATCCCAAATTGTCTTGTGTAAGTTTTATTAAAGCTGTTATCAACTCATCACTTAAAGAAAGTGACGCGGCGTAATTATCAGCTTCGTATTCGTTATGTCTCCTCAAGACGTTACTAAGGCAGCCTAGAAATGTGTTGAACGGAGCGAGTATTATTTGCAAAACAGCGTAAAGGCCAATCAGCACTGGCTGCTGGCCGGCTGGGAACCCCATAGCCCTGTACATCACTGGGTACTTGAACAGAAACCAAAAAGCAATAAAATAAATCAATAAATTAAGCTCTGTTGTCACCAGCCTCTTGACAGCATGATTGTGTTTCCAGTGACCAATTTCGTGAGCTATAATACTAATAATCTCACGCTCGGTACAACCAGTCTTCTCTTGTGTTTCCTCGTCAACCTTCTCTAGTAAAGTATCGGATATTACAATTCTCTTTTGACCGAATAGTCCAGTGTAATAGGCTTTGCTGTGGGCTGTTCGCTTGGCACTGACCTCGACGATGTACACTTTTGAAACTGGAAATCCGACTTCAGATGTTAATTGTTCGACAGCTGTTTTTAAAGAGCCTTCAGGTATTGGAACGTACTTGTCGAACATGGGAGCTATGCAAACTGGATAGATAATGAACACCAAAAGTTGACAAATCGCACTAGTTAACCATATCCATATCAAAAATAAATTGTTTTTCTTTATTAAGTACAAGACGGCTGCAAAAATAGGCACTGCGATTATTAGAATAAGAACCAGTTTTAGTACCAGATTTCTTGTGAAAATTGCTACAGTAATCTTATTGAATCCATATTTTTCTTCTATCACAAATATTGCGTATATAAAAAGTGGTAGTGCAAGGCATGTACTTAATAATGTCGTAAATATGATATAGATACAGCTGACGAGAATTTCACTTTCCTTCGGGACCACATTCAAGATTACTTTAGCCATATCTTCACATAAACTCCATATGAAGTACAACAATCTGAATTGCAATATTAAAGTAAACACTATAATTTCGTAGGTTTTCATAAAAGAGATGAATTTTAGTTTAACCGATCCATACAATTGCGCCTTCTTAAATGACTCAGGTTTCGTGTATTCTTTGAGAATATCAGGTATTTCCTTGTTGGTTCTGTACGTATTCAACTGAAAATAAAGAAACGGTTATTTATGACACCTTTAGGTAGATACTTATTAGGCTCATTGTTGGATGACTTTGTTCAGTCTGGCAGGTAGGTAGCACTTTGTGTCACTTGCTCGGCCTCATAGACTTGAACTGTTAACGAATCCGGTTCTTAAGGACCTGGTCTAAGAATAGCGCAGAGGTTGACTTTCACTTTACCATTACAGCGATACCCATTAATAAGCAATCTAGAAGACCAATCTTCCATTTTAGTTTTTTGGGCAACTGCTGAATTGATAGCAGCTCACGTAAATATAATTCATCTCTGTGTAAATTCATCGAGTAATTGTTGTGCTTAGTAAATAAAAAGTCAAGTACCTACAAACCTGCCGGTAGTCGAGATATCTCTCCCAGAGGAAATGTCCCCAGAGGAAAGCAAGCACAAGGTACAGGAAAACGTTCTCGTCCAAGGCCATGATAGTTGGTCACTTGTTAATTGTTATCAGGTCAAAGCATCCATTTTTTAGTAATCAGGCGAGACTGTTGTAAAACATAGAAATATCTAAGAGACGAAGACCGTTGTTAAATACAGTAATTTATAAATATTCGAAAAATATGTCGTTTATATTTACCATAAAGTAATACACAGAACAATATTACTCAAGTAATACTTGATCTTAGATATTTACCTATTTGGCAGTTGTGGAGATTTCAACTTCTTAGTAACTGGCTCTGTGTCTGGTTTGATACAATCTGTCAAAGTCCTTTTCAATAATGCCTTGTAAGTAATTTTATGATACAAAGCCATGCGTTTGAGTCACGCGTGGACTCCAAAGCTTGAGCGCCGTGCGTGACTCCGCCGCTGCCTTTTTATCATACCTGTTCTTGACTTAATATAAGAAAATATTATCTGCCTAGAAAAAAGCTTAAATCACTCTGCAATCGAATCAAAAAGAGTAAGTAAAATCTATCTTTGAGTTACAATTAAGGACGGACCACTTACGCAATATATAAGCAAGTTTCGACGAGACCTAGTTGTCAACACCGCGCGCCATCAATTAGCTTTGATCCACATCCGTGATCGATCCACATTGATCGATGAAAAGTATGCGCGTGCGTTCCGTTAATGTGACATTCAATTGATTTATCTGCACTGGTCATCTTTGCGTTGTTTTGAATGTTTTTTTATTGCTTAAAAATTTAATGTAAATGAATGGTTCAAGCAACCATTCATTTACATTAAAATATTTTTAAATATAGTTTTATAATAAAATTATAGTGCGTTAGACCTAACACTCTGGGTATCACTATGACTACATAGTATAAAACCAAGTCGCTTTCTCTGTCCCTATGTCGCTATGTATGCTCATATCTTTAAAACTACGCAACGGATTTTGATGCGGTTTTTTTAAATAGATAGAGCGATTCAAGAGAAAGGTATAAACGTATAATAAAACAGTGCAAAGCCGGGGCGGGACGCTAGTTATTTAATAAATTAAATCATATCGAAAAAAGGGGGGTTCGCGATTTCGAGTTCTTGAATCTAAAATGTTTTGGCTTTTTTTTATTTATTTTTTAATTTTGTTGTTTTGAACAATTAGTCTGAGCCATAGGCTGAATTCTATCTTTGGTCTGAGTCGTAAGATATTTTCCTCGTATGATAATTAGTCCCTTATCAGGAGAAGGTAAAGCCATGCCTGTGCATTTTAATTATGACACTAAAAATGTGTTCCTAGGAACTAAAGTACATAAGAAAATAACTATAAATAATGCTGGAAAATCAAACAATAATATCTGTTTGGAAATTAATAAAAATGAAACTGGAGCAAATACTGATTGATAGGTAAATAATAAAAGCATTATAACAAACTGAACGTTTGATTTTTGTAAATTCCTTTGTTTAACGTAATTATATGATGGTGGTACTAGTGTAAGAGATACGAAAACAGAGATTGGTGGCCACCGAAGACAACTTCGTATCTCTTCCTATATTAGACAAAATACACTACTACAGATGCATTAAAAAAGCATATGATAGGCTTAACAAACAGTTCGTGTGAATTAATGAAATTCGTTTATTTAACGGAATTATATCATAAAATAAGTTGGGGTGCCACTTTAGGTGCAGTTTGCGCCTTAAGCCAACTAATTCAAGAGCCAAAAACCAGCTGCCAAAATATAATTTAAAATGCAAACCTCTTTCCACTTCTGGTTTCCCGGTAACGGTTTACCTCTTATCAGATAAGTCTGAAGTAACTGCCTCCATAAATAAAGGCAAGGATGTTTCTCGGACCACGCACTTTTAGGGTTCCATAGAAATACTGGTCGTAAATTTTCTAGTAGAAAAATATATATCCGTTATAATAAGTCTATTATTTATCTACAATTAATCTTCTTGTAACTTGTTGTTAGTTTTAAACACATTAAAATAATAAAAACAAGTTAAGTGAGTCATTTTCGTTGCTAATTCACTAAGTTACACCATGCGAAAAGTTTTAAGATACTTAAATAAAATCACACCATAATATGTGAAAGTTGGGATGGACGGATGTTTGTTACGTCTTCACGCCAAAACTAAACTGAACGAATCGGTCTGAAATTTCAATAGACGTGTTTCTAGTCCTAGAATAAAATATCTAAAGCTCCCTTCTCTTTCTACTTTCATCAAATTTAACGCGGGTGAAGCCGCGGGGCGTATCTACTAATATTATAAATCACTAATGACATAAATAGAAACAAAGAAACAAAATTAAACCTATACAATTTTAAAGCAAACCAAATAAAACCAACGACAGAAAAAAAAAACTGTGCCAACGAATTTGCACAATTAAATACTGTTATTTATACCCACATGTACATAAATACAAACATATGTACATTCTCATACCCTCATGTATATCTCGTTAGCCTTTAATAATGGCAAATTATAATTATATCTCAATTGGGCACAATTTTAGGGTTCCGTTAGTAAAATCTCTTTTCTTCTTTTTTTAAATTGTAAATGGTCGAGCGTTTGGCCACTATCTCACATAGTAAAGATAAGGCCTAAGATGGAGCACGCTTTCCCAGAAGGAACTTATTCACTCTTGATTTGAAGACTCCGAGATCGTATTCTGGATGGAAAACAGACGCAGCAAGCTCATTCCACTCTCGACTACATCAAATCTCAATATACTCAGCGTACTTTTTTGCATCTGTATAGCCAGTTGCATGACTAGATATAACGATTTTTGCAAATTCTCGTACGTATCCATTCAGTACATTCAGCAATGTGTATCATGTTTTAACATGTACGGAACCAAAATGGAATGCGAGTTAAGCTTGACCCCAACTGCGATAATTGTAGATTGAGAGCCGAGACTGACTTGGGCTCTTTTTGCCGCCAAAATCATTAATTAAACGATAAAATGCTCATATGAATGCCCGGCTTTAAGTACAGTAATATGGTTTATTTTACAACTGCGGAGCATATTAATAAAATAGCATCTGTCTTTAAAATAATTTTGCAAATTCAGAAAAATAATGATTCTATAATTTTGTTTGTTGTATTAATACGTACAAAACTTTGTAGGTCATTTACAGTATTGTGAAGGAATATTTGAAAATATGAATCGTTACCTTATAATTCAACCGTCTGCAGTTAGCTCAATGGTTTCAATTGTAAACACTATAGTCTTTTTCACCTAGGAAGCGTTCCCTGACAGATGGAATGCGTTTCATTTCAATTGACTAGGATTTTGGCAAATTGAAATTTCGAAAATTCAAACAATTTTTATTTCATTTCAAACATATGAATTAAGATACAGAAGTATAGCATGACACACAAATTATCCAAAAATTAATTTATTTTAGCCTCCACGCGTAATAAAAAATAGAAATCAATAATTTTATGAAATCCGAGGCAATTTGTTTTGCGTAGAACAGAACGTAATAGAGTTGAGGCAAACAAATATTATTCCAGCAAATCTATAAATCGATTATCGCAAATTAAAATCGTAACTTTCAACATCATCATTTTAAAATTTTATCACGTAAGTACATTCCTATGATTATTGTTGATTATTTTTATTGATTTTCAATTACCTACCTATCTGCTAATATTATTACAGTCCTATTTCTAGGTTATGACGCATTACCTATTGGAAATGTAGATTTTTACTATTGTTTTTTATTTATATAGACCCAATTTAATGTTTTACTTTGTTAAAGTCATTTAAAATTAATAAAAATATTTTACGTGTTCACGCCGCAATGCGCGGCAACACTGACGCAAGCGGTGCGACACATTTCGACGGATGCACCCGGCAACACCAACGAGAAGATTCCCCAACGAGACGCTGCGCCGAATACACGCGCGCACTCAATTTAAACATACTTAACTATCCCTATCAAAGCTGTAATATTAAAATTAATAAACCCATATAAAAACCTGAGTCTTTTCATTACAAGACATCTTGGCGACCGTGACAGGACAAGGAATTTGGACGCCGCCATTGGAAACAAAAACGGAGCGCAGGAGTCGTCATCAAATTGGTATGGTAACCGTGAACGACAAGGCGCCGGCCGAACAAAGAAAGTAAGCCTATTCCTTTTACTTTCCCATCCCCAATTTCCAACCTATATTTGCTGTGAATGCCTAGCTACTTCGAAGCACTTTAAGGGTGGTATCTTGCTTTATGCGTACTATCCTTGCCTTATTTATTCACACAAACCAAGTCAATATTCTGTCCATTTTTCTTGTCCACCATTTTGTTATCTTTGTCCCAATCTCAAACTCGGATAACCTTTCTTATAATTTGCCTACACGTAGCAAATACTTTAGCCTTTCTTTCCAATATTAATAACTTTACGAAAGTTAATCTATCAATAATTCGTTCTTATTTCAAACTTATACTTACATAAATAAATGTGCAAACAGCTGCTAATAACTTGTCATACCTAACCGTAGAACTGAGTAGGTGGGTAAACTGAACTGATTTGTCATTTATTACGCAGAACTTTGTTTTGTTTCATTATAGTTAAATATACCTCAATTACATAAAGTTAAATATAAACAAGTTCCCATTTTTCGTGCACTCGCCATAGCCTTCTATTTCAACGCTTTGCCGACTATTCCAGGCTTGACACTCCCAACCCTCGCTTGCTTGGTACTTCCCGTCGCGCTCGACGTAGCTGTTGTTGCTGGCGGCGTGCCGTGCTGTGCTGTGCGGCGTACTGCCGTGCTGTTCGTGTGGCCGCGGGCTCGGCGGCAGCCGTGGTTTGAACTGGTGACTGCTGGATTGTATACGGTCAGAGTGCACAATTTAACTACAAAACCTTACCTAACTCATTGTTCTCGGTACCTATTTTTATAATTAATTACTGCACAGATAAAACATAAGTTATACATAAAAATGGCTGAAAAGGAGTCAATTAGATCAAAGAGTCCTATTCCAATAATGAATATTGAGTCGATAAATACAAATGATCCTAAAGAACGATTAAAAACTTTATCCCGTAAACGCGGAGGAATTAGAAGTAGACTTTCATTATGTAAAAACTTTATACAAAAATACAAAACAAAATCTGCCGATCTAACTAGTTTAGAAATAAAAGAATTATCATTACGATTGAATCATTTGCAAGAATTACTGTCTAATTTTGATACTGTACAAAGTGAGATTGAAGAAATGTCCGAAAATTTAGATGAGCAGATTTTGCAAAGAGATTTAACTGAAAGCGAGTTTTATTCTCAAATAGCCTTAGCGCAAGAGGTTATTGATGAATTTTCAGCCAAAAATAAAGATTCTGAACATGGTTCAGCAAAGTCATGTTCATGTCATGCTGCGAACAATCCAATAACACTGCCAACAATAAACTTGCCTACTTTTGATGGCAACTACACAAAATGGCTCGAGTTTCGAGACACCTTTGATTCGATTATCAATGACAACAAATCGATTGCTCCGATAAATAAATTTCATTATTTGAGAAATGCGTTAGTGGAAAGTGCTAGTGTCGTAATAAAATCCATAGACTTTTCAGCGAAAAATTACGAATATGCTTGGAAGGTTTTATGTGATAGATACAACAACAAAAATATTTTAATAAACAACCATTTAAACGCATTGGTGAGCCTCAAATCTATGCAAAAGGAATCCTTCAAATCATTGAGATATATAAATGATCTAGTGTTCAAAAATCTAAACGCACTTAATACTCTCGAAGTACCTACGTCAGGTTGGGATCCGTTGGTAATATTCTTGGTGTCTGCCAAATTAGATCCCAGAACTGCAAGCAAATGGGAGGAGTACAAAGGGCGCTTATCGCATATACCTACTTTGATACAATTTAAGGAGTTTCTTGATAATCGTGCTAATGTTTTAGAAACTGCATACTGCAGCCGTAATAACTTCGAATCAAAAAACAACCAAAAGGAAAATAAATCAACTATTAAAACATTTACTGCGACGGAAGGTTCAAACAACAAAAAGGCTTGTCCTATATGCAAAAAGACCAATCATCAAGTGCATCAATGCACCAAGTTCAAGGCCATGTGTATAGACGACAGACTTGCTGAGGTTTCCAAACACAAATTATGCTCAAACTGCCTTCGCAGTGGCCATGGTGCTGAGGAGTGCACGTTGAAAGGTTTATGCCGCGTCTGCCGAGACAAACACAACACGTTTCTACACAAAACTACGGCCAGTAACGTAACTAATGAATGTACCGAATCGGCCTGTGACGTACCTGTTAGTTTGTCAGCTGTCTCGCCAGGTCAAGTGCTCCTATGCACCGCTCAAGTTGAGGTTACAAATATTCAAACCAACCGTACCTACCTCGCCCGTGCGTTGTTAGATACTGGAAGCCAATCTTCGTTCATCACTGATGATCTGAAACATAAAATGGGACTAAAAACAAAACAAATTAATTCATTTAATGTGTCAGGAATAAATAATGTTGCGTGTAAAGTATCAGAACGGTGTAATATTTTATTAAAATCTCGAGTCAGCTCGTTCAGTGCCAATGTCAATTGTTTAGTGATACCTAAAATCACTGGTACGATACCTACGGTCCAAGTCGATGTGAAGCGATTAGGCCTACCTGATAACATTGTTCTCGCTGATCCTTTGTTTTATGAGCCTTCTAATATAGATATTCTGCTTGGTGCAGATATGTTTTTCAACATAATAAATCCCAAACAAATAAAGTTGGGTTCTAATAAACCTATTTTACAAGATAGCTTATTAGGATGGTTAGTATCGGGTCAAACTGGGGAATCCTACTATAGTCCTAATATCCAATGCAACTTTGTGCAAACCAATTCTAACATATCACTTAAAGATATTCATGATTCTATACAAAATTCTGGGAGGTTGAAGAATTGCCCTCAGATAAAAATACCTACAATAGATGAACAATTTTGTGAATCTCATTTTATAAAAAATACTCGTCGCTTACCTGACGGTAGAATTTCCGCTATGATGCCGCTGCAGAAAGAACCTGAGCAGGCACTTGGCAACTCATTCCCTACTGCAATGAGACGTTTGTCAACTTGGAAAATAAATAAAAATAATAATAATAAATAAAATATATAAAATAAATATACCTATGTAAGTTAATAAAATAAACGAACTTTCTCAAAACAATAATTATCAATGGAAACATGTTCCAACCAAACTGAATCCTGCAGATCTAGCTTCTAGAGGTATCGACCCGCAGCACCTGCAGGCTTCCTCCTTGTGGTGGGAGGGTCCTTCATTCCTGAAGGAAAACCAAGCTGAATAGCCTACTCAACCTCACACTGCCCTTAGTAACTTACCAGAAACTAAAACGTTACTACTCAATGAACTTCTAAAGAGAAGTCCGAACCAAGTATCGATTTTCTAAAATACTCTAGTTATATTAAGCTTAAAAGAATTTATGCCTATATTTTAAGATTTATTTATAATTGTAAAACCCTAATATTAAATTAACCGGTCCATTAACGGTTGAATAACTTGAACGTTCACAAACTATTTTAATAAAACTTTGTCAAGCCGAGTCCTTTACTCTAGACATTAAAAATATTAAAAACGGTATTCCTTTGCACTATAAAAGCAAATTATTACCACTCTGTCCATTCTTGGACCCAAATGGCCTACTAAGAGTAGGAGGCAGATTATGTCAGTCTGACTTTCAATATGATAAAAAGCATCCCGCTCTACTCGATGCCAAACATCACCTAACTAAATTAACAATGAACTATGAACACTTACGTTTGTTTCATGCAGGTCCTCAGCTTCTTCTGTCATCCATACGCGAAAGGTTCTGGCCACTAGGTGGCCGAAATCTGGCCCGCACCATAAATAAAAAATGCGTTGTCTGCGCACGTATGCGTGGTCAAACAATACAGCCCAAAATGAGCGACCTACCTGACGTAAGACTGAATTTAAGCTTCCCATTTAATACATGTGGTACTGACTTTGCAGGCCCCTTCATGATCTCATCTAAAAAGGGCCGAGGCAATCGCATCACAAAGGCCTACCTATGCGTATTTGTTTGCCTAGCCACCAAAGCTCTTCATCTAGAAGTTGTAAGCGATCTAACCACAGAAGCCTTCCTCGCATGCCTACGCAGGTTTGTGTCACGACGTGGCAAACCCTATGTTATTTATTGCGACAATGGTACAAACTTTGTAGGCGCCAACAATGAGTTAGGTAGAGTATTAAAATCCAGTCGTCATACGGTATCAGATTACGCTGCCAAAGAGAACATTAAATTCATGTTTTCACCCGCATATTCACCTCACTTCGGAGGGATATGGGAGGCAGGCGTTAAATCCGCTAAATATCATTTGAAACGTGTAGCTGGCAATACCCCCCTTACGTTCGAGGAGTTAGCGACGCTTTTCACACAAATAGAGGCAATCCTCAATTCCCGTCCTATTTCTCCCCTATCTTCTGACCCTACTGATCTCAACCCACTCACTCCCGGGCACTTCTTAATCGGCCGCCCGCTGACGTCAGTACCATCACCGCCTGTCAACACAGCGAGTCCAAACCGATACCAGCGCATCGAGCTTGTCCGGCAGCAATTTTGGGAGAGATGGCGAAGAGACTTCATGGCAGAACTACAAAACCGAACCAAATGGAGAAAAGACCAAAACCCACTTCAAATTGGCGACCTTGTCTTACTAAAAGAAGACCATTTACCTCCACTCCACTGGAAAATGGGCCGTGTCACCAAATTATACGAGGGCAAGGACGGAGTATGCAGAGTCGCCGATGTAGAGCCAAACCGAGGAAAGGTGAGACGAGCTGTCAACCGCATGTGCCTGATACCGTCATCATCTGAAAACCAATCAACCAACCCCTAAAGTTGGAAACGAGATTCCAACCCCCCGGAGGATGTTCACGCCGCAATGCGCGGCAACACTGACGCAAGCGGTGCGACACATTTCGACGGATGCACCCGGCAACACCAACGAGAAGATTCCCCAACGAGACGCTGCGCCGAATACACGCGCGCACTCAATTTAAACATACTTAACTATCCCTATCAAAGCTGTAATATTAAAATTAATAAACCCATATAAAAACCTGAGTCTTTTCATTACAAGACATTACGAATAATCGATTTTCGTTACCAAATCAAGTCAAAAATCGAATCAAATTTTTACGATTACACTTAGCTCATTTCTATAATTGTCAAACTGAAACGTCACGGAACGCTTCCTATGTGAAAAAGACTATAGTTGTAATTTTTCTATTATAGACAGGTAATTAAAAAAATTATGCACACCTACGTGCAGGCTGAATACAATTACCTACTATAATTATAAAATAGTTAAGTATATAGATTGAATAATAAAAAATAAAAAAAAACGATTAATTTGATTTGATTACCCAATATGACATTATTTGTATTTTTATGGACCTTTGCTGACATAAAATAAATATATTTCATTCGATTTGAAAAAAGTGTATTAGTTACACTTTTTAGTTATTTCTTAGTGTTTTATTATACTAATGTGTATAATAAAAACTTCTTTCCAAAATATTTAAGGGTGTGTTGAGCTGCTTAGAAGTGTGTATTGATATGTGTGCTGCAGTGGACATGCACCTCAACTGAAATGTACTGGCTTCGCGTCGTAATGTCTTCTTGTAAGTGGTTTGTTTGATGTAAATATGTAAGTACCAGTTGATGTAATGTAAGAACATAATTTAGTTTCGAGAAATATTGTGGGTCAACTGCTTACGGTGCTTTCTGGTCTTTATTCTGGACAATATCTTTGTTTTATGCCTCCATCTGGTTTGATGAGATCTATGGGTGTCACACGTGTATCACGCACGGTGACTTTAGATGAAGACCACTCAAAAAAATGAAAAAATCAAAAACAAAGTGCTTTATTTCCTTTAGACCTTACAGGACACTTGGACACGTCATAAAATACAGGTTAAAAAAATAATTGTAAGTACTTAATTATGAAATAAGGTGCTCACTTTGATATTTGTGGTTATTATTTGTGCTTTGACACTGGTGGTTCGCCTGTGACGCACGAGGTTGCGGGCTCGATTCCCGCCTCGCTACAAATGTTTGTACGATCTGCAGATATTTGTTAAAGTAATATACAGTAATCTGGATTTTTCTACGTGTTGTAATGAAGCCTTAAATAGTTTGTTGATTTTCAAGAGTGCAAAGTTGCTATTTAACCCGTGCTCAATTTCAATGACCAAGCAAGCAAATGATTCCTGATAAGAATCCTAAGCATTTGCGAGGGAATCAAAAGAGCACGAGGTAAAAAATATTTGCAATGGAGTGCAACACAACTTTTCATCCAACCTCAGTGAAGAAATGACTAAATGCTAAAAAAAATGGCGAGCGCAAATCAAATTATAAAAAAGTAGGTACACCAAGAAGTCTGAGTTTTTAACAAATTAAAAAAGGTTTGATGATAAATTTGGCACCATGGAGGTAGCATAAATAGGTTTAATCTGGTTTAATGATGTTTTGAAATAACAAACTTGGTGCACATGATTGCCTTATTCCTCTAAGCACATGATGTTCTAAATTCAATTTACTTTATCCTCTAGTTGTTAGAGGATAAAAACGGCTTTCGCACTCAGATATCGAAGATCAAAAATAGGTAGGTACTCTTTCCGAGATGAGGGGATAAAAATGTAACTTTTTGCTTATTAAAATAGAATTCTTTAAGAAAAATTTGCCTGTAACAAAAACATATCTACTTGCACAGTAAAATTGCAGTGAATAAAAAACTGTTCTAAAACTCACCAATTAGGAAGAGCGCTGCCGCCCCCACCACTCGTGCGTTCACCTCCATCGTTAATCTCTAATCAGTCTTATTGCACAGTTATACAGATCACTTTCCACTGCCGCTAGTCGTACATGATGAGATTCTGAAAAGAAGGAAGAATAGGTTAGTGATTCGGTCTGAACTAAGATCTTGCTAGATAGCATGGAACCTAACTATAAATCACTACATAGTACATATAAAACAAAGTCCCTTTCTCTGTCCCTATGTCCCTTTGTATGATTAAATCTTTAAAACTACGCAACGGATTTTGATGCGTTTTTTTTAATAGAAAGAGTGATTTAAGGGGAAGGTTTATACGCATAATAAAACCGTGCGAAGCCGGGTTGGGTCGCCAGTTTTAGGATAAATTTAATTTTCTTTCTCACGTTAGTTTGTTAATATTTGGTACACAACAAATTATTAATATTTTAAACTAGCTAGGTACAGCACGCGGCTTCGTGTACGATAAAAATAAAAGCCTCAATTATAATATACTAGTGTCTGCCCGCGGCATCGTAAGCTTTGTTTCTATTGAAACATTGCAAGGCTATTTCTATCCTATGAAAACTGATTTATGGATGAAAAGAAGCCTGTATTTTATTCCAGGGCCATGCTAAGTAGCTTTTCTCTGCAAAACAGCAGCTGAACCGATTTGGCTGAAATTTTATATAAACGTAGTTTTTGGCCTAGATATAAGTAGGTAATATAACATAGGTTACTTTTTATCAGAATACACGCGGTTATAGCCGCCGGGCGCAGCTAGTTATAAATTTATTAAGTTGTGTCACCCGCGGTAATTCGAAGGATTCCGGGATAAAATAGCCTATGTGTTATTCAAGACCATAATCTATCTCTGTGGCAAATTTCATCCATATCCGTTCAGTAGTTTTTGCGTGAAAAGGTAACAAACATCCATCTATCCATCCATACTTACAAACTTTGGCGTTTATAATATTAGTAGGATTTATGATGGTGTGTGAATAAAAAAGGAGTCGGTGATTATTGTAGTCCACTTAACCAAAACTAATTTCACAGGCAATAAATAACAAACACCTATTTAAGTAGAATAAACATCGACACATCATAAAAACTACACTCTCGATATCATAAAACTTCACAATCAATGAACTAATAAATTTCTTTATTCCAATCCAATTACTAAAACCAGTTTTATATTATTTTGTCAATGTGAAAGAGAGTTTTTAATCTGTTTAATTAATACGTTAATTCAATGTAGGTTATTCAATGTTATCTAGTTATTGATATGATCCCATTTGCATTTGATACAGTCTAAATTTGTACAACTAATTTAAATTAATAACGTGAAGTCTACAGACTTGAGATAACGCGATATGATACGTTAATACATTATAATTTGATGGCTTTTAAAAAGGATAAAACGCATTTTAAATAATAAAGCAATTTGGAGCACTTGTTCATTTAAAATCCTTTCTCATCTAGAAATGTATAAATGTATTTTTTTATGTTCTCATTTGCAAAAAGACTTCTTTCAGCAATAAGGCCGCCTGTTGTACCGTTTTATTATTTATAAGATTAATATATGTTAATTTAAGTATTGTTTTATTTTTAAAAAGGTACAATAAATTGTTCATTCATTCAAAATAGACGTAATGATTAGTACCTACCAAATCTATGTAGCCGCAACTTCAAATACTGTCTACCCACATTTTTCATTTCCCTTGTTTTTAATCCTACTAATATTTTAAACGCGAAAGTTTGTATGTTTGGACGGATGGATGTTTGTTACTCTTTCACGCAAAAACTACTGAACGGATATGGATGAAATTTGGCACAGATATAGATTATAGTCTGGAATAATATTTAGGCTGTATTTTATCCGGGATTCCCACGGGAGCGGGAATTAGGCGGGTGAAACCGGGAGGCGCTGCTAGTCTTCTCATATTTTATCTAGGTGTTTTAACTTTCTATGTTGTAAACCACGACGTTGTATACTTATAATATAATTAAGAACTAGCGACCCGCCCCGACTTCGCACGGTTTTATTATACGTGTAAACCTTCCTCTTGAATCACACTATCTATTAAAAAAACCGCATCAAAATCCGTTGCGTAGTTTTAAAGATTTAAGCATTCAAAGGAACATAGGGATTTAGGGACATAAGGACATAGGGACAGAGAAAGTGACTTTATGTTATACTATGTAGTGATATAGATATTTAGAACCATTAGGTATACTAGATGTTAAGAATTGCAAACTAAGGTGCTTTGTACGTCGGATATTTGAAGTATTAGGTATTGTAATTTAAGGGGTTTTAAACATCGGCATTTTAACTGTAGATATTTTAATTTTAGGTGTTCGAATACGTACCCAGGTATTAAGCGTGTCAATTAAATAACAAAATGAACTTATCTAAAATTATCACAAAACCAATAAGTATAAGAAGCAAAAAGGCCATAAAAACGGTACAAAAAGGGACCTCAGAATGACAACAATGTAAAAAATAGCATTTTTTTAGTTTTACAGATAACAATCTCCGTCTGATTTTAGGGATTTTTTGGTAACTAACAGCTTAGGTATATGGCAAAATAGTCGAGCTTAGAAAGATAAATGTAAAATTGCTTCGAAATCGTTATTTATTTCAGAATCTGTGAAAGTGTAAAAGACTGATGATAATAGGGATAATTATACTTTGAACTTTTATCTTGGATTGTGTGTTTTTAAATACGACTGTTAAATCTTTTGTAGATAAAAGATTTTTTTCACAAATTTTTCACACTTTTTGCTGTTTATCTCAGCACACTAGTTTTGTTGGGTTTTCGTTTTTTCAAAATATAAACGAATTTCTTCGATATCTTTTAATTTTTCGATTGGCTGTTTAATTATATTGGATTTAGGCAAAAAACGGTTCTAGCGCTAAAAACGTTAGCGCTTTTTCCTCATGTGTGAAGTACCTAACAGACAATACGTCTGTTAGGTACTTCACACATGAGGAAATCATAACTAGCTATCCCGCTCGTCGGAGGCAAGTTATGGCACATTCTTAGTAACTATAGAATAAAATTATCAATGCAGTTGCAATCTTACGAACTTAAGACGCAAACAGGAGTTTTTTTTATCTATTATAGTATAAGATATGAAAACAGTTTGGTGGCCACCAAGAGCAACTTCGTATTTCTTCCTTAAATAGACAAAATAAAACTACTACAGATGCATGAAGAAAAGCTTAAGATAGTTTTAACAAACTCAACGCCTGACTTTTGAAATTACATAGTATAAAACCGTGTCCTTATGTCCCTATGTCCCTATGTCCCTTTGAACGCTTAAATCTTTAAAACTACGTAACGGATTTTGATGCAGTTTTTTTTAATAGATAGAGTGATTCACGAGAAAGGTTTATACGTATAATAAACCCGTGCGAAGCCGGGGCGGGTCGCTAGTTATATGATAAAATAAGTGGTGGCGCTAGTTTACCTCCTGTTTTTGCGCCTTAATAACTAATGAATAAAATTATCAATGCAGTTGCAGTCGTACGTCGATTCTCCCATGTTTACGACACAACCTTTAAACATAAACCATCCGAGTAGGTACTCTCTACTTTCCCCTGGCCCTTTCTCTACGGCTCTGACCTTGCGAATGTTTAATGATCATTGCTGTACTGAGCTTTTTGCCGCTTTTTATTGATTTATTGATCATCAACAGTGTAAGTAAAACTAGTTTTATGTTAGCTTATTGTGAATCTGAGCGCGGCTTAGTTTTGAGTTAGCTTTTAAGAACAAGTATCTGAGTGCGGATTTGCATCTGTTTTTTCTACAGAAACGTTTCAAAGTTATTTCTATCCAATGGGAACTGGTTTATGGAATGAAAAGTAAGTAGGTACCTTTTATTTCAGGGCTATTACTATGTCTATTCATTCAATTTTTAGCCCGATTCATTCCGTAGTTATAGCGTAAAAGAATATTATCATCCATAAATACAAACTTTAAACGAAAGTTTGGGTGTTACTCTCAGGATCATGTCAGGTGTCATCATTAGGGTGACAAAACTAAATCGAGCTGTGCTGCGCTGTACTGCGCTGTGCCGTGTCAACGTCAACTCGCTCGTCTAATGTTTTAATGAGGATCCAACTAACCATGCTGTGCTGCGCTGTGCTGTGCTGCGTCAATCTGTTGACCAAACATAGCACAGCGCAGTACAGCGCAGCACAGCTCGATTTAGTTTTGTCACCCTTACAGACAAAGATAGTAAGCAAAATAAATACTTAGTCTCGAGCGAGTAATGTATATAGATAAAACGTAAGTTATTTTTGGACTTATTTAGGGATTATAAATAATCTTTCAATTACCTACCTACTAGTTCAATGACGACATATTTTTTTAAAATTGGTAAGTACTTCTACTTGGTCTCATATAAATTTCAACATCTGGCCAGTATTATCTCGACTACTCATAATAATTCGTTCATAATAAAAACTTAAATACAACATTTAATAGTAATAGTTTTCTAGTTGTAATTTTTCTATTCCTTTGCTTGTAATTTTCGTTGTTAATAAAGATATTAAAAAAACATTTAAAATATTCCTAATTATTGGATGACGTCTCCCTACAGTTTTCAAACACTCCAAATATTTGGAGAATACTGCATTAGTTGATGCATTAGTTTAAACCCCAGAACTCATGGCTTTTAACCCTAAGTTCGTGCGCAAGAATAACCAAGCCGCACAGTAAATCTTGCTTGACAGTTAAGCACCTATTGTTAGGTATATGTCAGTTGGCTTGACAGTTATTGTAGTGTGTCAGTCGGTCAGTTGTAACGATCGGAAAACGCCGATAATGACATATCGTGAGGCGCTGCGGTTGCTACGCCGCCGTCGCGCCGCGTCAGTTTATTGATAAATAGACTTGTCAGAAAAGAAATTATGTGACGCTTTTTCATTCATTTCTCTTTTAATACCAGGTTAGTTAAAGAAAGATGGTAGTAAGTACAGGTAAAAAGATAATAGTGATAGAAAGAAAGATTGATAGGAAGTTAGATAGATGTTCACACAAAGATAATCAAACATAAAATTTATGAAAACTTCTGACTAAAATTCAATAAAATTGCCCTTAAATTGTTTTAATTTAAGTACCTATTTACATTGAGCCTTCTTTAAAAAACTAAGAGGTTCTATGATCGGTTGTATGTATGTTTTCCATCAGTTGTGGGCCGATTGTATTGATTATTTGTGTTGATAAATATCAAACGGGCCTAAGTCACACATAAGCAACTTTTGGATAATTAATATTTTATCGTCTTAGCTTAATTGAAGAGGTAAGAAGGGTACACATACTGCCAAGCTATTTAGAACATGTCTACGGGCAACATTACGTTAAAAAAAAGTAGAAACAAGCCTCACTTTGACGTTAAAACCGGTTTTAATTATGGACTTAGGTGCGTATGAAAAATCCCGTAGGGATTTAGGCTTGTTTGAAGTAACGTGTCATGGGACTTAAGCAGTTATGAAAAAACACAAAGTGACTTTGGTTGGTTTGATGAAACTGAGTGAAAAGGGTACGGACTCAGGTCCATAAGTATTGTCACTTTTACCTGGGTCTAACTGACATCATCAATGTTATTTTGTAAATACATATCTACCTATTAATGTGCTAATGTTATTGAATAAAAAGTCATATAATTTCGCGTACATTTTATTTGTCTCGACTGAAATAGCAGCCTTGTTGTTTACTTATAGTGACACCACGTGAAAACTGGCTTAAAACTAGTATGACCTACCTAAGTAAAACAACAACAAAACAAAAATGTTAAAACATCAGCAGAGTATGCATGCCGTAGGGTATTTTCCTAGAAATGTATTTCTTAGTCCAGCCCTGTCTATGTAAAAAATGACTCGATCCTGACCAAATGCCTTCCGCGTTCCAAGTGTAATATTGCAGTCATACTTAAAGATTTCGCGTCTTTTCTTTCTTTCTTTGATTCGCCCTTAAATTTCCTTTATTTTTTCGCTAGCACCGGTTGTACCGCACTTATTATATCCTCCATAATTAATTATTTTATTACAAAAACATTAGCGAGCGCCATGGGCTAAAACAGGAATGGCAGCCATGACACGTTCGTAAGTGTTCGTGATTGGTCAATTTGGATCTTGGCGAGTTTGATATACACTGACAGTGTGACTTGGGCGATTTTGAAAAAAGAGGGAAGCTTTAGAGCCGTTTTTCTATGAGAAATACTGGATTTAGGTTTGATTGATCAAAACAGACATATTCGTTTCTGCGCGCAGATTCTGACAGATTAAAAATATTACGAAATGTGAAAAGTGGACTTAGGTTCGTTTGATATGTATCAACACTTAAATTGTATACAAATTGTAACAGAACTTGGTCCCATTTTGTTTTATCCTTGGAATCAGTATAACTGAAAACTTAATTAAAATCCAATTATTTTAGAGAAACTTTCATATCCTGAGATTGTTGAGCACTCAGTTCACAGAATCACAAACAAATACTAGGTAATCATAAAATCATTAGGTCAGCGCATCGGGCAGCCTTGAGCTTTGCCTGCCAGGGGACGTCAACCTTTGGTAAACTTCCAGTCTCGTTTTGAGACAGTTTTAGAGTAAATACGATGGGTCATAAGAATGCATAGAAATTCTGTGTTTTATTAAGTACATCATCCGTAGTAGCGTGGCGATCCTGACAAAGAATAACTTAAGCAAAAACATAGACACATTATTCAAAAATAATAATTATTATTTTCCGGACATGCCTCTAACAAAGCAAAGGTCACCAAACCACTATGATAGCTTTGGAACTAGACCAAATGTTGAGAGCAACTGCGACCCGCGACCCGGAACAGCGCGCATGCAGATGAAAGTACACACAATGCCTTGTACTTTCTCGTGGGCTATGCTTGCCTGGTACATCGAATGCGAACATACCGTGCCATTTCGCACTAAGCGCTAAGCTCTTCTCGATTATGCTTACCTAGTACCGAGCATGAAATGCAAGCTTTCTATATAAGCGTTTAACCTTTCTTATTTTAATAACCCAATCAACAGGCTTTGAATTTTATATGATTTTAGAACTCTTTGCCAATCACAAAGTTAGATAAATGCAAAAACAATAATTATTGCAATTTACAAGATACTGTTATTAGAAATACAACTGTAGTTAAATTATCTAAAAAGAAAATTGCCTCAGGCAATACCCATTATTACCTACGAACGATGATGGTAGAAGAAATAGAAGTCGTAAAACAATTGAAATTATACGTCTGCAAACAGAGCTAGACAATAACAAAACAAATCAATATAGATGTAGAAAATAACTGGCCCAAAACAATTAAAAATAAATGACAAACAATAAAACGCAGCATTCAAATTAAAAAACCATCATGATTTTCCCACGGCAAGGCCGTTACGAGAAAACCATTACAACATTTGGCCGTCTGACCCAAAAGCTGTATATCCCAAAATTTCTCCGTTTTTGCGACGCTGCAAAAAGTTTTATTGTCAGACTATTTGTCAGATATTCGTCGTAATATATTAAATAAGATTTGTTTGGTGGTTAGCGGTACTTTTTGTGCTTTTCAATCGGGAGAGGAACTTAAACTTATCGATTGACAAAACATTATTTAAAATAACTTAAAAATTATATTTCCGAGCGAGTTTCATAATAGATAAAATAAATTATAAATAAATAAATAACAAATAGCAAAAAACTTAAAATTTCTACAAAAAATACAAACCTTCCTACCGAATATTACCAAAAGGTACTTTATATAAAATCTTACTTGCTCATATACGTACTAGATACGAAAATAGATAGGAAAACCGTCCGTATGTTTATAAACCAATTTAAGTAATTTTTATAAGCATACTAAATACTAAATGCAAACTATCCAAAATCTAATTAAATCCATTATACTCGTCATAAAGTAGATACACACCTACTTAAATTTAAAACGTCTATTCTCACTTCACTTTTTCAAGCATTTTTTGCTGCTACATTTATCTTTGACGCCTCAAAAGTATGTCAAATTATTAGCGATTAGGATCGGGCTTTGAATGAACCATTCATTTTTATAGAGTGGTCACCAAGCCCCTGACACAAATTCAATTAAGCGCTATTATGTTTAATATCTATTCATAAGAAAAGTGATATCGGGTGTCGTTTTTTATATCATTAGGACATATAGCTAAATATTAATCTACTGATTTATATCTAATGAGGAAAGGTGAAAGGTCTGTGAACCTCTCCTCATTAGTTGATATTAATTAACTTGAATTACTTACTTTTTCACAAATCCGTTGACTGATGATATAATTGAAAACGGTTTAACGAAATAACAGTTCCTCAAACGCTTATGAATAAATATATCGTATAAAATAAGATATTGTTTCAGTAATTTATAAATCGACAGTTATATTATAATAGGTAGTAAAGACTAGAAAGACCTATATTTTCTGAAATGGCTGACGATCCGAATGGGACTCGACAATATGACCGCTATTAAAAAGATATTACTGAATGACAATTTACAGTTAAATGGAACGGAGGGATAAATGGAATTTTACCGTTATAATATTTTGCTATACGAGTGCCAATATGGTATTTTTAAAACTTTTGTGGTTTTATGGCATCCTAAAACTAGATCATTAAGTTAATTGAAGTTCGCAAGATGCGCATAAGTAGTGTAGCGACATCTAGCATGATGTGCGCTGAACTAAAATGAAATAACAAAAATTCTGAGTGCAAAAAGTAGATCACGTGACCATTATTCCTAGATCGCGCAAGCGTTGGTTTCTGCAACATCTAGCGAAAGACCCCGGGTATGTGGGCCAGATGGGCCGACCCGGTACAGGAAGATCTTCTCCTGTAAACATTTGGGGGAATTCCACCTTTGACCCCCAAAAGTAGTTTGAACTGAACAAAATACAAATTACTTTGGCAATATTTTTTAAATGATATAATTTAATCGATCAATATAAGATTATTATTGTCTTCAAACTAATTTGTCAAAACCATTGAAGAGATCCACGGGAGGTTTGGAATGTAGGCTTTTATTGCGATGGCCGCATTGCAACATGCAGCTTTCGTATTGGGATCGAGCTTTTGTTGAAGAATATGTAGGGCTTTATAAATATAACTAATGAATGTTTTGGTTTACAACCGAATTCAAATGAGGACGAGGATCTCAATTCGATTGTTATTTTTTGTGTACCTCAGATTTTTTTCCATCAGGCACCTAGGCGGGCTGTTTGCTTGATTGCCACCTTGGTGGTAGAATAAAAATAGAACTTCATCTAAGTGAACGCACGAATATTTTTTATTTAAAATCAAGTGGTTTTCATGTGGTTCTATATAAATACAATCAAGAATCGGACTAGTAGATATATATTCTCAATTTTGTCAAAGTATTTGAAATCTGTTGAAAAATACATTTACTCATACCACCATCCATACTCACCAACTTATTATTATTATTTTTTATTATTATTGGTTGAGCTAACTGAGATAAGCAGACGAAATCAGTAGGTTAAGATCCTTATAGCCCACACACTCTCTCACAGCACTCCATATAGCCGAAAGATTACATTATATTTCATTATTCCATAATGTAGAGTAACTAGGTAGTTATTACTAGTAGAAAATAGAGTTTGGTGGCCACCAAAGGCAACTTTCTATCTCTTCCTAAACTAGTTAAAATACAACTACTACAGATGCATTAAAAAGCTTATGATAGGTTTTGAACAATGAACAAAATGAACGTGTGAATTTTGTTAATTCCTTTGTTTAACGGAATTATGTAAAAAAATAAGTGGTGGCGCTACTTTAGCTCCTGTTTGCGCCTCAATGTATCTTTCAAAGGGCAATGAATACGCTTCTACAACAAAACTCCAAGTGAGTTGCAAAAATTATCGGTAAATTAATTCAAACAAATTGTCAAAACTATTCTTTGTAAAAAGGCTTACTATAAAATATCTGATTATCTAGCTAGTGGATAAATATGCTTGGGACGAGTTTTGCTCCAACTCTAAGGGCCTGTTTCACAATAGTCAAGTAAGTTCCCATTAAATTAACTGACAGGTATCTATGGTGCTGTCTCTTTCGTATTAAAGTTGTCAGTAGGCGACGACAATAATGTTATCTACCAAGTAAATTAACAGGAACTTACTTTTCGATGGTGAAACAAGCCCTAAAACTAACAACCTAACAAAGTAAAGATTTCTTGTTCGCTTCTTCACTTTATTTCATAACTAGCGACCCGCCCCGGCTTCGCACGGTTTTATTACACGTAAACCTTCACCTTGAATCACTCTATCTATTTAAAAAAACCGCATCAAAGTCTGTTGCGTAGTTTTTAAGATTAAACTTAAAGCATACATAGGGACATAGGGATACCTATAGGGACAGAGAAAGCGACTTTGTTTTATACTATGTAGTGATTTCAATTACTTTAAACCTGTTTTTGTAACGTGTCCAATAGTCCTGTAATGTCTAAAGGAAATAAATCACTTTGATTTGGATTTAATTTTAATTTTGACATGTGTTTACCTAACCCAATCTGATACATTAAAGAACTATTGAAATAATATCCTCAAACTCAAGGCCCGAATCAATGAAACTGAAGTTCGTTTAAGGAGTGATCTATTTGTAAGTGCCGTTACCCCCAGCGGCGGTAACTGTGCCTTCACGGTTTAATCTACCACTTGATGAACACTAATTAGTTGTCTACGTGGACTATGGCTGGCCGTCGATTTAGCACTTTGATTCTTCAACTAAATCTATGTAAGATTCCGAGGCGTAAAAAAATGTAACAACTGGCAAGTGAATGTGGCATAGAATAAGGTCCACATATAGACCGTGCTTATTTTTTAATTATAACTTTGGATTGACATAATGCATTCTACTAGAAAAAATTAAAACTAGTATGTTATACAATTGAAACCATTGAGTTAACTACAGACGGTTGCAAACAGTCTAAAGGTAGTTCAATTGATCCATGTCCATACAGTCGGAAGCGTCCCCAAGACACTGGCTGCATTCTGAAAAATGATCTGATGCGTGAAGTTAGCAGAGCATAAATTCACATTTTTTTTTTTTAAAAACGCCGGAACTATTCCTGAAAAGTATCAGGAGCTATAGAACTCACCTGCATGGGAACAGAACTCTCATTTATTTATGCTCTGCTGGAAGATGCTCTGCTATCACAGACACGCTGTAGGTACTTATCTACCAACTTTTAAATTCCGTTTTTATGATATTTTACTTACATTCCGTTATATTATAGGTTTAAGTTGCCCAATCCTTCTCTTTGATTACCCTGGTTTCTTTATTTTTAGTAATATTTAGATTTTTTTTACTCAGAAAGGTTCATGACACTTATCATTACGGACATTTGCAGCATTGTGTCGATACGATACGATAACCATGAATTGAATTGATCTATTGGACTAAGTCACACTAAGCTCAACAGAGTTTTTCTTTTTGGATAACGCAAATGCTGTGTGGAGTTCAACGCTATTCACCCAATACTAGGCACGAGTTTAAAACAAACAAAAACTAAAACCGGAAATTCCAAAACTTTGGAATATCCGAGCGCAGTACTGGAGTAGGCGCTGGCAGCATTTAAAAACAAAGCACTGCAATCGTCAGCGGTTTACGGTCTGGTAAAACTATCATTGTCCTTGCTTCCCGCCATTAATGTCCGCCATTTTTAGGGTTCCGTTCAGATAGAAAGTGAGAAGTGTGAGATTTTGATTATTTACCAGTGTTACCTGTGGCTGTAAATAATAACTCTTTCTCACATTGTTTCCTTTAGGCCTTACAGGATTCTTACATGCGTACTATACAATAATACACTTTATCACTACATAGTATAAAACAAAGTCGCTTCCAGCTGTCTACCTGTCCCTATGTTTGGAATTTCCTCCCGCGAACACTCAAGTTGTGGAATGATATTCCTGCCGCTGTTTTCCCCCAGGACTATGACATGGGGTTCTTCAAAAAGGGTCTTTTAAGACATTTAAAGGGTCGGCAACGCGCGTGTAATGTCTCTGATGTTGCAGGCGTCCATAGGCTGCGGTAACCGTTTTCCATCAGGCGGGCCGTATGCTTGTTTGCCACCTTGGCGGTGTAAAAAAAAACAAAAAAAAAAGATCTTTTAAACTACCTGACGGATTTTGAAGCGATTCTTTATAATAGATAGAGTGATCAAGAGGATGGTTTACACACCCATGCGAAGCCGGGGCAGATCGCTAATATAATTAAAAACCAATTTTCTATTTTCAAAAATATATAATATCTCGTATGGCAATGCTGCTGCACTACGCCAAATGATCAGTAAGTCAGTAGCTCTCGGGTCACGCACGCATCACATCGACCAGGCTCAGATATTTTTTTGAAATCCTCCTTTGAAGCCTCCGGGACCCTAGAATTATCTAACTACATAAATTCCTTTACATTCAGAACACTCCAGTGAAATCCGCACTCCCACTTGGCTATCTTTATTGTTTTTATTCATTCTCTCGTTGTCATTATAAAGTTTTATTTTTTCGTTGCAAATTGCTAGCCGTGTTTTTGGTTGGAAACGTTGCTTTTATTACTAGGACTGCAGGGGAATATGGGATGTGTTTTTTGCGGTTGTTCAACTTCGCCCTGGGTGGTGCATGTTCAAATGTGCTATTAAAATTTTATTGTAGGTTATAATGCTTGTAGGTTTATTGAATTTCAGCTTGTCATACAAGGAAGCTGCATCATTGGATCACAAGCAATCCAGTATAGTATCTACTTAATTAGGTACCAGAATGTAAATTAATAAAACTAGAAGCATTGCCCGTTTTTTTCACTTTTTGTTAGTAAATGTGTGGGCAAAGGTTAACAAAATGTAGCTTAGAACCATACGAGGACAATCATAGGAGTCATAATAGAAGTCATTATATTAGAATCTCTTCAACCGTTCTGTGGCTTCGAAGTAATAAACAGTACCAGAGTAAAGTTACTACATACATAGACACTCGAACAAATAACCCTTGCTTCCGTATTTTTTTTATTATACTTTTTTTTTATTATAGTTTTGATTGTATAGAGTTGTGAATTTGTCAAATTCACGTGCTTGTTGCAAAAAGTAATGTTCAAAAAGTCACCGAGTAAACCTATTACCTACTAGTTAGTCATCATCAACATCAACCTATACTAGTCCACTGGTGGACATAGAATATATGAATATTTGTATATCATTTAATAAAAACTCTCACTAAAACACAGCCGATTTGGTGTGATTTCAAAGATAAAAATTTCTCTTTAAAATTTCTGGTTTTACTCCACATTTTTTTCTCTTTATTTGATAAAAATAAAATATATTTTAAATTAATATTATGTACCATTTAAACCTAAGGAGGTTTGGAATAATGTTTAGTACCTATCTATAAACAAATATATAAGTACATACGATTTAAAAAGTATGCCAACAGATACAAGCTCCGCAAAATCATCGTCTGAATGCAAAGTCGGTCGTGGGATGATCGCGGCGCATGCAGATTGCATGAAAGTGATACGACGTGATAAAAAAACGCAAAGTTTAAGCATGCTAAGCGCCTCTCTACTAACAATGACAGCTTTTAGCGATACTCACGGACCATTAAGTAGACGAACGAGTATTATGTCTTGAGCTTTGAATAAACATTGATACTTTCACATATGATACCACTTTATGACTTTTACGTCTTCTGTAAAACGTCTCGGGGATTTTATGGAGGATTTCGAGACAAATGTATTTACGATCTGCATATTGGTTGTGTAATTATTAAATTCCTTTGTTTAGTAAAATATATATATCTATGACATGTAATGTATTGTATTAAGTATATCAGTTATATAATACCCATAATACGTATTAAATTTGACTTGTCTAAGTGCTTATTTTGTAAGCCTAAAGAAATAAAGATATTGATTTATTTACGAGCTTTCTTAGCTTAGGGATAGACGATGCTGTGTGAATTCTCCGACATTATTTAGTTAATACTTTATTAACAACGAATATTACAAGCAAGGAATAGAAAAATTACAACTAGTATTTACAATTGAAACCATTGAGCTAACTGCAGACGGTTGCAAACAGTCTAAAGGTAGCTCAATTGATCCATGTCAATACCAGTCGGAAGCGTCCCCAAGACACTGGCTGCATTACCATTATTATTAGTTAATAGTATTTGCTGCGGCTTCGCAGGCGTTTTTTCAATGTACAATTTTCAAAGGCTTTTTATATCACACGGGAACTAATAGATGAGCTGAAGAAAACCCTATATCTTACTCCAGAACTACTTCCATTCTAAATTTGCCGTTTCCATTTAATATTGCCCGACCGTTCAGTAGCTTTGCGTGGAAGAGTAATAAAAATCCATAATACATAGGTACAAACTTTCGAGTTTATAATAAGTAAGGAGAATTAAGAAGAAGAATTAGCAGTGAAGCAGTGGGCGGTGCAAATAAAGATAGTGTTTTATATCTTCCGGTCAGACAAACTGAATAGCCGTGTGTATCCGTCAATGTCAATGCCACCGTCATTATAGACATAGTCAGACGAAGTGACGAGTATTTTGACACGTTATTACACTTAACTAAGTGAAAGCGTTACGTTGGGCACTTTAACTGTTAATTTTACTTTCTGCTGCGCACATGTTATCTTTTGCGAAAATTAAAAGTATTTCGCTCTAGATTTTTGTAGATCGCATAACATTAAGTCTGTTAATTTTGGTTTTGTTTTGGAAATTTTGTATCGATAATTTTTTGATCGAATAACGGTATCGACTCCGTTATTTGGAAAAAGTTTTTGAATTCTTATTCAAATTTTATCGCTTACTTTATCGTATTGTTTAATTTTACTTCTAGATTTTCTAGTTGTAACTAATAAACTTTACCAAATATAGCTTTGATCGATATATTATTAATACAAAACAAATACTTACTTTATATTTCAAACTAAGAAAACACAAACATAGAAAAACTGCACAACGGGCGGCCTTATCACTAAGAGCAATCTCATCCAGACAACATTAGTATGGACACGTTACTATTTGTATAGATTTATTAGTACGTATTATTTATGAACCACTGTATCATTACGACAAAAAAATGCTGATTAACAATTAAAAAATGTAAGAGAGGATATTACGAAATGGATTGTTAATTTTTAATGTTATACGCTTAGTTCTTTTTCTAGGTCAACCGATTTCTATAATTCTTATCTTTCAAAGATGCACCAGCTACATGACTGCATGAGAATAGTCTCATACCTATAAATTTTATCAGCGTTTTTAAGTATTTTATTGACTACATTATGATGATGCTTTAAAGAATTTAAAGTCTGTTTTATAGTTTGTTAAAACACGCCAAATTATTAGTTGAGATAATTGACCATCAAAACACAAAAAAATAATCTCTATACGATAACAGTATCGGACCGCTTTTGTCAAAAGTGAAAGAACCCCAATTAAAAAGCGAAAGTGGAGGCCAATTTACGAATTAAAGCTTTGATATTATGATCATTTGTTTGACTCTACAATGGCTGTAATTATATGTAAAGAAAGTATGATTTTAGATAGTCATGGTCGTGAATTACTTGCTAAATATTTATCAGACATAAAAAACTTTTAGAGACCAAACTCAAGTTTTGGAATTGGAATAATCCTGACGCTGCAGTAATCACTACATAGTATAAAACAAAGTCACTGCCTGCTGTCTGTCTGTCTGTTCCTTTGTAGGTATGCAATGAAATGAATTTTAATTTTGTTTGTCCTTCGATATTGTTGTAATATAAAAGACAAGAAAGATTCAATTCAACTTCATTATTCCCCCACAAATAGTATCCTACAATAGTTTAAATCAAGCAATAGATATCTTTATTATCAAGCAGCGAAGTAAATCCAATGCAACGCGCCAACAATGAGTTTATATCGGGGCTTGGCCAGAGATGCTTGGTCTCTTGTATTCCTTACATCATCATCATCTTCAGTCTATTATCCTTACTAAAATTATAAACGTGGAAGTTTATATGGATATATGAATGGTTGTTTGTTCTTTCACGCATTGTGAAAGTTCTGTACGGATTGGGCTGCAATTTTGAATAGACGTTGTAATAGACCTGGAATAAAAAAGAATACTTTTATCCCATAAATCTGTTCCCACGGGATATAAATAATAGCAATAAAAGCGTTTCTTTAGAAATAACTCGTGATAAGCCTCAGGCAGATGCTAGTATCCAATAAAATTTCATACTTTATATAAAGTTAATTACGTAATAGTACATTGTTACCCAAGGGTTGAAAGTAACTTATTTAGTCCCTAGTGTAGTAACGAGGGTGCCAATAGTTCGAGGGACTACATAAGTTACTTTCACCCGAGGTAAACACTGTGCTTTCCATTACGAATACAAGGAAATATAAATAAAAAACATGAGAAAACAAATTAATCAAATTGCCGCTTTTTTATATCAGTCCATCTAGGACAGGCAAAAGCCATAAAGCCATACTGCCTTGTCTTTCGTATTTTTTTAATTCAGTGAATTGTTGCTAAGGCGATTTTTTTTTAGCTTCAGCATTTATTCTTACACTATCAATGTTCAATGGTAACGTTCTAGCTTTCAGTTGAAAACGATTCTCCCTAGGGCGGAAAAGTATCACTTTCAACCCGCTCTTCAGGCATGTTCAGACCTACTTTCCCAGTATGAGTAATCAAAAGTGTCTTATTATATCAGTCAATCATTGCAATCGTATAGGTAACTAATGTTATAGATAGAGAAATTATGTATGTATAATTTTATTGTGTTTAATTATGTATGTATAATTTTATTTTATTTGTACAATTTTTTTTTAAAGTTAATTTTAAATTCAATAAAATCCAACTTCAAAGGGAATCTAAGGCTCAGTGTAGAATGGTTGCGGCGCAGTGACATACCTGCCACTATATTCTGAGCTCAATAGCATCGCAGATTGTATGGACTGTTATACGAAACGTAAGAAATCAAGTAAAAGAAGGAAAAGGTGTATTTTATCAATATAATTTTTACGGAGGGTTATGATTTGTAAGTTTGTATTTTGAATAATATTCAATTGCAAATCATAGAATAGAAACTAATCAAATCAAGATATTATAATTCAATCAATTGTTTTATAACTAACTGTAGTTGCAAATAGTGTGGAGGTAAATTTCTTCATTTATTTCTAATATTTATTGTTTTGATATGGAGCTGATCCTCTAGACTGTTTACAACAGTTTGCAGTTAGCTCAATTGTGAATACAAGGTTTATTTTTTTTTCTACTCTTTGATTGATTATAATTTTCTGTGAAATGCAACATGAATTTCGTTATTTAATTTGCTTTTGTACCTATCTAAAGCAAGAAAAAAAATGTTAAATTATTTCCTATTATGTATAGATGTAACTACTATATTATGTACAATTTAGTAGTTGGTTGGCAAAATCCCTTGGTTTCCAAAATCCATTGGTTACCTTACCCCAAATAGGTAAGGGGGATTTTTCTTTTTCATATGTACTTATATTATGTAGGTAGGGTATCTACCCTACATAACATAAGCTCCTAGATAGGTTAAAATTGAAAAGAACACTTAGAAAAAAAATAATAAATCATTAGTCTAAATGAACTCACGAATCAAATAAAGACAGGCTCTCGTGAAAGGGTGTACGAACTCAGCTGATAATTGGTTATTGCGTGCGTCAGCGCATAAAAAGATGAATAATTTCTCAGTCATTGACATGTTTACAAGTTTTTTTAAGTGCGTGCAACTTTAGAGTTGCGCACCTACAGTTGAAAACGGTAAGCAGCATTATGTGTAGAAAACTAAGTAATAATAATAATAAATGTTAATTTCAGAAGGTCTTAACAGTCACAGTTTTGTGCTTAGACCTAGTTGCTTAGTCTCACCTTGCTTATTTTCAACCCCTCGCTTTATAGATCAAAGTAACATCGATAAGTATCTACATATATTTTGTAGAGGACCGGATTAACTTTTTGTAATTTCATAGCTTACTGTCATTTATATTTTGGCAAATACGTGAACAAAGTGATCGGTTTATCTTATGGACTTTTCAAAACACGAAAAGCAACCTCTTTTGAACCATTTTTTAATATATTTAGCGACTTACAATCAGGCCCTTTGAATAAAAATCAAAATCTGTAAGTAGGTACTAATACTAGTACTTAGTCAGTAACATAGGTATACGCTGAAATTATTATAACTATGCATTTCAAATGAGCTATAAGAGTCGAGAGAACTAGAAAAGTAAGAAGTCAGTGAATACGGAACTCTTAACAAGATTGCTACTCCCACTTGTCAGTATTTTTTACATATTGCGTGCATTTTGCAGATGCGTGTATGATCTGAAATATGAATTCAGCTAAGAACCGTTACATTTTAATTTTAAAAGAGGAAAATATTGGTATAGACTTTTGAAATGTGCATTTTGTTGCATTGTTAGTTCACTTCTGGTTTAGTGAGTGATTTGCTAATGAGAAATTAGAGGTTGTGGATTTGATTTCGTAGGTAAAATCACATTTTAAGATTATTTACGATAATGTACCTATGTCAGAGTGGACTATGAGTTATACAAACTTTCCCATTTATAATTGACTATCTATTAAAAAAACTGCATCAAAATCCGTAGCGTAGTTTTAAAGATTTAAGCATACATTACTTATGGACAGAGAAAGCTACTTTTTTATACTATGTAGTGAAGTGGGATTACATATTGTTTTGTCTAAAAGCTCACTTTGTTACATGGTTCTTATTTATCATATTAACGTATGTTATGTAAAATTCATCCTGAGACTACTATTTTGTTTTACTATTCTCTACTTAGTTCTCATCTGCTTAGTTTTCGACAAGACGCTCCGTAAAATGTCCAGATATATTAAATGGATTTGTAGCATTATTTATTTCCTCATAAAATCTAACCAGCTCGGCCACAATGGCCGCCAAGTTCCCAGCCTCGATTGACATTAGCTCTTTGTGCATTCAATCGCTTGATTCGCTCAATTCTTTGTCAGGGCTATAATGCTTGGAGCTTCTGTGTATTTCTTTTTTAATGCCTGGTAGGTGACTGATGCTACTTTGCGTGGGTTTTTTGCGGATGAATAAAATTCAAGGGCTCTAAGTGAAGTATTATTCATATATCTTAGTTAAGTAAGAAGTTTGATGACCGATGTGGCGTTGTAGACAGATAGTTGGCCGGTATTCATATGGATGAGTTGAGCTACATATTAGCTATATATTTCGTGCAACAGTCCGCAGGTAGCTCAATTGTTAAATGTTTTAATTTGGTTCTATTTTTTTATTTTAACATTTGACCACTAGAAATTATTAAAGAAAAATATTCAAAACTAGACTTAGGATATGGCTGAATTATTTTCACGAGCCATTGGTTTTGAACATTTTGATTGATTGAATACTTACTACTTACTTACTAGAACCTATAGGATTTTTTAGATTCGTTTTAGTTAAAGCTTTTACAGTATAATTTGAGAAAACCAAATACTTTTTCTTATCTTATCTTATCTCCTTTATAGCTAGTAGTAATCTAGACCTATTCTCTAGACTATTTAGAAAAATTGCTATAGTTGGGCACCGGTAGGCCATTCATTTAAACAGTCGTAAAAAAACAGTTTTGAACTCGCTACTACACCCGCTACTGAAGTGAAAGCTAGAATAAATGCAAACACTTGCTGAATCTTAACTACCTTCAAAAAGCCCAAATCTTATTTTCCAAGTTGCATGCAAATTAAACTTTATCCAGTCGTAATATGGACTGCATGAAGATCTAGATTAGTAAGAGCCTGATGCAAATCGTTTTATTATACCTATGTCGGTACTTCCAGATATGCGTATGGTAATCTCTTGTCGGTTTCTGTTTTCCTGGTAGTTGAATACAGTTTTGTATTCGAGATACCGTTGTATCTGGGCTTCGATTCTGTACATTTCTGTCTAGTATACTTACATTACGGAATCGCGGAATTACAGAACCGACAACCGTTGGGGTACGCGTGTTCTTGAGTGGAGACCGCGACTTGGCAAACGTAGTGTAGGATGCCCTCCGGCCAGGTGGATTGACGATCTGCGAAAGACTGCTGGCAGATGCTGGATGCGTCAAGCTGAAGACAGGGCGCTATGGCGCTCATTGGGGGAGGCCTTTATCCAGCGTTGGACTAATATAGGCTGATGATGATGATACTACATTACATTACTACATTTCAATAGATCGAGCTCAAGCATTGCCCATTTATTAAAAAGTTCTTTTATCTATTATTCTTCTTCTACTTTTAGAATAACATTTAGGACTAAATTTATTATTTAGCACACCAATGAATATTGGTCAAACATTTAACTCAAACATTTTTTTTTTCATACACGTGTTTTGGAAATAAATTTATTAAAAGTAATTATGCACTTTTACTTTTAAAATTATAAGTACCTACCCCGAAAAACGCTAGCGAAGGCCCCCTGTGAAGCCTCAAAACTATATTATGTAAATACAAAGTACGACCGCAAAGTACCCCTAAGGTTGGATTTCACCGTTGTAAATTGAACGCGATCAAGTGACGTAAAACTCGTTTCCGCATCTATCGGAGTTCAGTTGTCACATATTGCTTTTCACCAGCATGAACTAAACGCGTTCAACGATGAACGCGTTTAAACATTCTGAACGTCCGATATTGGCGGTTTAACGTCTGTAAACGCGTTCAGGGAACTGTCAATCAATCAATGTCATCGCTTATTGCATCGTATATTAGGTAAATTATGAGGATTCTACAATTCCAAACAATGGAAAGAGCATTAGCACTAGCTTTTAAGATAATAGTGATGATGAGGAAGTATTTGTTCATCGTCCAAGGTGGATTCGTGTCAGAGACGAATTTTTTGATACCCTTGATCTTAGAATAATTTGGCTTAGAACCGCAGTAGGCTCACGCGAAGTGAAGCCATTTCAAGTTAGCCTTTAAAGGCTACGTAAGTACATCGCTCGACTCGTCATTATATCAAGTCCTACGGGGAAGAGCTCGCTGAATTTCTAATAAAACTTACTTATTGTGCGGTGAAAGGGTGTCACAACTCTTCACATAATCATTATAAACAGTCCAAGATTCCATTTCACGGGTAATAACAACCTGGAATCTTTTATTCTTGAGTAAAACATTAGTTTAGGTACAAAAATAAAGCGTAAACAAAACAGACGCCATTAAAAAAAAATGTTGTAATAATATTTTATGGCTTCAAGTTAAACCGGAATTTTGTGTAAAATTTCACTCTATGTCTAGTTACTCTAAGCCCTTGATGACAAAGACAGTGATGCCAACTTAGCCCTTTCGGGGCTAGATCTAGCCCTTTTTTGGCTTATTCAGCCCTTAAAATGATGATTTGGCCCCTAGCCCTATATCTAGCCCCGAAACAGTGTAAGAAAACTATCTGGCACACAGTACAAATTTTTAAAAATTCTACAATGTGATTTGTCGAACCTTGATCAAACGAAATGTGCGGATACACGACACATATTTATCGATAAAAATCGGGATAAAAAAAAATATATGTTATTTATCTCAAAAACAAAGCAGTTTTAATATTTTTTTAAATGAAGACTACTTCATCTGATTTTTTCTTCTTTTCTTTTTGAAGAAATGGTGTATTTCAATCAAAGTAGTTTCATTTGAAAGCTAGATAGTTTACCTAGCTACTAAAATAAATAAAAAATACAAATAAGATACATAAGCGTTGTAAAAACAATATTTTTTTTTACAACTTAGAAATAAGACAAAAAAAACGATTTTTATTTTATTTTTTCTCTGTAACTTTAAAACTGGGTTATTGAAGTGTACTTTTTTGCATGTTGTATTAAACTTCATAATTTATTCTACAAATCCTCCAAAAACTGGGAGTGTAACTCTTTCCGTTGTCATGTTATTCACCTACATCTACATGGCAGAAAGTACCTAATTTAAATGGTGAATAACATAACAACGGAAGGAGATAGGCCCCCAGTTTTTTGAGCATTTGTAGAATAAATTATGAAATTTAATACAACATGCAAAAAAGTACAACTCAATAATCCAGTTTTAAAGTTACAGAGAAAAAAAAATTAAAATAGTTTGTTTTTCTAAATATGGGGAGATTTTAAGGTGTATTTTTAATTAAAAAAAGTAGTTTTTTTTTAGTTTTTTTGTTAATATTAAGTAAACGATTGTTATAAAATTACTCATTTTATTGGATTCTAATAAAAAAAACAATTTTTTCCTATTGTTATTTATTTGGCCAAATCTAGCCCCCATCTAGCCCTTTTTAGAACTCCATTTAGCCCCCAAACCTGACACCGGGTCGGTTGATTTCGCCTCACAAAACGAACTGTTATATCGGTATTAGCAGCCATTGAAGATAAATTCGAGTTTCATTCAGACATGTAAGCATCAACACGTAATAAGTTAACAAGTAGGTAACAATGAGTTCTTAATCTGATCAAAGTCAATAAACAAGCACAAAATCGAAGTCCAGTAAACAAGCAAAGCCAAGTGAAATAGTGAAGAGGATTCGAAGTCCAGGAAACACGCATAAGTCGAAAAATCTCAATTTATCATCCGAAAACACCAAAGCACATTCACGAAACCAATAGATAGATAGTAGGAATGACATAGAAACTGAGAAATCAAAATGCAATCTGTGGTTTTTGTCTATGATTTTATGTGTATCTGTGATAAATCTTCGTTTACGTGAACGCGATCAAAAATTATCTCCATAAAGCCGATGAAATCGGTTGGACTTTGATCGAGATTTAGCTCGATATTTGAACTCGTTTACCCGGAAACGCGTTCAGTTGAACGCGTTTTATGATACTTTCGGTGAAATCCTACCTAAATCATTTATCTTTACTGCTAATTATGAACAATTTGTGCAAGTAAGGAGATTTATCGGCACTAAACAATTAATGGGAAATAATCTAAACGGTATTTGTAATTAGCATATATATCTCTAACGGCGCTGTTTGGTTAGTGCATTCAATTATAGTGCACTGACCTTATCTCTGTGCATTCATGCAGGAAATAGGGAGCCCAGCTGGTTCGGTACATGAAGTTTGCAATAAAAGGTTTTATTTATCTAAGTAGAGTATGGTAGAGCTTTAAAAAGTTTGTATATTTCTTCATATCAATAGTATTTCTTCAAAGATCTTCAGATATTTGTTTCGGGGTTCTGGGTATTTTCTATGTACAATAAAAAATATTTATCTGTGTAATGTATTATTAAGTAAATCCGTCATCTAGCATCCATAACAAAAGCTCTGCTTAGCTTGGAGTTAGATGATGCTGTGTGGATTGTCCAGCATTAATTATGAAAAATAATTTACTAGCCCACAGCTGAAAGCGCCTTTTGACTATTATCACATCTCAATAGGTTGAGCCAAAGACCAACCTAGGTCTTAGGGACTTGTATGTGCGTTTGTGTGTCAACGTACCAGAGTGAATCTGGCCTAAACGTAAGACTTCGCAAGTTATCTCTCAAAATTTCGCTTTTTTAATATAAGTAAAGAAAGATGGAACGCCGTACATAAATTAGTTATTCATAATGAAGTTTCCTATGGATGAATACTTCGCAAATTGACGTAAAGTATTTGTAACTTAGTTTAATATGCATTATTGTCTGTTTCCATCTATTTGTCCTCATTAACGTTGGTTATTTTTCTGATTGCTCTATAATGACCACTGTGTCGCCAAATACCTCAATTGTATGGATTATGACGAATATAATAGGTAAGCAAAAACGTAAAAAGTATGTAGGTAACTAAAGACCTGAAATCAGGCCATGTAACATTGCGGTGGCTGTTCCACCAGGTTCGATGACTAATTCATCTGGCGTGATGGATGTTCCACCTGGAGTGATGGATGTTCCACCTGGATATGATGACTAATTCATCAGGCATGATGGCTAATCCATCGGATTATGATGACTAATTCATCGGGCATGATGGCTAATCCATCGGGTTCTCTGGTTACTGATTCTTAGTATTACGGGGACGCATCCCGTTATGGCCTCCAACCTCCCCTAAAGCCATCCCGAGCCACGCTCTAAACTGATTTACTTGTCCGCAGACGCATTGGTAAATACACAATAGTAATAATGTGAATCTGATTCTAATATCGGTGGCAAAGGTTCTCACTTGCATGCACAGTAACTCAAAGTTACTCACCGATGTCTCTCGCTCGTCGTCTCGTGACAGAATGAATCGCTCGCCCGTTCAGCATCAGAGGGCGCTGCCCGCGCGCACGCCCCCTTCGTAGGCTTTAGCCTCTGGCTTGTTATGACAGTCAGCTGTCATTGTATCAACCTACCAACTACCTAGGTAGGTACTGATATAATATTTCTTCGCCTTCGCGACATTCCCCCCTTCCAAGGAAGAATGAGAAAGAAAGATATTAAACATTACCGATTTATTAAACAAGGATTTATATGTCTTAATCACCTAATTGACTCTGAGCATTATCTGACTTAATCTTGTGAATACTGTAAACAGAGCATGGTCCACTCTTTGACCTTTTCTCTGCAGTTTGCTGCCCAAGCCCTGGTTGACCTCTTACTGATCTCTTCTGCTTCAGCTACTGATTCTGATTGCGACGCAGCTTGATGTTCTGGTTTAATTTATTCCTCGGAACCTTGAGCTCTAATCGTCGGAACTCGGTCCACATTCAGAACTGTACTCTCTTTGATTTCAAGTGGAAATCATTTTGCTATTGAATGAGTGAAGTGTCTCTTTTCAATGTTTTCACTCTTGACACTTTTATCTACTCCAACTCAACCTCATACTAATTATTCTATTAGTCCAACCTTACAGTGCGCCTTATTTCCCTCTGATGTTATCTAATTTATTTATTTTACTGATTGGTTAACATCTAACGAATTCTGCTAAATCATCTGTCAGTCAATATGTTCTCCATTTACTATTGATTCTACGTTCTCCATTGCTGAGCATATTGATTTTGATTTACTTAGTATTTCTCTTCTTCTTATGGTTCCTCTCCACTACTGGAGGTAAGCAACCAGCTCAGCGAATTTCTCGGGATCTTGCGCCAAGCGAAAAAGTTCTTCGACGCTGGCGATATTAATCCACTCTCGGATGGTCCGCAACCACGACTTCTTTCATCTGCCAACGCGTCCGCGTTTACCTATCACTTTGCCAATCACGATAAGTTGGATCAGCTGGTCTACCCGACGCGTTGGCGCACATTAACGTTGGAAACCTTCTGCGTCCAGCTGAGGCGTAGCATTCTCCGGCAGCACCACATCTCGAAAACTTAGAGATTTTTCTGGGTATCTGCTCTAATAGTCCAAGCCTCGCTACCGTATAACTACTACCGTATACTATTAGCCACGCGTAACAATTTATCTTATGCTGGAGATAAATTCTCCTTTTGTAGGTATTCTCTTTCACGATTCATATTAGGCTCTCATAAACTCATCCAAACTATGTTGGTTGTCTGGAAGAAATCTCTCTAAGCGGTAAGGCATTGTGCAACTGTTTTAGTGTTCAGCTTTTAGTTCTGTTTTTCTTTATCGTGGTGTGCAATAGAGTATTTAATAATAATAATAATTCCGAACAATCTACACAGCATCATCTAGCCTCAAGCTAAGCAGAGCTTGTGTTATGGGTACCTACTAGATGACTGATAATACTGATATACTTACTTAATATAATACATTTGTATTGCATTGTTGTCTATCAAGCTGAAGCTCATCAGCTGTTCGCTTGACTTATGTGGCGTTATCCGACAATATCAACTGTGACTGCAATAGTGATCCAAGCTCTTGAATACGCCAACCCAGCGTTTCTATTGAGGGTACTATTTTATTCGTTTTCGGTTTAATTCGTGGTTTTATCGACATTATCTTAGTAATAGTATTCGCAAGACCCTCCTCAACCAAGGAAATAGTCGTAATACATTATGTTCGGCAAACTTTAGCTAATCTAAGAATGTATTGTCAGAAATTTACATCCTCTACGATAACTGACTCCTCCTGATCCTCTACGAGGCGGCCTGCTGCCGCAACGTTTCGCATACATATTCAATTTCTGCCTTTTAACACTTTTCTGTCTGGAGGACCTAAACAACATTACCTCCATTCGATTAACGATAATGGTAGCAGAAAAATGCAAAATTGTATGAATACCATAGTATTATCACGTGATCTGATAGGTACATTTACAATACCATCAAGCTCATCGAAAACATCGCGTAGCCAATAAGCACTTTTGAAAAGCTATTTCACTCAGTCGCTTGTCTATATAATAACGAACTTTGTGGTCGTTTGAGCCATGACAATTTTAGAAATTGAATCGCTTCTTAGCGAATACTGTTAAGCTGTGCTAAGCCTGAACCTGCTTCCAACCTGACTAATTCAGGTTTGTTTTCACTAAGTATCAAACTTGTTGTATCTGATTGTGCTTTATAACAAATTGTTGTCGACAAAAATAGAACGGTTCAAGTTGTGATTGACTGACTTACAATCAAAACAATTTTCTCATTTACCCAAATTTGTATTGTGATTTTACTCAAGACGGTGAGTTGCGTCTGGGCCGATCGGCCCTCCTATAACTACTCGTACACAGGAAATAATGATAATTAAGTGGGGAAGAGGCAAAACTTTATGACATGATAATTAACAGTTATTCTCGCCTCAGAATCAGAAACTCTTCTTGTTCTGGAACGACACTAATCTAAATTTGTTAATCATCGTCTGCTTAACTGCATACGTACTACGTTTGCATCTATTAGGTACGCAGTACTCTTTAGAATTATTCAAGCTGTTCAAGTTTTGTGAAAAACAGCATCAACATAAATGTATTTAACAAACATATGTCATTGATTACGTACGTAATGAACCAAGTGCGCCTGTGTTGTATTCGTATTTCGGATTCGGATTTTATGATACTTATCCGTTGCATGTCCCATGAATCTAATATTCCGTGAGAACGAGAAATATTATCATTACTACTAATAAATCTTATCTGATCCATCATTTATTAACTTATATTACAATTAACTCGTAAAAGTTCCCACTTCCATAATAATTAGGGGTAATGATTTCGCACATAAAAGTGAACATTGATAACTTTAGTTGAATGTCAACAAACAAACAACTCTTGGCAGTATAATATAATTATTAACGAAAACTAATTACTACAATCGAGAAAAACTGTTACTATCTCGAATATTACTAGGAGCTACTTACTAGGTAAGCTTGAAGCACTGTGATATTTACTGCACTTTGCACTGTAGTGTTAACACTACCTGATGTACCTAGTTCTTTTCATTTACAGCTGCCGCCTGTGTATACTTTTTCGGACTAAAAACTTTGTATTTGTAGGTTTTATGATTATTATGTCTACGTCTATTTTCTATCTTTTCTTCTGATCTTATGTGTAATGTTCCTGCTGTAACGTTTTCCGTCATCTCCTTCACTTCACTATTTGTCTCTTCAGTAATCTTTACATCTATCGTGTTTTTCTTTAATCTATTTGAGGCCTCTTTATCAGACCTTACATATTCTAGATATTATGCAATACCATCTATTTTCTTCTCCTCATCTGTCATCTTCATTCTTATCTAATATACCTAGTTTGATCTTCAGGTAATTCCTCTCTTATCGTTACTAGGAGACGATCGTGATCCACGTCTTCACCAAGGGAGCTCAATGTGCGTAGGTGTCTATTTCATTAAGTTTACATCACCACCAAGGAAGTTCAATGCGCGCGTAGGTGTCTATTTCATTGAGCGCGTGCCTGCAGTCTTTTCCTTCAGTTGCAACAACTGGCTTTATCCTGTATAGTGCCACACAATGCGCGTTAATAATCGCCGCAGGTAGACCGAACCTTTCCTTGAGAGTTCAGACAACTATGCTTTAATTTGTGTCAATTGTGTCTAATCTTTCGATAGATTGTTTTGCATCACCTTCAAGAACGGATTGAAGAGATACAATAGCTTTTCTAAAAAATATCTGAGCGTCTGGTCGATGCGTCGCGTGACCCGCGAGTACCTGGCTCCGCATCATCATTGCCATACAGGGTGGTAATGCAGCCAGTGTCTTGGGAACGCCTCCGACTGGTATTGACATGATCAATTGAGCTACCTTTAGACTATTTGCAACCGTCTACATTTAGCCCAATGGTTTCAATTGCATATTACTTATTGTAATTTTCGTTATTATTAAAGATGTCATACTTTTCTAACTGATTGATATTTCTACCGTCAACATTTGAGACAAATTGGTCCCGAACTTGGTACCATTTGAGTACTTATGTCACCATCAAATTTACTCAACTAGGTTAGGTTAATGTTCCTTTATTTTCATTTCATCTTTTAAATACATGTGTTCAATTTTGTTTAACTGATTTCTTTGTTTATTGTTTTACGCGGGTAACAGCTGCTGCTGCTGCGCCCTCTAGGTGTCGCATAAAACCAGCGCACAGTAGCGCCATCGCTGCAGTGCATCATGCTGAGCGACTATTCTTTTTGATGGCACGTTGATAACTTTTATATGTTTGTGCCAACTTTATGTCCCTACTTGTAATTTTGTGACACAGAATTTACTTTACTACTTTAAGATTCCATTCTCAGCAATTTTCTACAAATATTGAGGCCTCCGCCATTTGTCGCAGCTGCACCACAGTTTTGGTTACAGCGCCTCATACGAATATCCATTTAAGACACGAACTCTTCGCCCTTAATTAAAATAGTCGTATATTCGATGATCATATCAGTGTTAGGTTGTGCAGCTAATTTGCAGTAGATATTATTTTCTGCTACAAGCCACTCTAGCAATTAGCACTCTTTATTTTAGCTCGGATCAGCTTTAATTCTTTAAATCTTATCAGTGTTAGGTTCTGCAGCTAATTTGCAGTAGATATTATTTCTGCTACAAGCCACTCTAGCAAGTAGCACTCTTTATTTTAGCTCCGATCAGCTCTAATTATTTAAATCTTATCAGTGTTAGGTTCTGCACCTAATTTGCAGTAGATATTAATTTCTGCTACAAGCCACTCTAGCAATTAGCACTCTTTATTTTAGCTCCGATCAGCTTTAATTCTTTAAATATTATCAGTGTTAGGTTCTGCAGCTAATTTGCAGTAGATATTATTTCTGCTACAAGCCACTCTAGCAAGTAGCACTCTTTATTTTAGCTCCGATCAGCTCTAATTATTTAAATCTTATCAGTGTTAGGTTCTGCACCTAATTTGCAGTAGATATTAATTTCTGCTACAAGCCACTCTAGCAAGTAGCACTCTTTATTTTAGCTCGGATCAGCTCTAATTCTTTAAAGTCAGCATCAACATTCGTAATTTTCGTAAGGGCGCACTGGGCAAATTTTATGCATGATTGGACTGATTCGTTCAATAGCGTCAAACGGGTATGGAGAATCTCCATTTTGTCTAATTTAAGTACAGATCCTACTCTTAATCTCGGGATCTAACCAAGATCTTATAAAAACAAAAAATATTTAGCACTTCGTGTACCTTTTATTAGGCAGGCAACCTACCTACATTCTTAGGTAGCAATTTTAAGCCGACTCCCAGCGTCTCACACGAGTTTATTCCCATCGTCTCACGGGTGTATAATCTCAGCGTCTCAAACGAGTTTATTCTTAACGTCTCACGAGTGTGTAATCTCAACGTCTCACACGAGTTTATTCTCAACGTATCACGAGTGTGTAACCTCAACGTCTCAAACAACTTTATTCTCAACGTCTCACGGGTTTGTAATCTCAACGTCTCACACGCCTTTATTCTCAACGTCTCAAGAGTATGTATTCCCAACGTCTCACTCTCAAACGAGTTTTTTCTCAACGTCTCACTAGTGTGCTACCTGATGTAATACTATCCGACTGTGACATATAATCAACGTCTCACGTAAGACGGCGCGGCGGCACCCTTATTTTATTCTCTTTTCTTGCACTTTATTTCAAGATTTTATCATAAGTTTGCTAAATTCTAAGTACCTTGTAGGTACGTTAGGTATCTACTACATACCAACGTAGGTTTCTTTCTAATAAAGTCCCACAAACATTCTTTGATTGATTGGGTAGGTACGTAATTATTAAGAACTATTTAATGTTTAAAACGGCATGTTTTAATGCATGCAAAGGGTTAAACCGACAGCAACCTTATTCTGGTCTGTGTCCAGCAGTGGACTAATTTGAAATGAATATTAGTAATCTGTATGGTTGTTTCAAAAAACCAAAATGTCCAAATTTTAGTACCATCTCGTGCTTAGATAAATCATTTCGTACGAAGGTTGCCTCGCAAAAGTAAGGCCTTTTATTATGTTTAAGATAACAACTCTAAATACTCTAATGTCTGAATTTAACTTCGCACAAGGGTTGCCTGGCAGTAGTAAGGCCGTTTATTGCGCCACAGTGTCTTAAATAAGAGAACATCCTGTTTGCTCTAACGTCTGAATTTACCTTCGCACGAAGGTTGCCTGGCAGAAGTAAGGCCGTTTATTGCGCCGCAGTGTTTAAATTGGAGAACCCCTCTAAATGCTCTTATATCTGAATTTAACTTCGCAAGAAGGTTGCCTTCTTCAAATGCCTGATTTTTTGTTTGGCATGAAGGTTGCCTGGCAGAAATAAGTCCGCCTTATATCGTATGTAACTTAGTAGAACCATACTCAAATGTCTGATTTTTTGTGTAGCATGAAGGTTGCCTGGCAGAAATAAGTCCGCCTAATATCGTATGTAACTTAGTAGAACCATACTCAAATGTCTGATTTTTTGTTTGGCATGAAGGTTGCCTGGCAGAAATAAGTCCGCCTAATATCGTATGTAACTTAGTAGAACCATACTCAAATGTCTGATTTTTTGTGTAGCATGAAGGTTGCCTGGCAGAAATAAGTCCGCCTAATATCGTATGTAACTTAGTAGAACCATACTCAAATGTCTGATTTTTTGTTTGGCATGAAGGTTGCCTGGCAGAAATAAGTCCGCCTAATATCGTATGTAACTTAGTAGAACCATATTCAAATGCCTGATTTTTTGTTTGGCATAAAGGTTGCCTGGCAAAAATAAGTCCGCCTAATGTCCCAAATCTCTTTATCTCTTTTTAAGATATTGTATTGCATTACGAATAGGTATATTACCCTTTCTTGTGCTATCGGGTAACAAGAACCAACTTTTACGAGTAAATCTAGTGTAAAATCCGCACCTCTCTTTTAGTGTACAAATAATGGTTACGCAGAATATTGACCTTCATTAGTACCTCGCTCTAAATGGTTATAATTATTAACAACACATTCGAGCACAAAGTCGTGCAATATTATATAATCATTTACAGATATTTACTGAGTCACTCCGCTTCGTCAACAGTGCGAGCACAAAAAGAAAATCTACCCGCATGATATTTTATGGAAACAATGTAAGCATTCTATTTTTAAACAGCAAGGATCGAATAACTGTTCGATCCCTGCATCTCCACCATGTCGCCAAATACCTCAATTGTATGGATTATGACGAATATAATAGGTAAGCAAAAACGTAAAAAGTATGTAGGTAACTAAAGACCTGAAATCAGGCCATGTAACATTGCGGTGGCTGTTCCACCAGGTTCGATGACTAATTCATCTGGCGTGATGGATGTTCCACCTGGAGTGATGGATGTTCCACCTGGATATGATGACTAATTCATCAGGCATGATGGCTAATCCATCGGATTATGATGACTAATTCATCGGGCATGATGGCTAATCCATCGGGTTCTCTGGTTACTGATTCTTAGTATTACGGGGACGCATCCCGTTATGGCCTCCAACCTCCCCTAAAGCCATCCCGAGCCACGCTCTAAACTGATTTACTTGTCCGCAGACGCATTGGTAAATACACAATAGTAATAATGTGAATCTGATTCTAATATCGGTGGCAAAGGTTCTCACTTGCATGCACAGTAACTCAAAGTTACTCACCGATGTCTCTCGCTCGTCGTCTCGTGACAGAATGAATCGCTCGCCCGTTCAGCATCAGAGGGCGCTGCCCGCGCGCACGCCCCCTTCGTAGGCTTTAGCCTCTGGCTTGTTATGACAGTCAGCTGTCATTGTATCAACCTACCAACTACCTAGGTAGGTACTGATATAATATTTCTTCGCCTTCGCGACACACTGTTCGTATTGAACCAGCTGATTCGCCCTCACTGGGTCATATCAGCCCATCAGTATTGCTCGGAACAGTACACCCGCTCGTTTTGTAGCTGTTTCATGAAATATCACAACATTAACACGATACGATTATTTACGAGTAATTCCTAAACGAGGCTTTGTTATAAAATTATCGACATAAAGTTGAGCCGAATCTGTGAGATAGTAAAAGAAATATCTCGAACTAGCGACTCGCCCAGGCTTCGCACGGGTGTATTATACATATAAACCTTCCTCTTGAATCACTGTATCTCTTAAAAAGTGTGTTGTAGTAAAGAAAAAAAATCCCGTTAAAACAAAATTAAACTTCGATTAGAAGTTCGTAAAATTCAAAAGCATAGAGTCTAAATTAAAGAAGAGGAAGATAACAAAAGATTAAGATAAGAAGACGCTCCTTTCTATTCTACCATCATTGCTATCTTTGATGTCACTATAATCGTCTTTCTGAGCCTCGGATAAAAACAGAGATTGTGGTACACTAGGCGCTTATCAAAAGATACTTAAATTGGCATGCAATCTATAGAAAATAGTGAAAATAATGAGTGTACCAAGCGAAGACCCCATTGTCTTCCGCACCGAGTTACCAGGCGCGCATACACCAAAGGAGGTCGGCTCGACAACAATTTAATGGTCGAATAGGTCTTTAATTAGTCGTAGAACAATTGCTCATTGTTAAGTGAAGGTGCATCGACCCTGGTATATAAATAAATAAATGACAGTCGCAAACACAGCAGGCAAATGGTAAAAGGACCACCAAAATAATGTATCAGCATTTCACATTTTCACATAAATTGAATAATTCTTCTATCCTACTAAAATACATCTATATAGTTTTTGAAGAAACAAGATGCAGAACGAAGCGCCTTCGTTTATGTTGCCGAGACTTGTTTTATGTTTGTGTTTGCCACCGTCGAATGCAATTTAGTGTGTGTAAAATAAAACTGAAAACCGAGTTCAATTCCAGAATATTATTAAGTGTAGCATGAAATTACCGAGAAAGTCGGAGCACTTGGATAGCGCTTTTTAATAGAGTGGCAACATGTAGTTATAATTCCAATAATTTTTTATATTACTGAAAAAAATGCTTTTTTTAAACAAATTATTTCAGAACACCACATCGTAAAAACTTAGATTTTTATCGGTTTTCTAAGAACTGTTACCGCATAAGAAACTTTTAATAATAAAATTTTATTCTATACTAGCGACCCGCCCCGGCTTCGCACGGTTTTATTATACGTATAAACCTTCCTCTTCAATCACTCTATATACTTATTTAAAAAACCGCATCAAAATCCGTTGCGTAGTTTTAAAGATTTATGCATACATAGGGACATAGAGACAGAGAAAGTGACTTTGTTTTCTATTATGTAGTGATGATGTAGTAGTAGATTGTACCTACTACTATTTTAGTGCTTAAGTAAGTAGTAACTAAGATCAGTAAATTCCTATTAATTGATTGGAACGTCGCACACTAGATAAAAAGTTGTGAACAAGAATTCCAGAGGCGAGACACGCTCCGTTGGAATCTGATCCGTAAGTAGTTGAATTAATGCATAACGAGATGGTGTGGGACTGACGCGGAGAAAAGTTATAGATAAATTTCTGATTTGACAAAAAAATGTTTTTGGTCATTATTAGTAAAAAAAAATTATGCTGACCAATTTCATACAGCATCATCTAGCCTCGAGCTAAGCAGAGCTTTTGTCATGGGTAACTAGTTGACAGTTGAAGGTTTGTATGTAAAATACACCCATATGAAGCCGGGGCGGTTATAGATAAAAACACCCAGAACCCCAGAGTTACACTTAAATGTATTTTATTCTTAAAGACCAATTTATCTGCTTTACAGCTGTACCCTGTATGGTGGAAGAAATAGAAAGTCACTTGGATGTCAAGAGTTTTTATAATTTTTCCAGCTTATTCTTTTGTTAGTTTAGTGCGCTGAACTTTATTTGAAAGCTATCCAGGCACAGAGCGTAAGTCAGTTTCTTATAAAGTTATTTAACTTTTCTCCTCGCCTGTACTCAACACGAGCCCCGATAGTTTGTCAATGACACAATTAGGGTCAGCCATTGATCGCATTGGGGTTTTGCTGACCATAGACCGAGTGCTGCGGGTTCGATTCCCGTTAATGGACAAAAAGTTTGCAAGATCTGTGTTATATTAATGTTGATGGTTCTGGCAGTTTATAAAAATTTATAAAAAAAATATAACAAAATTACTTTTTTTACTAGGTTCAATATGAAATCGATTTTGAGATTGAATTGTATGTGTAATATGAGTATGAGTAAGAGATACGAAAATAGAGTTTGGTGGCCACGAAGGCAACTTCGTATCTCCTCCTAAACTAGACAAAATGAACTACTACAGATGCATTAAGAAAAAGCTTATGATAGGTTTAATAATCTGTACGAGTGAATTTTGAAAATTCCTTTGTTTAACGGAATTATATGATAAAATAAGTGGGGGCCGCCACTTAAGGTGCTGTTTGCGCCTTAAGGTAAAGTCCGTTTCATGAAAAAAGTTCCTCGGCAACTGGTGGAACTAAATTTGACAGATTGCCTTAAGCTTGCTGGCTTCATTCGGTAGCACTACTACAGCGCCGCGTCTAGGGGACTTCTTTCGTGAAAAGGACTCTAAAGAGAAAAGTACGGAACCCTCGTTCGAGTGACACTTTGTTGTAAATAAATGTACTTCTATACTTCTTCTTCTAGGTACTTCTACATATAAACGAATGCTTCCCACTGTCTGACTGTCCTTATGTATTCTAAGATCTTTAAAACTACGCAATGGATTTTGATGCAGTTTTTTTTAATAAATAGAGTGATTCACGAGTTATGTTTATATGTATAATATACCCGTGCGAAACCGGGGCAGGTCGCTAGTTGGACTATATTAATCAATGCTCTCCCTCGTAAAAACGATTTTATTATTTATTCCGTCATCTATTCGATTTCCTCTTAATAACCACAAATCATGTTAACGCTTTCTTCACCATTCGTTTGAGGTGTTTAATTTACTCACCGTATATCAAAGTACGGTCATTTCTATCATAAATATAGCCAACTAACCTATTTGCAGTCATTTGACTACTTTGAGCGAAAGTTTGTTTGATTCCAATCAGAAAATGCACTTTAATTTGAGAAACTATCGTATTAATAACTAGAGACCCACCCCGGCTTCGCACGGTCTAATTATACGTATAAATTGAGTCAGGAGGAAGTCCTGAATCAATCGAAATTCTCCTGAATCACTCTACCTATCTATTAAAAAAAACCGTATCAAAATCCGTTGCGTAGTTTTAAAGATTTAAGCATACATAGGGACATAGGGACAGAGGAAGCGACTTTGTTTTATACTATGTAGTGATTATCTACTACAAAATAAGTTTACTATAGTTTTTGCTAAGTCCACACCTGCCCACTCGTGGGCAAAGGCGTCATAGGTGGGTAGTTTAAATCGATGTCGATATAAAACAGGTAGATTTCTTTGATTACAATGCAAGCAGACATGATACATAAAATATTGATAGAATCCGAACTTTTACAACATAATAATAGTGAAGAAACCATAGACAGAAGCGCATATTAAATCCTTCTTTACTTATATTACAAACGCAAAAGTTTGTATGAATGGATGTTCGTTAGTCTTTCACTCAAAAACTATTGAACGAATCGGGTTGAAATTGATTAAACTTAGTTTTAGCCCTGGAATAAAACAACTACTTTTCATCCCATAAAACAGTTCCCTGGGATATAAATAAACTTGAAACTTTTCCATAGAAACAAAGCGTGTGAAGCCGCGGGCAGAAACTAGTTGGAATTTAATTATAAGGTCCTTTCACACTTCTCTGGCGCCTTAAAGCTCGTAAAGTCGCCTTAATCGTTGCAACCTATAAATTATCATAACTAGCTCGATGCTCAAGTGTGAAGTACTCGGTATAGCAAGTTGGTTTTTATATGAAACGAAATTAGTTTTCACCTGTGTATATTTAAATATAATAAAAACATTTATAATGTTTATATGACGACCGATGTGGCGCGGCGGGCGAAGGTTCGCCTGCGACGCAGGAGGTTGCGGTTTCGATTCCCATTTTGAGACAAGTGTTTGTATGTTCTGCAAATATTTGTGAAGGGGTTCATGGTATTTTCTATGTATAATTAAAATATCGCAAATCGTCATCCCACCTGGCAGGAAGGTATCCCTACACTCCGTTTGCCAAGCAGCGGTCTCCAAACAAGAATACGTTTACCCCAACGGTTGTCGGTTCTTCGCGAGATAATTATGGCCGGCCCACTGCCACTTCAGCTTGCTAATTCTTTTAGCTATGTCGATAATTTTGATTACCTACACACATGTATCTCGGTAAAAGTATATTTTCTTAACTTTACTAATTTATTTTCTTGATATCAAAATTAAATTTTATCGGAAAATACACAAGTTTCGATAACTAACGCCTGGATACTTAAACGTAACTCTGATGTAAACGCATCTAAGTCCTGATTAATTGACAGTTTTCAATGAAAATCTGTCAATTATCGTCGCATAAGCCGTGCTTGCTTATTTATGAGTTTCTTAAGTTTTCTGTAGTTTTTGTGGTTAGATTGCTGAACCCATAACACAGTTACTTTATTTCATTTGGCACATACACAAAGCACACTATAATTTTAATATAATCCATTTTGTTAAATGTCCTGTACATTAACAAATACCAAAATTGTCATGCAGTATCTTTTACTCAAAATGTCTGTGTAAGAAAAAGTAAAACTCAAAACTTAAAACCAAAACATAGTGGTGGCATCACTTTCACGCTCAGTAGTCGAAGATTAAATGAAACGTTTTACTCGAAAGTTTAAGTAATTTCTGTCAATCAATTTTGAAGTTGTTTTTGATTTAATTGGTGCGTTTTGCAGTCCAGTTACACGGGGAAAGTTGACCGGAATGCTCGTTATTTTAGGAAGTAAGACCACGGTAAGACCAAGTCAGAAAGAGAGTGTTTGGTTATCGATTTATTTGATCTAAGGTCAGTAAGTGCCTATCGATATATAATAATCTATCTATATATATAAAAATGAATCCCTATTTCCCTTGGTCACGGCATCACGCCTGAACGGCTTGACCGATTTCGCTAATTCTTTTTTTGTTCTGTTCGTTATTATCAGGAGAAGGTTCTTATGAAAGAAAAATTAAGAAAATTATGCGGAAAATTCTAATTTTTCATAAAGTAGGACAACGTCTGTCGGGTCATCTAGTAAGTTATAAAATAATGCTGGACACAGTACATATACTTTCTGTTTATAATGTGTGGGTAAGTTATAGTAGAATATATTAGAGTACTTTACTTACTCTATAACTAAACTAAGCTAACTTGTTATGTTATGAATTATTGATGACCTTAATACAATACACGGCGGACTAAAAAACGTTTAACTTCGACTTTTATCACTAAAGTTATGGAACGCAAAACACTTGGCATAATGAATAAATTTAGACTGCAAATATATTTTTATATTAAACGCCTTTAACAAAGAAAATTACAATCAAGGATTTTAAACAGATGAATACTCATATTTGAAACTAGTGAACTAACTACACACGGTTGCAAACAGTCTAAAGGTAGCTCAATTGATCCATGTCAATACTAGTCGGCACGTCCCCAAGACACTGGCTGCAATACCACGCTGTATGGCAATGCTGATGCGCTGAGCCAAAAACTCACCAATACGGCAACGGTATATTAATACTTATACAAAAGTCCCTATTTTGGTATCAATCAAATTGTCAAAACTCTACATCTAATAATAATATGATATGTCAATACGCCTTTTACTGAACGTATGTCATTCGCAAATGTTTAAACATCAAATTGCAGCGTTTCTTCTTACGATATTTGATAAGCTATAAATTTTTACTGCGATTTGATACTGAAGGAATCATCATCATCATTATCAGCCCTACAACGACGGCGGCATCAATACATTTATTTATTTACTATCAGCGCCTCGCGGTTTCACCCGCGTAAATCCCGTTCCCGAGGGAATTCCGGGATAAAATATGTTACCTGCATGTTATTCCAGACTATGATCGATCTTTTTGCCAAATTTCATTCAAATCCGTTCAGAAGTTTTTGCGTGAAAGAGTAACAAACATCCATCCATCCATCCATGCATAAGTCAATAAAATAGCCATTATTAAAGGAATAGAAAAATTACAACTAGTATTTACAATTGAAACCATTGAGCTAACTGCAGACGGTTGCAAACAGTTATTAAGGATAACTAAAAAACTACTGCTCAGATCTTTATCAAAATTATATTGGACCAAGTGAAACACCGGCTTTCAAATAAAAAAAGGATCACCAAACGGGATATTTGCTTTAATTTGATTAGGTTTGAGTTTTCCGATATTTTGAAACTTCTTTCGTAGATAATGGCACATGAAACTGTCATCAAAAAATCAAAACAAATAATGATAAATATTCCATTTTTAAATAAATTTATTGATAGAAATCATGATGGTTTAAAAAGTTTAAAAAAGAATCATCACGAAAAATTCCAGGTTGACTTATAAAAAAAAATTGAATTGAGAACCTTTTAATTTTTTTAAGTCTTTTGCTTTCGATATGCTTATGATAGTTTTTAAAGATTTAAAAAAAGAATCAATTCGAATTAAAATCTCTTGGGTGACACATAAAAAATCATTTCAATTGAGAACCTTTTACATTTAAGCACCTTTTACCTTTTACTTTTTGAAAATCTTTTGATTGCTTTGAGTGCTCTACCATGCAAATTATACCATAGCGCTAGTCTGCTTTACTTCACAATAACAATCATATCATTTCATTAGTTAACCCCTAAAATCTACTTAAAGGGACTTAGGGCCGTGATAGGGCCTTGGTAGCGCTCCTGCAAGGGTATTTTAATATCGGTAACTTTGGACGTCTAAAGATCTAAAGACATGTCTAAAGATCTGACGGAAATGGAATCGAATTCGAATTCGACGTTTCCGTTACGGAAACGAATCGAATGAATTAAAATATTATATAGGTTGATGTAAACTTCCCTAGCTGGTCGTAAATACCAGATTATGAGCTAAGTCTGACTGCTGAATTTGCAGTATTTTACATACACCGTTTTAGCTTAGATCGTAAATGTACCAGGGTAATTGATTTTACTAGGCTTTTGCTTACAGGTGGTGAATTTTATTTAAATAAAGTGCTTGGTTGTTTTTGATTTGCAGCAATTTGGATCCTTATTTAGTATTTGCTAATTAATTCACGTCCAGAGCTTTCAATATAGTTTTTAGATTTTTCGTATATTAGGTAAGTTCGTGCTTAGTTCTTAAAATCTATGCATAAAATGGTATTCCTACATGTTTATTTTGTTGGAACAAATCGTATTTCGTATCCAACTAAAATTATTGAAGATGTGGTCTAAGATAAAGCACGCTTTCCCAGAAAGAACTTATTCACTCTGAATTTGAAGACTCAGAGATTTATACATGTTGTACACAGGTAAAAATAGAGGTTTTTTTTATTTCAGAATTAAAAAATTTAAAAAAACTTACACCGAAATATTTCCAAAAACCGCTCGCACACACAATCACTGGAAATTTAATATTCGAAATTTCAAAAGTCTCGTCGATATAAAAATTTCGAAATTTTAAATTTGGAAGCGCGCACAAGTGAATGCGTCGACGGCCGCGGACCGACTAAGCCCGTTGTCGAGATACCACGGTATAATATAATCTTGGCTATCTCGACTAGTCTCTTTCACTCTGCCGGCGCTTTCTGGGTTAATGAGCACCGAGGATGCTGTTTTCTACGTTTTCGAATTGTGAATTGACGCATTGGGTGCCGACTGGCCGAGAGAGCTGCTCTCTTCTTATGCTCTCCTGGTACTATTTGTGTGTTAGTTGTTTTTTATAAGCTTTTTTACGCTACATTACGTCGAGTGGATAGGTCAGTAGCTATGGTTATTGGTCAATTATAGGCACATGAAGCGCTTAAAACTATAAATAAATATTAACACTAAAAGTCATTAAAACATTTCTCTGCCTTGATTATTAACACTTAAGTCATTATTAACATATCTACCATGATTACACTTACTTGGAATATTGGAAATACTTATCAACTTATTAAAGATGACTTTCGTTTTATGCCCTTTTTTCGGAATTGGTACTGAATATTTCTAGTGTTAAAAGTATAAAATGTAGAGCAACGCATGGTCCAATTCTTCGTTTGAGGTCCGATGTGACATCAAAATCGACTTTAAAATCAAGTGCCTTACAGGTCACTGAAACATTAACTTAAAAAAAACTGAACCTAAGTTCACGAACTGCTTACGGCACAAAATACAGTAATGTATCTACTACTATGTATTGTAAGCACGAAATCATCATCGTCATCAACCTAGTCCACTGCTTTGATTCTGGAAACGTATTTTAAATCTGAAAGCTAGTACTATATACCACAAAACAATAATTCCTACAAGTTTCCCAATCGAAAATTATCGTAGTTTAATTGGAAATCATCACTTCTTATAAATTTACTAAATACTAGAAAATTGAATATAAATAAAAAAATCGTTAATTTATAACATACTTTATGGTAGGTATATTCTATTATGAGCTAGGCATATCAATACAAGTTAATTATGGTTTAAGTTGTATATGGGTGGCCTTAAAGCTATGAGCGATATATTCCAGGCAACCTTTGGATGGACTTTGGAGGAGTGGTAGAGTATCACACATATCCTATAGTTATTCATGTTATATGGCATTAATTGTTTTTAAAAACTCTACATAAGCACTAAGGTCCCGTTGTATCATCCAATGTTGTCTGGTAAGGCTCGCTCTTGAGCTAAAAGCGCGCCAATTCTGACTTCGTCTAAGTTATTCTATTGTAAATTGTTTCTTTAAATATACTTGATACATCTGGCTCGAGATGCATAAGGTCGGATGTATTTATTTCTTGTTTTTTCAGGAGAGCCTAAACAAAAATGTCACGCCAATCTGGTCTAAATTGCTAAAGTTTAAGAAATGGAATTTTAGTTTTTTTATAAGATAGAAAGCCTTTATTTTTATACAATTAATAATACTACAGCTCTTTCAAAACAGTTAAGATAATGGATTTGTGATTTTGTCTTATTATATGCGACCTTATGCCTGTAAATTCTTTTCATTCATGTTAATGTGAATGTGAAAACATTGAATGTATTACATATATTTATGAAATATATGTTACTTGAAAACCATTTCACCATGTCTGTATGTTACGCTGCTGAGTAAACACAAAGCACCCTTGTGTAACTAATACCAAACTCCTAACCAAACTATGTGGCAATTTAATTGGAAACGCTCGAACGTCTGTTTAAACTAAACTATCGGTTAGAGCTATCGTTTAAACTTAGCCAATCAAAGTTAAACGGCTGTGTTGATCGATTTCCGAGTTCGATTCCTTCTGTTTTCCCGTTAAAACTGTATAGGGTGCCGTGAAACATGTGTACTAAGTAATTTCAAAGGACTATTAGGTATATTATTTGCTATAGGGTGTTTTGATCTAAACTCTCTTTACTGACACATAAATAACCAAACAAGAAATTTAAACTTCACAATTTTAACAATTGAGCTAACTGCAGACTTTATGTACCTACTTACGTAAGTTTTTGTAATAATTTCGGGCCATAACATTTGTTCAAACAAATGTGAAATATTTAAATAAGCAAGAGAACATAATATAAAAAAAACGAATAAGTAGGCAGAAAATAAATCTTTTTCAATTTGTAATAACAAAAATCAATTGTCACCCCCTCAGAGTTCGGAATCTCACCTTTCGGCTTAGTCCACATGTTACGTGCCACCCTGTATATCTACCAAAGTTGAAAATATTTACCGAGTAGGTACTCTGCTACCAGTACCACGTCTTAATTACTTACTGCATCTGCTGTTAACTAAAATCGTAAATTTTAATTCTAATTTGTTTCTCTTCTCCACATTTTTTTTCGTTTTTACTAAAGTAGTTTTGAAATAGTTATACTTATTTCAAATTACCGATAATATAATACGACAACTTTTCCCATATAGTGTATTATCTATGCTGAATTTGTATAATGGTAAAAATTTTCAATTTTAGGACTAAAGAAAACACATAAGGAGGATTTTCAAGTTTTTAGTTTATTTAAATAAAAACACATGCGTTGCCGGCAATGCAAATGTAACCTACCCGTAAAAACATAGAATATCTTTTCACATTCTTTTCACATTCTCATCACACTTTTTATCGTACCTAGTAGATAACTACCACAAGAGATATAAACGACTTAAATACCTATTCAAATACCTCAGTAAATAAAATAAGAGGTATTAAAAATATCTTTAAAATAATACTAATTAATTAAGTCTTAAAGTACATGGCAAGGATAAGTAGAAAAAAATCTACGAGAAATTCGATATATCTTTCCAACTTCGCTTGGAAATTCATTCATTTATTAAGCTCGTGTGACTTCGTGTAGTCTCGGGAGTAATCGTGTTTTTTCGCCTCTTTAGTAACATGCCAACAGATAGACCTAATACGCTGATTTGATGGCCAACTGGCCGATTTTCAGCCACGGAGACTGACCGTGGCAATATCAGGCTATATAATAGTGCACAAGTGTGTACGCTAATCAACGGTGCTCTCTAGATTCCCTTACTCTCATAATCCAATGTGACGGCAGATCAACTCTTCCGTGGAGAGGTCAGGCGTAACGTGTTAGTACATTGTTTACTGAATGTAATTTGTTCTGTACCACCTTATACAGACGTCATTAGCGTTGCAACCGCAACTCAACAGATGGCGCTATCACAAATTTAATAAGATTCATTATTTTTGCTCTTTTTCCCTCGAAGTTTCGCCTGTATCTCATCAACAGCTAGCCCCTTAGTTTCAGGCAGCATGAAGATGCAGTAGATTCCTGTCAAGACTCCGACTCCAGCGAAGAGGTAGAAGATAGGGCCCAGGCCTATGGCCTTGACTAAGGGGTTGAATATGAAGAGGACCACCGAGTTGCAGAACCACGTCCATTCTATCACCAACATCGAGGCCATGCTCTTTACCTGCGGAGGAACAATACTGTTAAAAGTGATTCAGTATTTTACTCGTAAGAAGATAATTCTATTAATATAGCAGACTGCGCCTCGTGGCTTCACTCGCATGTAACTATGAAAATTTGACTGTTTTTTTCCAGGCCTAGAACTACGTATATTCAAAATTTCACCTCGATCTGTTTAGTTGTTATGGCGTGAAATTTGGTACAGAGATAGCGAGCGACTGATAAATAACAAAGACTACTTTTTAATGCGAAAAAAGGTTTTAAGGGGTTGAAATTAAAGTTTTGGAAATTAATAATAACTTTTAAGCTAGATCCTGAAACTTATTAAAAATCAAAATAGGGAAAATAAAATGAAAGTTAATATGGAAATATGTAAGGTTTATGTGACTTCCCAAAGTCACTATTTCAAGCGGTCGAAGTCGCTGGCAAAGCTAGTATGTAATTGATAAAATAAGAAATAATAGTCTGATTCAAAATATCAAGATTTGTATGGAAATTTTAATTTTACAACACACTGATTTGTAAGATATATGAAAAGAAGATTTTCAACACACTGGTTTGTGTAGCGATGATAGGTGGTTCAAAACTGTATTTTCAGTAGACAGTGAAGTAGTTTTTGTAAGTACTCAAAAATATTGTGTTTCGGGATAACGTTTCATTGGAAACGGTCAATAATACGCATCCTGTCTCCCGCTAACGGTCGCACTGAGAGCGCCTAGATAAGCAATATAGCAACAAAACATAGCCTATAAGGCACTACTGTAAGGAAATTATATTGATTAAATTATGTATCTTTCAACCAAGCGGCTAGCTTTTCGGTTCAGCTGAAATTAAAGCCCATGAATGAAAGAAATTACTTTTTTTTGCAGTAAATAGAACGATGGGCCACCATATCATTCCTATTTCCAAGGGTAATATTGAAAGGGAAGAATACAAACAAAACTATTTAACTTGATGAAGGAGTTTTAAAAGAGCCATAAAAAATGTGTAATTCAATTTGTCCCATCCATGGAATCAGAATGTTTACTACCCGATCCATGGATCCATTGAGAATAGCGTAATCACTCTGCGGAACTCAGTCCAAGATATACCTACCAAGCATTCTCTTACCTCAGGTAAAAAGACCTCGGCAACAAGCACATAAGGCACCATTCCCTCTCCGAGCGTGTAGAGCGTGTTGAAGGCGTACATGTTGACAGCTATGAGCCAGTTGGGGCCCCACTTGAGCTGCATCTGGAGCCCCAGCAACAGGCAGGAGGCCGCCGTGGCCAGCGACCCGTAGATCATGAGCGGCTGAGGGGTTAAATCACTACATAGTATAAAACAAAGTCGCTTTTTCTGTCCCTATTTCCCTGTGTCCCTTTGACTGCTTATATCTTCAAAACTACGCAACGGATTTTGATGCGGTTTTTGTTAATAGATAGAGTGATTCAAGAGAAAGGTTTATACGTATAATAAAACCGTGCGAAGCCGGAGCGGGTCGCTAGTAATTGATAAAACTTTTATTGTAGTACCTTACAAAACTGGATTTAAATCTGTTCCATTTAAGCAAACTTATGCTTGTGTTTGGGGACTCTGCTCGTGCCAGTGTTGTGTTATATGGGTACTCAATTTAAAAAGATAATATATAAAAACAGTATTTGACATTATTTAATTAAAAAGCATACAGGGTTTGGAATATTTTCGAAGGGCTTTATTCTAAACTAGTACCACGGGTTTTCGCACGTGTTGTTTCCATGGAAACAAGGCTATTTCTATGCCAGGGCTCAGACTATAGAACTATCTAGACGGAGCCCCAACGAAACCCGCACTGAGGCAGGTAAAATTTGATGAAAGTAGCGTGTAATTAGGCAGGGCTAGAACTACGATTTTATTTCAGCCCAATCCGTTCACTAGTTTTTGCGTGAAAGAGGCACAAACATCCACATAAACGTTCCCGTTTATGATATTAGTAAGGACTGGACGCATTCGCTGCCGCACCCCGGTGGTACGGCACGGATGGGAACGTCACCAAATAAAACCTGCATGCACCATATGGGTTTTCAGCCATGAAAGTGTTAATCAGTATGAAAACGATAAACGATACGTATTAATATTTTTTTTTTGTCAAGCAAATACAATTACAAGCACCTTTTGCCGATGTAAATCAGGCAAGAGTCAATAAACATCTGGAGCCAACTAAACCTCTAAGTACCAGGAGAGCATAAACATAGAAGAGTCTCACCCGTCTCCCGAGCGCTTCGGTCAAATACCCTGACATCAGACTGGCTGCGACCCCCACGATCGCCATTATGATGGTTCCAAGAGTCGGAGACATGCTGGGGATGGCTTCCTCGAACAGCGGCTCTGCGTAGACCTATAAATTAAAATGATAATCATCATCAATGAAACAGTTCGATGAACGACGTCCCCTAAGAACCGTAAGGACCATGTCATCGTATCAAGCATCTACTAGCGTGTTTTGCAGATCGTCATACCACCATGCCAAAGGGTTATTGACACTAGAGGTAATGTTTCTATAGAGGCGGTCTCGAGATTTAACCCAGTCGAATCTTCGCTTGGATGATAATGAACGATGAGGTTGCGGGATCGATTCCCGCCTGGCGACAAATGTTTATAGGTACGATCTGCAAATATTTATCCCGAGGTTCTGCGTGTTTTCTATGTATAGTAAAAATATCTATCTATGTAATAAAACATATTCTATATATTCTATTCTATTCCATAAGTGTGTGCAATTATAAGTATATCAGTCATCTAGTATACCCATAATACAAGCTTTGCTTAGCTTGTGGCTAGATGATGCTGTGTGGGTTATCCAGCATTTTTATATATTTACTTTTCAATAAAAGATCATTTAAATGTAGATTCATTAATAATTACCTGGATCACAACCATTCCTTGGAAGATGGAAGCGGTAATCAGGACCAGGGTAAGGTAGAACGCTTTGCGAGTTGACCTGGATTTGCCTGGAATTATGATACTTGTATTTATACATAGAACAAAATATAATACTAAATACTACCTAAAACTAAGGTTGCCTGGATGAGATCGCTTTTGGCGATAAGGCCGCCGTACTTAGTCTTAGTGTGTAGTATTTTTATGTTTACTTTTCTTTCTTTGTGTGGTAGGTTTTCAAAGTCAAAGTCAAAGTCAAAATGCTTTATTTCCTTAAAACCTTACAGGACACTTGGACACGTCATAAAATACATTTTATAAAAAATTTAAACTAGGAAATAAAGTGTTCACTTTGATTTTTAGGTAAAGTAGAAAAAGAACAGAAACCTTTACATTGTTAGGTTGTTATTTTTCGAGTTGGAGCAAAACTCATCCCAAGCTTTTTTATCATCTAAATAATCAGATACTTTATAGTAAGCCTTTTTACAAAGAATAGTTTTGACAATTTGTTTGAATTTATTTACTGATAGTTTTTGCAACTCACTTGGAGTTTTGTTGTAGAAGCGTATACATTGCCCTTTGAAAGATACATTAACTTTGTTTAGTCTAGTTGTAGGCAAAGCTAGTTTATTTTTATTTCTAGTATTGACATTGTGTATATCGCTATTTTTAGGAAACTTATTGATATTTCTACGAGTGTACAACAGGTTTTCGTAAATATATTGACATGGTACTGTCATTATGTTGATTTCTTTGAATTTATCCCGTAGGGATTCTCTGGGACCCATATTATAGATTGCCCGAACAGCCCTCTTCTGCAACACAAAAACGGTGTTAATGTCTGCAGCATTCCCCCACAGCAGTATACCATAAGATATAATACTATGGAAGTAGCTGAAATAAACAAGTCTAGAAGTATCTACGTCTGTAAGTTGACGGATTTTTTTGACTGCATATGCTGCAGAACTGAGCCTTTTTGATAGCTTATCTATATGTGGGCCCCATTGAAGCTTACTGTCTAGGGTGATTCCTAAGAATACAGTACTTTCTATAATATCTAACGTTTCTCCTTTTACGTTTATATCAGCCTTAATTTGTTTCACATTAGGTAGAATAAATCTAATACAAAGTAAGTTTAAGTATAATAAAGAGTTTTCTATTCTTTTCTTATACCTAAATGATCCTGAACGATATGTCAACAACGATTCGTCTTAAACTTTGCATCTTGATGATGATAATGAAGAACAAATAAAACTCACGAAGAAATTTGAAGAATGACAATTTCTCTTTCGTCTTTTCCACCGGCTTTTCTAAATCATTCAGCTTCTCTTCTTCAGGTGATAAATCTGGAAAAATAAAAAAAATATTCATAACTAGCGACCCACCCCGGCTTTGCACGGTTTTATTACGTATAAAACTTCCTCTTGAATCACTCTATCTATTAAAGAAACCGCATCAAAATCCGTTGCGTAGTTTTAAAGATTTAAGCATACAAAGGGACATAGGCGACTTTGTTTTATACTATGTAGTGATTTCTTATTCAGTAGTTAATAGGTACGTAGGTAGGTATATTGATGCATATCACACTAGTATTATAAATGAGAAAGTTTGGATGGATGGATGTTAGTTACCTCTTCACGCCAAAACTACTGAATGGATCGCGCTGAAAATTAGAATAGACTTAGTTTTAGACCTGGAATAAAACGTAGGCTACTATTTCATTAATTTTAATGCGGTAGAAGACGCGGGGCACAGGTAGATCAACATAATAATGGGGCAATTTATAAATGTGTCTAATATCGATTGATGTTTTATGTATTTTAAATGTATTTTAATTTATAAGTTTATGTTTTTTATGTATTTATTCATTGCCTTAGAATTAGGTACTTTTTACCGTCTGTATTTTTCTCACGATAAAATAAATAATTTTAATAAATAATTTTTTATAATTTAATTTTTATTACGTTTCCAATATTTTACAGATAATACCAACATTTATTCTGCAGTGGGAATTAAACCTGCATTTATGCAGACCTCTACCCACTGCGCTATAGAAGCCGCTATAGGCTGTAACATCCTAACAGAGGCAAAATTACAATCAGTCAAGGGAAAAGTTAAGGATAAAGTACAAAACGATGTAACTCTTGTAAAAAGAGCCTCAAGACACTCATTTTAAAGTACATTTTCCCACAAATGTCTCTAAAGATATGAGTATGTCAACATCAGTTATTACTACAGCAATGTAATAAAGTAAAATAAGATAAACGCGCCTTATAAAGATTAAAATATCGTAATAATGATCCGAAAATCTTTTCATTTTATAGTCATTATTAAGATGTTGACTTTTACCCCGCGAAAATAACGTACATATAGATAAAAGTATACCTTAATTTACCTACATTATTACGTTTTTTGGTAGTGGTGGTTGGTTCATCATCATCATCAGCCTATACTAGTCCACTGCTGGACATAGGCCTCCTCTAATGAGCGCCATAGTGGTTGATTGGTTGAAAGTAAATAAATAAGTAAATAATTGCTGGACAATTCACCCAATATCATTTGACCACAAGCTAAAAATACAAATATAAAGTCGAATTAAAATTAATTTAAACATACGAATATGTTTCTTTAACAATTAAATTTTACTTTACTAATTAAGTAAGTGTAAGATTCATACATAGTGTCACATGCAGTATCAATTTGACTTGCCAATGTTATTAGTGTAACTAAATGGTGATTAATAAATGAAATATTGGTAATTGAGTTCTGATTACTTTTCAAAGTCAACACAACTTCCATCTTACCATCCATCTCAGGGTTAAGACTCCGTCGGATCACGTTCATTTCTTCCAGAACCTCCTTGTGGTCCACTGACACGCTCCGGTAGAACGCCAGTGCTTTGGCTGCCTCCTGGAAATCACAAATAACGGTAAAAAATCCTACTTTAATACTTTCATTACCCATGATACACACAGACGTCTTCCTACTGCAGCTGCGACCCACACTTGCAGTAGCGGGGCATTGAATGTGTTAAACAATATGCTATATCATAAGGCTAGCGCAGGATGGGTGGTGGATGGCACAGACCTTAAAAGATCTATACGAAGAAGTGAAACAGGAGGTTGCGGGCTCAATTTCCTCCTTGGAACAAATATTTGAACGTTTTGCAAATCTTTATTTGTGGGTTCTGGGGAAATGAAATTATCTTTCTGTGTAATGTATATCAGTCATATAGTACCTATAACACAAGCTCTGCTCAGCTTGGGGACAAATGATCCTGTGTAGATTGTCCAGCATTAGTTATTTAAACCCACAGTGGGTAAAATCGAGTGACCTCCTATCCTATACAAAGACCTCGGTGTAGCATTGAAAGTCGAGCAAAAGTTAGCGGATTGTATTTCTATTCAATATTTTATTCAATTACTTTCTTGCACTCACTAAAATTGATAAAATTTAGTTTCTTAATGGACTAAACTTACGATAAAGTTGAAATAACAGGAATTATTTCATTCAAAGTACCAGGAAAGGATATTCGTCCGGTCAATTTAGACATTCCAAGTTATATAAAGTCCCAACAAGCTGAAAATCAGTGAAATTGTTTAAAACATAATTATAAACAATGTCTAGAAGTTCCCCATCATTACCGTGTATGGATTTTTTTTTTATTCAAGGTCGAAAAAATGACTTTTTCGCAATTTTCAGCAAAACGGTAAGTTTTATCATAAAAAATTTTTAGTCATAAAGATTGTAGATCATAAAATTGTCTACAAAAAATGGATCAATATTTTTTTCCTACCATCCACCGTTTTTGAGATATAACGATTCAAAAAGTACCTACATAGTATAAAACAAAGTCGCTTTTTCTGTCCCTATGTCCCTTTGACTGCTTAAATCTTTAAAACTTCGCAACGAATGTTGATGCGGTTTTTTTTTAATAGATAGAGTGATTCAAGTTGAAAGTTTATACGTATAATAAAAACGTGCGAAGCCGGGGCGGATCGCTAGTTATGTATAAAGGAGACAACTTACACGGACTCTTCCTTTTGTAATGAAGCACGAGTTTGACTTCGCTAAGAGACTAACTTGAAACGACAGACTCCCTACAAGATCACTCACAGCACCAGGAGACCATAAGTTCGCAGGAGAAGCAGATGCAGAGGCTTTACTTACACTCTCTCGTCCTTTGGTCATCAGAAACGTGGGTGACTCCGCTAGCAGGACCAGCAAGGCCGTGGTGACTGAGGCCATAGAGAGACAAACGTAGATCATGTTGTAATAGGACAGAAGACCTCCCATTAGGTACGATAGCAGCATCCCGATTCCGTAAAACGTCATCACACCTGGAAACACATTTTTAATTGGCTTTAAGAAAATTGGAATCAACGGAAGATGAAATTCAGGACTTTTATGTCCATTCGACATCTTAAACAATTTGACGTTTTTTACGTTAAAACATTTTAGATTAGTTATAAATAAAAATTAATCAATTTTAGCCTATTAAACTAAATAAGTAGGCACCTAACTATTATTTTTTCTGTATGCTTTTAAAATTTGACCCAAATTTGAAACTTATTATCACTCAGATCAGATTTAGTGTCAAAGATCAGACGAACAAATTTTTGTTGTTGTTTTGTTGTTTCTCTTCGAGTCATAGCTTTGTTGGGTATTTATGACGTGTCTTAATATTTTACAAGAATTTATTTTATTTTTTATTTTACTTTCACATTCCATGTAGGGCTATTAAAACTTCAGAAGGTTCAAAGATATTATACGCACAACATACACACTACACAGATTCTGTGATTTAATAAATCACAGATCTGAGTGAATCCATAACACCGGGCTTTAAAATACCAGGCAAACATAACAAACGAAGAGGTATCACCTGCGCACATGGTCCCCCGTATGGTCTCCTGGCAGATTTCGCTGACGAAGACTGTGACCACCAGGAATGAGGATCCGGAGACTCCGGTCAGGAAGACCGCGAAGAGTATCATCTCTACCAGGTTCGAGGTCGCTATGATGGCCCAGGCTATCTAGGAAACAATGAATCCGTCTGGTCTTTATCTTTTGTGAAGCTACATAATGCTAATGCAGCGAAAAAAAATCAAAGATTTTCTTTAGTTTTCTTTAGATTTTCGTAAGTTATCTTAATATATAAAAGAACACGCAATTTTTGGAGATAAAACCCAGTCCAGAAAGCTGAAATTTGGACTTTAGGTACCTTTAACTACACAGACATCCGATTAGAAGGTATTTTTAGCAATTCGACCCCATGTAACGAATAAACTCGATAACTACTAAACCGATTTCAAAAATCCTTTCACCTTTAAAATTTTGTGTTATCCTTGAGTAACATAGGCTATTTTTTTTTTTATAAAATAGGGATTCTTACTAAAACTCCAATATGTAACCCAAGGATCAAAAAATTACCTAAAAATTCCTTACATCGCGTTTGCCGCGAAAACTATTGATGATTGAAAAAAAATAATAATACGACTTTGTAGAACTCATCATTATCTACGAAAAATGTTGGGACAACATAATTTGTCTATATTATAGTAAAGTCACAGTACATAAGTGTTCTTTTATTTTAAAAATTTCATTGAAATACCGTCGCTAGAAATGACTCTTTATTTGTACCTGTGTATTAATCCTTATCAAAATAAGTTCATTTATATTCAAAACTACTTCAATAAGTTTATACAAGTTTTTGAATTATTCAATTCGACCATTCTATGCGAAAGATATCACGAGTTTGTCATACTAAATTGTATATAGGTATTCACTTTGTTTTTCTGAATAAATGTTAACTTGTATATTAATATATTTTCAATGCTTGTAATCGTCTATCGAATATCGAGGTCCATCGATAGACAGATCGACCTTAGAAATTTTGGTTTAATACCCGTGCGAAGCTGGGGCAGGCAGCTAGTCCTAGTAATTTAATAAACGCGAGAGTTTGTAAGTATGTGTGGATGGATGGATGTTTATTACTCTTTTACGCAAAAACTACTGAACAGATATGGATGACATTGTACGGTACAGAGATAGGTTATAATCTGGAATAACACACAGGCTATATTTTATCCCGAAATTCCCACGGGAACGGGAACTACGCGAGTGAAACCGTGAGGCGCTGCTAGTCTCTAAAAAAGTACTTACCACGCAAATTAAACTGGCTATCAGCGAGCATTTCTTCCTCCCCAAAGAGTCCAACATGAACCCTACAGCTGGAGTCCCCAATAGAGCCCCTATAGAAGAGAGACTGCCGAACAAAGCCAGTTCGCTCTCAGACATCGGCCGGTGAAGCGTCGTGTTACTGCTTTCGAAGAGGCGCAGAGTGGAAGATGGCCACGTGAACATTATGCCCATACAAGCGCACATGCTACAGACTGGAGAGAAAGAGATAAGTGATTGATAGAAGAGAGAAAATGCGGAGTGTTTTGAAAACAATAAATCGACTTCAAATTCTTTACAGCGAAATATCATCAATGTAGATGAAGAAAATAAGAAAAACATTTTTAAGGATAATTTAAAAAGTTCGTTGGATCTCTTATCATTTTTATCAAGATATCTTGATCAAATTAATATGGGATCCAAATAAAATAGGAATCATCAAAGTTGATTCAAATAGATAAATATCAGAGGCGACACGAAAAATTATACAATGAAATAGAGAACCTCCTTAAGAGTTATTAAATGGTTTATCTAGCAGTTTGATTAGTTTATGGTTAATTTTTTATCTGGTAGTACTAGACGTAACTTAAGACTGGTGGACTTTGGATTGGAATAGACTTAACGTCTAGACTTGGGTCTGGACTGAGGCATTTGGGGTCTGAAATGTGGTAATAATCACGGAGTTGTAATAATGTTTACTAAAGTAAAAAAAATACTTACTGACACTGGTCGCGAGACACTGTACTAAAATACCCATTTTAAATTCCTTTTGGAAATATTTTTGGGTTAACTATTAAATTTTGTTTTAAAATTTTTATTTTGTCAATGAACTTCACGCCATATCCGTCTATCTTTAACTAATATGAATATTTCTTTGTAGTCTGGTTTTGTCTTTATGTAATTAACTTAAAGTACTAGGCAAACATAAACACGGGAGAGATTATGTGATCATAATGCGAAATGCGAATAGACGCCATTTGACTAGATATAAATCGTTTTATTGCAGTAATCTGTTAATGTAAATATAGGTATGCGATAGATTGTCCGACTGACTATACCTACATTATTTTTAGGGTTTGTGGATCAAATATCCGAAGAGTGTCTTGACCTGCGATAACACTAGTCGCCATTTTTGTCTGCCGACGGGGCAAGACATACACAGAAATATACTATGGCTTCAAATATACAACGTAATTATCATCTTTCATAAACTCTAAGTGCCTTTAGGATATACTCATAAATATACAACACACTACGCTGCAGCGTACTTCTAACACACACAGTCGGTCAAGATACAAGGCTGAATACACTTATCCACTGCAGTGTAGCACGCTTTTTATTTAGAGCTTGACCTACTACGTAGTAGCTCTTTGTGGTCTACTACGCCGTAGCACATTGTAGGTTGACCTACTACGGCGTAGCACTTTGTAGCTTGACCGTCTATAACGTAGCATTTTGTAGCTTAACCTGCTACGGTGTAGCACTTTGTTGCTTGATGTACTACGTCGTAACACTTTGTAGCTTGACCTACTACGCCGTAGCACTTTCTAGCTTGACCTACTACGCCGTAGCACTTTGCAGCTTGAAATCCTACGGCGTAGCACTTTGTAGACCTCTACGCCATAGCACTTTGAAGCTTGAAATACTACGTTGTAGCACTTTGCAGCTTGGGCTACTACACCGTAGCACTTTGCAGCTTGGTCTACTACACCGTAACACTTTGTAGCGTGGTCTACTACGCCGTAGCACTTTGTAGCTTGACCTGCTAAGCCATAGCAGTGTTATATGCAAAATTTCTTGTACGATGAAAATCGCGTGTATGCACTAGTTAGGCCTGAGATATTTCAGGATATCTTCATGATAAGCCAAGGTGGGAGTGTACCTACGTAGGTACTTATTAATGAAGTATTAGGTATATCTTACAATAGGTTGTATAGGCATCTTGTTTTGCTGGAGTGCCAGATACTAAAAATATCTACTGTAGTATCATGTATTAAGTAAAACAGTTATCTAGTACCCAAAACACAAGCTGTACTTAGTTTGGGGCGTCATTCATTCAGTGAAGGGACGACACAGTCTTGTAGGTATGTACAAAAAAGAAAATAAGATCGTGGACGGAGTAGTAGGTAGGTTTATCTTGTTTCCCTTTTTATATCATCTCTATTGGTTAAAGCTAGTTATAGTTAGGTCTAGACCAATTTATAGTTAGTTCTTAGATGTGATGGGTTCTCATCTAGTAACAGCAGATCCAGTCACCTTGATTCATTGGGATTTTTGCCAATGAAACACTTGGGAACTCATTTATAATTTATTAGCGACCCGCCCCGGCTTCGCACGGTTTTATTACGTACTAGCTGGTGCCCGCGACTACGTCTGCGCATGATTAGTATTTGGAGTACTCGCGATTTTACCTGCGTAATTCCCTTTCCCGTGGGATTTTCGGGATAAATTATGTGTTATTGTTAAAGCATATGTGTTATTCCAGCTTATAATCTATCTCTGTGCCAAATTTCATCCAGATCCGTTCAGCAGTTTTTGCGTGAAAGAGTAACAAACTTCCATCCATCTATCAATCTAACCATTCATACTTGCAAACTTTCGCGTTTATTAGTTCAATTCAGTTTGGTTCCCCTGGGCTATACGGGTTTTCAAAAATTTCTCACAGTATCTCAACGACGCGTACACACGCGTCGTTCAGATGCTGTGAGAAATTTTTGAAACCCCGTATAGCCCAGGGGAACCAAACTGAATTCCGGGATAAAATGTATCCCATGTCCAATCGTCCCGAGTTCCCTTCGAATTCATTCACTTCCGTCGTGATGCGTGGTTAAAGAATTCTTCTTTCACCCTCTCTCCCAGGGGAACCTTACTGAATTCCGGGATAAAAAGTATTCCATGTCCTTCCTTGTAGTATGAACTCAAATCGTCCCGAGTTTCATTCCAACTCATTCAGCAGTTTCGGCGTGATGCGCGGTAAAGGAATTTTACTTTCATAACCTCTCCCATGAGAACCTTACCGAATTCCGGGATAAAAAGTATCCTATGTCCTTCCTCGTAGTATGACCTATAATTATGCCGTGTTTACGATACAGACAGACAGACAGACAGACAGACAGACAGACAGACAGACAGACAGACAGACAGACAGACAGACATGAAAAAAAATACAGTTTTGGCTTGAGTATCGATAATAGAGGGCCCTCCAAAAAAAATTTTTATAATATCTTCAATGTACAGAATTGGACCTGTTACAGTTTTATTATAAGTATAGATAAACCTTCCTCTTGAATCACTCTATCTATTAAAGAAAACCGCATCAGAATCCGTTGCGTAGTTTTAAACTAGATTTAAGCATACATAGGGACAGAGAAAGCGACTTTGTTTTATACTATGTAGTGATAATATAATGTTGCTACGAGTAACAATAGCAATACAATAGTGAGTCAAAAAGGACTAAACGAGACAACAAACTCCCATCGAGTCATACCAATTTAATTATTTAAATAAACATCATATTTACTGTTTTTTTCACATAAAAATATAATTTACACATCCAGGTCTATTTTACATTAATTTTCACAAGTAGAAGAAAAAAAGCGTTTCCCTGCAATCAACAATTATTATGACTAAGTATTATAAACTATTATGGGCTAGATAGATGATGTGTGGATTGTCCAACGTTAAAAAAATACATTGTAGAATACTATACCTATCCTTTATGCTTTTCCATAGAAAATGATGGCTAGAGAGGTCTAGAGCCCAAGAAACTTGTATGTCACAGACGACTTAAAAAGGCTTTCTTTTCCCAACGTCCCGCTCGTACCGAATCGGCTTCTAAGATACAAGACTTAAGTAGATGTTTTTGTAAAAGGTAAGGTATGTCCTAACAAGTAGATTCTAATAATCAAATATTTTTCAGTTTACCTGAAGACAAGAATTAACTGACCATCCAGACATAATGGCGCATAGGAGAGACCTATCAGTGGGTCACGTGCTGAGTGGATTGGCAGAAACCTAAATGCGTAAAAAAAGGTTATCGCTAAGTATTATATACAATGTTGCCATTACTGGACAAATCCAGCTTGGGAATTCGGTAAAACTACCATAATGTATAAACACTCAATTAAGGAAAATACGTCTGTTATTATGTTGCAGTGCATGAAACAAAACAGGCAAAGATCACAATAGCAGAATAATACTGCTAGATAAAGTTATGCCGAATAAGTCATCTATAATAGTTCAGAATTAATGAAATCATTTTGAAAGTGTGAAATGGAACGCTATGGAACCCATAGGTAAAAATGTAAGGACATGCTTATCCTACTAACATTATAAACGCGAAAGTTTGTAAGTATGGATGGATGGATGTTTGTTACTCTTTCACGTAAAAACTACTGAACGGATTTGGAAGAATTTCATATGGATGAAGATTGGCTCAGAGATAAATTATAGTCTGGAATAACACATAGGCTATATTTTATCCCGGTATTCCCACGGGAACAGGAATTAGGTACCTACGCGGATTAAACCGCGAGGCGCTGCTAGCTTGTTATAACTTTACATGTTATGTAAATCACTTCTGTAGGTACCTCTACCATGAGTTTTGACATTACAATCGCCTGACTTTACTATAGTAGTTACGTAAATACGCAGATAGCTTTTTGACGCGCGTTTTTAGTACCCAACTATCCGCAAGAGGCAGTCCTGGATTTGTAAACAGGCCGCATAGGCCGCGGCCTAGGGGCGGCGGCGTCCTAGGGGGGCGGCAGCGTCCTAGGGGGGCGGCAGATTTCAGAGGACGGTCACTCGATTGCAGACAATCAAATTGTATGTCTACCGGGGGGGGGGGGTGCGCAGCTTATAATGAACGGCTCAGTACATGGGGCGGCGGAAAAAAGTGGCCTACACTCATAAATTTTCATAGTTTGCCAGCAGCAAAGCAAACAATTTTTATGTTGTTATTTCAGATTGAGGCGTATCTAATGCTCAGCAAGCACTGCTAATGCTGTTGTGTTTGGGAATTCTGCTGATAAGGATTTTAGATGTATTCGTCACATGTTTTCGAGTTTATTAACTGGATTTTAAAAATAAACCGATTATAAAATGTGATACTTAGTTAATTTTATAATTCGAATAGAAGTTAGATTTTTTTTATTTTAATTTTGGTTTATATCATGAGTGAAATCAAAATATATTAAAATGAATTTAAAATATTAAAGTTCAAGTTCCTTTCCTTGTCTTTATGTGCTAAATTGTTTTCTACCTATCTATCTACTTGAAGGGTCTTACCGGTTATTTTTAACATAGAAAATAAACATCCCAACCGAAAGAATTCCACTCTGGGCAATATTACATGTATTGTATTAAGTATATCAGTCATTTAGTACCCATAACACAAGCTCTGCTTAGCTTGGGGCTAGATGATGCTGTGTGGAACAGTCCAGAATTATCTAATTATTTATTATTCCTTCACGTTAATTCTATTATTTGCCAATTTATAACTCTCACCTTTGCAGCCCTTGTTGTTTTAAGTTAGATTCTGTTTAGGTCAGATTCTAGGTACGACAGATTGAATAGGAGACGGACAGATTGAATTACGAGAATGTATGAAGGAAATTCATACATTCTCGTTAAGTCGATACCCGTCTTTACACTAATATTATAAATGCGAAAGTTTGGATGGATGTAAACGGAAAGATAAATGCCCGTGGTACAGCCAGGTGTACTATGCAAGTGGACCATGGGCAGGGACTGTTAGCAATCATCCTACCTCCTGTTCACGCCAAAACTACACCGCATCAGGCTAACATTTTGAATAGACGTACCTTATTTTTATATTGAAAATGGTCGAGCGTTTGGCCACTATCTCAGGTAAGTGAAGTAACCTAGTTCTTGGTCTGGAACAAAACAGGCTACTTTCAGACTACGCGGCGGCAAGTGTACTTCAGGGAACTGATCACTAAATAGTATAAAACAAAGTCGCTTTTTCTGTCCCTATATCCTATGTCCCTTTGACTGCTTGAATCTTTAAAACTACGCAACGGATTTTGATGCGGTTTTCTTTTAATAAATAGAGTGATTCAAGAGGAAGGTTTATACGTATAATAAAACCATGCGAAGCCGGGGCGGGTCGCTAGGTTACCCATAAATGTAATTAATACCCATGGGGTAGAAATAAGCTTGACACGTATTCATAGAAACAAAGCGTGCGAAAGCCGTGGGTGGGTAGTTACTACTAGTGTAAAAAAAAACAAGAGAATAACATAAAAAATACTTTACTCAATAAGTCTTTGGAATGACAAACAACAACCCAATGCTCAAACGCATCTTAGATAAAAGCAAATCGTCACGAATTTTCTGACACAATTTCATAGACAAATGTCACGAACGAAAGAAAGACTTCAGACGTGCTTATCTTATGTATAGCTTGGCAAAAAAGAGTAGAAAATAATGGGGGCGCCACTGTAGGTCCTTATGGCAACACCTATAGCGCACCAAGCTAGTTTTGATACTTAGGTGTATATTTCTGCTAAACGTACATTTATATCCACACATAGTATACTAGTATCAGTAAATATTGTTTAATTGAGCAAGGTTCTCGTTATGTAAGTATATAAAGAAAAAAATATAAAGTAAATTAAAATTTAATACATTGTTATTAATACATTGTAAGTTCTCTCTCACAGTATTCCTTTTCTATTTTTATTACGTGCTGGCACGAATTCATCCAATCCTCCTCCGTAATAGCTTGGAACCGTTCCGTTTTAGCACGCTCAGCTGCTTCCTATAAAGAAAAAACTTTTTATGATACCATTATCTTACCTTTTTCAGTTTATTATTTAGGCACCTAATTTCTAGACCATTTAAAATGCAAACGCTATAGTAACTTTATTACAAAGAAATAACACAACATTTAAATTATGTAGAAATAGATTTACATATTAGCTAGTCTAGCTCAAGTATCAAATTCTATGCCCGCGCTATAGCAGAGTACGCAGAACAAACGTAAACATAACCTAACTGCCCGATGTTTATTGTTGAATATTTCACTTGTTCCATGGAACTTTAATTTAATCCTGCTTTAGGACCATCAAGTTACCTTTGATTCAACTTAAAATTACAAAACAAACTCTCACAAACCTGTCATATCAGCGGTTCTTTGAAAAACACTGTTGAGATCTGAAAGAATAGTTCTGGCCTCAAATTCTGCCAGACATCGCCAGTATACCTTATAAATAACCTCTCTGGCAGCACTTCTAACTGTTTTATTAATTATTTTTCACTTTTCGTCACTTTATCACCACCGCTTGACCGATGAAAGTAAAAAATCCGAGAATTCGTAATCTTTGTTTACAATTTTACATCAAACGTCATTGTTTTAATAATGTTGCCATTAAACAAAAAAATTAGTTCCGTTTCAAGACTTTTTTGCCAAGCTATACGTTTTAGTTTTCTGGGATAAAAGCCGCCACACACAGAAGCCGTGGCCGGGCAGAGCGAGTTGTATTGTATCCTATTGTATCATTTAAAAGACGACCGATGTGGCGCGGTGGGCGAAGGTCCGCCTGCGACGCAGGAGGTTGCGGGTACGATTCCCGTTTCGGAACAAATTTGTGTACGATCTGCAGAAATTTGTTCCGTTGGTCTGGGTGTTTTCTATGTAAAATATCTATGTACTAATTTTCTATGTATATAATGTTATCAATTATAGTACCCATAACACAAGCTTTGAGTAGCTTACTTTGGGGCTAGATCGTGCTGTGTGGATTGTCCAACATATTTATTATTATTATAAAAGACTACACATACACCGGAGGCGGTGGCGGCGCGGTACCAATAGGATACCGCACGCCTTCGCCTCCGGCCCGGACAGGGCTTCTGTGTGTGGCGGCTTTAAGAGATACATAATACATTAAGTAAATCACAACGTCCAATCTAATCTACTTCACATTAACTACGGAATTAGCGAGTTGCCAGAAAAGTATCCACATCGGAAAGATGACCGCCGTGACGACGTTGAACAACCAGTTGCCATAGATCTGAAACAATCATTGAAATTAACTTAAGTCATCATTAACGTCATCATCAGCAGCCTATATTAGTCAACAGCTGGACAAAACAGGATTCGAATTGTATTTAAGTCAATAATAGACAAATGACAAAAATGCAATGTATGGGGGAATTCTGTTTCCATCGTTTGTGGTCTGTTGAAATAATATGATGAGCGTAATAAACTTAAAATTAGCATATTTAAGGCCGAACCGCACTAGTGCGGTGCATGTTTATTTAAGTCAATGAAATACGAAAATATACTATGGGGAATAGGGTAGTTTCTTGGGTAAAAAATATATTCTAAGTCCGTGAGTTAAATTTTAAAGAAATATTGGACAAGTATTTTTTCTTTTGTCAATCAAACAGACCAAGATAAAGCGCATTAGAGTTATGAATAACGTGACGTCACGCGGAACTTTAACGAAGAATATCTTCATATAGTATTTCTGATCGACAAAAGAAATTTTACCTGTCCAATATTTTTTAATAATCTAAGTGACTTCGGTTTTTTTAGGAAACTAACCTATTCTGTTTCTAGCGTTTGTAATCTATGATGATCAATCATTTTTAAATTATCATTAGAATTTATTATCAAGGAAGACCTCGCTCTATGCTATCATACCGAGGGACAGCACTGATAGAGGTGACAGACAGACAGACATACCAGTGAGTCCACAATAGAGAACACGACAGCTTGCATGACGGCCTCAGTGCCGCGCCCCAGAGTGGTCGCTATAGAGTCCTCCGGGAACAGCACCTTGCTGTATGCTATCATGCTGATGGATATCACTGCAAGGGGTTGGAGTACTAGACAGAAGATTTGCTTGAAGACACGAGAAGATCTGAAAAGAAAAAAAAAGGTTTTAATAAAATTAGAATAAGCAGGCATCCGTCAGTCGTCTATATCTACCGCGCTATAAATAACGCGGTAGATATTGCAACGGCAACTTGAAGTTGCAAATCAGTAGGGGCCATCACGCGCTGTGTGTAAACGCGTACCGTAGTATCGATTTATAAATTCGCAAAATATTGTAGGAACTGTAGGAATGTAGTATTTTACCTAACTTAGTAATTGAAGCGAACTGAAAATCAATGATCACTTTATTTCTTATTTTATTTTGATAATTATGTACCTATAGTATTAAATTTGAATTGTCTAAGTGCTTATTTTGTAAGCCTAAAGAAATAAAGATATTGATTTACTGATTTACTTAGTACCTATGTCTATCTGGTAAGCTTAGAAGTATATGTAGTTATTTTCAAATACTTTTCTAGTATTTTAAATGCAATTGTTAACCAACCAAACGTGATGTGTACGTACTTAGGTATATCTACATAAATACCGTTGTTTATATTTATTATTAGATAAATTAATGTCATCGTAAGCGACAAGTCGACAACCCTGTGGCGACGCAATCCGCGCCAGACAGCGATAGAGTTACATGTTAGAAGAGAGCGGCAATGTTTAGGTTAATATCGCGGTAGGCACTGAGCGCTTCTGCGAGGTGAATTGTACTTTGTTCCGTCGCAGTAAGAGTCGCTTTATTAATATTTTTTCGTAAAGTGCAAATTCTGTACCTGTACTATTATTTATTCTGTGGCATGAGCGAGTCGGTAATTTATGTCTACACTTTTTAACCCCACGCTTAAATCCTACACTTTGTAATCACACTCTTTTACCCCAAAATTTAAAATCCCACAAATTTAATTCCTTAAATCCCTTTTTACTTTATTATACCACACTAAATACCACAACCTATAATACCACACCTTAATCCCACATTTTATAATCCCACGCTTTACTCCCACAATTAAATCCCACACTTTAATCCCACGCTTTAATCCCACGCTTTAATCCCACACTTTAATCCCACACTTTAATCCCACATTTTAATCCCACGCATTAATCCCACGCATTAATCCCACACTTAAATCCCACACATTAATCCCACACTTTAATCCCACGCTTTAATCCCACACTTTAATCCCACTCTTTAATCCCACACTTTAATCCCACTCTTTAATCCCACACTTTAATCCCACTCTTTAATCCCACACTTTAATCCCACGCATTAATCCCACGCATTAATCCCACGCATTAATCCCACGCATTAATCCCACACTTTAATCCCACGCATTAATCCCACGCATTAATCCCACACTTTAATCCCACACTTTAATCCCACGCTTTAATCCCACACTTTAATCCCACGCATTAATCCCACAATTTAATCCCACTATTTAATCCCACGCATTAATCCCACACTTTAATCCCACTCTTTAATCCCATACTTTAATCCCACTTCTTAATCCCACACTTAAATCCCACACTTTAATCCCACTATTTAATCCCACTTCTTAATCCCACGCTTTAATCCCACTATTTAATCCCACAATTTAATCCCACTCTTTAATCCCACGCTTTAAATCCACTATTTAATCCCACACTTTAATCCCACTATTTAATCCCACTCATTAATCCCACACTTTAATCCCACTATTTAATCCCACACTTTAATCCCACTCTTTAATCCCACACTTTAATCCCACTCTTTAATCCCACACTTTAATCCCACTATTTAATCCCACACTTTAATCCCAAACTTTAATCCTACTCATTTATCCCACACTTTAATCCCACTATTTAATCTCAAGCATTAATCCCACACTTTAATCCCACTCTTTAATCCCACTCTTTAATCCCACACTTTAATCCCAAGCATTAATCCCACGTATTAATCCCACACTTTAATCTCACACATTAATCCCACACTTTAATCCCACTATTTAATCCCACTATTTAATCCCACACTTTAATCCCACACTTTAATCCCACTCTTTAATCCCACACTTTAATCCCACTCTTTAATCCCACTCATTTATCCCACACTTTAATCCCACTATTTAATCTCAAGCATTAATCCCACACTTTAATCCCACTCTTTAATCCCACTCTTTAATCCCACTCTTTAATCCCACACTTTAATCCCACGCATTAATCCCACGTTTTAATCCCACACTTTAATCTCACACATTAATCCCACACTTTAATCCCACTATTTAATCCCACTATTTAATCCCACACTTTAATCCCACACTTTAATCCCACTCTTTAATCCCACACTTTAATCCCACTATTTAATCCCACACTTTAATCCCAAACTTTAATCCCACTCATTTATCCCACACTTTAATCCCACTATTTAATCTCAAGCATTAATCCCACACTTTAATCCCACTCTTTAATCCCACTCTTTAATCCCACTCTTTAATCCCACACTTTAATCCCACTATTTAATCACAGGCATTAATCCCACACTTTAATCCCACTCTTTAATCCCACTCTTTAATCCCACACTTTAATCCCACGCATTAATCCCACACTTTAATCCCACTATTTAATCTCAAGCATTAATCCCACACTTTAATCCCACTCTTTAATCCCACTCTTTAATCCCACACTTTAATCCCACGCATTAATCCCACGTATTAATCCCACACTTTAATCTCACACATTAATCCCACACTTTAATCCCACTATTTAATCCCACGCATTAATCCCACACTTAATCCCACTCTTTAATCCCACTTCTTAATCCCACGCTTTAATCCCACTATTTAATCCCACAATTTAATCCCACTCTTTAATCCCACGCTTTAAATCCACTATTTAATCCCACACTTTAATCCCACTATTTAATCCCACTCATTAATCCCACACTTTAATCCCACTATTTAATCCCACAATTTAATCCCACGCTTTAATCCCACACTTTAATCCCACTCTTTAATCCCACACTTTAATCCCACTCTTTAATCCCACACTTTAATCCCACTCTTTAATCCCACGCTTTAATCCCACACTTTAATCCCACTCTTTAATCCCACACTTTAATCCCACTCTTTAATCCCACACTTTAATACCACTCTTTAATCGTACACTTTTTAATTCCACTCTTTTTACCCACAATTTTACATACTCAACACACGTTAGTCCTACACTTTCATCCATCCTACACTTTGCATAACCTTTAAATTTTTTTTCCAACGTTTTAATACCACACTTTAATCGCCTTTAGGTTAAATTAAATATTGTACGTTCTTATTTAATGAAAACTACTTTTATATATATAGACAGGTTGGTGCGAACATCCGAGCCCCCATACAAACGTTGCTTTCGTTTCATTTGGAAAGTACCGGCTCGATTTCAATGAAATTTTGCATACATAATCGGATAACAAAAAGCTACGGGTGCACCGTTTTAGATTTTCAAAAAACTTAATTAGCATTAAATGAGAGCGAAACTAATTAGCCATATTTTCACACTAAATCGAGTCATTTTCAAGGGATTTTTTATGCATGATAAACACCTGTATTCGAAAATCTGTCACGGTGCACCCATCGTAAATATATTTAACTTTAGGGATAAACAATAATATTTGAGAAAACAATCAATAATTCAAAATAAATCCAAAGCAACGAAAAAATATTAAAAATTTTAAAAATCATTGTCGTTTTTGCCACCGCTCGCTCACGCGAGGGGGGCGGTAAGACGCAGAGGAGGTGGAAAATGTTACGATTTCCGAAATAAAGCGAGCGCACCCGAACGGGCCGAACCGACCAAGCTCGACGGGTCGTCATATTCTATCTATATATAAAACCATCTGACTGACTGATTCATCATCATAAAAGCCGAAACCGCTGCAGCTACATAAAAAGTTGAAACTTGTAAAAAAGCTTCCTTTTTTAGTGTAAGCACTAAGGCGGGTGAAAAGAAATGAAAGCATTGTTATGAAACTTTTTAATGCGTAGTCTGACTTTATTGAACCTAGATTATTTCAAATACAAAATAAAAGTACACGTACCGAATTTTCAAAAATTCGTAATTTTCGATCTTCCCTGAAAAGTGGTATAAGATAATACCTATGTTAAAGTTTGTATGAGAATTGTTCAATTAGTAGTGAAGTTTTAATAATGAAAGAATACGTATTTCAGGATATTGATATTTAAAATGGGGGTTAAATGGGGGCTAATTCTACGCGGACGAAGCCACGTGGTTTTGATAGTAACTGAATAAAAACCATATTCATAATTTTTGATGTAGTTTGAAATTAAGATTACGTCATTATTTACTGACAAGATTTCTTGACTTTAGTCAAACGAACTTCTGAATTCATCCAATCCAGAGCTATTATTTTGACGTTATTGACGAAAGTATTTCGTGACACGATCACTTTGACTCGTTTAGACTTCCTTTCTCACTCAAAACGCGCTCCATTTCATTCGACTTGAAACAGCAACAAATACACACGGATCGGCCGCTGAGATTTACGAGAGGTTCCTAGCCTTCTTAAGTACAATGATTGATGAATTTTTTTTATTGTTGTTTGTTATTTTCCTTTACATCGCTAAAATGTTCAAATTTGTATAATACTAGTACATACCTGAGGCTCCGCTTTTGTTTTATTCGAATGAAAACGTAACAAGGTAATTTCTATCTATACCATGCGAACTGATTTATATTTAGGATGAAAATAGCCTTATGTGTTATTCTAGGGCTAGAACTACGTCTATTCAAAATTCAGCCCGATCTGTTTAGCAGTGCGTGAAAGAGGAACAATCATTCATCTATAAACTTTTACATGTATAATATTAGTGAGTACTTTATATTTTCAACTAGCAGCACCGATTTCAATTTTACCCGCGTAGTTCCCGTTCTCATGAGAATTCCGGGACAAAAGATAGCATTATGTTCTATTCCAGACTATAATCTATCTCTTGTGTCAAATTTCATCATATGGATGAAGTTCAGTAGTTTATGCATGAAAGCGTAACAAACATCCATCCATACTTACAAACTTTCGCGTTTATGATATTAATAGGATACTTTTTATTTTCAAAAAGTATTTCGATACATACCGTCTCTTTCCTCCCGTAACATCGACGACCAAAGCCAGCGGCGTGTACACAGTCGCAAGAAGCAGTCCAAGCGAGAAGTTATGCATGCCAACAGTCAGACAAACAGTAGCCACTTCCACAAGCAGTAGTATGTTGACCAGGGTGATTTCCTCGCGAGATATCGCTGACTTTCTTAGAAAACGGGGCAGGAGGGGCGCGGTTATCGCTATGAAAATGGACGAGATCACCAGGCCGTAGAAGATTGCGTTCTCGTTTAGAAGGTCGTAGCGTCCGCCTGAAAAAAATGATGATTTTGATAATATGTAAATAACTAGCTGTGGCCCGCGGCTTCGCTTGATAGAAAATTTATTTGTCAAATGGAGAATAATATGTGTATCGATGACTGAGAATAAGAGGTTTGATTATGTGGTACGTTTTAGATTGGAAAAGTATGTTTTTGCATTACTTTGATACTTCTAGACTTGTTTATTTCAGCTACTTCCATAGTATTATGTCTTATGGTATACTACTGTGGGGGAACGCTGCAGACATTAACACCGTATTTGTGCTGCAGAAGAGGGCTGTTCGTGCAATCTATAATATGGGTCCCAGAGAATCCCTCCGCAATAAATTCAAAGAAATAAACATAATGACAGTACCATGTCAATATATTTATGAAAACTTGTTGTACACTCATAAAAATATCAATAGGTTCACTAAAAATAGCGACATACATAATGTAAATACTAGAAATAAGAATAAACTCGCTTTGCCCACAACTAGATTAAACAAAGTTAATGTATCTTTCAAAGGGCAATGTATACGCTTCTACAACAAAACTCCAAGTGAGTTGCAAAAATTATCGGTAAATAAATTCAAACAAATTATCAAAACTATTCTTTGTAAAAAGGCTTACTATAAAATATCTGATTATTTATATGATAAAAAAGCTTGGGACGAGTTTTGCTCCAACTCTAAAACTAACAACCTAACAAGGTAAAGGTTTCTTGTTCGCTTCTTTACTTTACCTAAATAGACCGAAGTGAACAATAATCAAAGTGAGCACTTTATTTCATAATTTCAATTATTTTTTAACATGTATTTTATGACGTGTCCAAATGTCCTGTAAGGTCTTAAGGAAATAAAGCACTTTGAATTTTGAATTGAATTTTGAATTTTTGAATTTTAGAGCCGACGCGGCGACAGGGCCCCCGCCCTGTCGCCGCGTCGTGGACGCTCACTCTGTGATCTCTGAACTAGGTTGTTGTGTTTTGTGATTGTGCGTTGTTATTTATTTGTACTCAAACTAGGGGTAATAATAATAATAAAAACAGCCGGGAAGTTATGGAGTAGAGTCACTAGGGGTAGTTTTGTAAAAATAAGTGTTTAATTAGCAAAAGTTTATGTAATTTTCCAAAAAGGCAGTGCGGGGGGTGCGTAACTAAATACCCCCCCATGAATGACGTCATTTTTGACGTTGTTTAAAGACTTACCTTCCCCTAAAAATTAGTAGCAGTTATGAACTTTGTAGTTTATTTTTACCAAGTTTTGAATGAATCGAACTAAGCATAGGTAATTTATTAAAAAAATAAACTATAATAATAAAAATAAACTAAAAACATTTGGAGATGCTGGGATTTGAACCCAGGACTTTCAGCATGCGAAGCAGACACTCTACCACTGAGTTACATCCCCTCATGGCTTGTTGTTCGAAATTAACCAATGTATAGACGATCGGCGAGCGACTTTCACTTAATCAGTATTCAACGTTCGTTCAGTTGAAAGAAGCTAAACTCATGAATTGCTTATCGGTAATGAATAAAACATTTCAATTTAGATCTATTTGCTGATCGCTACAGACTAAATTATGTTCTTTTATTTTTATATAAAATATTTTTAGAAAAAGTATTTTAGGTATGGCACCCAATCATGCTGTAAAATGTTTAAAAACTGTAATTCTGACAATTCGAATGTTTTAAAAAATATATATATATAGCGTTAATGATTTTCTTTGTGTCAAATTCTGATTATATGAATGTAACCTACTCATTAGAATAGGGGAAGGGCGGGTAGCCCCGGACACTTAAATTAAATGATGTTTATAGGTACAATTATCAAGCTTTTAACAATGTTTTTTTCAATTCATTTGAGAAATATTACAATTAATAATAATTTCTATGAATAAGTAAGTTATATTCATCATTCATTAACAAAAAACTTCAAAATCTAAACCTCTAATAATTGGCATGCCGTAAAAATGTCGGGTAGCCCCGCCGGACACAACCTTAGCGCTGACCTAGTCGCTTTTAAGCTCGGCAGACATCACAATAATAATAAGCAGAACACGCATTAAGGGCTCCCACACAAAACTGCGATTTGGTGCGATGCGATGCGATGTGATGCGATGTCACACGAACTTGATTTGCGAATTTCTGCGATGCGAATTTGTGCGGCGAACCGTTTTGTAGGGTAACCATACCTTCAAGTTTAGTCAGCCGTATTGGACGTGTTTTTAGGAAGCGTAAGATGGATCCCAAAAAGATAATTGAACCGATTTAAGCAAAAATGATCCAACCCACACAAACCTCATTTCGAGATAATCGAAATTTAAGTTTGTGGCGGTATTTCTCTAGCTTTGTATTACAAAATGTTGTTATTTTAATTTAATTTAATGCTATGTAAACTCAACTTTTTTGCTATAAATAATATAAAGAATAAATTGTAATAGTTTAGTAGATAATTGGGAAAACATGCGCCTGGATCATTACTACAAAATTGTATGGAAAGCGCTATGTAGGGTGCAAAAATTAAAATGCAAAAATGATTCAAAGTGTGATAAAAATTAGTAATCATTTTTGTATTTTAAAAGACAAATCAAACAAAATTGGCCCTACTCCTCGTCCAAATCAGAATAAGGTTCATCACATAAACCATCTACATCGTCTATTATTGCAGCTTCCCTTCGGTTTCTTAAATTAATCAATGCAATCATCTGGTATCTAATATTAGATCTGCTGGCCCTGTACTTATTTTATTTTATTTATTTATTAACTTTTTTTTTGTCGATAACTTTGGTTCTCTTTCGGATGTATTCTTTACGAATCCTATCCTTCAGAGAAACTCCGAGCATAGCTCTTTCTATAGCTTTCCGAGCTCTTTGAACTGATGGACCAGCTTAATATTATAGTTTGAATCATTGTAGCAAAATAGAACGGTAATATGTTAGGGTAAACAAAGCAACACAAAAATGATTCAAGTGGCATGAAACACTTATACATTTTAAAAAATGGTCTTCGACATGACAGTTGTGGGTCATATGGATTTTCCACATTTGTGAACATAGAGGTGTGAGTCTTTGATATGTTAAAATATACTTATACTGATTACATAGGTTAAAAAAACTCGAAATTGACTAGGTTGTGGGTTGGATCATTTTTGCATAAATCGGTCCAATTGCTCTTCTGTTATTGTTAAATAGATATAAAAGATAAAGAAGATTCTGGATTCATCCATTTAATACGATTATAAACTCTGAAGGGAACTATTTTACTCGAAATTACTATGAGTTGAGAACTGAAGCAGTTTTTTTTTACAACACAAAGAAGGCGGCTCAGGCGCCGCGCATCTTTCGCTAAAGTTGTCTCAGAGCGGACTAAAAGGGGGGTCACCAAGTATGACGTAATATGACAGGAATGCGCGATGCAAATAAGATCGGACGTTATCGTGCGAGCTCGCAGATAATTGCGATGCGATGCGAGCTCGCAGTTTTGTGTTTGAGCCCTTAGGGCTCCCACACAAAACTGCGATTTGGTGCGATGCGATGCGATGCGATGCGATGTGATGCGATGTCACACGAACTTGATTTGCGAATTTCTGCGATGCGAATTTGTGCGGCGAATCGTTTTGTAGGGTAACCATACCTTCAAGTTTAGTCAGCCGTATTGGACGTGTTTTTAGGAAGCGTAAGATGGATCCCAAAAAGATAATTGAACCGATTTAAGCAAAAATGATCCAACCCACACAAACCTCATTTCGAGATAATCGATATTTAAGTTTGTGGCGGTATTTCTCTAGCTTTGTAATACAAAATGTTGTTATTTTAATTTAATTTAATGCTATGTAAACTCAACTTTTTGCTATAAATAATATAAAGAATAAATTGTAATAGTTTAGTAGATAATTGGGAAAACTTGCGCCTGGATCATTATTACAAAATTAATTTTGTATGGAAAGAGCTATGTAGGGTCCAAAAATTAAAATGCAAAAATGATTCAAAGTGTGATAAAAATTAGTAATCATTTTTGTGTTTTAAAAGACAAAACAAACAAAATTGGCCCTACTCCTCGTCCAAATCAGAATAAGGTTCATCACATAAACCATCTACATCGTCTATTATTGCATAATCAATGCAATCATCTGGTATCTAATATTAGATCTGCTGGCCCTGTACTTATTTTATTTTATTTATTTATTTTTCGTTAAAGTACGAAACACACAGAAGCCGGAGGCGAGGCGGAGGCGAAGGCGTGCGAGTTGTATTCTATGGAATCCTATGAAAGCCTACACACACACCGCAGGCCGTGGCGAACGCGGTGCCATAGGAAAAACCGGCACGCCTTCGCCTCCGCCACGCCTCCGGCTTCTGTGTGTTTTGAACTTTATGGTTTATTTCGTTTACGTACTTAGATGGAATAGCAATTTCAAATATTAACTTGTCAAAGCTTAACTTGTTTTATATCATCATCATCATAATCAACCTATATTAGTCCACTGCTGGACATAGGCCTCCCTTAATGAGCGCCATAGCTCCCTGTCAGCTTAACGCATCCAGCATCTGCCAGTAGGCTTTCGCAGATCGTCATCCCACCTGGCCGGAGGGCGTCCTATACGTTTACGTACTTCCTCCTATACGGTTACGTACGTGTTACTACGTTTGCCAAGTCTCGGTCTCCACTCAAGAACACGTTTACCCCAACGGTTGTCGGTTCTTCGCGAGATATAGCCGGCCCACTGCCACCACTTCAGCTTGCTAATTATTTGAGCTATGTCGATAACTTTGGTTCTCTTTCGGATGTATTCTTTACGAATCCTATCCTTCAGAGAAACTCCGAGCATAGCTCTTTCTATAGCTTTCTGAGCTCTTTGAACTGATGGACCAACTTAATATTATAGTTTGAATCATTGTAGCAAAATAGAACAGTTATATGTTACGGTACGTTCACACGGCGTCGAGTGTTTCTCTACCGAATAGGTTTTTTGCAGGATTCGGTTTAGTGGCATAAGTATTTCAATGAAGGAGTTCACACATGCATTCGGTTTCAAGACACGACAAAAAAACCGAATCTTGCTGAAGTTGACATCCGATTTTGCGACTACAAACCGATCCGGCGATACTGCAAAATGCAGATCCGATGCAGTGGTATAGGGCATTCAATACATGCGTTCATACGATACACGCAGGGGTAGATTCGGTTTTTTTCGGATCTTGAAACCGAATGCGTCGCACAAGCTGGGAAGGAGGGTGGATGTGAGGAACTGTGCGCGCTCTTGCTAATAAAAGCCGGATGGTGAGTTCACACGAGATCCCGATACGAGGCCGTCGGATACGGCCAAGCAAGATGTGCTGTGTGAATAGAACATTCGGTTTTTCCAGATCCGATGAAAATAAGATTCGGCAAATCGTGTCTCCGTGTGAACGTACCGTTAGGGTAACCAAAGCAATACAAAAATGATTCAAGTGGCATGAAACACTTATACATTTTAAAAAATGGTCTTCGACATGACAGTTGTGGGTTGGATCATATGAATTTTCCACATTTGTGAACATAGAGGTGTGAGTCTTTGATATGTTAAAATATACCTTATACTGATTACATAGGTTAAAAAAACTCGAAATTGACTAGGTTGTGGGTTGGATCATTTTTGCATAAATCGGTCCAATTGCACTGCTGTTATTGTTAAATAGATATAAAAGAAAAAGGAGATTCTGGATTCATCCATTTAATACGATTATGAACACTGAAGGGAACTATTTTACTCGAAATTACTATGAGTTGAGAACTGAAGCAGTTTTTTTTTTACAACACAAAGAAGGCGGCTCAGGCGCCGCGCATCTTTCGCTAAAGCTGTCTCAGAGCGGACTAAAAGGGGGGTCACCAAGTATGACGTAATATGACAGGAATGCGCGATGCAAATGAGATCGGACGTTATCGTGCGAGCTCGCAGATATTTGCGATGCGATGCGAGCTCGCAGTTTTGTGTTTGAGCCCTAAGGTCTAAGCAAGGTTCATGGGCCAAGACCTAACATATTTATCATTTAATACAGTTTCACTCTCATGTCACACCACATTTTAAATTTTCTGGTTCAGCCCGTCATTTCTGAACAAGTCTTTGAAATTTTCTTTTTATATTCGAGGTTTTTCACATGAGGAGCGTTTTTGTTTCTCCAAATCCTCTGCTCGCTGTATTTTTTAGATATCCTCCTGAGAGCAAGTTTACCCTTATAAACTTTACTGACTGCTTCTCTACCGTAAACTCTTTCCAGTTTCCTCTATCCGTGGTTTTTTCGTTACTTTGAGCATGTTATTATAGTCTACCTGAATTAAATATGCGGGTACATCAACAAAATAACACTATCAAATTACTAAAGCTCTTCTAAAAATTACAAAACATACATTGATAAATGTCCGGGGGTACCCGCCAAAAGGTTGTCCGGGGGTACCCGACCTCCCAAAATCTTTGTTTTGAACCACCACATCAAAAGTATCAAACTGATTTCAAAATAACTTTTAAAATCTGATTGACTGATCATTTACCTATGAGAACATAATTATAATAAGTCAAAATACTAACGTGAAGTAACAAATTTTTGCATTCAAACTTTCTAAGGAGCAGCGTAAATAGATTGATCCGAGATAAAATCTGTTCTCACGCGAGAACCGTTGGCCGGATACGCCACCACTGAATAGATTCTTTGGTCATATTCCACGCGTCATCTTAAGTTGTATTTAATTGTATTCTAAGTGAGCTTAATCACCTTGTATTTGAAGTGTCCGGGGGTACCCGCCGTCCGGGGCTACCCGCCCTTCCCCTATATAATTATTATTAATCTTAATTTTAACTGATAATTTTTTGATGATTGTATTATTTTGTATACATAGACTAGAAAAGTATAAACTTTATTAACAACGAAAATTACAAGCAAAGGAATAGAAAAATTACAACTAGTATTTACAATTGAAACCATTGAGCAGCGGAGCGGAGAAACGAGAAAAGACATATAACATTAGTGACAAATCTGCAGAGCGCCCTCTCCCATTTGCACGCCAGCAGTGGCAAAACATGTACTAGATTATAATATATTGTATAATACTTACCATAATTGCATGCTCCCATGTTAATACTCATGTTTTACGCAAATAAATGATTCTTATTCTTCTTCTTATTCTTTATGTGTCTATACGTAGCCACCAGCGTTATGGCATGATTTGCTCTGTCACAGCACGCTGAGTGGTAACCATTTTAGGCTGCCTGTCCATTGACGCGGAGCGAGGTAGCGGAGCGGAGAAACGAGGAAATATTAACAAATAGGATTGCCTAAAAAAAAATGTCCGCTCCGCTTTTTCATGCAATCCTATTGGTTAATATTTCCTCGTTTCTCCGCTCCGCCGGCTCGCTCCGCTCCAATGGACAAGCAACCTTAGTCCCGTCTCCTTTTATTTTATTTCCAAAACTTTTGTATTTTACGTGACGAAAATAAATATTTTTTACTTTTCTTTACTTTAGTGTGAGAATGGACAAAAGCTTATACCACAATAAACTTACCAATAGCCGTGAAAATGACAGGCGTATTCGTCATGCCGTATCCTATCAGATGTACGAGGAGGTAATTGGCTCCGATGTTCACCACGCTCATGCTGGATTCTTTCACCGCCTTGCACTTCTTAGCCCCTGGTACTTCTGCAATAAAATCAGTGCTTAAATCAATATCTTTATTTCTTTAGGCTTACAAAATAAGCACTTAGGGTGCGTCTATAAATTACTTTATTTTATTTAATTTTTATTTATTTGGGAAACAAACGGTTATAATAATTAAGTAAACAAAAACATACTTAAATAAACCAATAATCCTTAACCAGCTAAGTTTCCTCCATTAAACGTGAGTGGTATGGAGTTTACGTGAGGCTTTTCCAGGACTTTTTGACCCCCCGCCCCCTCTGGTGAGATTTCGTAAGAGTTTTTTTGAACTCCCTCCCCAAACCTCACGTGTGATTTTTGTGTTTTGGCTGGGAACGCATTGAATTATAAAAAAATATACAAAAAGATAAATTGTTACATAAGTTTAGACTAGTATTTGAAAATGTGTATTACCGTAGTTTAAAATCACTTTAACTTTACATTCACGCCAAATTTTTGCCGTTTTCTACTAGAAGAAAAAAAGACGTGATATTTGCTAAAACACCCCCTCTCCCCCAAGTGATATTTGGAAAGAGTTAGCTTGACCACCTCCCCCCCCCCCCTTGAATAAATCACGTAATTAATGGACGCCCCCTAAGACAAAAGTAATAAGTCAAAGACAAGTATCATTCTACCGCAGGTTACATGTTACACTGTTTAACTCTTTTTATCTACTTTTAGGGGATTGTACACAGAAAAACAAACAGAGAATGATTCTTGTACATCAAAATACACATGGATTATTATTGTATTTTATATCTTCTATAGATTCATAGGGAATACTTAGTCACGTCAAATATGTACATGTTTTGTACCTCATTTGTTTACAAAAAATATCTGTTTTTTAATCGCGGTTTAGGCGAGTGTAGGCCTAATTTAGATTAATTTTTATATGTACTAAAGCATTCAAAATTGCGTTATGAACTTACTTGTGATTGAGTCAGATTCTTTTTCTTTCTTCTTCTGATCAGTTTGTTCAGGCTCTTCTGGTACAGGCTTATCCTTTTTCTTATTCCGTTTTCTCAACACTGTCTCTTTATTATCATCTCCTAGTACTTCCTTATCGGATTCTTTGGCTTTTTCGACAGTTTTATCATCTTTTTCTATTGCTTCATCGAGTTTTTCTTCCTTTTCAATTGTTTCATCGAGTTTTTTATCCTTTTCAATTATTTCATCAGGTTTTTCTTCTGTAGGTTTGTCTGTCTTCTTGTCTGTCGTTTTGTCTGTGGTTTCTTCGTCCTGCTGTATAGACACCCATAGATATAAGGCTTTGATTAGCATGGCCACGCACATCAGGCATAATGACGGCATGTATTGACCTACAACAAATACAATACATTTTGAATCTGTATTAAAAGGAAATAGACAAATGTCAATGTCAAATTCAATGTGTGTGGCTAATTCAAACGTGGAGTATAGCTTACTGCTCTAACATTTGTATAGCTATCTCTTTTGCTCTCTTGCTGTCGTGAAAGCCATAGCCCTCAATTTCTGTGGCAAATTAAAATTTATGTGGCAAATGGAGAACAATATAAATTAATTGCACAGCCCCATGGCATAAGAATAAATAATAACTACGTAGAAAGGACTCTTCTTTGATCTAGTCCCAAACGCCGCCATTTATATACCTACTTCCCCCTTCACCTCGTTACGCCCCTCTGTCGTCCAGGCGTTTTGCCAGGGTTGCTACTGCAAAGTACCGCCGCGCCCCGCCGCCGCCGCGCCGTCGTCGCTAGGCGAGGCGAGTGAGAAAAGGTCAACGAATGATGTTCACATTCCTTTGATTGGGTACCTACCTAATTAGTTAGATAGGAACCTACTAAAACACAATAATATTTAGAAAATATTACTTACATAGGGTATGTATTAGCATATAATATGCATTATCCTTTATTGTTACAACCGATCACACCACAATAACTTGACCATGACGTCATATTATGGAGGTAGGTACCTAACCTACACAAATACTAAAATCCCCGTGCGGCGTCGCCGGCTGTGTCAGCCCTACTGCACGTTTAACGTGCAGAATGGCGTAGGCTAATATCGTGACCTTGAGCGCGTTCGGAGCGAAGTTTCCCTTCTAGTCTGTTCTTATTCTTATGCCCATGGGTAGTTTTGCAAATTTAAAAATACTTATTTGTTTACTTAATAGTTTTATACTTTGTAGTTTATTTATACCGACTTGCTAGTGAATCAAACCAAAGAATAATAATTTTATATAGAAACTTTACCACTCTTCTTAACCCCCTCAGAGATAATTTATCAACATTAATTATTTTGTGTGTTATTCTAGTAGAACCTCATCTTCGAACCAAATTTCATATCAATAAATTAAATAGTTAAGGAAATACGTCTTATCAAACATTCACACAGACTTTCACATTCATTATAAATAAATAAATAATTCCGGACAGTCCACACAGCATCATCAGCCCCAAGCTAAGCAGAGCTTGTGTTATGGGTACTAGATGACTGATATACTTAATACAATAACATTACATAGATAGATATTGTTTATTATGTATAGAAAACACCCAGACCAACGGAACAAATTTCTGCAGATCGTACACAAATTTGTTCCCAGGCGGGAATCGAACCCGCAACCTCCTGCGTCGCAAGCGGACCTTCACCCACCGCGCCACATCGGTCGTCATTTGTAGTTGTGTAGTAGGATAAATGTGCTTACTTCCAAAAAACATTTTGATCGAGTCTCACCACTACTCTCAAACTACAATGTCATTAATATATAAAATAAATAAAAGTGGACCTAAGATGGACCCCTGTGGAACACCCAGGGTTATGTTGTTAGATTCCTTCAATAAGACTCACCGATGGATATGAACCTATTGGTGGCGGGGAGCAGATAGAAGAAGTAGCTCTGGTGGAACCTCTCCAGCAGGTTGTTGAGCGAGCGCAGCACGCTCTCCAGGCACAAGCCGAGCCGATGGAAGTTGCAGTACCCCAGGGAGTTTACCTTCAATAAGACATTAAATTAATTAATGATTACATCAAAGACGTTAATGCTAGGCCAGATATCGTTCAGTTCCACACCGATAACAGTACTTAATCCTTACTTCGTTATCCTTATTCATATCTTAAATGCGAAAGTTTGTATGGATGTATAGATCTACAGATGTTTGTACCTCTTTCACGCAAAAACTACTGAATGGATCTGAAATTTGGAATAGACATAGTTCTAGGCCAACACATAGACTATTTATTATACTTTTCATCCCATAAACCAGGTCCCTTGAAACGTTGCTATAGAAGGGGGTAGTACCTCTGTGTAGAGCGTACCTTGTGCGGCGCGCCGGCGGGGTCCCTCCAGCGTGACGGTCTCCACGTTGAACCGGTGGAACAGCCCGAGGTTCCCGCTGCACGGCCGCCATCTTGTCGACACATGTCTCTGGGTGGAGCGTACCTTGGGCGGCGCGCCGGCGGGGTCCCGCTCGTCCCGTCCCTCCAGCGTGACGGCCTCCACGTTGAACCGGTAGAACAGCCCGAGGTTCCCGCTGCACGCCGCCATCTTGTCGACACATGTCTCTGGGTGGAGCGTACCTTGGGCGGCGCGCCGGCGGGGTCCCGCTCGTCCCATCCCTCCAGCGTGACGGCCTCCACGTTGAACCGGTGGAACAGCCCGTGGTTCCCACTGCACGCCGCCATCTTGTCGACACATGTCTCTGGGTGGAGCGTACCTTGGGCGGCGCGCCGGCGGGGTCCCGCTCGTCCCGTCCCTCCAGCGTGACGGCCTCCACGTTGAACCGGTGGAACAGCCCGTGGTTCCCGCTGCACGCCGCCATCTTGTCGACACATGTCTCTGGGTGGAGCGTACCTTGGGCGGCGCGCCGGCGGGGTCCCGCTCGTCCGTTCCTCCAGCGTGACGCCCTCCACGTTGAACCGGTGAAACAGCCCGTGGTTCCCGCTGCACGCAGCCATCTTGTCGACACATGTCTCTGGGTGGAGCGTACCTTGGGCGGCGCGCCGGCGGGGTCCCGCTCGTCCCGTCCCTCCAGCGTGACGGCCTCCACGTTGAACCGGTGAAACAGCCCGTGGTTCCCGCTGCACGCCCCCATCTTGTCGACACATGTCTCTGGGTGGAGCGTACCTTGGGCGGCGCGCCGGCGGGGTCCCGCTCGTCCCGTCCCTCCAGCGTGACGGCCTCCACGTTGAACCGGTGGAACAGCCCGTGGTTCCCGCTGCACGCCGCCATCTTGTCGACACATGTCTCTGGGTGGAGCGTACCTTGGGCGGCGCGCCGGCGGGGTCCCGCTCGTCCCGTCCCTCCAGCGTGACGGCCTCCACGTTGAACCGGTGAAACAGCCCGTGGTTCCCGCTCGGCACGCCCGCCATTTGCGTCGACACCATGCCCGCCATCGTCCACAGGTTGTTCACCCACTCTTCCATCTTGTTACGGATTCGGATCCACGAGTAGCTATATATACAATTATATAATAATAATGCTGGACAATCCACACAGCATCATCTAGTTTCAAGCTAAGCAGATCTTTTGTTTAGGTACTAGATGACTGATCCTAAATCACTACATAGTATAAAACAAAGTCGCTTTCTCTGTCCCTATGTTCCTATGTATGCTAAAATCTTTAAACTACGCAACGGATTTTGACGCGTTTATTTTTTACATACAGTGATTCAAGAGGAAGGTTTATACGTATAATAAAACCGTGCGAAGCCGGGGCGGGTCGGGCTGAAATTTTGAATAGGCATAGTTCTAGACCTGGAATAACACATTGCGTTAAATTCTAATTTCAAATTTTGATCTCCCATGGCTATTTGATGTTTTATCAGGACACAATCCATTCAGTAGTTTTGTGGCTATGGAGTAATCATACATACAATATCACATTGAGATTGACTTTCGAGAATCTTTGTTTTGGTCACCAATAATTAACAATCAAGTATTATATACTCAATATTTATATTAGAAAATAACTACATAAGAGTAAATCTAAAGCCTTACAGACTGCTGGAATATAACACGCAATGTAACATGAAAGGAGCATTTCGCGCGCGCAAAGCGTCCACACTATGGGATTTCTGTTACATTGCATGATACATTGCGACAGTGGACGGTAAATTCTTTCATTGCGTGTTACATTGCTTGTTACGTTACAGCAGTCTGTACGCGGCTTAAAACGTTTGTTTTAAATTGTAGATATCTGACCTGTATTTATATGAATGGTGTATCCCTGACTTCACACAGAGCTTATGTACCAGGTTTACAAGATCCAAGTTCGGTAGTTGGCCATTCAAGCCTTCCACTTTTACTTCTACATACTCTGGAACAGAAGTGTTATATGCGATCAGAAATATTATTTAATATTCTACAAAAATTACACATACAATTACAAAACTCATATAATTTAAGATTTGCATCAAATATTAAAAGCACTCTATGCGTAAAATCACTTGTTAAAATCGTCGTGGTAATGCAGCCAGTGTCTTGGGGACGCTTCCGACTGGTATTGTGGTTAAAGACATTTATTTCTCAAAGAACATATAAACATTCACTTAAGAGCGCATGGTAAGTCAGCTCAGATTTCAATTTTGCCCCCGCTACTCCGCGCCCGCCACCCGCAGACACGCACACACAGCCACAGCGCGCTCACAATGCGCACACAGGTCACGCACACACCTAAACAACACTATTGAAGGGGTTGTTTAGTTACCTAGGTAGGTACTAACTTGTAAAATCATCAAATCGAATAAATTTGCATTTTTACCTAACCTATGTAGAGGTAGGTATGATAGGTTATTAATTTTTTATAGCAGTAGTAGCTACTGTAATAAAAAATACTTTTCAAGTGTGAGTCACCAGTACCAGTAAGGGTTCCGCACATTAGGCTTTTAGTAGAATATATTTTGTGCATACCTACCTACGCTTTAGCATTCCCAATTCCTAACTTACTAAAAAGTACTAGTCAAGTGCGAGTCCCCATTGAACCGACGAGAGTTCAGCACATTACATAATGTAGTTTACAATACAGTACAAAAACACCTACATTGAAAATAGAGAAATACGATACAATACAGAGGTTCAATAGGCGGCATAATCGCTTATAAGCGATCTCGTCGAGGTAATCTATCTAGAAGATCCATGATGATGATTGTAAAATGCTTTAGATAGTTACTTATAACTAAAATACAGTTTTCCACTTGTTGGTTGATAGTTATGTTATGTTTGTGCGTACCTACTTACGTTTATTGTATTTCACACAAATAAAGAGTTTTCTATTGCATTTTATTTTATCTTAGGTACATAAATTTTATTGTTTTTTTTTAGGTACTTAGGTACTAACCTTATTATCTTATAGGTAGTACTGGGTAGGTACTGTAGTTTTCAAAACTATTTTGACCGACTTACTAAAAGAGATGAAGTGCGTGTCCGGTGCCAAATAAACAAACTACCTAAACTTATGTAGGTACTGAGCCCTCAGTTCAACGGGAACTTTAACTTCAAAAGTGATAATTTTACGTCGAAATAGGTTATAATTCGATGGTTTGTACGAAGATTATATTTCGGTAATAAAACCTCTAAATCAACAGGAAAATATTTATTTGAATTCGCTCAAATCTCATAATGGCATATTTCTAACATGTCTGGGATCACATAGTTCAGGTAACATAATTATGTATGTTTCATAAAAAAGTATTAATTCATTCTCCATAAATTGCGAGTATTGGTCATCTTTTCTATTACTTCTATTTTTATCGGCTTATCGCAGCCAGACCATACCCCAAAAACACATTCCCGTCGACCTGTTATATGCAATTGTCCTTGCACTTGGATGAACCAAGTATGTTTTTTATTTATTTGGTATCCATTTGCTGATTTTCTCCAAAACTTTACTTTTTACTTGTCTATTGCCTCCTCCAAAGCGGACTTATAAGCGGTAATGGGACATTTCATTTCCACAATTGTGTCTTCTCCCACAACTCCGTCGGGAGTTGCACCTAGAAATGGGTATTGTCTATAAATAGACCGCAAGGGTCTATTTGATGTTTAGTTGGGTTCCCAGCTGTTCAATAGCACTCGCTTCATTATCTAAACCGTGTTTTAGGGTCGGCACATGACTTAAATGTTTAGGGTATTTAGGTTTTTCACTAAATTTTTCACGTTTGTGTTTTGTCGCCTATTTACAATTTTGGCAAAATTTGACGCCGTTAGAATCTTTCTTCTCAGCTCTAACCATTCGCTGGAATCTTTTTGTAATATCTTTCTATTTGTTTTCTATGTGCTTCCGTGCATGGTAAGTGCTTTAAAAAAATATCTTTGCATTGGTTGACATATCAGGTTTTTGGCAATTAAAAAACGGAACCCTAAAAAGTTCACTGTACCTATTACGAATTTTTGATTGTCAAACACACAGTAAGTCAGTAAATCAGTAAATCAAAATCTTTATTTCTTTAGGCTTACAAAATAAGCACTTAGAACAAGTCAAATTTTAAAGTATACATAATTATCTAAATAATATAAGAAATAAAGTGATAATTGATTTTCCCTTCGCTTTAATCTTTTGTCCACTAGTGGAAGAAGCGAAATAGAAACCACTAGCACGTGTACAACTTATGTGTCTAATACAATGTTTCAATATAATACAATGTACTGTCCACACCGACAGTATTTTTTATTTATTTATAAAAATAAATAGGTAGGTAATTAAAAACTACTGTCGGCATTAACGTCATTAATGTAATCATTTATGGAGTAATATGCCTTCTTGATAAGATTTTGTTTTATGTACTGTTTAAATCTATGAATAAAGAGCTTAGTAGCTTCAGATGGAAGCTTATTAAAGAAGCGCACACAATTACCCAAAAATGATTTCCCCACCTTTTGTAATCTAAATGATGGGATGTGTAACTTATTCTTGTTTCTTGTGATTCTATTATGAACATCACAATTTTTCAAAAAGCTACTCCTGTTTTTGTGCGTATACATTAAATTTTCATAGATGTACCGTTTCGGTATATATACACAAGCAGTGTATAGTTATGTATGTACTAACAATTCAATATTTTATAAGACATGTTCATATGTCACGTCTTTTGGTGATATTGGTATCCTGTAACAATCACGAAATTCATCAACAACATGCAAGCACCGCAATCGACACAAGCTCCCCGTCAGAAAGCCAAAGCGAGAATGAGTCGGGGGCCGGGCGGCAGGGCGGCCTGACTCAGAATGCTCTCAGCGCGCGATTGTTTAGGTGTTTTCTCTTTACAACTAATGTAAAGATTATTTTAAAATATCTGCTAACCATAACTTTCCTTTTATAAATATCTATTATCATGCAAAGTTTCAACATCTTATTTAAAGTATTCATTGAGCTATAAGTACGCGCTTAAATTACAAATGGGAGCCAAATTTTATATTTTTATATTATACCTAATATAATAATACCTACTGATATTCTTATACTATGGCACTATGATTACGGTCATAGTCACAACAGAGGTTGAAGTAAAATGAAATCTAACGTGATTGTGTCAGAGACTAAAATGTCATAACAAACGAATCATTTACTTACTTCTTTTCATATCTTTGGAGTGAATTATATTTTACGCATTTTATTTATTCTTTTTATGGCTGTAGTCGACTTTTTTCGCTTGCATTGTTTATTGCCCATTATGAATAACTTGCAACAATACAATAAATTCGCCAAAACTGATTGATTTGTGCACAAAAATGTCGCGGGAAAATTTGACACACATCCGTCGTCTGTAAGCGCCAGCGCGCGACTGATCGCGCCTGCCAAGCCGCCGCGCTGGTGCATTTTGTAGTTATTCAAACACAGTGATTATGAAAATCATTTTATTAAGTCAAACTCTACGAATATGTTTAGAAATATTAAGTGTTTTTAGTTCAGTACAAAAAAAATATTAAAAATACCAGTATTTTAGTCATAATATTGAAAAAACTTTCCAAAAAGGGGTAATTTCGGGTTTTTTTTTTATTTATAGAAATTCATCAGATCGTTTAACTGAATGCAACTTTGAAAAGACTAGATCCTTGAGTATGAAATATCTTTTTATCAGAATGTTAAATACTATTTTCTAAGTATCAGGTGGTTTTAAAAATCACAAACGCGCGGCCTCTGTTGGGATATCAAGCCTTAAAGAGAAACATTATTTTTGCTTAACTAGTACCTAATGTACATAATATGTTATTTTATATTATTGACATGTATCAATTGAGCTACCTTTAGACTGTTTGCAACCGTCTGCAGTTAGCTCAATGGTTTCAATTGTATATACTAGAAGTATTTTTTTTTACTCCTTGATTGAATTTTCGTTGCTAATAAATATTTACTAGTTAAAATAAGTAAAAATCTAAAAACAAAAACTCCTCTTTTTGTATTTTTCCCAGATTGTTGTACCAGGTTCCCAGCATTAGCAAAGAGATAACTCACTTATTTTTGGTGTATGGAACTCCAAGTTAATAGCTGCCTGAATGGACCCGGATCTTCCCTTCAGTTTACCAGGGTCCAAGCACTTCTGGTGGTTATGCCAGGAGAAGCCCTTTATCTCTCCCAAATTCAAGCTACCAGGCTTCCAGAAGCTGCCGAGAGATGAGTAGAAGGTCTCCTTGTCGCTTTTTAAGCCGTGGTAGGCTTCTAACCATGCCTGCATTCCTAGTTGCTCGTGTTGTGTGACAAGGAATATTATGTCTTTTGCCCAGTACTTTTGAGCTGAAAATGAGAAAATATAAATCAAAATAAGAGATAGGAAATATTATTTAGAAGAATTGGAAATCATACAAACAAATTTCCCAACTGTTCCATATAAGCAGACCTTTGCTTAAGGCGTCAGTATGTCAGTCTCGCGGTGGGCGAAAGTCTGCCTGCGACGCAGGAGATCGAGGGTTCGATTGCCGGCTTGGAACAAATGAATGTATGTCAGTCTTCCAGTACCCATAGCACAAGCTCTGCTTAGCTCGGGGCTGTATGATGCTGTGTGGATTGTCCAGCATTTTTTATTACTAGCGCCTGGCGGTTTCACCCGCGTAATTCCCGTTCCCCTGTAGATTCCGGGATAAATTATTCCAGACTATAATTGCTTCTTCCACTAGTGGACAAAAGATTGAAGCGAACTGAAAATCAATTACCTATATCACTTTATTTCTTAGATTATTTTGATAATTATGTACCTATAACAGGGTGTAACATTTAAAACGGTCAGTATGGGAAAGTCTGAAACTATAAGACATACGAAGATCTCTTCTTAGGAACCATATCATCGATTTTTGAGACAAGAAAAACTGCATTCACACTTTTAAAAAAATCTGGTACTCCGTCCGGGAATCGAACCCGGATGTTTTGGAAAATAAAACTATGTATTACTATTTTTAGTCTCATTTCGATTGTGTGGATCTTAAGGAGCAAATATTACTATAAAACGTGATGTCTAAAGTTTATAAAATGCATTGTTTTCATATTGTTTTTTTTTTCTTACAACATACAACACGTTTAGGTAAGTTTAGGTGCGTAAAATTGTCACTATGGTTGTTTGTAGCTCTTTGCTAGTATTGTAACTTGTTTTTTACATACACCGATTTACAATACCTAAGTACTCATATATCTAGAGACGTAGTAAGATCGTTATCTAAACGAGTTGAATTGAAAAACAAAACTTGGTGGTCATTTCGAAAATTTAATAAATTAAAGGATATGAAAACAATGCATTTTATTAATTTTAGACATCACGTTTCATAGTAAAATTTACTCCTTAAGACCTACACAATCGAAATGAGACTAAAAATAGTGATGGTTTTATTTTTCAAAACATCCGGGTTTGATTCCCGGACTGAGTACAAGTTTTTTTTAAATGTGTGAATGCAGTTTTTCTTGTCACTAAAATCGATGACATGGTTCCTCAGAAGAGATCTTCGTATGTCTTATAGTTTCAGATTTTCCCATACTGACCGTTTTAATTGTTACACCCTGTATAGTATTCAATTTGACTTTTAAGTGCTTATTTTGTAAGCCTAAAGAAATAAAGATATTGATTTACTGATTTAATGTATCTCTGTCTGTACTAAATTTCATCCAGATCCGTTCAGTAGTTTTTGCATGAAATAGTAACAAACATCCATCCATACAAACTTTTGCGTTTATAATAGTAGTAGGATTTATTTTAGGCTGAGTTGCAGTAAACGCAATACTTACGTCTAGCAAACTGCGCGAACGCCAGCATCAGAGCGATCCCGGCGCCAGTGCCTTTCTGATGGCTGTTCAGGGCGCGGTACGGAGCAGATACCACGATGGCTTCTTGTGAGGAGGTTCGAGGAGCTCGTAGTATACCGTACACGTTGGTGCCGTGGAAAGTCTGGAAGAGGGAAAAGTATTAGCAAAATAATTGCGGAGCGGAGGCGAAAGCGTGCCGGTATTTCCTATGGCACCGCGTCGCCACGGCCTGCGGTGTGTGTGTAGGCTTTCATAGGATTCCATAGAATACAACTCGCACGCCTTCGCCTCCGCTCCGCCTCCAGTTTCTGTGTGTTTCGAACTTTATCGAGGGTGCAGTGTTAAAACCCGCTAAATGCAAATAAATCGAAAATATGTTTTTACAGCTTACTAGTATCACAATTTTTTGCTCTTCCTAGAGACTCTTACAGTTAAACTGATTTTTAACTGTAAAATAGATAACATTTTGTAAGCCTAAAGAAATAAACTTATTGATTTCCTATTTCTGCTACCTTGGCTATACTGACAATGGCCTAGCCCAACTACACTATTAATAATCAATAATCAATAATCAATAATCAAAATCTTTATTTCTTTAGGCTTACAAAATAAGCACTTAGACAAGTCAAATTTAATTTAATTCGCCTCAATTTTTTGTCCACTAGTGGAAGAGGCGAAATAGAAATAGATTAGCTATAACTAGGCTGTTAGGCAGCCTTGCATATAAGGCTTGTGTTACATAGTCGTCTGAAAGAAACCCCTAAAGGGTAATGACCACCGATTGCAAGATTCGGAAGTTAGTTTCTTAAGAACTTAATATTTACTGTATTGTGTGTCTGTGTAACCTTTCTGCGATATTCATATCCATCATCCATTGATTTACTGATTTAAAATGAAACAACAAAAATTCTTGAGTGCATCTTGAGTGCATTAAGTAGATCATGTGACCAATAATCCAAGACTGCACAAATGCTGGTTTCAACAACATCTGACCTATATACAACTATGCCACATCAACTGTCGGTCGAAAGACCCCAGGTAAGTGGGCCAGTTGGGCCGATCCAATACAGCGAAGATAAATAAATAATAATTACGGACTGTCCTCACAGCATCATCTAGCCCCAAGCTAAGCAGAGCTTGTGTTATGGGTACTAGATGACTGATACACTTAATACAATATATTACATAGATATATATTTTTTAATGATACATAGGGAACATCCAGACTAACGGAACAAATTTCTGCAGATCGTACACAAATTTGTTCCGAGGCGGGAATCGAACCCGCAACCTCCTGCGTCGCAGGCGGACATTCGCCAACCGTGCCACATCGATCTTCATCTATTTGGGGGAATAACACCCTTTTACCCCAAAGAAGGTCTGTTCCCTCTTCACACCAAACAAATATAGCCAGCAACATCCACTCACCTGTTCAACAACCCCGAGTGGATATTTGAGAGTAAAGTTGTGTGTGAACACTTGGAGATGAAGCTGTGACATCTTGGCCACCAGCCAGGGGACTGGCATCTCATCTGTATCATCATACTTATCCTGGAGAGAAATGAGAATCATTACACCATTTAATAAAGAGCTGTGGCAATCTGTTTTATTATTTATAAGATTGGATATAAGTTACAGTAGAAACTCGATTTACCGGACTAATTGTTGTTGTTAGGCATTCGGATAATCGAAAATCCGGATAATCGAATGTATGAAGAATAGCGGGTTTTGTGCATATTACATATATTTTACAGCTCGTTAGCGCAAACAAATATTGTAACCCGCTCTTTGCTATTTTTATACCCTGAAGCTGAATTTTCCGAGTTCTATGCGGTTAAGTATATTCTTTGAGCTCCTCAATCATTTGTTTTTAATTAAATAAGTTATAGTTATTTTCATTCAATTTCTTTCATCAATCAATAATTTTAAAAGAGTTTATCTACATCTGCATCTACATTAGCTATCATCTTTTCCATGAATTTTCAATTCACGAATTCCATGATGTGATATAAATCTGTACAAAATCCGTTGCATACTTGCCACAAACGATTCATTACCATCTAGTTTAATTGTAATGATTTTTCTTAGAGTAAAAACCAGTTATCGGTTTCCCAATTGATTATTTTTGTAAAACCAACAATATAAAGCGTCTTCTTAAAGTTAATTTTTATGTTTTGTTCATCATTTTCCAATGTTTACTCTCGTCTTTACTACCTATCTAATTTGTCGTTGTATGACAAAATTGAATCGGTTTTCTTCTTAACATATCGTGGATTTACCTACACCATACTTATATCAGCTAACTTCGGTCCGGTTCCTCTTTTTTTTTAATAAATATTTGTCTTGTAGCGACGACACCGCTATCTTACGCTTTGACATTTTTAAGTACCTATGTAAGTATACTTGAAACGCAAGTCAGAGCGGAGGAACAATTATTATTGCTAACTTTAACAACAACGAAAAGGGTGGGCAGCGAGCCCGTCAACAAAAATTAGACTTGTAGTTATATAAAATATTGGTCGCGGTTGGTAGTCCGGATAATCGCGAATCCGTATAACTGAGGGCCGGATAATCGAGTTTCTACTGTAATTTAAGTATTTTATATTTCAAAAGGTACAATAAAGTTTTCATTCATTCATTCATTCAAGCTGAAGACAGGGAGCTAAGGCTGTTATTATGGGAGGCCTAAGTACAGAAGTGGTAGATTGATGAAAATGATAATTAATGAGCTTATTGTTCTTGTTTAATCTTCTTGTTTTTCTTTTGTTTCTTCTTATTTCTGAATCTGTTTTATGTGTTATTTATAGCTATCATTGTTATTTATGAAAAAAGGGCAATTTTCTTTCTTTCCTTTTGTTTTATACTTCAATATAATTTATATGCAATGTTTTCAAATTTGAATTATTTTTTATTGAGAATTTTGAATGTCTTTTATAATACTTCTATTAGCAGCATCTTGATTGGTGGATAAGTAGCTGTATCTGTTGTATAAGATAATAATATTGTAAACTGTTTGTACCTAAATAAACAAAAATAAAATAAAGTCTAGCTCCTGAAACGAACCTACTCTAGAGAGTTGCTCTGGATAGGATCAGCTGTGCAATTACGCTTAAACTGTCCATCTAAAATTGACATACAAAAGCCATTTTGATGGCCTTCGTAATTTGAAATAGTATAGAAAGGACGCGCACGATGGCCATTGAAATGGCTCAAGAATGTCAATTTGGATGGGTGGTTTTTGCGTAAGAGCACAGCTGGTAAGGCAATGCACAATAAACTCTTACTTATTTGGGAGTGATTTTAATTCTAAGTAAAGGAACTAAGAGCTGCTCTAAGTTGCCCTACCTAGAATTATAATCCTTGGGTATATTTGACCAAAGTATGACGTAAAATTAGTGTTAAAGGTATATATGAACCTTTTTCATTGCAGTAATTAAATGCTCTCTAGCAGAGGTATATTAGCTAACCTTTTATGGGCACTGACTTGCCTAGATAAATATAACACAGGCTTCAAGGCACTGCTCACTAACTCATGAAATTGTAATGAATAAACGATCCAGTTTCCTTGTGTTTGAGCAACCCGGGATATAACCTGCATACTTAAAAGGAATTGAGAACACTGCACACTTACACACTCACTTTGCATATTTCGTTATAGAAATGTATTTGGCTCAAGTTGAAAACACCAGTCTATACTGTTGGTAAGGTATGCTTATCATTGGTGACATATTTATTTATTTATTTATTTATTAAAAATATTGTAAAAATATTGACAAAGAAGTAAGGATTTTGACGATTTTCACATTGATCGGGAATAGCCTTCTTCCAGAAAGCCAGATTTCATCCACAACATAACCTAACCAGTAGACCTACTGCCCTAGTACCTAAACAGACCAGTATCAGTTAACTATTATGTTTAAGTAATGTACATACCATAAGCTCGTCTTGAAACTCAGTGAAGAACTTATTGGCGGCAGTTTCAGCGTTGAACTCATTTGTTACAAGACCGGGTAGCAAGGCGTTTTCCGAGAAGTAGGTTTCATTGTTGAAGTCTCTGTAGCCCAGCATCACGAACCAGACTATAGCTCCCAGGTAACAGAGGTAGCAGACCGGTCTATGGACCTTTTTCAAGACTTTTACCCATTTTACGGACCCGTATTCGGGGTCGGAAAGAAGTCCCATTTTTACGGGATTTGGACGGTTTTGAAACGAAAACCTATGTGTATTATGGTTTTGCTACTATATTTTACAAAAAAAAATAGATATGAACAAGGGAACCGTGTGTAAACACAAATATAAATAAATTTCAAGTGGAATCGTCAATTTGATTTGTTTGACTATCCACTCCAGTGAAATGCATGACATCTGACATGTGCACAGAGCTGACATTGTGACAGCAATGATGGAAAATTATAGAAGGAAACGGTGTCAAATGTCAAATTAAAAGTTTTCGAAGGGAGCCCAGCATGTTGAAACTGTTTTCCCAAATATTTGAGTTCCTTTAAGGTGCTACATGCGAAAGTGTGTGGCTTTGGATGGATAGTTGGAGAGATGTATCTTTGTTTCATAGCACATATCTTAAAAATTCTGAACAGCTGAAGTTACATAGATGTAGGTGAGTATAAAACAAAATCTACTTTTTATCCCATAAAATAGATCTCTTGAGATTGAAATAATTGAAAAACGTTTATGTAAGAAGAAACAAATTTTATTAGCTTTTGTTATTTTATAATCAATTATTTACCTACATTTTATTTATTCTTGATTAGATTTTATGTAGACTATTTTTACATAATAAGTAAATAAATCATAATCAAGTTATAATCTTTACTTATCTTCATTAGCTCTTAAAATAATTATAAAAATTGACACCAACATATTATTTATTACATTATATTTACATAATTTTTACACAATACGTAAAATAAATACTAATCTAGTATCTCTACTTATTAATCTAGCGTCTAACTTTTTCTATACAAATATCCCTGAGCAAACATACTTTGCACTTTTTGTAAAGGCATATGACGTGTTTCTTTTTGACAAAATATGCAAAATACAGTGTTGGCCAAGCTTATCCCAGTAAATATGAAGAAAGTACCAGCCATTCCAAGATACTCGACAGCGGGTAAAAATAGTGTAAGAACAACGAAGTTAGCGATATACATGGCGCACATTACAATGGCAGTCGCTGTACTATTGACCTGAAAATAAAGAAAGCAAGTGAATAGTCTTACATTGGTAATAAGGAAGGAAGCAACTGGCATTATAGTGGGGTACTTGACGTTAGTTAAAAAAACAGGAGTGCGTAGGTACTTATAAGCAAGATTCGAGGTCTCAAAATTAATTTTTTAAGATTCGATTTACGAAGATCAGAATTGAGAAAAGAAGGTTTTTCTTGATCCAGATAACAAAGCCTTTTCGGCCATTTTATATAAAATTTATAAAGTTTCTTACATCAGGTCCAAAACTTTCAGATAGCTGAACTATGTTGATGTTTAAGATGCCAATTTGGAAAACGACGCAGTATATAACCACAAAGAGGAGTGACAGCCAACTTGGACCCCATGACCACTTCAGCAATGTCCCGAGGATAGCCAGGCTGATAGTTGCGATTATACCAGAGGAGGTCATCAGGGCCTAAACAAAAAAGGAAATGTAGTCACAACGAGAATCAACAATGACCATTACTTTTCATTTCATTGATAATATAAGTTTAATTTAATACTCACTCTCAGAATTGATAGCAATTACAGTGATAGTTCACAGTATATAGAAAAATATATGTAAGTATATTTAATATACATTCTTAGCTGAAATATCAAAAGTCTTACCCGCCGAGGAAACATGTTGGTTATAACCACCATAATACCACATGTGCAAATAAATACGACAGCTAACAATACTGAGCAGATGTCAGGAGATAGTGAAGGCACTGCCTGAGTCAGGAACTTCTCAGCGTACGTCTGAACAGCTATCATTCCCATTGATATTGATAGAATCATGTAGATGACGAAGAAGACCAGGGCTCGTCGGTTGTGGTCTACTGTCCCTGTATATCAATCAAAAAGTTGAAGTCCATGTATCACTTTACTTTAGATTAACTATTTAAGTACAGTTTTTATATATTTTATAACTAAATACCTACTAAGAAAATACCTACTTCATCTTCAAAATAAACAACTCGTTCGAAACGTACATAGTTGCGCTTAGTATTTTATGTAGTACCTATGTTGTATTGTCTTGTTCTGGGTAAGTGAAAATGAAAAAAAAAAACTAAATATTTAAAAAACATGTCACCTGTCTCAAAACACAGGCAACGTTAACATTTCTTGATGAAACTAACTAAATTCCACTCATATTTTGGTAAAGTTAATGCATGAGGGCAACATTATAAAAATGGCAAAAAAGCAGAAACTTACAAAGCAATTTCCAAGGATTTTCTTCTTTAGCTTGATTCACGAATCCGTTTTCCACTTTCAGCATTTCTTTTTCAGGGTCTTTTAATTTATCTTCAGCTAAAATAATAAAAATATCCAGCTAAACGACTCGTCTGCTTCAATCAAACACGCCCACATTTTACAAAACTTACAAAATATTTCTCTGTCTCACCTAACACCATAGTAATCAGGCAAAACGAAAGAGACAGCTATTTTTGTTGGCTTTCGTGAAGCTGTTAATTAAATTTTGGGGGTCTATTCTTAAATTTGGACCTGCAGTTATAGGTAATATTTTGACATCGATTCATTTAATAAAATGTTTAGTTGAATAACACGTCATATTACCTGTCGATTCTTTATTATTTTCTCCTAAACTTTTCATAACGGAAAATTCTTCCAAAATCTCGTCTGTAGTTTTGCTTTCACCTCGGAAGAATTTTAGTGATGCCAAAGCTTCCTGAAAAATATTGTATTTTAGTTAATTGAACTTTATTTATGATTATTTAAGTAGGTACTTATCTAGGTATTCCTACTATATTAGAAGTTACAACCTACTTAGTTAGGCATTTGTACTTAATTTGAGTCATTCATCAAGTGATACCATGTTGGCGTAAATATAAATAATATTAATCTTAAAACGAAAATTACAATCAAGGAATAGAAAAAAATTACAACTAACAATGAATGATTACTATGATTAGTTAATAATAATTTTATACATCTCTCATTTTGCAACTCGCGTAGTTGTTATTATAATAATATACTTACTAATTAAAAAAAACTTCAGTAACTTCGGTACGTAGGTGAGGATTGTACCTACCTATCCACTTGACATCAAAAGGAAGAGTAGGAGTGGGTTAAGCAGTTACCTAAAGAAAGACTTAGATACCTAGGTACATAAATATGTAGCTGCCTATAGGTAGACAGGAATGTATATAATGGGTATCTAGGCATTGCGCCATATTAAGAAATGAATGGATCTGACAAAAAGATAAGGCTTTTTGATTACTTTGAGTACCTACTTACCCATAAAAGGTATAATAATATGAGTTTGCAAAGGTTATCAGAAAAGCTGCTGGCTTAGGTCTTTCAACATGCGGATTTGTTGTATTTGGAAAATAATAGAAATATAAGTTCGCACCTACTGAAAATGCCTATAAAATAAATTATTTTATGCAAGTAATGTTGCTAAATTTGTTTAGGCTTAAACTCTACTCACTCTACTAGGTAGGTATGGGAAGAAAAGAAGCCCCCTAAAGCGTCTCGACTCTCGAAACACCCAGGTGACATAATATTATCATAGGCTACTGATCTTATGTAAAATTGCCTTCTTCTATTTGTGTACCTAAATTGGTTCCATTACAGCTTTAAGATGTAAAGTGTAAACCATAATATTTTGATTTCGTTTCAAAGGTCACTTGATTGATAACTCGAAAAGCTTTTCCAATGTTTATAAAATCAGTGCCACCTTTCTGATATTTTAGTGGTTTCCATTACGGTACCTACCAGAGTCTCAGGATTTAAAGTGTCGGAGTTTTGAAATTATAAAATAAGTTTTTTCTACAATAGCTACTTACTGTAACATAACCAACTCACCTTTTCCTGTCCATTTCTGAGCAAATAAACGGGTGTCTCCTTTAAGCAGCACAAGATCACCGTGAACAAAACGCATCCGGTCAAGGCAAAGTAGCAGATTTCATCGTAACTGCAGAACCAGCCCAGGATATACGAGACTAGTATTCCAACGTTGTACATTAAGGCAACTAATGCTGTAGCGCTGCCCCGCACGGATAGCTGGGTGATTTCCACTGTGTAGACAAATGCGGCTACGCCGGCAAATCCGCAGCCTAGCCCGTCGAGAAACCGACTGATAAGCAGCTGGATTGTGCTTTTAGCGGTTAAGTTAAGGCACCAGGCAAGCTAGAAATTAAAATTTCAGTGAAATTTATACAGAAATTTTGATAACTATTGCTTTTGGACTCTTGAATGAACACCAAAGCAAAGGCAACCTTATCGATCTCACACTCTTCTCGCTCGCGGTCTACCTTTAAAAAGCACGTTTCTAGGCCTTTTGGTTCGGTTTATGATAATTAAGTAGCAATACAATCCAAAAACAAGTTTTGATCGGGCTCGAACCGAAAGATCTCCAGATATTACGCTACTTATGCATAATACAATACACAAGCAAATGAAACACCCTTCAAAAAGAATGGATCCATTCGGAATTTTCAGTACCACTGTTTGTTAAGGAACGTGTAATCAGTATTTCGTAAAGTTAGGTAATACAAAACACTTACCACAACAATAAGTCTAGATACAATCTGAGTTCTTTTTCTTCCCAACCGGTCACACACATAGCCAGACATAAAAGTGGCTATAAGTGAGCCTATCATAGGGATAGACCCCACTAGGTTGCTTTCATTCTTGCTTATGCTGAACCCAAGAGGAGAGGCAGGTCCTTCAAGGACTTTTAGAGTGTAGGATGGCCATACATTTGTAAATCCCAAAAAGGCGCCTTGTAAGGATACTGAAAAATAAAAAAATAGGTATATGTACTATTAAAAGGTTTAGGGATGTAGAATAGTGTAGATTTCTTCTTTTTCTTTAGTGAGCTGAAAGTCAAATGCTAGGCTAAGCAGAAAAATACTTTAGCATCACGCTTAAGTTATAAATGCAAAAGTTTGAATGTTTCTTAAAAAGAAATTTTGTTCCGGATCTCTAAGTCAATTCGAATCATACATAATTTTTTTTAGGTCCATAAACCATTTTCCATAGGATATCTACAAATAATTTTCATAAGTTTTCATAATAACAAAGCAAAGCCGCGGTCAGAAACTATTTTACAATAAAAGAACATTACAAAAGCGAATTGCGTTCAAACTTTTTAATTGAGTAGTAGGTATTCCAAATTCAAAATTAATTTCGTCACAATAAGAAGGTGCTCACGAATATACCTACTGAATAAACCTATTTTGCTTCTCCTCTGTACATTGGTTTTTATAATCATATATAAAATAATATATTGTATAATCATGGTATAATTATAAAAGAAAAAAGTCTATACGTTACATATGAAATAAAAAATAATTAGGTAACTACATATCTTCATATTATTATATTAGGTAAATAAAAAAATATATATTTGTAAGTATTTTTGCTGCCAAGCAAAATATTGCAGTGCCCTAACAGGGTGCGTGCTTGATACTCATGTTAATTTAAGATCTATAAATGTACCACAGCATGTAGCAATAAAGAATGAAAAACAACTTACATAACAATGCGAAGCCATACTGGACCAACAAAGATTTAGCACTCATTTTATATGAATTAACTTCAATCACTTTTAGGATCCAGTTTGTTTTCAGGCACAAAAAAAATATAAATATTATTTATGTACCTACAAGTTTTTGTTTTATTTTATATTCAAATTTAACTGATAAATGTAAGTATTCAGTTCTTTCGAGGCATGTCAAGTTGAGCTACTGAAATATAACAATGATAACCAAGAATACTTATAAATAAATACACTATTTGTTTACGGATAGAGCATCTTTACTTTAAGTGCCAATTATACATATTTGTTTAATGTTAGTTATCATAATTATCACTGTTTAAATTTTACTAAGATTTTTATACAATAATTGATGCATAGTGACGTTGATAACTGTAAATTAATTTTTAACTCATTATTGTAGGTATTCCTTGGCTTCACTGAAGTTAATCGGTTATGTGTGATAAAAGTGATAAATATGTATGTGAGTTTCCTTATAATATAGTTATCACAAATCTACGACTTTTAAGGCATCATCACCATCACATAGGGCACCTTCAAAACAGAAAAGATTAAAAATCCTGGAAGGAATCTGAAGAGGGCTAACTATTACAATTTTGTAATTCAAAATGTAATTACCTATATCCAATAATTATTATATTATACCGTGGCATTATCGAAGTCCTCTTTGAGAATAGCCCCCTTATGCGTTGCTCCGCCCACCATCACCGCGCCGCTGCTGCGCGCTGCGCCGATTACGATCTCCTCGCATTTTATGCGCGCCTGGTACAGAGAAGCGCCCTTTCGTGCAATAGTGACACAATCCAAAATGTTTTTGTTGAATGGGGAAATTAGAGAGAAGAAAGAGGCTATATTTTGGTTGGTGTGGCTGATTTTATTCTAAGGTGTGGCTATTTTATGAAAATACAAAAAATCCTGGGTCATAATTTTATCAATTAATTTTCTAAAGTTGGACCGTTATCAAAATGCGCGCTCCGCAAACATTCGTCTTTATTTTTTTAGACTAGGTAGAAATAATAATTAGGTAATAATTTCTAAGATCTGGCATTACTACGAAACATCTTTGAATAATTTAATAGTGCTGCAGTAAAAATATTATTCTATGTACCTACGCTATACTGTGGCTACATTAGGTACATGTAGCCACAGTATAGCGTAGGTACCGTACGTTACGTATAAACCGTATTAAAAAAAACTTTCGCTTATTATTATACACACCGCCGCCGTTACTATCCAACTGGGGGGGTTTGATTGGTACTTACCTATGTTCCAGATTCTGTGGTTCCAGTAAGCTCGATAGGTGGCATAGGTAGAGTAGAATGGGCACTGGCTTAGCTTTCTATTATTTTTGAAAATTTTACCTTCATATTATCAAAATAGGTTTTTATCCGTCTATGGTCCGTATGAATATGAATTATTTTTTTTAATACGCGATATGATTTGCAAGCTCATCGCCATCTATATTGAACTATTTGAACTACGTTAGTTCAAATAGCTGGATATAGATGGCGATCAACTACCCATATAGGTATACAAATAATCAAATAGGTAGGTAGGTAATCTTGGTAAGTAATCGTCTCAGGCAAATGGAAAACACCTCAGCAGAAAAATAAAATCCATGGTAAGTAAGTACTAGTTATTACTGGTTAACTCGGCCCTAGATTCCGCACGACAACCGCTCACAATACATCATCGATGCAAATGCACACATATAAATCGTCACTTCAAAGCACGCCTTCAGATCCGACCAAGTGTCAGACCCGTGAGCTCCTTTACGTTTTTGTGTTCTAACGCTAATGAAAATTGGTTTTGTTTAAGCAAAAAGGATAAAATGACTACATGTGCAGTGAAATGGTGTGGAAAGTCATCTAGAAATTCAAATTACCAAAAGGACGGAATAACATTTCATCGGTAAGTAAAATAATTACATTTTTACTAGTTGTAGAAGAGGTCATCTTATATTGGTTGGTGGCACGTAAAGACGGTCACTTGTTTCTTTTCCTCATTGCTGTTATTTCATTCGTTGTCCCTTTTCAGCGAAAACACGTGTTACGATAGTGTTGTGAATTTCACTTCTTTCTAGTCGACATCGATATGTAGGTATAGATGTTGGATGACGTAGATAAGTGGTATTCTCAGAGTTTATGTATGGAAAGCACTAAAATTAGGTAGTTATCCATTAACCTATAATAAAGCCTTTAATATAGTTATAAAGTTTTAATCTTATTGAAGGATATTAAATAAAATGCTGTAGATAGTTAAATCAAAATGGAAATGAAGGACATGAAATAAAGGATTATTAGTACCTAGGTACTAGGTCCAACAGTGGACTAATATGGGCTGATGATGATGAGGTACTAGTTGGGTAAGTACTAGGTGCGTACAATACAACACAAAACTCTTTATTATATAGTAGATATTTAATATCTATTTCAGAAAGGTAGGGTGTATGTATTTAAATAGAATACATAATAATACACTACAACTAGAAGTTCCCGAAGCTTGTTGCTACTTCCGAGACGATTCCGGCGGAAGGGAATGGGTTGTGGTGTCAAATACAAAATAATAAATAGTAATAAATGAACGTTTTTTTGGGTATTATTATAAGCTTCTTTTTTTAAGTTTTGACCCTGTTGTTTAAGGTTTCCTTCTTGCCCCGAAAAGAAAGAAAAATGGATAGACGCAACCAGACGCGACGGTTGGTTCCCTACTAATAACAGTGTAATTTGCTCAAGACATTTCACCGAAGATAGTTTTCACATAATGAAAAATCGCCGTCGTGTCATGAGTTCTGCTGTGCCAACATTATGCTTACCGGTATTGGCATGTTTGCAGGTAATTAATAAGTAAAAAATAATGCTGGACCATTCACACAGTAAATCTAGTCCCAAGCCAAGCAGAGCTTGTGTTATGGGTCCTAGATTATTGATATACATAATACAATACAATATATAGATGGTTATTTTTTTTATAACTACATAGAAAACGACCACAAAACCCGAACTAATTAATATCTGCAGATCGAACAAAAATTTGTCCAACACGCAACCTCCAGAGTCGCAGGCGGACCCACCGCGCCAAAGAGTTCGTCAAATAATGCAATCAATGTCGTTTTTTGTAAAATATAAAATATTTTTAATAATTGTAATATAATTTCAGGCACCTACTCTAATAACTGAACAACAAGATGATGAAAATTTCGCAATAATGACGAAAACTCAATTACCTAGCTCGTCGTGTACGGAACCGGTATGTTTTGAATACGATTTTATTTTTGTGTATTCAATTAAAAAAGCAATGTTACTAAATGTTACTACTTAGCAGTATAGTAATTTTTTTTGCAACTAAAATTGCACCTATATATTGTTGTTTTGTGATTTCAGAATCCTTTAAATCTCATCTTACAAGACACCGAGATGCCGCCGTCGACATACGAAAATACACTTTGTGACACGACAGTGAAAACAGGAAAACGATCTCTTTCTCCAATAGCTGGCACACCTTCCGCATATGATAACCCGGTGAAAAAACGTCTATGTAGAAGAATAACGGAATTAGAAAACACTGTGAAGATAAAAAACAAAAAGTTAAGAAAATTCCGTGACTGTAACAGGAGATTGAAAAGGAAAATAGTCTCATTAAAGGCATTATTAGCAGAGTTGGGAAAAAAAATAGCATGATTGAAATTGAAATGATTTTAGCAGAAAATAAGCACGTACTAGTTTCGGTCGGGGTAAAATGCCGTGAACATAATATTTAGAGACAAATGCTTCGTGGAAAGTCTGGCACCATTGCGAGGAAAAAATATTCTCAGTAGTTGAGAGCATTCGCTCTGACTCTGAATTTTTACTCGACAAAAAACCTACAATTATGTTCGTAAAACTTTTAACACCTGTTTGTTTACCCTCTGTAAAGACACTTGGGAAGTGGTACAAATGTGCAGACGGGCATCCAGGTTTCACAAAAGAAGCTTTCGAAGCTCTAAAATTCAAAGCAGAACAATCAAATATGGCATTGTATTTGATGAAATGAAAATAGTAGATTTTGGAGGAAGTATCGACTCTGATTGCAGAGAAGAATGCACTATAAACAATGTGATTCTTCGAACCTTGATCAAAAGAAATGTGCGGATACACGACACATATTTATCGGTAAAAATCAAGATTAAAAAAATTATATGTTATTTATCTCAAAAACAAAGCAGTTTTAATAATTTTTAAAATGAAGACTACTTCATCTGGTTTTTTCTTCGTTTCTTTTTGAGTAAATGGTGTATTTTATTCGAAGTAGTCTCATTTGAAAGCTAGATAGTATAGAGATAGTTTACCTAGCTAATAAAATAAATAAAAAATACAAATACGATACATAAGCGTAGTAAAAACAGTATTTTTTTAGAAATAAGACAAAAAAAAACGATTTTTGTTTTATTTTTTCTCTGTAACTTTAAAACTGGGTAATTAAGGTGTAGTTTTTTGCATGTTGTATTAAACTTCATAATTTATTCTACAAATCCTTCAAAAACTGGGGGTCTATCTCTTTCCGTTGTCATGTTATTCACCATTTAAATAAGGTACTTTCTGCCATTTAGATTAAATCAGTTGAGATTCCTGTTGATATCTGTACTTGACTTGTGTTTAAAAAAAATAACATTAAATTTTTTTATCTCGGTTTTTATCGATAAATATGTGTCGTGTATCCGCACATTTCGTTTGATCAAGGTTCGAAAAATCACATTGTAGATAAATATATTTTCATTGCATTAGTCAAGATCACATCGAACTGTTGTTTTGCAATATTAGATCACATGGGGCAGCCAATAACAACCCAACCAACACCAAAACAATTTTATAGGATAAATAAAAAAATGTTGGTATATGGAGTTACAGGATGTTAATACAGGTAATTGCGTCGCCTTAGAAAAAATGCTATTCTAAACTGTTCATCAGCAATACAACGGATCAATATGACCGTAAGGGGCTATACATGCCAGACTCAAGAACCTGATGATGACAGTATACTATTTTGCGGACCGCAGTAAGAAAATTCTCTCTCAGAGTTTTCACAAAGCATAATAGAGTACATTTCTGGAGCTGTAGTCCATTATCTAATTAAACATAAAATGCAGCACTTGCTTAAAAGCGTTGGAATCGCTGGATGAGCAAAAAATAAGTTTGATACATGCAAGAAATGTAGGTGGCCTGACATACCTATCTACTGCAGTCATTAAAATTTGCAAGCGGTGTAAACTAGTAATCCGAATAGAGACGAATTGCGTACAAAACGACCGACAAAGCCCGAAGATTACGAACTTTCGTCAATGAAGACATTCTGCTATAGTCATCAGTCATCAGTTTGTTCATGATGATAGCTGCAACTATGTTATTGATTTAGCCAATAGTGTTAAAAAATACATAGACATAAAATGCTTTATCGGACTCGAAAAACAAACCCTAAAAATGTTGTGAGGCGAATTTACACGAAACTCATACATTTCACAACAACCACTGATTATTTATAATTGACTGAAAACATAAGTATACTTTCATTTATGTTGTACTGTATATATAAATTTTGTTTTAATTAAATAAATGGCTATTTCATTACGTCATCTCCCTTCCTATAACATGATTAAATAATAAATAAATAATGCTGGACAATCCACACAGCAACATCTAACCCCAAAGTAAGCTAGAAGCTTGTATTATGGGTACTAGATAACTGATATATTTAATACATTATTTACATTACATATAGAAATTTCTTATTATATGTAGACAACACTCTGGGTGTTGTGTCCGTGTCCAACGGAAGAAATTTCTGCAGATCGTATACAAATTTGTTCCGAGGCGGGAATCGAACCCGCAACAGACAGTCGCAGGCTTACCTTTGCCCACCGCGCCACATCATAAAACATAAGTATACTTTCATTTATGCTGTACTGTATATAAATTTTGTTTTAATTAATTAAATGGCTATTTCATTACGTCATCTCCCTTCCTATAACATGATTAAATAATAAATAAATAATGCCGGACAATCCACACAGCAACATCTAACCCCAAAGTAAGCTAGAAGCTTGTATTATGGGTACTAGATAACTGATATATTTAATACATTATTTACATTACATATAGAAATTTCTTATTATATGTAGACAACACTCTGGGTGTTGTGTCCGTGTCCGTGTCCAACGGAAGAAATTTCTGCAGATCGTATACAAATTTGTTCCGAGGCGGGAATCGAACCCGCAACAGACAGTCGCAGCTCGCAGGCTTACCTTTGCCCACCGCGCCACATCTTATGCTTAGTTTTTTCTTTTTAAATTCGAAAGAATCCAATTAATATTTAACGTTTATATGTATAATATGAGGAACTAAGACGCACAAAACAACATTTAAAATATTCATTTTTATACAACATGGTATCGAAATTAATTAACTATCGACTTTTATTTTGCTGGGTAACTTTCCCAACCCTAGAATAGACGATCGAATATGGTGCGCTTCGATCGAACTGCGCGACCTTGGTGAGCTCCGTCCGAATTATATTCGATAGTGTGTTCAGCCAGCGCTGCAGCAGCGGTCCGCCGCACATTTATTATTATTATTATTGACGGTGCGCTCGGTTCTATGGCATTTCCCACTGGTGTTCCCACACACCACATTTGGTGCATACAGTCCCGTACCTAATGCGGAATCTGTTGGGTGTAGAACGTAAGGTACCTACTTGGTCTTAGGGTGTAGGTAATCTGTGACTCCGCCTCAATCTCATCCAGTCTTGCCGTCGCGTCTCTGACAAATACCAGGCGACTATAAACACGAGGAGGTTGACGTTTGCGATCTAGTTTTGTTGGTTCTGTCTTATGAATAAATAATAACTACGGTTCTGTGTCTATTTCAGTTTTCAGCACACACATTATCAGCCTCATCATTTCCAAGCTCGAAAGATGGCATAATGTAGATCACTGGTCCCACACTACCTACTTGGCTTCGAGGTCTGAACATTTCTTTTGGCTTCGTTCGAGGTTTGAACATTTCTTACAAAGGCGGACGGAAGTTATTTTGTTCGGTTATGTTCCTTGCAGATTTTATGAATTTGGATCTTTTTTGATAAATTATGTAGGTACATTGAAAAATTGCCTAGGTATCATCTCTATTTACTGAGCTCTTGGTAACTAATCGTCTCAGGCAGAAAGAAAAACCTTCGCAGTGCGAAATTAGAATATCCGAATATAAAAACTACTTTCTTTTTACATCTCTTTATTTCCTTGTCAACTCCGCCTCAATCTCAAGCACAGTCTTGCCTCGTGTCTCTGGCAGGTACCAGGCGACCATAATACCGAGGAGGTTGACGGCCGCGAATCCGTAGAAGGTCACGTGCGTTCCGAATACCGCACTCGTCCACGCGTACAGTGATAGTTGCACGAACGATACAAGCCACGCGTAGGTTACTATGAAACCCAATGCTTTGGCGCGAATCTGAAATTTCGGGAAAGTATTCAAAAGTCTACTTGATAGCGGGGAAGATAAAATAAATAAAAAAGAATTCCTCTATTTTTGCGAATGCTCTAGGTACCGAGGGTTAAACATTTTGATACAAATTTATATGCTTAAAAGTTGATAAAAATATAAATGCCCATACACAGGCCCGAATGTGGAAATGGACCACACCTAAAATTAACACGTTCAACGAAGGATCAAAAGGGACTCTTTTTTCGGACTCCGAAATACCTAGTACTTAACCTACTTAAAGTACAGATATCTATTCGGATTAATAAAATAACGACAGGTTAAGCTGACATAATTATTTCCTTATTTTTTTCGATTTATTCTAAACTAGATGCGCCCCGCGGCTTCGCCCGCGAACAAAAGTTGAAAAGATCATACAAATTTCAAAAACGTATTGTACACCCCTTAGAGATTATTGATAAAATATATAATGATAAAATTGATAAAATAAAAAAAAATATGTGTTTAATTATTTACTTTGTAGTTTATATAAACCAAGTTTTGAGAAAATGGAACCAAGTAATATTAATTTTCCATTAAAACATTACCACCCTATTTAACCCCGTCGGAGGTTAATTATTAAAAAAAAATATTAGCCTAAGTATATGTTATTCTGGGTTCTATACTATCTGCTCGAAGCGATACTAAAATGTTCCCGCGATTCTATAAAAAAATAATGAAGCCTCGTTTATGTCCAAATTTGTTAAACTAATAAACATGTTACGTCAGTTTGTAAGTAATATTCGGAACAATCTACCTACTAGTCCTATCAAAAGTTATTTTTATAAAGCAGGTAATCACTAGGTTTTATTATACCCGAGATATCCCTGATCCCTAGCTTAAGTAATAGTAATAATTATACAACTATCCAAACACGGCATCAACACTTTTAGCACAGATTAAATAATTAGGTAACATGTCAGTCATCGTTACCATGCCTTTTTCACCGGCTAGAGCGGCTATAAAAGTCGTAGTAGATATCACTACACTACATAGTATAAAATAAAGTCGCCGACACTCTTAGTCCTATGTATGATTGGATCTTTAAAACTACGAAACGGATATTGATGCAGTTATTTTAATGAAAGAAGTTGAAAGAGTTATTCAATTGGAAGGTTTATAATAATATGTATGATACACCCGTGAGAAGCCGGGGCGGGTCGCTAGTACATACAATGTTTTTTTAAATTGTCTAAAATCTTATTTTTTTTCCTTTTGATGTTAAAGATGCTGTGTTTGACGATACGTAGTAGGTAGATACATCATCATCATTTTTTTTTTGTTTCCTGAAAATAATATTTCAATTTGCTACGTTTACGTACCTAATCATTTTGAACAAGTCTCCTCCAAATAATGGGGCGCAACGCTAGTCTTATTTGAACACCGATTTGGTAAAAAACAAGGAAAAACATTCTTCAACATACCTGAAAGTGAAACATTTCCGACATCATGATATACGGCATGGGTGCGACTCCGGCGGAGTAGGCACAGAGCGACATGACGATGGAGAGGACCGGCAGCCACACAGGAGTTCTGACACCCTGGTGCTGAGCCAGCTGGGTGGACGCTAGGCAGACCAGGGATATCACTGTGATTATGTAACACGTGGAGAGGATCACCTGAAAGAAATAATTAGTTTATTGATAAGAATTGTGAATTTTTACAAAAATACCTAATTAAATACTTTGCGAAACTGGCAAAGGACGTGGCGGATCTCGTGCAATAAAAGGGACCGTTAGAGTTTGATAAGTTCGAATTTGAAATTAAATTTTCGAATGTTTTTTTTATTACTTATTATATTATCTGTTATGTAGGTCATGTAAGCTACCTGAGTGGTATGTTATACGTATAGATAGCCTGTTAACATCCTGACAGATTACCTACATAGTAATTAGAATAGTATTTTATCAGCGTCATTAATTTATTTACATGAGAGATATAAGGTCCCTAACAGATTTCAGTGAATCTTTAAAATATAAATGAAGTTTGTAGGTGGAACAGTATGATATACTTTGTTCTTATTAAGTTATTATATTATATTATAACTAGTATATACACATATACACATACCCTCCTCCCAATCTTTTCCACACAGCAAATGGACACAAATGAGGCCAAAATCATAACGGCTGGAAAGCTCAGCGCCTGTAGCTTAGGGCTGATGGTAACTCCTGAGGAATCCAGTATAGCAGATGCGTAGGTGATGATGGCATAGCTACCGTTTGAAGCTCCGACTGTGATGAGCGCTGTTGAGAGAAAAAAAGCGTTCCGCCAGGGCTTTCTCTTCACTGTAAAATGATAAATGAATTATTAAGCGAAGATATACATAATTTTACTGGATTTGGCTTAGTATTATATGCTTTCTGTTCACTGAAAATTTGTTCATAGAATTAATAGACATGTGTAAAATTGGACTGTTTTGAAGTGACTATGGATTTAATAGTGTGCAACAAAATATATGGGAGTGACGGTCTGAGTTATTAATTAGGACTAGTCGTGATTGCTTGTACATTTTGAAAAGGCAAAATACAAACCTATTTTGCGGTTGTGTAAAATTTAAGAGATTCGTCGTTTTTTTTTGTTAAAACTTCCACGCGAATGGAAGAGTTTCATGATAGTTTTTTTTTCTTTTTAAATATTAGTATACCTACCTTGCCTTGCATATTATTATGATAGCACCCACTATTTTCCTTACCTTACGAATACCCAAATTTATCTCCAATTTAAGCCCTCAAGTCTCGTATTTGTGCTAATTTTCATTGGTAAAATATGTCAATATATCATTAAACAAAAATAGTGTTAGTTAGGTAATTTTTGTATTTATTTATTTATTTATTTATTTTTGTATTTTATTATTTACTCACATATTGTTACGAAGGAGATTTTTGGTAAGGTTTTGTAATAAATGTCGTCGTCAGTCATGCCGCTGATTTCATTTTGTATGGACTTATCATGCACTTCCAATCCTCTTAAGAAGGCTATAGTGTTTGCTGCTTCCTGCAAATCATTTTTAAATTAACCATATATTAATTTTCCTTCATTGATTGACTAGATCACGATGTCTGAAATAGATTTGTCAGTTTCAGAAAGTTCATTGCTTGGTAGCATTTGCCGAGTTAAAACCTTATCAAGGATAAATCATCAATAAGAACACTTACATTATTATTCCCAATTTTCACCAGGTAAGCAGGAGATTCAGGAGCCTTCAGCATCAAAACAGCAGTAAGTATCGGAATACCAAGCACAATCCACAAAACTGTACGGTATTCTAAATACGAGCCCATGGCATACATCGCAAGAATCCCTACGTTTTGCATAAGAATCAAAAGGGACCCCAGAAGCCCTCGAATGTTGTCTTGGGATATTTCCTTCACGTACATCGGGATGATGTTGAAACAACCTCCAGCAGGTATGCCGCAGAAAATCCTGGCGATTATAAGTCCAGTCGTGCTGGATGTGGTTAATTTGAGTATCCAACATAGCTAAAAGATAAAAAAAAACTGTCTAAAATTGTGTAAGACACAATACTAGAAAAAATTAATAGCAAACGATAAACGCCGCCATTTTCTTTCCATCGAATGGTGGTTGGTAATGAATGTGGCTTACTAGACGTAACGTTTAGCATTTGGGTACTAGGAGAGCATGATAACAAAGATCTCACCGCTTGGGGAATAGCTATGGCCACGATAGCCACTCTCCGCCCGTATGTGTCCGCTATATACGCATACAAAGACACTCCGAACACAGCGGCGAGGCACATTAGACTGGCGATCCATGACATCTCCGAGTCCGATAGTGGGCTATCAAGTGGTGATACGTCAGCCTGTAACACTTTCGTCATCGGAGAAATCCAACCGCTTTGCAATCCATAGGTCAGCAACGTCATGTTGGCTGTAAAACACTCTTCGATAACTATGCCTGCCTAGTACAAATGTGTTTTGTTTTATTTATATAATTTGTTGTTACTTATATACTTTATTTACCTAGTATTGCGACCATCCATTGTACTAAATAATGATTGTGCTCTTTGACACTTTTGGAAGTTTTCCATTGACACTTCATTGTTTTATTTATTTTAGTTCTTCATCTAATATCTAATATATCTGGACCTTTAGCGAATTAAATTTTTTATATGTCTACGGTAGGATATTATCAGTCTTATCTTAATTTTGTACCTACTTATTAGATTTAAATTATGAATAATTGTATTTTTTTATTTAAAACAAAGGTAACTAACACCATTCTAGTATCTAATTAACAACTTGAGTGAGAGCAATATTGCAAAATTATAACTTTTATAAGGCATAATTATAATACTGAAATTTGTAGGGCTGTCAACCATGTTAAAATATTTTGAAAACTAAAAATATTGATTACCTGTTCATGCATTCCAAAGTGATGTCCTATAATATGAAATAAAATAATAATTCCTACAATAATTTGATGATTTTACAAATACGTAAAACAGCCTATAAGTACTACTTATTTTTTCGTATTACTTGACATCAATAGTAATTTATGGGAATACAAATTGCAAGTGACAATCCAAAATCATTTTGAACCTACACAAAATAAAAGAATTGTTAAAATCGACTGAATGAAAGAATGCATTACATACATTTCATATATCCAGTTACGTACCTAATCTTGCAGCTCAGCTGGAATATAGTTTTTCTTAGGCTCGATATTTTTCTGGTCTATTAATATTGTATTAATATTTCCCAAGACAGAAACAGTGTTTATGAAATATAGCATTCCTACTTATATAAAGAATATAAACGCGTGGAGGAAAGTATAAACATGTTGAATTTTTTCCTTATTCAGGATATTTTATACCACTGTCCACCAAGTACGACGTACCAAACCAACGCTTATGTCACGTTCAGGTAGCGAAGCATTGTAAAATATTCGTGTTTTCCTCTGTTTAAAAAAATAAGCTTTTATCCAATAACTAAAATGTTTTCTGTCATAGAAATGTAGTCCACGTTAATGAAACTATGTCAAACAAAAATAAACATTAGAGCTCCTGTATTGTTTTCCGCACAAATTGTTTTATAAAACATGTACTCGTAATAAAATCTATCTAGGATAGGTACCTATATTTTAGTCAAGCTTTGTATCGGTCGCTAACATTATTTGGGCCTTTGTAAGCCTTAATGGTTTGCCGACAGGTAATAGTAACTCGGTCGATTTCCATAATAACATGATATACCTAAAAAAAGGTCAGCCCTAAATATTTAGTGAATAAATAGCAACAGAAAGCAGACAACCAATATAAATAGTTAAGTGGGAATAACATTTCTATTATTGGTAATATAACGCAGAATCAAACTGATAAAACTATCTCCGGTACTGTTGGTAAAATAATAAATAGCTAGTTGTTGGAAATATGAGAAATATAATATTATAGTGATTGATTTTTTAAAAGAAATAAACATGATCTTAGTGGTTTTCTGACTTGCAAATATAAAAAACTATACATGTCTTATACTTTATTACGGAGAAATACATTATTTTGTGTTTTTTATTTATTTTAAGGAAATATATTTTAGAGCCTTCAGCATAATTAACCTATGAAGATGCTGGTACCAAGTTCAAAGTTATTGAAAATAGAAAATAAAATAATAATATGAAACTTCATCATTGCATCATTATTGTCTGTCAGTCTCTTATTAATGTAGTCCAAAGCTGGATCTAAGCCTCCCCAATGAGTACCATAGAGCTCATCTTCAGCTTGCCATATCCATGTGTCGTAACTCGTAGATAACTCGCAAAATATAACGCAAAACAGAATCAAATAATAAATTTTCATCGAAAATTGTCAAAAAATGGCGTCTTGACTCTTCCTTAAATTAGTAATGGGGGGTTAAAAAACTATACACTGGCCTCGTGAGCACCTGTGATTTTAAAGGTAAATTAGTGAAGGCCTTTATAGAAATTTAAATTTATGTAACGTGAGGATGAGAACTCTTTTCGGAGTTAAATCGAACTGTGTTATTATTATTTAATTAAAATATCTTGTACCTACTCCTTTGCCATCTGTACAATGTGCAACGATTGAAAATATTATTATAGTAATTACAACGTCAAAATTACGATAACACAGGAAGGTCGTGCCCGGAACATAATTTATATGATATCATTATCTTCCACAGGTTATATAGTTTTATTTTTAAAGTTATCAGCATCGTAGGTGTATCTTGAAAATCCTTCGAACAATCAGATTGATTATCATAATTCTCACATTTCTTGAAATAATTATCTAAATAAGAGTACTTAATGATTTCAGATATAGGGGTAATAATAGTAATGCCTCATATTCTTTGACACGTAGATAGGACACCCTCCGGTCAGCTGGGAATTAGGATGAGGATCTGCGAAAGATACAGGCAGATGCTAGATGTGATAAGCTGAAGCCAGGGGACTCTATGGCGCTCGTTAGAAGAGGCCTGTCCAGCGGGGAACATAGGCCTCTCCATAGGCTGATGGTGATGATGAATCTTAGACAATTTGTATTCAATGATCGAAGGTCATTGAATACAAATGGTTAAATATTTTTTGAGTGAGTGAGTAAAACCAAATCTATACAAAATGTATTTAATTAAAACATTGGTGAAAACTTTACAGTAATTTGTATTATTATAATGCCACTTGTTCATTGGGTACTGACACCAATTCCTAAATAACATGTTCAAATGGACTGACTCACTTCCCATCAATCATTTTACAAAATCAGCTGTTATTTCTACCAACGCGTACCAGGCAAACATGAGCACTTATAGTTAACATTTACATCATTGTAAAAGAGGCACAGATCATGTTGTAGTCTGTATGATGCTTCACGCTAGAGCTCCTTACCGAATAATTGGATTATTATCTCAATACAAGAACAGTATTATGAAAGCATGAGACTGAGACTCAAGAATCCAGTAAAATTTCAGGCCCTATAAGTCCAGGAAATGTAAGTTTAAAGTTAAACTGTACTTTAAACTATTAATATTAGGTGCTTATTAACTTAAGCCTCCTGAGTCTTCATTCATCAAAGGTTTCTTTCCCTCGGTGGTGTCTTAAATAAGAGGTTTGATTAAGATTAGCAAGTAACCATTTCTGCACGACAGGTGGGGAGACCCTTGTGAATACCGTAGGCCCCGGGTTTTCAGGACACTCATCGGATACCCATGCTGACGTAACACCCCACAGCCCGTCTCCAGCTATTATGGGTGATCCAATGTCAGGCTGAAATAATTATTATGAATTATATATCATTAGTTATTACAAAGAAAATAAATTATTTAGAACTTGTACATATGTAGGTATTTGCAATTGAACTACTTATGTAAATGTTGCAAACAACCTAGAGATGTAGCGAAACGGATAAGTAAAAAAACCAGTCGGAAACGTCCCCAAGACGCGTGCTGGCTGCATTTATTTCCTGAAATTATGACTGATTTTGTTTTAATTTTTTGGGGACTTCTTAGAACAATATTCGTATTTGAATAAAATTTTGTTAAAAAACTTCTATTTACTTTTTACACTGTAACGGCAGATCTTATCATAATGAAGAAAGTAAGTGTCAACAATAATTGCTTCCTATTATCCAGGAAAAGCGCTTGAAAAACCATGTTTCAGGCTTTGAAAAGACAAGCGCTTTTCCTGATTAAATTCCTGTACCTGGATTAATTTGATGAATTAGAAAGAACCAGCTTACCGAACATACGGAATGAAACGTTTGTATTGGAACCAGGCATAGACTCGTCTCTTGCAAGTTCTTCACTTTTTGTTCGCATCGTTGTGATGGAATCAGTTTCTGTGTTGAAATCCTCATTTGTGTAAACTTGTGGCGCTCTTTCGCTGTTGGTGGTAGGACAGAGCCTCTTCCTTTCTTGAGTAGAAAAATATGACCAAAAATTAGTAACAGGCGTTAGAGTCAGTATCGTATGTATCTAACTACACTAAGAAGGCGTAGGTAAGGGTCAGTATCATATAATTGCATACTAAGATACGCAGATGCACTCTGGTTAGGCAGATTATTTATTGGGGAGGGAACTACACTAGCCCCCGATCTGTAATCCAGCAAACCTTCGATTTACAGGTACCAATTCAAATCAAACTTGTACCATAGCGCCATACGATATGAGGTTCTGAGCTCTACCTTGCCGTGACAGAGTATTACTAACACGGGAGGTACGGGTCATTCAACACCTTAAAGCCTATGTACCTACCTTATTTACTACGACATGAATTAAACTTTAATAATTGGTTTAACACATAATAAAATAGGACATACAAGAACGAAGTAGATTTAGAGCTTAAGGCTACCTTGTAAATTTTGGAAAAAAAACATTATATTGAATCATTGGTGGTTGTGTTTTATGGACTTGAAAAGAAAGAAATTAGGGAATTTTATCAAAAATCTTAGCTTTTTGCTTAATTGTAGGTAATAGGTATTGAATGACAAAAAGGTAGGTAGCTATGACAGACTTCACTTTTGGACGGTCTTTGCAAACAACACAAAAATAAGGAAATTTAAATTTTAAAAACTTACAACGATCCTCGGCCAATACGCTGTCATAAATTTCGCACTGACGGCTTTTTGAGTCACCTTAGATAGATGCAAAGGCCTCATAACAAACGTACTCGAAGACGGCACGACTAGTCTTAGCAATGCCAAATCATAGCTAGGTGCCCCTGGGGTAAATGAAGGATGGATCCGAATCACTTTGATTGGAAACTTTTCGCCACCTCTTTTGCTGTTCGCCGACCCTAGTCGCACTCGGTAGAACTTGATCGATTCGCGGACGCTGAAAATAGGGTTTTGATGAGGTTGTATCAAAAAGATACCCGTGGCTGATTGATTTGTTCTGATTTTGTCAAAACTTTCTAAAGTTTGAAAATGGTTTGAAATGTTTTATAACAACAAACTTTTTGTACATTTTTAGTCATAGCGCATATATTTTTTAAGTTGGCTTCGTGATAAGTATTATAATGCAGCAGCTCGATGGCCTAGTTTCAAAGCAGATTGTGCACTGCAGAAGCTTCAAAAAGTATAGCCATCACTTTCGCACAGTTAACTGCAGTTGTTATGCGAGAGTGAAAGGAATATTCAGAAATTACTTGTAAAAGTCAGAAGCACAAGTCAGCACCCATCTCTTGTCCACTAATGTTCCAGTCGCATAGTGCGATCCCAGTCTTTGAATGGACGCAACGAAGGGGTAATGGTGAGCGTTTAAGAGTGATATGGGCTCTTCCACTACTTTGTTGCCCTGGTGATTGCTCAAGCTAGTTTCGATGTCGGATTTCCAAATCACTAAAAAAAGATGCCGTATCAATAAAATAGATAGACGAAAAAAATTAAGGGAAAACAATTTTTCAATGATGAAATAGTATAAACTAGTTTGCTTAACATACTCACAAGTCTTTAATTTTTGTCTGATTTTAGTATCTTGTTCTTCTGAAACACGATTACTTTGGAAGCTAGGAATTAGTGTTTCAAGTCCTTCAAATTTTTTTTCACTCCTGGATTCTACGATATGAAAATATAAATAAACATAAATAAATGTCATTAACATTCTATTGTATAAACTTTATAATTTTTAGTTAATATTGTACTGGGAGTACATAATCTGACAGAAGTAAAACAGGTCAAACACTTTTATGCACCGGATCCAAATGGCTAACAATAGTAAACTACAGGTGGATTACTGAAAGAGAAATAGAAAAATTAACAGTATCTAACAATAGAAATTGTACTTGAAAAGACTTAAAAAAGTCCTTAAGACCTTCTTTTTCCTAATTGATTTTTAGGTTCCAAAATCATCACTCAATCATTTCACAGATAGAATTTAACCCTGTTGGTTATAGTTGTGAAAAGAATGATACATTAAATACGAAATCAAAAGTAACTGAGAGGTTGGTAAATTTTTAATATTATGCGAATCTGGAAAGTGATAGGTAGATACTGTTATCCTTGCGTATTTGGTATACCTAAACTCAAGTAGGTACTAAACTAGACACATACTTAACGTGTTTTGATATAAAAAAAAGAAGAAAAGGTCATGCAGAAATAATAAATATCTATATTTTCTCACGTGTACGTGATAGGTATGTAATACGGACTTACGGACATAAAACCTGTGGATGATAGATGATATTATTACATGTTTAATTTTTTTATGAAACAAAATTCTCTCTTTTTCCCATGGAAACCGAATAATAATTATTATTGATTTCAAAAAACTTACATAAAGAATTTTTTATTTAATCTATGTCGTGGGAATCTGTTTCAAGAAAGCATTTCTAGTTGTAACTAAATGTTTAGCTTCTGGGTACCTATTACGCTAGCTTGTTTAAATTTTAGCACTATTGTGTTCCTACAATGCCTACGCAAGGTAAAATATAAACTTTGGCACAAATTTGCAGTCGTTAGTTTAAAACGAACTTTTATCCTTTTAAGTCGCTTATGAAATGACTGAAAGATAGATTTTATAGAAAGAAAAATGCTTTTTTGTAATTATTTAATCGTTAGAATACTAGCTGTTATATTTATTCAATTTTCCAATAATAACTACGTCAGATGCGGTAAGTTACACACCACGTCTTCAAAAAAGAAGTTAGTAAAGTGAAAAGAAAATAAATTAACATCTTGATAATTTATCAGAATCTTGATAATGTATTTTCATAACTAATTATTAATTATTCGGTAAAAAAAATAGTACTGCTTATTTTATAAGCTTCAGAAAATAAAATTAATGATTTCTGTACATTAACAGCATACCTACCTAATTTAAAATTGTATGACGTCATTGTAGGTAGGTACTAAGTGTTTATTATACCTAAGCTATACATAAAAGACAAGCCTATTTTGAACTCAATTTAATTATAATTGATAACGTGAGTGGCATCATTATTTTCTTGAAATATAAAGGGTTAAATCAAGTATGGTTTTTACCACCGCACCGAGATATTATTTCCGATGTTCCTTACCGTTTTTCTGGTAATGGTAAATGGTCATTTAACTTTGATGTATGCTGATATGGAAATTACGTTTCAAAAAAATAACATGTTCCTACTCCGAAAAACGTTGACCTCACCTTTTTCGGAGTTCCATAGTGCTTGACAGCGAAAGGGTTAACAAAGTTTTTATAAATTTACATTGTTTTTTTCATGTGATTTATTTATTGTTTCTAATGATAATGTCTTTATTTGTTAGATTATTTTTATAAATTTACCGTTCTTTCCGTAGAAACGTCAAGCACAACCTCTAGATCCGATCTAGAATGCGAGTTCCCTCCGAAAGGCGAGCAAGACCTCACTCACGTCAGGAGAAAGAGACTCACTACGGAAACTGGACTGGTGTGTTTAGAAGACTACCCCTACACTGTGTCCATCAGGTAAAATTAACCTAGGCTTTCCAAGCCTTGCATGACCAATCACAGGGGTGCATGCATGGCCAAATCTGTCACAGCTTGAGGCAAAGAAGCTACAGCCGAACTAAGCCAAACCAAGCCAACCATCATCGCCAAACATAGATGAACTCCTGTATTTATTAAGTTCCATACTAACAGAAATTCCTAACTTAGATACATACCTCTATAAGTAATTAGTTTAATCTACAGAGGAGGTAAAGTCGGTTAAAATTTAAAAGCGCTAAGCGAATGGAGCGCCACTTCTGCCAACTCAGCTGTTCTAGTACCAGGTAAACATAACTACGAAGAGGCAATCGACAGCGCATCGACAATCCCGTTTCATGAAAACTTTCATGCATCTAGCGCCTGGTATTAGAATTTCTAATTCTAACAAGTAGAACTCACTGTACTAGGGCTTCTGAATTCAATGGAGGTTTAACATAATTGCTGCTCTTCCCTGTCCTCCAGCTCAGAATAACTACCTAACTACCTTATTATTAGGTACCTATACAGCTAGACAGTGCTGTTGAGAAGAATTATGAAGTATCAGTTATTAATGTTACCTTTAAGTAGTAGGTACTTATAACATACCTAGAACTGAGTCAAAAAGTAAACTTTTCATTGTTTCAGGCTGCATGGTAAACATTGGTGTGGCGGCGCCATAGTTGGTAAACGTTGGGTACTATCGGCAGCGCAGTGTTTTGATTAGTAAGTACCTAGCTAGGTAACCTAAACAACCTTTGTATGAACTAGGTAACCAAACAACAACAATTTGTACTTTGTTTGGTTAACTATGTAGCGACGAATAATTAGCAAGCTCTCGAGATTTTTGCTACAATTTTGAAGTAGGCGATACCAGGTTCGAATCTCGATGAAAATTACAAAGATCACTTTTTGTATTTTTTTATCTCTTATTTAATTGCCTTTGTAAAATCTAAGCTAAGTCTTAACCCAACAGTGTAACGAAAGAAGAAGTGACTGTGCGAATGGGCTCAGTCTTTCGAGATTATGGCGGTAAAATATTATCGGTTACGGACATCAGACTGCATCCTAGCTACAAGATGGACCAGTACTACCCTGAGCACAACTTGGCTATGATAGAGGTACGTTTTTCTAAACCACAGACTTTAAAATAGGTAGGTATAGGTACTATACTAACTAGTAAAAACATAACTTAGTTTGTGGTAAGGTACGGCGGCGGTGGACGGTGGTGTGGCAAACCAAACGGTAACGAGCAATGTATAATTTGCCAGTAAGCGACGGTCGATTTGGGAGGAGGTAATTTTATATTCCTAACACATCTGAAGTCAGAAGCCTACGAATATCGCAGGCAGGTTTCTGCGCTTTTGGCAGGAGTGAAACTGCCAAATAGGAAGTAAGTACCTACTACTACCTGTAGGTACTTGAGTTACACTTTGAAATTTTAAAATACTAACATAAATTTATCATTAGATACCTATTATCATTAACCTTACTAATATTATAAACGTTTTTATGGATGTGGGGATGTATGGACAATACAATACTATACAATAATACTTTAATGCAAACCAAATAAACAGAAAAAAGTACAAAAAGAATAAAAACAAATACAGTAGATAAATGTATAATGGGCGGCCTTATCGCTAAATGCGACGCATGAATGTATGGATGTACCTACCTGATTCACGCAAAAAATACTGAACCGATCGGGCTGAATTATTGAATAGACTTAGTTCTAACCGTGGAATAAATTACACACCAACTTATTATCCCAAAAAATAGTTTCCATGTGATAGAAATAGCCTAGCGACGATTCCTAGACAGATTCTAAGTTTGTATGTAACTCCAGGTGAACATCGCCATCGTCCCATCAGCTCGGATCCAGATCGTGGCGCTCGCGGACTCTGAAGCCAGCCTGCCCAACAGCTTCGGGGAGACCGTCGTCACAGGCTTCGGTTCCGTGGTAATATCAGTCATAGTCATGCATTTAAAGTCTCCACACACTGAAGCTGGAGCGCGGAGGCGGACCGGAGGCGAAGGCGTGCCAGTTTTTCCTATGGCACCGCGCCGAAACCGCCTGCGGTGTGAGTGTAGGCTTTCATCAGGTCACCTTACGCGACCAAATTCCTTCACCACATTATTTAATTCGTGATCTTTCCCCCAGGTGACAGGTCAAATCCGCGAGGGTATGAACCAGGAGCTGCGGCGTATGATCGCGAAGGAAGTCCCCCGCTACGAGTGCAGGATACAGTACGGCAACGACTACAGACTGCAGCATGACCACATCTGTCTCCAGAGCGTCGTGAAGGGGGTTGCTTTGTGTGCCGTAAGTTATCAATGAACTGGTTCATAGGTATAAAATCAATTCTCTTGGGAGCATCTCAATCTTTTGTTTTTCGAACAAGTTGCATAGAAAGTTTTAGCCTGTTGATTTGCAAGTGTGTTTGATATTCATTTTCACACAGGATTTTATTCATTCCTTCGCCTCGGTACAACCGTCCTTCGTGGACGTAAAGTTGTTATGCTGATAACGTTCGTTAGACTATTAGAGCTATGGAAAGATATATGATCGGAGTTTCTATGAAGCGACATCCGACAGAGAACCAAAGTTATCGACATTATTCGACATAAGTACCTCAAAGAATTAACAAGTTGAAGTGGCAGTGAGGACCGCGACTTTAAAACGGTATGTAGTGTAGGACGCCCTCCGGCCAGGTGAGATGACGATCTGAGAGGATGCTGGCAGATGCTGGATGCGGCTATCTGAAGACAGGGCGCTCTGGCACTCATTAGGGGAGGCCTATGTCCAGCGGTAGACTAATATAGACCGATGATGATGATTGTTTTTCTTCCAGGGTGACACAGGAGATCCCGCGGTCCACTTCAGCGGTATCAACCGAGGTGGAACACTGTTCGGCATCGCTTTGTTCTCTGGGACGGAGGAATGCTCCTCAAAGTCCAAGCCTGGCATCTTTGCAAAGGTATAACTTTTACTTGAGAATGAGAGATTAAGAGAAAATGGTTATGGTGGTTATTTGAGGGTTTTCGTACTAACGTTGTGATATGGCATGTACCAGAAGGGGAGTGTACAGGACAATGTGCGTAGGATTGTGAGTTGAGTGAGTCTCCCGAGTGGCTCATTTCTCACAGTTACGGTCCATATAACCGCAAGGTTGCTAGAACCATGGGAAGGTGGAGGGAAAGTCATATTGCTTACACCCAAGGACCGAGGTGTCGTCACCCCTCGAGATGACGCGGGGGTAATGAGGCTCAGCCTCGAGGCCCCCCTTCGTGCCCACATAAAGGGCCGGCTGAAAGCAAACTAGTGAGGGAAAGTTATACCTACAACAAATTTTTGTCTATTCTCATGCCTTAACTTTATGGCTTACATTTACATTTCAGGTATCTTACAGCAGATCCTGGATTGACAAGATTTTAGATGAAGTCAAAGCAGATAGCGCTGACAGTGAAGACAACACCATTCGTCTGGACGGCGACCTCGGCAACCAAGAACAAAACGAAGTTTTACGATCTGATAACACTGACTCCTTCTGGAACACTATCGACCATGACAATTTAAATTGAGTTTGATATGCTAGATCCTCAGACTACATAGACAGAGCGCTGTCAACAATGATTTTGAAGCCGGTTTCGTAAACATGTGTGCTCGTACTGAGTGTTGCCGTGCAGGTGTACTTTCGCATGAAATGTGATTGCCTCAGTGCGGGTTTCGTTGGGGCTCCGTCTAGATAGTTCTATAGTCTGAGGCTAGATCACAATTGTGTTATATCTAAGGGATATCTTCTAATAAGGCTGAGGAATGTCATGCTAGCCAAAGTATTATGAATAATCGTCTATAATCATAGTTTTATAAAAAAAAACATGTACCTACCTACTAGTACCTACCTATGTAGTACCTAATCTATACTTAAATAAAAATATAAAGTTTTTGATCAAAATGTTGCATTTTCTCTCTCTATAATACTTTAGGTACCTACCTACTTCTAAGAAAGAAAAATACAGCTTACTGGAACAAATTAGAACTACCTAGTAGGTTACAAAACAATTTCCAATGAAAACATTGAGCTAAGACTGTTGCTGTTGCAAACAATCAGAGTTAGCCAATAGTGCCAATACCTACTTTCCTAGTTACCTACCTTTCAGAAGAAGGAATAATATGGTATAATATTATTCCTACTTCTATGGACACAATAGTCTAATAGTCTAGTAGTGATCGTAGTGTGGTCTCTTAGAGAAGTGCGGTCTAGTAACACAGACGTACTTTTAAGCCATGTTTCTCACGGAGCAGATACAAAGGTGTTTCTAGAAATTTATTTGTGATTTCTTGTCCTGCCATTTATATAAAACTAGCGACCCGCCCCGGCTTCCCACGGTTTTATTAAACGTATAAACCTTCCTCTTGAATCTCTCTATCTATAAAAAAAACCGCATCAAAACCCATTGCGTAGTTTTAAAGATTTAAGCATTCAAAGGGACATTGCGTAGTTTTAAAGATTTAAGCATTCAAAGGGACATAGTGATATAGGGACATAGGGACAGAAAAAGCGACTTTGTTTTATACTATGCAGTGATGAGTAACTGTGTTCTGAGTAAAATGAAACGTGATATCAAACGCCACAGTCAGCTGCCCAACATCAGCTGTCATTTTGACTATAACATTTTGTTTGTCAAAGTTATCAAACAAAATCGACTAGGTTATGTTTAGATAAAGGAAAAAAGTAGTTTTTCTACTAACTTTGTACTTTTATAACATGATCTCGATAAATAAACGATAGAAAATGTTGTTGAAATGATAATTCGAGTGTAAAATGAGCGATAGCCGGAGTTTTTGTGTGACATTCAGTCTATTTTCGGTCTAGGTATTTAGGGCGATTTGTGTCCAAAGGTGAAGGTTTTGGATGTGATTTCGCTATTTGATCAGTTCAGGCTGACCCTCTCGTCTCGCGGGCTCCTGCTATGGATGATCTGAAGCACCGGGCCGGCGAGAAACTAGAAGCATTACACGTAAGCACTCCTACCAACTTCTGCCACCCTGGTACTTTCGCGCGAAAGTGGCTCGGTTATTGACGTCAGTTTTTAGCAACACAAATAGTTCAGTTTTGTTTATTTCACTTTCGTATATTTTATTTGTAAGACAATGGGATGTCATTGCTCCACTTTGGCTCAATGACCTTGAGTTTACATAATAGGTAAAAGTTAATTTAAAAGTTATAAACCTACCCATTTTGTTTGGTAAATAAAGCAAACTAAATGGTTTCCTGTTGGAATTCTAGATTGCTGCTGTGACGGCCGCTGGTAATGGCAAGTCCAAAGTTCAAGATGTGTACCAAAATACTTCTGAAGGCTTCCAAAAGGTAAATTATACATACTCAATTTAGTTTTTGTTTTCCTTTTTGTCATTATTACTCTTATTCTATTCTTTTAGCTTTTATGTAGAATAAACCCTGAAAATTTAATGTCGCTAGTACCATCAATAAACAAAAACATTGATATTTTGCATTTTAAAAATATCTAAGTTGCCCAAAAATAACTAATTAACTTTTAAGCAATGCCACGCTGATATAGATGATCTATTGATTTTATGGCACATCACAAGTAGAAATCTATCCACACCCAATAGGATGCGGAATTTGAAATGGCATAAAGTCAATGTTCATTCTAATACTAATTCCATGGGGAACTGTGATCTTCACTGATATCTCGCATGGGAGTGCCTAACCAGGCCATAACCTGCCCAGAAAGAATAGAATAACATTTATTTATAACTACTGACCTGCCCCGGCTTCGCACGGTTTTATTATACGTATAAACCTTCCTCTTGATTCACTCTACCTATAAAAAAAACCGCATCAAAATCCGTTGCATAGTTTTAAAGATTTACTTAAGCATTCAAAGAGACATAGGGACAGGGAAAGCGACTTTGTTTTATCAGCTTTTCTGTGTGTACAGGTTTGGTGCCTCGATGAGTCTTTCAGTCCTATCTTTTGTCTGGTCTCTTGTGTGCATTTATAACTCACTAAATGCCACCCGCGGCTTTGTACGCGAACGGAGTTTTTAAAAAAGGGGTTATTGTGTATATTATCACTCTATAGTTTATTTATACTGAATTTCGAGTGAATTGAACCTAGGAATAATTATTTTCCTTGCAAACTTTACCACCCGATTTTACCCTTCCAGAGGTTTTTTTTTTTTCAAATAATTACTATCATATTTGTTATTCTAGGTCCTAATCTATTTACATACCAAATTTCACTACGTAGTTACAGAAATTACCTATAACAAACATTTACACAGACCGTCCCATTTATTACAATAGTAAGATAGAAAGCGCTAATTTATCATAATCGCCAACTTGCGATTTAACTAAAATTATTAGATATTAAAAATATTATCCCTTCCTATTTATTATAATAGTATGATAATTAATAACTTATACATAGATAAAAGAAATCTTCCTGGAGCTATGGCACCATGAGCTCATCACGGAGGGGCGCGCGCGCGTGGCGGCCTGGTCGCGGGAGACGGCGCAGCGGATCCGCGAGGGCGCGCCGCCCCTGTCGCCCGTGCAGCTGTACGAGGACCTGAGGGCTATGTTCAATGACCGAGGTACCAGTGGCTTAGCTTTGTAGACAGAGTCGCGGGAGACGGCGCAGCGGATCCGCGAGGGCGCGCCGCCCCTGTCGCCCGTGCAGCTGTACGAGGACCTGAGGGCTATGTTCAATGACCGAGGTACCAGTGGCTTAGCTTTGTAGACAGAGTCGCGGGAGACGGCGCAGCGGATCCGCGAGGGCGCGCCGCCCCTGTCGCCCGTGCAGCTGTACGAGGACCTGAGGGCTATGTTCAATGACCGAGGTACCAGTGGCTTAGCTTTGTAGACAGAGTCGCGGGAGACGGCGCAGCGGATCCGCGAGGGCGCGCCGCCCCTGTCGCCCGTGCAGCTGTACGAGGACCTGAGGGCTATGTTCAATGACCGAGGTACCAGTGGCTTAGCTTTGTAGACAGAGTCGCGGGAGACGTCGCAGCGGATCCGCGAGGGCGCGCCGCCCCTGTCGCCCGTGCAGCTGTACGAGGACCTGAGGGCTATGTTCAATGACCGAGGTACCAGTGGCTTAGCTTTGTAGACAGAGTCGCGGGAGACGTCGCAGCGGATCCGCGAGGGCGCGCCGCCCCTGTCGCCCGTGCAGCTGTACGAGGACCTGAGGGCTATGTTCAATGACCGAGGTACCAGTGGCTTAGCTTTGTAGACAGAGTCGCGGGAGACGGCGCAGCGGATCCGCGAGGGCGCGCCGCCCCTGTCGCCCGTGCAGCTGTACGAGGACCTGAGGGCTATGTTCAATGACCGAGGTACCAGTGGCTTAGCTTTGTAGACAGAGTCGCGGGAGACGGCGCAGCGGATCCGCGAGGGCGCGCCGCCCCTGTCGCCCGTGCAGCTGTACGAGGACCTGAGGGCTATGTTCAATGACCGAGGTACCAGTGGCTTAGCTTTGTAGACAGAGTCGCGGGAGACGGCGCAGCGGATCCGCGAGGGCGCGCCGCCCCTGTCGCCCGTGCAGCTGTACGAGGACCTGAGGGCTATGTTCAATGACCGAGGTACCAGTGGCTTAGCTTTGTAGACAGAGTCGCGGGAGACGGCGCAGCGGATCCGCGAGGGCGCGCCGCCCCTGTCGCCCGTGCAGCTGTACGAGGACCTGAGGGCTATGTTCAATGACCGAGGTACCAGTGGCTTAGCTTTGTAGACAGAGTCGCGGGAGACGGCGCAGCGGATCCGCGAGGGCGCGCCGCCCCTGTCGCCCGTGCAGCTGTACGAGGACCTGAGGGCTATGTTCAATGACCGAGGTACCAGTGGCTTAGCTTTGTAGACAGAGTCGCGGGAGACGTCGCAGCGGATCCGCGAGGGCGCGCCGCCCCTGTCGCCCGTGCAGCTGTACGAGGACCTGAGGGCTATGTTCAATGACCGAGGTACCAGTGGCTTAGCTTTGTAGACAGAGTCGCGGGAGACGTCGCAGCGGATCCGCGAGGGCGCGCCGCCCCTGTCGCCCGTGCAGCTGTACGAGGACCTGAGGGCTATGTTCAATGACCGAGGTACCAGTGGCTTAGCTTTGTAGACAGAGTCGCGGGAGACGTCGCAGCGGATCCGCGAGGGCGCGCCGCCCCTGTCGCCCGTGCAGCTGTACGAGGACCTGAGGGCTATGTTCAATGACCGAGGTACCAGTGGCTTAGCTTTGTAGACAGAGTCGCGGGAGACGGCGCAGCGGATCCGCGAGGGCGCGCCGCCCCTGTCGCCCGTGCAGCTGTACGAGGACCTGAGGGCTATGTTCAATGACCGAGGTACCAGTGGCTTAGCTTTGTAGACAGAGTCGCGGGAGACGGCGCAGCGGATCCGCGAGGGCGCGCCGCCCCTGTCGCCCGTGCAGCTGTACGAGGACCTGAGGGCTATGTTCAATGACCGAGGTACCAGTGGCTTAGCTTTGTAGACAGAGTCGCGGGAGACGGCGCAGCGGATCCGCGAGGGCGCGCCGCCCCTGTCGCCCGTGCAGCTGTACGAGGACCTGAGGGCTATGTTCAATGACCGAGGTACCAGTGGCTTAGCTTTGTAGACAGAGTCGCGGGAGACGGCGCAGCGGATCCGCGAGGGCGCGCCGCCCCTGTCGCCCGTGCAGCTGTACGAGGACCTGAGGGCTATGTTCAATGACCGAGGTATCAAGTGGATATGTAGCTTTGTAGACGGAATGATGATGAAGTAAAAAATGCTGGACAATAACAGCATCATCTAGCCCCAAGCTAAGCCGAGCTTGTGTTATGAGTACTAGAAGACTGATATACTTCATACAGCACATCATCATTATCAACATCAAACTATAAAAAACTCCACTGCTGGTCATAGGCCTCCCCTAATGAGCGCCATAGCGCCCTGTGGTCAGTTTGCCGCATCCAGCATCTGCCAGCAGTCTTTCGCAGATCTTCATCCCACCTGGCCGGAGGGCGTCCTACAATACTACACGCCCTATTACATAGATTTTTACAATACATAGAAAACACCCAGAATCCCACAAATATTTTTGTAGATCATACCAACGATTAACCCAAGGCGGGAAACGAACCAGAAACTGGTTGACGGGTGGGGCAATCGAAGAGCGCATTTTGCAAACTGCTATTTAGGAAATTTTATTTCTTCCTCTAGATTTTGTGTAAAATGCTCTATTATATCTATATTTATATAATGGGAATAATTGTTTGTAGGCTTGTTGCAGGGAATTTTCAAACGAAAATGCGTTTCATCTGTAATACAATGGGTTTTTATTTCTTACAACAGTTTACAATATCCTTATTTTTATATTATAATGGGTTGATGAGATTAACATACCTGTAATACAAAGGAAACAACATTTTAAAGTCCTAATTTCCCGTATTTCGTTTTAATAAGTTTTTCTGCAGTAATAAAATCGAGAAGTAAATCCAACGCTTCAACTTCTTGTCGGTATGCGGCGCGGCAAATTCAAATTAAAGATAAACTTAGTTTTCTTTACATTTATATTTTTTTTTCTTCATGTTCCAGTATGGCGTCGAAGCATGATGATCTTCACATGCGGCGTTCTAGTTGGCGGGGGCTTCGGTGTGCTGCTGGGGCTTCGGGCGGCCACCTTCTGCGTGAGCCGGGGGCCGCACGCCCGGGCGCTACACACGCAGCCCGACCAAAGCGTCATCATGGTGGATGACGCGGTTACAGCTAGTAAGACGTCCTACCGATTTCTGATACCCTGGTATTTTTGCGCAGTTGGTGACGAAATAAAGTACAGTTTTGTTTTAAAAAATTACTTTATTTCTGACTAGCATCAGCTAACTGCTTCGCACGCGTTGCCGATAGCAGATGCTAGTTGGAGGGGGCTTCGGTGTGCGTGAGCCGGGGGCCGCACGCCCGGGCGCTACACACGCAGCCCGACCAAAGCGTCATCATGGTGGATGACGCGGTTACTCCTAGTAAGACCTAGGTACTACCAATTTCTGATTGTTTGCAACCGTCTGCGGTTAGCTCAATGGTTTCAATTGTAAATACTAGTTGTAATTTTTCTATTCATTTGCTTGTAATTTTCGTTGTTAATAAAGTTATTTCTGATACCCTGGTACATTCGCGGAGTTGCTGACAATTTTAGTTTACAAAAAAAACAACTTTATTCTAACTAGCATCTGCCCGCGGCTTCGCATGCGTTATTTCTATGGAAACGTCACAAGGCTATGTCTATCCCATGAGAACTGATTTATGGGATACTGCGGCGCACTAGTTGGCGGGGGCTTCGGTGTGCTGCCCAACCGAGCGTCCATCCACCATGGTGGATGACGCGGTTACTGCTAGTAAGACCTACCGATTTCTGCTACCCTGGTACTTTTGCGCAGTTGGTGACGATATAAAGTTCAGTTTTGTTTTTAAAATTTACTTTATTTTAACTAGCATCTGCGAGCGTCTTCAGACGCGTTTTTCTATTGAATCGTCTCAAGGCTAAAAGTTAAAAACTGTGGAGCGACCTCATCGACCGCCTCCTAGGCAAAAACATAAATTATGTGCGGTGAAATGTACATATGATATAGGGGGATTATCCTGATTGTTGGTCATTCCAGGTGCAGGCATGGGCGAAGTCCTAATCCGAGTGCAGGCCTTCAGCGCGTGTCCGTGCGACCGGCGGGTGCTGCGGGGCCGGGGGCAAACCCTCAGGGCGCTGCTGCATCACCAGTACCTCACGCTGGGCCGGGGCTTCGCAGGTACTTAAATACATTCACCAAGATAGTAAGGGGCACCGAAGCTCTCCGGGTTTAAAAAAAATCTCATTCGTTAGTTCTACACTAAACTGCATTTAACAGGCTTTATTTAACCTCCTCTGTTATTCGTCATCTCCGTATTCACATCTTTATTAATCATAATCCTTTTTCACACAATCCATACATCTTTTCTTCGGTCTTCCTCTCCCCTTATATCCCTCCACATTCAAATACAATACATTACATATAATATTAAATAATATAATATAATATTATTAAGTATTTTAATACGATATGTTTGTATTGTTGTCAGGTGTGGTGCTCGATATAGGCCACGGGGTCAGTGACCTGGAGCTAGGAGACGAGGTGTGGGGCTGTGTCAGCGAGTGGAGCGGCGGCGCTGCCACGGAACTGCTCACCATCAGGAGGTGAATACTCTTGTAACATACACCACTATAACACCACTGTACCACCTCTGAGACGAGGTGTGGGGCTGCGTCAGCGAGTGGAGTGGCGGCGCTGCCACGGAACTGCTCACCATCAGGAGGTGAATACTCTTGTAACATACACCACTATAACACCACTGTACCACCTCTGAGACGAGGTGTGGGGCTGCGTCAGCGAGTGGAGCGGCGGCGCTGCCACGGAACTGCTCACCATCAGGAGGTGAATACTCTTGCACATACACCACTATAACACCACTGTACCACCTCTGAGACGAGGTGTGGGGCTGCGTCAGCGAGTGGAGCGGCGGCGCTGCCACGGAACTGCTCACCATCAGGAGGTGAATACTCTTGTAACATACACCACTATAACACCACTGTACCACCTCTGAGACGAGGTGTGGGGCTGCGTCAGCGAGTGGAGCGGCGGCGCTGCCACGGAACTGCTCACCATCAGGAGGTGAATACTCTTGTAACATACACCACTATAACACCACTGTACCACCTCTGAGACGAGGTGTGGGGCTGCGTCAGCGAGTGGAGCGGCGGCGCTGCCACGGAACTGCTCACCATCAGGAGGTGAATACTCTTGCACATACACCACTATAACACCACTGTACCACCTCTGAGACGAGGTGTGGGGCTGCGTCAGCGAGTGGAGCGGCGGCGCTGCCACGGAACTGCTCACCATCAGGAGGTGAATACTCTTGCACATACACCACTATAACACCACTGTACCACCTCTGAGACGAGGTGTGGGGCTGCGTCAGCGAGTGGAGCGGCGGCGCTGCCACGGAACTGCTCACCATCAGGAGGTGAATACTCTTGTAACATACACCACTATAACACCACTGTACCACCTCTGAGATGCTTAAAATGCTATTGACTACTCAAAGTCACTAGTGGACAAAAGATTGAAGCGAAAAGAAAATCAACTAAGACTTTTTTCTTATATTATTTTGATAATCATGTACCCATGATTTAAAATTCGCCTTGTCTTATTTTGTAAATTTTGTAAGCCTAAAGAAATAAAGATATTGATTTCTGATTTCTAAAGACCATGTTCGCTAGAGAATTCAGAACACGGAAATCCGCAGACGAATGATAACACAAAATCCTTTTTTAATTTTGTTTTAAATGACTGTGTGGATTGTGCGCTGGTGATAGTAGCTGGGAGTCTGTTGTAAACAGCCGTCCCCATCACGTGCTGCAGCTTGGACGTTTTCTCCAGTCGTCGTGGAAGGGCTCTCAGCCGGTGTGCGTGCCTCGTGTGGTGTATCTGTGGCCGTCCCCGTACCTTGCATATTTGGCCAAGTTGCTACGGACATACATCGCAGATTGGTAAATGACAAGGGCGGGCACGGTCAAGATCCCTAAGGACTCAAAGTGCGGCCGCGCAGACTCATCCTGTGGTATTCGCACTATCGCCCTTACCGCCCTCTTGGAGTCTGAAGGCACGCTCCCAATCGGATGCACGCCCCCAAAGCTCCAAACCATACGTCAGAAGCGAATGGACGTTAGCGAAGTATATACTGCGCACCATCGCTCTGTCCAAGGTATCCGAGAGGCGCCACAGAGCAAAACATGAACGTCCTTCTTACACACAGTCCTTCTTACACACATCTTCTTACACAGTTTGTTTATGTGTTCCTCCCACGTGAGACCACTGTCCAGAGTGAAACCAAGTTCGATGGATGGTATTTTTCCTTTTTCATGCAAAAAATACTGAACGTATGAAATGTTGTATACGACGATGTTCGCTGAATCAACATCTGTGTACTCATAGTATGGAACTTCAAGAAAATAAAATTATTATTATAATTGTTGTCAGTACACGAGTGTCTAAGCGTCCGGTGCACGTGAGCGCGGACGGGGCGGCGGCGCTGGCGTGGAGCGGTGCAGGAGCCCTGCAGGCGCTACAGAGGCTGCGGCTAACTCCCAACAACGCCAAGGGGAAGCGGTAAGAGCCACAAACCAGCTCCAATGCAAACTCATAGTTCTTTCTTTCCTTTAGACCGTACAGGACTCTTAGATACGTCGAAAAGTTCATATACAGGAGAGAAGATTAGCATGTGGGCCAGATGGGCCGGCCCAGTACAAAAAAAAACTCTGTTACCACTTGGGGGACTACTACCTTTAACCCCCCAAAGTTGATGGTGATATGTTGGTTCTAATGTTTCGGCCCTCGCGGAGGCTTCGAGTTTTGTCCTTTTTACTCTGGCTTCAGATAATAGAATAACACAATGAGGACAGCTTATCTGTCTTTGGGTTCTTGCAAATCTGTCCTTGAGCTCTGTGTTTGTTTATTCAATCGATTTTTTTAGCTGCATTTTGGTATATTTTTTATGTTTTTCGGGTCGCTATCCATTGTATGTGTTTGTGTTACAGAATAAAAGATGTTAATATCTGTGATGTTTTATTTAGAGTGGCGATCTGTGGCGCGGCGAGCGGCGAGGGCTGCGTGCTGGTCCAGTTGTTGAGCAGCTGGGGCGCGCACCTCACCGTGTGCGCGCCCCGCCACGCCGCCACCACGCTGGTGGAGCGAGGTGAGACATTATAACGATCTGTGGCGCGGCGAGCGGCGAGGGCTGCGTGCTGGTCCAGTTGTTGAGCAGCTGGGGCGCGCACCTCACCGTGTGCGCGCCCCGCCACGCCGCCACCACGCTGGTGGAGCGAGGTGAGACATTATAACGATCTGTGGCGCGGCGAGCGGCGAGGGCTGCGTGCTGGTCCAGTTGTTGAGCAGCTGGGGCGCGCACCTCACCGTGTGCGCGCCCCGCCACGCCGCCACCACGCTGGTGGAGCGAGGTGAGACATTATAACGATCTGTGGCGCGGCGAGCGGCGAGGGCTGCGTGCTGGTCCAGTTGTTGAGCAGCTGGGGCGCGCACCTCACCGTGTGCGCGCCCCGCCACGCCGCCACCACGCTGGTGGAGCGAGGTGAGACATTATAACGATCTGTGGCGCGGCGAGCGGCGAGGGCTGCGTGCTGGTCCAGTTGTTGAGCAGCTGGGGCGCGCACCTCACCGTGTGCGCGCCCCGCCACGCCGCCACCACGCTGGTGGAGCGAGGTGAGACATTATAACGATCTGTGGCGCGGCGAGCGGCGAGGGCTGTAAAAAAATACCACCAGTATAGTAGTACCCCAGTACCCATAATAAGAAAACTACTAACAGGTTGCAACTAAACAAGTGTGTATGTACCAGGAGCTCATGAGTTCGTGGACGTGGTCAAGTCCACGAAATACATGTCCACAACATAATCAAAATACAACTGACAACTAACAACTTAACGAGTGTGTATCTACCAGGAGCCCATGAGTTCGTGGACGTGGTGAAGTCCAAAGACAACATAGTCAAAATACAAAAACAACTAACCAATTCTGTGTCTACCAGGAGCCCATGAGTTCGTAGACATGGTTAAGTCCAAAGACAACGTAATACCCACAGCCTAAAATAAAAATACAACTAAACGAGTATGTATCTACCAGGAGCCCATGAGTTTGTGGACGTGGTGAAGTCCAAAGACAACATAATATAAAATACAACCAACAGCTAACAACTAAACAAGTGTGTATCTACAAGCAGATGCAATAATAAATAATATCTTCAAGCTACATGCAAGAACTCTATCAGTCTTATTACAAAAAATGACTTAGACCATGGATGAAACCAGAACTTTTTGGTCTAGGTTCTAAAGTTAGTCCACCGTTTAAACTGTGTCTTATTACAAATCGTGGTCTTACCAAGAATTTTTTAAATCAGAGATCATCCATGGTTTGAATGATATCCACAGATTAAAAAAAAACATTGTTAAAAAAGTTCGTTCATTTCGAGTCGAACCTCTGAGTGCAGAAACCATGGAGATGGCATAACTAACTACGAAATAAACGTGTAAACCTAAACTTACTAGGAAACAAAAATGGCTCCCTTCCATAGAGCTGCCCTATTTTTATCGATATTTATATTTATCAACAAGTAGGTATTTCTGTGACAATATTTTTGCTTTCTTTCACATATTAAATAAGTATTCACAAGAAAAAGTCACGAATTATAATATTTTTTACACAAAACACTGCAAATACAACTCGCGTGGACAGCTAACATACCTATTACAATGAGAACCTAAAACGGCAAACCAGCCTCAAACGTGCATTTTTATGATTTCACTTAGGCCGACTCCATGGTTTCTGTAGTCAGAGATTCGAGGGCCATGTCTTGTCATAAAACCTTCACAAAACAAACAAAGCATTGATTGACGTTTGATTTTGAGGTTAGTACCTTAGATAAACTAGGGGTCTCGGAGATTTATCTTTAAACCATAGAAAAACTATGGTTTGGTGCTAAAACTTTGTTTTATTATAACGTTTATGTAAAACCATGGTTTTTTTCGAAGTTTAAACCTAGAATGGCTCTAAACTTCGTTTTTTAATAAGGCCGTATGAGTTCTTGCAGCTAGGGCCAACGACAACATAAACAAAGTAGAGGTACATATAATCAAGTGTGTATGTATCAGGAGCCATGAGTACGTGGACGTGGTGAAGTCCAAAGACAACATAAACAAAGTGAATAAAAAATAAATAAAAAATAAACAGCTTAATACAATGAAACGAGTGTGTATGTACCAGGAGCCCATGAGTTCGTGGACGTGGTGAAGTCCAAGAACGATGTAACACGACAGTCTAAAATACAAACAACCAACAGCTAACAACTAAACGAGCGTGTATGTACCAGGAGCCCATGAGTTCGTGGACGTGGTGAAGTCCAAGGAGGACGTGCCGTCGGAGTGGCTGGCGCTGGAGGCGCACGCGCTCACCCGCGGCCCGTGGGACGCGCTGATCACCTGCGAGCCGGCCGCCGCGCCTCCCCCCTGTAACACGCCTGCGCTACTCAAGTAAATACCACAACAAATATTATTATACTTACTTACATAGTTTACCAATTCCACAACAAACATTATTATACTTTCATAGTTTACCAATTCATTCAATTCAAATTATAAATGTATTTACAAAGCGACGAATACTATTTACTTAGAGCGACGAATACTGTTTACTAGGAGCTACGAATTTTTTACTCAGAGCGACGAATAATATTTACTCAGAGCAATGAATAATATTTACTCAGAGCGCCGAATACTTTCTCCGAGTGACGATTACTGTTTAATCCGAGTAACAAATACTTTACTCAGAGCGATGAATACATTACTCAGAGCGACGAATAATATTTGCTCAGAGCAACGAATACCTTTTACTCAGATCGATGAATACTGTTTAATCAGAGCGACGAATACTAGTTATTCAGAGCGTCGAAAACTGTTAACTCAAAGCAACGAATACTTTGCTCAGAGTGACGAATACTGCTTACTCAGAGTGACGAATACTTTACTTAGGGTGACGAATTCTTTGCTCAGAGCGACGGCGGGGCGTGGCTGTGCGCTGGACCTGCGGCCGCGCGCGCTCCTGACGGACCGGCTGCCCGCGCCCGCGGTGCTCGTCTTCGCAGCCTCCTTCTACACCTTCAGACTGCTCAGGGTGAGTCGAAATAATTTACTCAGAGAGAATAAATAAGAGAAGAGAATAAACTTTACTCAGAGTGACGAATACTATATACTCGGAGAGATGAATAATGTTAACTCAGAGTGACGAATACTTTACTCGGAGTGACAAATACTTTACTCAGAGTGACGAATACTATTTACTCGGAGTGATGAATAATGTTAACTCAGAGTGACGAATACTTTACTCAGAGCGACGGCGGGGCGCGGCTGCGTAGTATCTGGCCATTGAATGTCTAAGTTATTTTATTGTCAAATGATTTTTTAATTAAGTATGCAATAAAGAACTTTCTATCTATCTATTGAAGAACGATGTGGTGCGACGGTTGGGACAAGATCTGTAAATATTTGTTCCGAAGTTCTGGGTGAGGGTGGAACCGCGAGGCGCTGCTAGTATATAATATGAGTGGTGTGTGTTTCCAGTGGCTAGTGGGGTGCGGGAGCCACACGGACTGGCTGGAGGAGCGGTTCCGCACGCGCGAGGGACTCGACATACTCGCGCAGCTCGTGCACTCCGGACATCTCACTCCCGCCGTCGATAAGGTGAGTGTGGTGTGTGTTTCCAGTGGCTAGTGGGGTGCGGGACCCACACGGACTGGCTGGAGGAGAGGTTCCGCACGCGCGAGGGACTCGACATACTCGCGCAGCTCGTGCACTCCGGACATCTCACTCCCGCCGTCGATAAGGTGAGTGTGGTGTGTGTTTCCAGTGGCTAGTGGGGTGCAATTGGTAAGGTGACATTACGTTCTATTTTTAAAACGATTTAAAAAAAAAGGAATTTATTCTCATTACGTCTGTTTCTTTATTGATTTGTTTTCAAATTGGTTATAAACAATTTTTCAACTGATTTCAAAAGAAGGAATAAATTATGATGACGTCTGTTTCTTTATTGATCTGTCTGTTGTTATCAAATTGGTGAATTACATACAATTTTTCAATTGATTTCAAAACAAGGAATAAATTCTAAATACAACTGTTTTTAGGTCTGTTAAAGGTGACATTGAATTCTATTTTTCGATGTCAAAAAGAAGGAATAAATTATCAATACGTCTGTTTTTTTTTGTTGATAAGGTGACATTTTGAACTATTAGTTCGACTTCAAAAGAAGGAATAAATTCAGATTACTTCTGTTTCTTTTTGATCTGTTGTTATCAAATTGGTGAATTACATAAAAATTTAGAAATAATTAAAAAAAAAAGAATGGGTCTCAATACGACTGTTTTTTTGGTCTGTTGATAAGATTAAGCCTTTATTAACAACGAAAATTACAATCAAGGAATAAAAAAAATTACAATTAGTATTTACAATTGAAAACTGCAGACGGTTGCAAACAGTCTAAAGGTAGCTCAGTTGATCCATGTCAATACCAGTCGGAAGCGTCCCCAAGACACTGGCTGCATTACCACGCTGTATGGCAATGCTGATGCGCTGAGCCAGATATTCACCAGCTCTCGGGTCACGCGTCGCATCGAACAGACGCTCAGATATTTTTTTAAAAACCCGGAGAGCCTCGGTACCCCACGGACCTAGGGTCTCGACTCCCAAGGGGAGATAAATGCGTAAGTTCTGTCGAGACCTGCATATTTGCGCCTCTTGAGATCCTCGGCCAGATCTGCCGCCGCACCAGCCCTAGTGGATGTCCTTGAAAGATGGGAAGGTGCAAGTGTGTCGACGCATGTAGCGTCCCACACAATGGGCCTCCCCAACTCCCATGGCACTAGTGTCATGCCGTCGGGCCTCTTGCCATCGTCACGGAACATGATAAGATAAGATGATAATGTTGATCGGTGAAATCGGTTGAAAAATAGTAGACAACTACTTTTCAGCCGATTTGAAAAGAAGGAATAAATTCTCAATAAGACTTTTTTGGTCTATTGATATGGTGAATATCTACTATTTTTCAACCCATTTCAAAAGAAGGAAAAAATTCTCAACCCGAATGTATTTTTGGTCTGTTGATAAGGTGACATTACTTACTATTGTACAAACGATTTCAAAACAAATAATACATTCTCAACGACGATATGGTGCATTACATGACATAAAGGCACCAGAGATTTCTCTAAATACTTTCAATAACAATGTTTGATGTAAAAAAGTATTATTCATAAAATTAAGTAAATGTAAATGGGGGACAATATCAAATTGATGCATTAACACTTGCCATGTGTCGTCACATTTTGAGACTCATCTAATGATTTAGACTGAATCCGGCTCGAAGCATGTTAGAGGTATCAGGATAGAAAAGATATTTTCAATAATGGTGTTTAGATCGCAACTGGTTTATTAATTAGATTTTTCATTACTCATACTCGGAAAGTAGGTCTGAAGTTGCCTGAAGAGCGGGTTGAAAGTGATACTTTTCAGCCCTAGGGAGAATCGTTTTCAACTGACAGCTATCAAGTTACTATTGAACCATGATAATGGAAGAATGAGAAAAATAAATGCTGAAGCTAAGCCCCGGAAGCCGGCGCCAAATCCCGTCTCGGGACTAAATAAGTTACTTTCAACCCTTGGGTAACAATGTACTATAGTTAACATGAAGATAAAATACGGAACATGAAAGGGACATAAAACAATAAACATCAAGCATTACATCAATGGCAATGCTAAGCTAAAATAAAAGAATTTAATTGAACTATCTTCCGCACGTAATTTCGCTCTGAATAACATTGAACTTTGTACACCTTGGCCATCTAGACACAACTAAGATTCTTCCCGATAATAAACACTACATTGTACTTCGGAAACTTCCAATAACAATGTATGATGTAAAACAAGTCTTATTCTCAAAATCACTAAGTACATAGTATAAAACAAAGTCGCTTTTTCTGTCCCTATTTCCCTATATCCCTTTGACTGCTTAAATCTTAAAAACTACGCAACGGATTTTGATGCGGTTTTTTTTAATAGATTAAGTGATTCAAGAGGAAGGTTTATACGTATAAAAACCGTGCGAAGCCGGGGCGGGTCGCTAGTAAAGTATATGTAAATAAAGTCTGTTTCCGTTGATTCCAGGTATATTTCCCTCAAGAGTTCGAGAACGCTCTGGCTCACGCGTGCAGCGACGACGCGATCGGCACGACCGTGGTGCGATTCCCCTGAAGGCTAAACCCCTTTTGATAAGATTCTCACATCACTACCAAGATCTCCGATCCCGTATGTAACTGATGATTATTGGTGTCAATTTTACATTGTCTTGTAATATTTTAATGACTGATGTTTGAGCTATTAACCAAAGGTTTAGCTTTTAATTGACGGTTATTTAACCGAGTCTGACAGTTTTCACACGTAATATTCTGAAAAAATGTAATTGAGTAACATAACTAGACTTTTTACAAGAAATCTAAAATTTTCTTTACTGTCGTCGTAATTTTTTCTACCGGTGGTTTTATTTAGCAAATGTTCGGTAAGAAATACAGTAAATCTTTAAGTATTTTTAGGTTTGAACCCTTTACTCCCGGAAAAGCTTCAATCGCTTTCAATCTTTCACAAAATGGCGGACTTTTTAAGATTCATAAATATCATGGAGTCTTCTTCTTCTTGTTTTATGGCTCGCTGTTTCTATGTTGCCACAACTCTATCATGGAGTCAAAGTCTTTTACTAGTTAGATAATTATTTAACACAAAATGAACTTGTTAACTAATTTAAATTCTATATAGATATTTAAAATCGACTTTCCAAAGTAACCCCTGGTTCTAAAGTCTAATATTTAAATGGACAATACTATTTTAAACTATTTTGTAAGAAATCATCGGAAGGCGTTGTTTTAAATCAGTTTTATCTAAAAATGTTCCTATTATTATCCCACTACTGGTTTTGTGGGTCAAAACGTCCATTGTTGGGATGTTTTAACCATTTGCCATAAACGATCTGTATTATGAAATAAAAGATGCGAGAAATGCTGAGTGCTCAAGATAGTATAAGGTTTTTATTTACAGACAGATGTTTCTTTACCATAATAATAAACAAATAAACATTATTTAGAAACATGTTCGAAAAAAATAACATTTTAACAAATCCATCCCGTCGAATATTTATCGTTTTAAAAATGTTTACTATTTCTTTGTATTTTGTTTTATATTTTAAGAGTGATATCAATCTTAAGAAAGCGTCCAATGTTTTAGATGTGTATATGTGTAAAAAGTAATAATTTAGGTAGAAAAATCGATGTTATACTGAAATATATTGTTGTTTAAATTTGTGCCTTTCTTTACAACCTACCCACATTTTAGGCTCGTTTGAAATCATCATTTAAGGTATCTATGGCTTTAGTCATCGATAAATTGTTCCCATTCATATCAATTTGCTTCTATCTCAGAAATAAGAAATCAATTGAGCTACCTTTAGAGTGTTTGCAACCATCTGCAGTTTGCTCGATGGTTTCTATAGTATATACTATTTGTAATTTTTTCTATTTTAATAAAAATATAGCACACTTAAATAAAAAGAAATCAATAACTTTATTTCTATTAAGTACCTCTCGCATAAAATAATCAGCTTAACCCGAAAATTCAAACAAAGATAAAAAAATTAATCAACCATATTTTTTTTTTTGTTTTATTAACTGTTTAGCCCACCCTGTATAACCTTACTCATGGATAACACAAACATCTGTTTTCACTTAGTTTTAATGCCCTTTTAAATTCAAGTCAATTTCAATTTATTTATTTCAATAGGCATATTATAATGTGTAATGCACTTAGAAAAGTCAGATTAACAATCTAATAATTATTTACTAATACTACATAAATTACTTAATACTAATAGCAATTCCTTAATTCTACAATCTTTCCAAGCATCTTTGGAGTGAATACTTTGGACCCTCGGTTTCGCTCTATTCCCTCTTCAATGATGCTTGTGTTGAAGCTCCGAATCCATCTTCGCTATTCGCTTGTTCAGGTCTGATCTTTCTGACGAAGTTGCTTTGGGTGGTTTCTCGTCTTCTTGTCATCAGCCCCAGAGTCTCATCCGAGACTTTGGACTTCTGGCCAGTTCGCTGTTTTTTGCAGGACTTGATGCCCTCGTCCCTCAACGTTTCATGGTCTTAAACGTATCTTCCAATGCGCTTGTGAACATTTTCGGGGATATGGCATCCCCTTCTCACTCCTCTGCGCAATTGGATGGGTTTAGACTGCTGTCCCTGTACTTGGACTTCGTTGGATTTCATTCATTTCTATTCAATCTGGAGTATCTATTTACCCGTTTTACGATACCTACTTAAAAAATAGGAAAAATCAAGCCACGACGGGGGTCGGCGCGCCGCCGCCGGCAAATTTGATATCGGCGCGCACGTCTACTTTGTGCCATCAAAGTAGGTGTCTAGTTTCAATTATGTCCATTTTATTAAATGTAAGGTCTTAAAATTTCATATGTATTAGGTTATTTATAATAAACACGTTTTTCATCAAACAGATCCTGTCTACGGAAGTCATTTAACATTAATACACAAATACAACAAACAATCAAACTAAAAGCGTCAACTAAGTACAACTCTATTATTAAAAATTAATCTATATGATTATCACTTACTTAATTCGATTTGAAGCTATAGATTCATTCACACCATAACAATGTCCACTAAAATACAAGCCAAACAATGGAAAACGAAAAGGGCAAATACAAATGAAGTGTTGATAGAAAATTATGTAACAAAAGAGGTTCAAAACATATTTAAACCTCTGAATATCCTGCAAAAGATTGTTCTGGTTACAAATTACAAAATCAACAACAATTTTATATTTCCTATTGATTGGAAAAATATAATATTGTCCCTTATAAGTGTTTTAATAGTGCTCGTGCTTTTTAGTACAATAATATATGAAATGATATTTGTTTCATCACTTACAAGACCACCCTTGTTTTGGAAAATATATTCACTTTGTGCTAGTTTTAACTTCACTCTGTTTATTTTCGGTCATGTTATAGCCTTCATTGCGAGTATTAAATACACCAACTGTTACGTTAAACTCGTCTTAAACTTCCAGAAAATTCTTAATTCTTTAAACTTTACAGCAAAAAGCGTCAAATTATATATATTTTGGAATTGGTTTTTCTGTTTAGTTAACTTAGTGCAATTTGTTTTGCCATACTGTTTACTTTTTGTATATATTGCTGACTTTAATTTTTTCAAATTGCTATCATTCCTAAGTTTGATAGTTTTCGATGCAGGCATTTTTAGCTCGATCAGAATCGCCGTGATAATTAAAGATTTTGTTAGTACTTGGCTTTGTAATATTAAGAACAGGGAAATTACAAAACTGCAAACTGGTTATTGTGTTAAAATGTTCAAAGTATATATTAATATTTTGAGTTCTTATAAAATGTTCGTTATTGTTTTCCAAGATTTGGTAAGTTGATTGGTTATATTTCTATATATGTCTAGGCAGCATCTTTGTTATTAATGTTTATTATTATTAGGTATACACACACTGTATAACATCTATTTTGTGTATAACGACCTATGTGGCGCGGCGGCAATTTATTCTAAGGTTCCGCCTGCGACGCAGGATGTTACGGGTTCGGTACCGCCTTGTGACAAATTTTTGTACGATTGATACGTATGATAAAAACATCCATCTTGTAATGTATTGTTAACATTATCAAAACTTATAAGTCGTGTATTAATATAATTGCTATTGGAGGGTGGTCCCTGGTTACATATATTTGTGCCCACTAGATGCGCCCCGCGGCTTTGCCCGCGAACCAGAGTCTTAATTTCGTACAAATTACAGAAATTTATTGCACCCCCCTAGGGGTTATTGTGTAAAAATAAAATAGTACATGTTTAATTATTCAGTCCATAGTTTATTTATAGCGAGTTTTGAGTGAATCGAACCAAGGAAAAGATATTTTCCATACAAACTTTACCAACCGATTTAACCCCCTCAGAGGTTAAAATTTTCAAATTTTAATAGCCTATGTCCTATTCTAGGTTCTAAACTATCTACATACCAAATTTCATTCAAATAACTTAAGTAGTTACAAAGATTACTTAAACAAACATTCACACAGACTTTCCCCTTTATTATAATAGTAAGATGCCCTAACCAAGGTAATAATGTATAGGTATTATTTTTCCAGTTGATATATTGGTCTCTAGATACATTTGTACATGCTTTGATCTACGCGGAACAGGCGTTGATGAACTCTGAAGGGCATTTAGAGGTATCTTTTAACCATACATATTTTTTTTATTTTAACTTTATTTTATTACTAGCAGCGCCTCGCTGTCACCGGCGTAGTTCCCGTTCCCGTGGGAATTCCGGGATAAAAAACCTATGTGTTATTCCTGACAATATTCTAACTCTGTGCCAAATTTCAGCCAGATCCGTTCAGTAGTTTTTGCGTGAAAGAGTAACAAACATCCATCCATCCAAACTTTAGCGTTTATAACATTAGAAGGATTGTTATTATAATTGCGATCTCCACCCAAGAAATGAAATTTTTAAATTGTTTTCAGCAAACGATCCCAATAACCCTCGTCTTGATTTTGTGGTGGACCGCGAAGCGAGTCCTCCTGATAGCGATACTGGTTCTCCAGATAGAGAACATTCACATCGCCATGGAGAAGGTCCAGGCTTACTCGCTTCAAGCTCTCAATACCGATTGCTCGGGTTCGGAAACAATTAATTTATTTTTATTTAACTCTTAAATTACTCGCATGAATAAAATTGGCGAGAACTAGGAAGCTACTTTTGGCAGGAGCGCGTTTTGAGCAACCGAAGTATTCTTTTTCAGTGCGAATTAATATTAATTAAGCAAGGTAATTAAGGCGTTACCTAGAGGTAGGTACACTTGTTACTTAAGCGCCACCACTTTATGATATTACTAGTTGGTGCCCGCGACTTCGTCTGCACAGGATTAGTATTACGAGTAGGTATACTCGAAGTATCAACAGCGTTATTCTCATTGCTGTGGGAATTCCGGGATAAATAATAAGCCTATATGCTATTCCAGACTATAATCTATCTCTGTGCCAAATTTCAGGCAGATCCGTTCAGTAGTTTTTGCGTGAAAGAGTAACAAAAATCCATCCTGCATCTATCCATCCATACTTACATACATACTTTCGCGTTTATAATATTAATAAGATTACATTAAACAAAGGAATTTCTAAAAATCATTCTTTCACTTAGGGCTCCCACACAAAACTGCGATTTGGTGCGATGCGATGCGATGCGATGTGATGCGATGTCACACGAACTTGATTTGCGAATTTCTGCGATGCGAATTTGTGCGGCGAACCGTTTTGTAGGGTAACCATACCTTCAAGTTTAGTCAGCCGTATTGGACGTGTTTTTAGGAAGCGTAAGATGGATCCCAAGAAGATAATTGAACCGATTTAAGCAAAAATGATCCAACCCACACAAACCTCATTTCGAGATAATCGATATTTAAGTTTGTGGCGGTATTTCTCTAGCTTTTTAATACAAAATGTTGTTATTTTAATTTAATTTAATGCTATGTAAACTCAACTTTTTTGCTATAAATAATATAAAGAATAAATTGTAATAGTTTAGTAGATAATTGGGAAAACTTGCGCCTGGATCATTATTAAAAATTAATTTTGTATGGAAAGAGCTATGTAGGGTGCAAAAATTAAAATGCAAAAATGATTCAAAGTGTGATAAAAATTAGTAATCAAAAGTAAGTAATACTACGTAATACTACGTTTGCCAAGTCTCGGTCTCGACTCAAGAACACGTTTACCCCAACGTTTGTCGGTTCTTCGCGAGATATAGCCGGCCCACTGCCACCACTTCAGCTTGCTAATTATTTGAGCTATGTCGATAACTTTGGTTCTCTTTCGGATGTATTCTTTACGAATCCTATCCTTCAGAGAAACTCTGAGCATAGCTCTTTCTATAGCTTTCTGAGCTCTTTGAACTGATGGACCAGCTTATTATTATAGTTTGAATCATTGTAGCAAAATAGAACGGTTATATGTTAGGGTAACCAAAGCAACACAAAAATGATTCAAGTGGCATGAAACACTTATACATTTTAAAAAATGGTCTTCGACATGACAGTTGTGGGTTGGATCATATGGATTTTCCACATTTGTGAACATACAGGTGTGAGTCTTTGATATGTTAAAATATACCTTATACTGATTACATAGGTTAAAAAAACTCGAAATTGACTAGGTTGTGGGTTGGATTATTTTTGCATAAATCGGTCCAATTGCACTGCTGTAATTGTTAAATAGATATAAAAGAAAAAGAAGATTCTGGATTCATCCATTTAATACGATTATGAACTCTGAAGGGAACTATTTTACTCGAAATTAGTATGAGTTGAGAACTTAAGCATTTTTTTTTTACAACACAAAGAAGGCGGCTCAGGCGCCGCGCATCTTTCGCTAAAGTTGTCTCAGAGCGGACTAAAAGGGGGGTCACCAAGTATGACGTAATATGACAGGAATGCGCGATGCAAATGAGATCGGACGTTATCGTGCGAGCTCGCAGATATTTGCGATGGGATGCGAGCTCGCAGTTTTGTGTTTGTGCCCTTAGGCCTCCCCTAATGAGCGCCATAGCGCCCTGTCTTCAGCTTGCCGCATCCAGCATCTGCCAGCAGTCTTTCGCAGATCGTCATCCCACCTAGTACATCTCATTAGGGGAGGCCTATGTCCAGCAGTGGACTAATATAGGCTGATGATGATGATTCTTTCACTTTGCTGTCATAAGATTTCTTATTGCATCATAGTTTAATTTTTTTATTAGTTTCAAGGCTAATTCTAAACTTACCATGGAAACTGACTTATACGATAAAAGTAGCCTACGTATGCCAGGGCTAGAACTACAAACAAACATTCTACCTTTTGCGTGAAAGTGGAACCAACATCCAAAACAACTTTGGCTTTTACAATATTAGTAATAATGTCTAACAAAATACAGATAATACCTAATTATGTTTTGTATGATTTCTATAGCAATAACTTCTGTCTTCTAGAAGCCAAATGAAGGATGCTACTACCTACAGCAGTAACTTAACTTTTTCTTCTTCTAGAAGCCTAAAGAAGGATGCTACTACCTACAGCAGTAACTTAACTTTTTTCTTCTTCTAGAAGCCGAAAGAAGGATGCTGAAGAACATTCTCCGCGTCCACCGCTGTTCGTTCTCCCGCGCCAGCGCTCGGGGGCTGTTCTACCTGGATGCCACCCTGCCGCTTCTTCTTGCTTCCAACATCTCTAACTACATATTTGTGTTACTACAGTTCTCGCACTTTAATGGGAGTTAGAGTAAATTAATAACTATTATAAGAAAGAAAGAAAATTTATTCATTTGGCCCTTTAACAAATAAGGTCACGTTTGTAAATAACCCATTTAATAAACAAGACTATCTATCTCTGTGCCAAATTTCATCCATATATTAGCAGTCCGTAACACAGGTTCGACCTAGCACGGCTGCTAAAGTTCATGTTTTTGTACATGTACACGAGATGTACCCTAACCCTACTTACTGCTAACATAAATAAATAAATAAATATAGATAATATCCTTGGTCACATAGCATCTTACTCATTACAAAAATACTTAAGTTTTCAAGTTCCTTCTGATAATTTCAATAGAAAAAATTTAACAAGTATTTAACTAGGATTTTCCGTAGAGCTTTTAAATGATTAATACGTTTTTTTTTATTTTTGTATAATTTCTGTAAAAATTATATTTAAGTTAATCAAGGATGTAAAAGTAACTATGATTTTTCTAAATAAATAAATAAAAAATAAAAAAATTGGTTCAGTAGTTTTAGTTTAGTGATTGTTGTAGCTTAAGTTTGTATAAATTGTTTCTGTGAATTGTTTCTTAGTTTTAAGAGTGCAATAAAGAATTTTCTATCTATCTATCTATCTAGTTTTTGCGTGAAAAAGTAACAACAATAAATAAACATCCATCCATCCATACTTACAAACTTTCACGTTTATAATATTACTAGGATTTTATTGTTTTAATATAATTTATTTATCGAGTTAGTACAGAATAGCTCTTCCAATATCACTAGTTATCAGCAAGTAACTAAGATAACATCCTACTAATATAATGTAAGTAGTTTATTGTATAGGATATTATTTTAATTTTATTTTTTTGATATTTTCCCTTTTCGCATTTTTAATTTTTAATTAGATAGGTATCTATTATTTCATTATTAGGTATTTATTATTTTATTCATTATTTTATTTTTGTTAATGTCATTTTGTACACCCCCTGCCTTTCTTAAATTCACATAATTCTTTCCATCCAAAGGTTGCCTGGAAGAGATCGCTTCTAAGCGATAAGGCCGCCCATTGTACTTGTATTTTGTTATGTTCCTTTTTGTAATGTTTTTTCTGGTGTACAATAAAGAATTTTTGTATTGTATTGTATTGTAATATAATAAAATGTGAAAGTCTGTGTGAATGTTTGCTATAACGTATCACCGTAATAAAAATACGTAGTATTTAATAAATGTTTTATTTTATAAAATTGTTACCTACGTTACATGGAAGCTTAATATTCACAAGATAAAATTATTAATCTACCGACTTAATTATTGTAAGATTAGCCACCTATATGCATTGTGACATTTTCAAATATATATATATAGCTTTATTGTGACATGTTTTATTCTTTGTTTCCAATACATTACAAGAGTTATTTACAAAATTTGTCCCTTAGGTTCTTAGTGTTTGCCCAGTATATTCGTGGATCCTAAAAAAACCTTAATCATTACATAGTACAAAGTCACTTTCTCTGTCCCTATATCCCTATGTCCCTTTGTATGCTTAAATATTTAAAACTACGCAACGGATTTTGATGCGGTTTTTTAAAAGATAACTACTTAGAGTGATTCAAGAGGAAGGTTTATACATATAATAAAACCGTGCGAAGCCGGGGCGGGTCACTATTATAATATAAACCTTAATAATTTATAACTTTAGCCGCTATTGCTCTCGTAACTATTAGGTCTCGTTCTTTGAACCGACAACCACCCATAGGTACAGGGTACTAGATTTCTGATATACATTATATTTTTAGTTTTAATTTTTTTATTATACATGGAAAACACCCAGAACCAGACATATTTGTTGATCAAACATTTGTCACAAGGCAGGGATCGAACCCGCAACCTGCGTTGCAGGCAGAATACATGGATTGTCAAAACGGTGATCTCTAAAGTGTTTGACACTGATAGAACCCCACAAGTCGCCACATACAGAAGCCGTGTCGAGTTGTTTTATTTATACATGTTTAAAAACTCTGCACTTTTTTCACAAGTAGTCCCATGCTCTTTTCACAAGTAGTCCTATAGTTTTCACAAGTACTAATCCTATACTTTTCACAAGTACCTATTTAGTCCTATTACAATTCACAAGTAATCCTATACCTACTTTTTACAAGTAGTCCTATATTTTGCCCAAATAGTCCTATACTTTTTTCGCAAGCAATCCTGCACTCTTTTCACAAGTAGTCCTTTATTGCTTTCACTGTATTATTCTCTGGTCACAAGTAGTCCTATACTATTTTCACAAGTAGTCCTATACTTTTCACAAGTAGTCCCATACTTTTCACAAGGAGTCCCATACATTTCACAAGTAGTCCCATTCTTTTCACAAATAGTCCCACATATTTCACGCGTAGTCCCACACTCTTCACTCGTAGTCCTGCGCGTGTGGTCGCTCCACGCAGCTGAGCACCTTGAACCGGCGGCCCATGGCCTCGCCGTCGGCCAGCGTCTGCGGCAGCGGCCGGCGCAGCGTCTCCGGCAGGAACAGCGACGTGACGCTGCCCGCCGCGCTCAGCACGCCCATTATAGTAAGGGGTAGAGCCCACTAGTATACAAACTCTTCACAAGTAGTTTTTTATTGCTTTCACTGTCTTATGCAGAGGTGATAAATAGTTCTAGATAAAATTTTCACAAGTAGTCACCTATTGCTTTCACTGTATTATGCTCTGGTCACAAGTAGTTCTATATACTTTTAGTAGTCCTATGTTGTTTTCACAAGTAGTCGTATACTTTTTACAAGTAGTCTTATATTGCTTTCACTCAATTATGCTCTGGTCACAAATAGTCCTATACTGTTTTTTCAAGCAAGTCTTAACTATTTTCACAAGTAGTCCTATGCTATACTATTTTCACAAGTATTCCTATATTGCTTTCACAAATAGTCCCATACATTTCACAAATAGTCCCATACTCGTCACAAGTAGTCCCACACATTTCACGCGTAGTCCCACACTCTTCACGCGTAATCCCACACTCTTCACTCGTAGTCCTGCGCGTGTGGTCGCTCCACACAGCTGAGCACCTTGAACCGGCGGCCCATGGCCTCGCCGTCGGCCAGCGTCTGCGGCAGCGGCCGGCGCAGCGTCTCCGGCAGGAACAGCGACGTGACGCCGCCCGCCGCGCTCAGCACGCCCATTATAGTCAGGGGTAGGGCTCGCCAGTATACCGCCTGGAAACGAATGTAAACATTAGTTTTTGTTTACTAACAATGTCAGAACAAAGAAAATGTCAGACGAAGTTGCGGGCAACAGCTAGTAAGCTGGTACCCGCAATTTCATCTCGCTCCCGTTCCCGTGGTAATTCCAGGTTAAGATATAGCCTATGTGTTATTCCAGACTATAATCTATCTCTGTGCCCAATTTCAGCCAGATAAGTTCTGTAGTTTTTGTGTGAAAGAGTAACAAACATTTATCCATCTATCCATCCATACAAACTTTTGCGTTTATTATATTAGTAGGATAATTACAAATAAATAGAACATTACAGAAAATGCTTTTGCTAGACAGTTGAAATTGTGAAAATGGTCCAGCTAAGTCCTATCTAAACAGTTGAAATTGTGAAAAAGGGTCAGCTAAGTCCTATCTAAACAGTTGAGATTGTGAGAACGATCCAGCTAAGTCCTACCTAACAAGTTGAAATTGTGAAAACGGTCCAGCTAAGTCCTATCTAAACAGTTGAACTTGTGAAAACGGTCCAGCTCAGACCTATCTAAACAGTTGAAATTGGCAGGGGAAACGGTCCGGCTAAGTCCTCTGTAAACAGTTCAAATTGTGAAAACGGTCCAGCTAAGTCCTATCTAAACATTTGAAATTGAGAAAACGGCGTTGGAATTGTGAAAAAGGTCCAGCTAAGAGCTTATCCAGAAAGGGCGAATTCGCCGCGAATCGTTTCGCGCGAAATCACTCTAGCATACTAGGGACGCCTTGTTGCGTCCAGATAACGCGCGAACTAAGAGTGAGTGCTCGTATCGATTCGCGAGTTTTTCGTGTTGGTACGCACCTTGTGGACGCAACAGTCGCGCGTATTACGCGCGAGAGAAAAGCGGTGAATTCGACCTATCTAGACAAGCTGTAAGTCCTATCTAAACAGTTGAAATTGTGAAAATTGACCAGCTATGCCCTATCTAAACAGTTGAAATTGTGAAAATTGACCAGCTATGCCCTATCTAAACAGTTGAAATTGTGAAAACGGTCCAACTAAGTCCTAGTTCAAGTTGAGAGTTACCAGATGCACGATATGCGGCACGGCCAGCAAGGCCAGCCCGGCCACGAAGGAGGCGGCCGCCATGGCCTGCGCGCGCAGCACGGTGGGCAGCAGCTCGCCCACCAGCACGTAGAACACAGCGAACGAGGACGCGCAGCACAGCCGCCCCAGCATGGCTAGCGCCACCGTTATCCACGGCCACGCTGCACGAACATGCAAAGAAAATACGTTTATAAAGCCCTTTTTCTTTCTTTTACTAAGTATAGAAAATACAAAACTGTGGATCATCGGCTGAGAAGTTAGGCTCAAGCAGCCGGTGACTAGGTATAAGGTTGCAGACAGAGGGACTTCCTGACAATACACGCCGAGTTCAGGAAAATCGCTTTATGGATCTGGTGCTTGATCTAATTTCCTAGCTAGAGTCTTAAGATGTTTATCGAGGCTCTTAGCTTTTACGCTATTGCCTTATCATATTTATTATTATTACACCCAACCCCGCCCGAACCGCTCCATGCAGCGCCACGCCAGGAAGTACGAGGCATAAGATGTGAGTGTATACGAACAGTCAGGCACGAGCGCGCAGCTGAGGCAGGCGAGTCCCCCGACGCACATGCAGACGCAGAGCACCCAGCGCCGTCCGAACCGCTCCATGCAGCGCCACGCCAGGAAGTACGAGGGCAGCTCCACAGCACCTCCTGGACATCACATAGCAAATACAGTAGGAGACATCAAATTGGACTTTCTAAGTGCTTATTTTGTAAGCTTAAAGAATTAACTTATGTATTTCTGATTTCTGAAACTGTATTTAGAAACAACTATGCTCATATACTCATCATAATCAGTCTAACGCCTAGCCTAAATCAGTCCACCGCTGGACATAGGCTTCTCCCAATGAGCACCATAGCGCCCTGTTTTCAGCTTGCCACATCCAGCATCTACCAGCAGTATTTTACAGATCGTCGTTCCACCTGACCGGAGGGCGTCCGTTTCCATTTCTAAGTTTTCCAAGTCGCGGTCTCCACTCAAGAACAGGTTTACCCCAACCCCAACGGTTGTCGGTTCTTCGCGAGATATGGTGGGCCTGCTACCACTTCAGCTTGCTAATTCTTTGAGCTATGTCGATAACCTTGCTTCTCTATCGATTGTATTCTTTACGAATCATATCCTTAAGAGAAACTCCTCACACAGCTCGCTGATCGACTTTGAACTTGTGGTCCAGCCCTACCGTGAGTGTCCGTCCACGTCTCATCTCTGTAGATTATTTTTATAGGGCATTACGTAGGTTATTAGATATTACTTACCAATAAAGAAAGCCAAATAGTCATCGACTCCCAAATTAGGCGAATTGTAACTCAGACTGTTATACACAACCCCAAGCGCTATCCAATCAAATGTCAGTAGAAAAAACTTCTTCCTTATATTCGGGTATCGAAACACATCCAGTGGAGACGCCTTACAATCTCCTTCTGAATTCTGATCGTCCATCTTCTTATTCTCAATCACATCTTCTTCATCGTCATCTTGTATAAATATCTTACTCACTAACTGTATCGACTTTCGTCTCAAACTGTTTGAAGGAGACTTGGCGAAATCTGTTTGCGTTGATTTTGTCGGACTCGGGTTTAGTCTATCATCATTTTCTCTTATCCTTGTTTTCTTATTGACTACATCTGCGACTTCTAAAGCTATGATTCTTTCTAAGTCTCGCTCTTCCTCATTGATCCTGGTGAGGTCTGGTTTGAAAGTCAGCATGTTGCTGATTCTTCTGTCGTGTTCTTCTTTGTCAGCCGCGCTGGGGATGTGACCGTTGATGTTTGGTAGCATTGCGATTGCAGCATCTGTTGTCGGTTCTTCAACTTTGATTTTTTTCTGAAAGAAATGTACTAGTTTACCAAAAAATTACAAAAGACTTTAAATGTCACGCGTTATAAAGGATAACTCAAAAAGTACTGGTCTGATGTTGATCATATTTTTATGGGACCACTCCAATCACCAGCCTAAAGTGGCGCCCCCACTTATTTTATCATATAATTTTGTTAAACTTAGGAATTTCCAAACTTCACTAGTACAGTTTGTTAAATTTATCATAAGCTTTTTTTTAATGCATCTGAAGAGGTTTCATTTTATCTAGTTTAGCAAGAGATACGAAGCCTTTGGTGGCCATCAAACTCTGTTTTCGTATCTCCTCCTAAAATAGAAAATAATAATACATAAAGTTCAATTGAGAGCTTCCTCTGGGTTTTGAATTCAATTGAAGAGTTCGTAAATATGTATCGCCTTATAGAAGTATACATAATACATATATAAACTCACATGTAACTCCAAGAGAAACCCTCTCTGCAGCTGGATCCCGTTCTTCCGGGCGAGGTTCCTGAACACCTTCTCCGCATCAGCGACGCGGCCGCGCCCCACCAGCCAGCGGGGGGACTCCGGGATCAGCCAGTAGTAACTGTAGACATTCAAGTGATAGCTTTAGTACAGAACTAGCGACCCGCCCCGGCTTCGCACGGTTTTATTATACGTATACCTTCCTTTTGAATCACTCTATCTATTAAAACCGCATCAAAATCCGTTGCGTAGTTTTAAACCTTTAAGCAGTCAAAGGGATATAGGAAAAAGGGACAGAAAAATCGACTTTGTTTTATACTATGTAGTGATAATCGTATGTGACTGGATGCTACTAGCCTTCGTCCGCGTGGAATAGTTTCTTTGAGCCGTCACATATTTCCAAACTTTCAACCCCTATGCCTAGAAATGATATAGTTGCAATTTTGATGCTTCCTACTGGACATTCCTTATAATGTTTATTAATTTAGCTTTATTATTTATTACATTTTAATATATTTATGTCATCATAAGTTAAACCACTGTCAATTTCTAACTTCTAACAAAAGCTAACCGATTTTGTCTATTCAAAAATAGAGTGGAGGAGATCGCTGTTATCAATAAGGCCAAAAATAAAATATTTATTAGTTTAGAATATACAAGAAAAACATAGTTTGAGGACTCCTCAAAAAAGTATTGCCACATTATTATTATAATTTTGCTCCTTTGCTACATACCTTTTGTTTGAACCGTTTTAGCGGCTACTTCAAATAAACTAAAACCTAGTGTATGTTGGTCTGGGCTACCTATAGTTATTAGATAGCAACCGTATAGTAGGTACTCTCACCTGTAGAGTAAGACGAAGGGCAGGCTGGTGACCAGCGAGAGATGGTACCAGTCGCGCACCGCGTACGCCAGCACCGCCAGCACACACATGCCGGTGGCGAACAGCATGCCCACCACGATGCCTGCACCAGGGAAAACACGACATTATTTGTAGGTCAAACAATATCGTGGCCGTAGAGCGAGAAGTCACTTAGTCGATATTTGGCTAAAATTGAGTTAGATATGGTATCAAACGGATATCAGAACTTGAGGGCGAAATATAACTGAGTTTTATGTATAAACTAGCAGCACCTCACGGTTCCACCTGCGATAATTCCCGTTCCCATAGGAAATCCGGGATAAAATATAGCCCAAGTATGTGCTATTCCAGAATACATCTATCTCTGTGTCATATTTCCGCTAGCTCCGTTCAATAGTTTTTGCGTAGCAGTGCCTCACGACTACAGCGTCATTAGGGGAGGCCTATGTCCAGCAGTTGTCTGATATAGGTTGACAAAGATGATGATGAAGGCATCTTATAAATTGATAAAATAAAAAAGGAACCCTCACCCGTATAAGTCCTTCTATCGGGAGGCATCAGCTCCAAAGCCAGTATGAAAGGCAGCTGGTAGAGCGCGGGGAAGAACAACCCCCCGGCCACCCTGAGCGCCGCGTACCCCCAGTACGTGGTGGAGAACGAGGCCGCGATGGACAGGGGGACTTCCAGGAATATCATCAGCAGGATCGTGGGGCGGCGACCGTATCTGGAGAAGATGGATACGTTTTTTATTAAGGCGGAGACAGCACCTACAGTGGCGCCCCCACTTCATCATTAACTTATTTTACAATAAGTAAGATCTCAAGAGGCGCAAATATGCAGGTCTCGACAGAACCTACGCATTTGCTCCCCTTGGATTCGAGACCCTAGGTCCGTGGGGTACCGAGGCTCTCCGGGTTTTTAAAAAATTATCTGAGCGTCTGGTCGATGCGACGCGTGACCCGAGAGCTGGTGAATATCTGGCTCAGCGCATCAGCATTGCCATACAGAGTGGTAATGCAGCCAGTGTCTTGGGGACGCTTCCGACTGGTATTGACATGGATCAATTGAGCTACCTTTAGACTGTTTGCAACCGTCTGCAGTTAGCTCAATGGTTTCAATTGTAAATACTAGTTGTAATTTTTCTATTCCTTGCTTGTAATTTTCGTTGTTAATAAGTAAGTAATTTATTTTACATCATCACTTATTTTACCATAATTATTACGTTAAACAAATGAATTTCGAAAATACACACGGTATTGTTAAACCTATATTAACCTTTTTAATGCATCTGTAGTAGTTTCATTTTGTTTATTTTAGGAAGAGATACGGAAACAGAGTTTGGTGGCCACCAAGAGCAACTTCGTATCTCTTCCTAAACTAGACAAAATGAAACTTCTACAGATGCATTAAAAAAGGTTACTATAGGTTTAACAATACCGTGTGTATTTTGGAAATTCCTTTGATTTAACGGAATTATATCATAAAATATGTGGTGGCGCTAGTTTAGCTCCTGTTTGCGCCTTAAATCCTATGTTAGGTTTGTCTTAACACTAGTTATTTAAGCTTATTTAAATATTATACCTAATAACTAGCCCAAAAGTTGATAATGAGAACATAACAAGAGAGTCAGTACCGTTTATTTCAGCTCCTCAGTGCAGCTTAAATGAATTCCCAAATATGCCTGAAACAACAGGACTACCTAGTTCAGGTTTAATGTAATAAAATTTACCGAAATTTTAACTAGATGTCGCTAGTAAAAACAGACGAGCTCTAGATCGCGCTGACGAGAGCGCACGGGTTCAGAATCATATTTAGTTTACTTCGTTTCATCCCTTATCTGGTAGTTCTGAAGGATAAATATCTCTCACGACATTACTTATTACATGTAAGACAAATTTTTATAAGACAGTGCATCTAAAACTGTCCTTAAAATAAAAAAAGTGAAATTTCGTTCGAATAAAATCGAAAAAAAGAATTCGAATCGAGTTCGAATCGATTTCAAGTTAGACAATATTGCCGCAACTGCGCAGGTTCAACATTCGCTGGAGTATGTCATTTTAGATTTGGGTACCCGCGACCACCCGCGACTTTGTTCGCGTGGAATAATGACTTTGGGAAGTCATTATTCCACATTAACCTTAAATATTTCCATATGTACAAACCTGTTTTTATTTTACCGCCTTAAGGGTAAAATTTTTAGAAACATAGTTACATTCTCATGAAGAGACACGGGTGTAGGATTTGTAAACGATCAATAATGTATAGTACGTGTTGTATACCAACAGTAAGTAGGTACATAAACATAATCTTATCAAAAATGCATATATTCCATAAATAATTACATTTCATTTCATTTCATTTATTCAAAAACAATTTTACATCGTGTATGATTATCATTAATTAGACTACTTATGACTATTACAAAATTGGGAAATTCAAATTAAATTAAAACAAACAAATAAAGGAAATCAATTAAATTAAAAGCATGCATTTCCAATGTCATCTTATATGCTATGTTATTTTCGTGTCATGAACTCGTCAATTGTGTAAAAACATCCCTTCAGCAAAAACGTTCTTAAATTATTCTTGAAAATGTTAGGATTATCAATTGCTTTCATCTCATTAGGAAGAACATTAAATAATTTGACTGCCTGATACCTGCTGCCATGCTTTGCTACATTAAGCCTCGGATAGACCTCGAGCTCTAGGTCTTTCCTTCGTGTCATGAGTCTATTTGTTCTCTTCTCTGCAGTTTCGTATTTGAGAGGGTTCCGTACGATATCCATCAAGACAACTAATATGTATAGGCTGGGCAGGGTAAGTATTTCAAGCTTTGTAAAATAATCTTTACACGATTCCCACGGAGGGATGCGCACAATAGTTCGAATGGCTCGTTTTTGTATGACGAATGCCCGATTTATGTTATACAAGTAGCTATTACCCCAAAAACGTATACTATATCTCAGTTTGGACTCTACTAAAGCATAGTAAACTGTTTTTAATTGTTCTAGGCTTATTTCATCCCTCAGACTTCGCAGCGCATAACACGCGGAGCTAATTGTGCTTTCGATGGCTCCCAGTCAAGGACAAGGACCCCTACATCAAGGACCTTAATGCTTGGCCAGATATCGCTTAGTTCCACAACGACAATAGTATGTAATTATACATTACATTATGTAATTATGCATTAGACACATTAGTTACACAAACATGTATAAGACGCACAAGTTATACACGTGCTACTGGTTTATTTTTCACTTCTTCCACTAGTGGACAAAATATTGAAGACAAGAGAAAATTAAATAACCCCTTATTTCTAAAGTAAGTAAGTAACTATATTCTTAAAATTTATGATATTTATTTACAACTAAAATTACAAGGAATAGAAAAATTACAACTAGTATTTACAATTGAAACCATTGAGCTAACTGCAGACGGTTGCAAACAGTCAAAGGTAGCTCAATTGATCCATGTCAATACCAGTCGGAAGCGTCCCCAAGACACTGGCTGCATTACCACGCTGTATGGCAATGCTGATGCGCTGAGCCAGATATTCACTAGTAACTACATATATTAATTTTCAAATTATGTACTTAGGTATTTAGTTTATTTTACTTGTCTGTGTGCTTTTTTTAAGCCTTCAGCATTTTGTAAGCCTAAAGAAATAAAGTGATTGTTTATTGATTTCCAACCTGTCTGACATCCACCCAAAGAACAGGTTTCCGAAGATTGATCCGACCCAGAAGAGAGTGTTGCTCATGCGGGGGATCCAGTCTTTGTCGCAGAACAGAGAGAACTGGAATAGAAATAAAGAAAATGTCAGTAGAATATATGTAAAATTACAATAAAGAAATAGAAAAGATTGCAACTAGTATATACAATTGAAATCATTGAGCTGATTGCAGATGGTTGCAAACAGTGTAAAGGTAGCTCAATTGATCCATGTCAATACCAGTCGGAAGCGTCCCCAAGACACTGGCCAATGTAAAATTGTTATGGCGCTCATTAAGGGAAGCGTAAAAATAAATAGTTAAATAAATGCTGGAAAATCCACACACCATCATCTAGTCCCAAAGTCAGCTTCAAAGCTTGTGTTATGGGTACTAAAAAACTGATATATTTAATACATTATATACATAGATAGATTTTTTTATTATAGAGGTACATAGAAAACACCAAGACCGACGGAACAAATTTCTGCAGATCGTACACAAATTTGTTCAGAGGCGGGAATCGAACCCGCAACCTCTTGCGTCGAAGGCAGACCTTCGCCCACCACGCCGTTCGTCCAACCATGTATAACAGTAGACTAACAAAGGCTGATGATAATAAATAAATAATAAATATTTTCCGACAGTCGACACAACATCATCTAGCCCCAAGCTAAGCAGAGCTTGTGTGAAGCTAGGTTCATATTGCTGTGTCGGGGTGTGTTGTGGCGCGACAGAACGCTATCGGTCTCATAGATTTAGTATGACTAGATTCACATTAGTAGCTTATATTGCGGTGTGGCGCGATCTGTCGCTAATGTGAATCTAGTCATACTAAATGTATGAGACCGATAGGGTTCTGTCGCGCCACAACACACCCCGACACAGCAATATGAACCTAGCATTATGGGTACTAGATGACTGATATGATGATGATGATGATAGGTGATTCAAGTGTAAGTTCAACTCACATCAGTGACCAGTGTCCTGGAGTAGTGCTCTGTGCTGAACTGCCATCCGTTGGAGCAGTACTTGGGCTCCTTGCTGCGCGTCGCCAGGATCGCCTGCGTGATCCTGTCTATCTGGAAATAGGGTTCCTCTCAATACTTAAGGGACTCCAGCTGTCTCATCTCTAATTAGTATAAAACAAAGTCGCTTTCTCTGTCCCAATGTCCCTATGTATGCTTTAATCCATAAAACTACGCAACGGATTTTGATGCGGGTTTTAGTGATTCAAAAGGAAGGTATACGTATAATAAAACCGTGCGAAGCCGGGGCGGGTCGCTAGTTCATTATACAATAAAGCCTCTACCGTACTGCCGCGATTTTGAAGCGCGTCTTGTGTCTCGCGTTTTTTTCGATATTTGTATACAGTAAGTACATTTTGTACTAAAACGCATACGATATTACACACTGCTGCAATTTCATCGACGCTATAGAGGTTGTCCTGCGATTTTGAGATAATTGCACGCGGAATATTTTGTACTAAATAGCATGTCATTTTTCAGACAGTTACCCACGTCTTGCGATTTAAAAAATCGCGTTCACACGAGACTACTATGTGTAAGGAATGGTGCTACAAAATTACAACAAATCGCGCGACACAAGACGCTCTTTAAAATCGGTCGGGAAACATTCTAGAAGAAATTCATACAATGGAATATTTTTGTTTACTTTGTCCCTTAGCGTAGAGCACATGGGAACGCGTTTGTGTCGTGACTCTCAAGAGGTTGACTAACTATAATAACTTACTTGATCGACTCTCTGCTGCTCCCACTCAGCCGGAGTCAGCTTGAGCTGGTGAACCTTCACAGTTCGTAACACGCCGCCAACTTTCACTGATGCTGTGCTGTATAGGATAAACAACACAGGCATTATTTGATTAAATTTGCATTATTTTAATGCTGGAAAATAGAAATGTACCGAAATGTCGGAAGATTTATATTCATTTTCTTATATGGATCAGTTGAACTAACTGTTTGCAACCGTCTGCAGTTATCTCAATTATCCTAACTTGTTTCTATTCATTGATTGTAATTTTCATTGTAAATAAAGCTTTTACTTAGGTATATTGCTTAAAAACATTGAATTAAATAACGTTAAACCTATGATTCCACCATTTTTGCTATCGTTATATGATAGAGTATATGTTCCGGCGCTAAAGCTCATACCGAAATGACAGTGACATCCCTTCGCTTCTTGACATTTTGTGACGCACTCGCCTCGTTACATACTATTCATTTGCCGCCATAGGCACATCTTCTTTTTCCAAATGTAATCTAATCTTGTGAAAATACAAATTATAAAACTAACAAGTTAGTTATTTCAATTCATCCACCCTTCTCACACAAGATAGGGTCAGGAAAGAACATTGGTGACCCCGACGTGATCAAGACGTTGACGCAAACCGCTAACCTCACTAACCAACACGCGGCGGCGTCTTGTACAATTCAACAAGCTCCATCCATCCAACTGGAAGGCCAATCCACCTCAGCTTCAATTCAGCCGGACCACTACCGCAGTACCGCAGCTCAGAAGCAAGGAATAAGCCTCATTCTACTACTTTGGAGGGCCAAACATCTCTTCAGCCGGAAACACCGCAGCCAGAAGAAGAAGCCCCATCCTACATAGTAGCCACTTGGAGAGCCACAAACAACTAGAACCAGCCGGACAATCTCCGCAGCTACAGGGAAGTGCCCAAACATTCCTACATCAATCCATTCACAATTCCTTCTTCTTTCATAGGTATTTTTATACCTACCTATAAACTACAATCATGTCCGTTCCTCTGAAGGAATTACAGGTTAAAATTAGCTCTATCAAGGGACGGATAACAAAATTCAGAAATCTAATTAAAAGGTTCTCCGAAGCTACTCAACTAGATGAAGTTGATGTGTCCATGTTGGAGCAGAGGCTAGGAGCATTCAAAGAACTAAGCCTCTCCTTTCAAGAGCTACAAGGAGAGGTAGAAGTAGTAAATGCGGCCAACATGGACACAGAACTGGATATTCGTGAAGAAATTGAGAACGATTTCTCATATCTAATTGCAAAGGCAACAATACTTATCAGCAAAAATACTGAAAACAAACATTTTAAAAGTGCTTCTTCTGATAACACTACCAAACCAATGGGTTTTAGATTACCTACTTTACAAATTCAAAAATTTGATGGAACACCATCGAAGTGGCTGGAATTTAGAGACACATTTTCAGCACTCATACATAATAGTACAAATATAGAGCCTATTCACAAATTCCACTATCTTAATTCATATTTGCAAGGTGAAGCTGCATTAGTCATCAGCAATCTTCAAATAAGTGCGGCCACCTACCATGAAGCTTGGCATCTTCTATGCAAACGCTTCAACAATCAGAAACAATTAATCAACCATCATTTAAATGCACTTAGCAATATCCAGTCTGTTCCTCGCGACTCTGCTAAGAGTCTTAGAATGTTAATTGACAATATATCTAAAAACTTACGTGCTCTAAATTCACTGGGTGAACCTACGGAATCATGGGATACTTTGGTCATCCATCTGGTCTCAGCGAAGTTAGACAGCAGTACTATGTTCAGATGGGAAGAGTACAAAATAAGTTTAGATAAATCTCCAACTTTAGAGCAATTCTTTGCTTTCCTAAATGGCAGAGCTAACATATTAGAATCTGTCCAATTTAACAAGTCTGAAAGACAATCAAACCACAAAGTAAACAATTCTAAAGAAAAGTCTCTCACAAAATCATTAACTGTTTCAGCAGAACCATCTTCTTCACCTGTGTGTGTCATGTGCAAGGGCAGTCATCGCTTGTATGATTGTGCCTCATTCCTGGGCAAATCTGTGTCGGAGAGAATTAGTGAAGCACAAAAATTGAAGCTATGTCTCAACTGCTTGAGAAAAGGCCATTCTTCTTCACAATGCAGGTTAGGTCCTTGTAATACTTGTAAAAAACGCCATAATACCCTGCTGCATAAGGTTACTCAGGCTGCAAATTCATCAAACTTAGTCCAAACTACCCAGGTAGAACAAGACTCGCAGGAAGTAGATCAGGATGTGTCTGAAACAGAGTCAGAGCCCCAAGACGACGACGCCGTCGTTATGTCAGTAAGCACCAATAGGAGTGTTTTACTCTCTACAGCTTTAGTAGAAATATACAACCCCACAAGTGGGAAACATGCGACTGCACGCATTTTGCTTGACAATGGAAGCCAGAGCTCCATTATTAGTCAGGATCTTAGTGACAAATTAGAGTTAACCCCTCAGATCACTCACTTGAATATTGTAGGCATAGGAAATCATGCTACTACTTTCCCTTCACTAAAAAGGTGTGAAATTGAACTTAGATCCAAGTGTAGTAAATATAAAACAAATATTTCATGTCTGGTATTGCCTCAAATTACAGGTAGTTTGCCTAACAAAACAATTGACATAAAACATGTCAGTTTACCTCCCAATATAAAACTAGCTGATCCTACATTCAATATATCTTCAAATGTAGACATGTTGGTAGGTGCTGATGCTTTCTGGGACATGGTAGAATCTCAACAAATCAAGCTTGGCCCTGGCCAGCCTCTAATACATAAATCAAAATTAGGTTGGATTTTAGCAGGCCCGCTTCACACTAGCACAGTATCTAACTATTTACAATGCAATCATGCTTTTATTGACAGAAGTCAAAAGGATTTAACTAGTCAGGAATTAAATGAACAACTATCAAAGTTTTGGGAAATTGAAGAAATACCTCAGCCTGTTAGTCACAGGACACCTGAGGAAATAGAATGTGAAAATCATTTTGTGCAAAACTATCACAGGAATAGTGATGGTAAATTTTGTGTAAGGTTACCCTTAGTGTCAGATCCTGAATGTTTAGGCGATTCATTCAAATCAGCAAAAAGACAATTTTTATCTCTAGAAAAAAGATTTAATAATAATGTAAACTTAAAACAATCATATAGACAGTTCATGCAAGAATATAAAGACCTAGGTCACCTAACAGAATCTAGAATTTTAGTTCCTAATATGTGCTATTTTATTCCTCATCATGCAGTGTTAAAACCAACCAGTGAATCTACAAAGTTACGCGTTGTGTTCAATGGTAGTTCCAAAACAACATCTGGGTTTTCACTCAATGACCTTCTTATGGTCGGTCCACACATACAGGACTCTCTCTTTAACATATTGTTAAGATTTCGTCAGCACACCTATGTGCTATCCGGTGATGTAGAAAAAATGTACAGGATGATTCAGGTACAGGATGTAGATCAAAATCTCCAAATGATTTTATGGCGTAACAGCTGTGATGAAACTATAAAATCTTATAATTTGACAACAGTGACATATGGATTGTCCAGCTCTAGTTTTATAAGTACACGTTGTCTGTGGCAGTTAGGTCAAGAGTGCAGTGATCCTAAAATAAAAAATATTATTCAATCAGATTTTTTGGTTGATGATCTTTTGACAGGTGCTGAAAGCCAAACTGAACTGGCCTATATAAAGAATGCAATTGAGCATGCCTTGTCAGCTGGTTGTTTTAATCTCAGAAAATATCGATCCAACTTACCATCACTGATTGTTGAGCCGCAGAGCCCGCAGACAAACCAAAGAGAGCTAATTATAAGTTCTTCATCTCACACATTAGGTGTAGGGTGGGATCCTAATCAAGACATAATTAATTTTCCTTCAAGTTACTATAACTGTGAAATAGATAGTAAAATAACTAAAAGATTCATTCTGTCTGAATCATGCAGAGTTTTTGATCCATTGGGATTACTTAGTTTAATTACAATAGTTCCTAAAATTTTAATCCAACGACTTTGGTTGGATAGTGTTGGATGGGATGAACAAGTTCCCTTAGATATTAGTAGGCTATGGTTAGCTTATATCAATGATATGTCTAGCATACACAGCTTACGCATTCCTAGGCATAGTTTATGTAGATCTCCTACGCATATAGAGTTGCATTGTTTTTGTGATTCTTCACAAAAAGCTTACGCAGCATGTATTTATTTAAAATCATTTAATGATCAAGGCAATATTGAAGTACATCTTCTATGTGCTAAAGCTAGGGTTGCTCCCATCAAGCCTTCCACAATTCCTAGACTTGAACTCGTTGCATGTGTTTTAGGCGTGAAACTCGCGGGCGCCGTAAGTCGCGCACTGCGATGAATAATCACACGTAAGGTTTATTGGACTGATTCATCCATTGCGCTAGCCTGGATAGGTATGAGGTACGATAAGCTCAAGACCTTCGTAGCGAATAGGGTTAGTACAATCCGAGAACTAACTGATGGTTCAGAATGGCGTCACGTTCCTACAGAACTCAATCCAGCCGATTTAGGTTCACGTGGCGTAAGCCCTAAAAACATAGAAAATTTAGACTTGTGGTGGAAAGGTCCCCCGTTCTTGAGCCAGGTTGAGAGTACATGGCCAACATTTAACCCGTCGCACTGCGAAGAAGAGTTACCTGAAATAAAAATAAATATTGCTTATGAACATAAAGTAGATAGTAACCATTTTATAAATTTTGATCGTTTTTCTAAATTAACTAAATTAAAATATTCAGTCGCATACTTACTAAGATTTTTAAATAATTGTAGGCATCCTAATAATAAACATAAAGGTGTTTTGCAGCCTCAGGAACTTGCAGCTTCCTTTCAAATATTGGTGAAAATGGCACAGGAACAATGTTTTCCTGTCGAGCTTGCTACTCTTCGTGGCAACAAAGCTCTTAGTTCCAAAAATCCACTGCTAGCACTCTCTCCATATCTCGATGATAATGATGTGTTAAGAGTAGGGGGACGCTTAGAAAATTCGTGCTATGCTTTCGATAAACGTCATCCAATCTTACTGCATGCAAAACACAAACTTACCAAGCTCATCTTTAGGTATGAACACTTGCGTCACCTTCATGCTGGTCCACAACTTCTTTTATCTTCAGTGAGAGAATACATTTGGCCTATAGCAGGTAGAGATCTAGCGCGCACCACTTCACGTCAGTGCGTAACATGTAGAAAGGCTAGTGGTAAAACTCTTACTCCCCTAATGGGATCGCTCCCTCATCAGCGCACAGACCCAGGTTTTCCGTTCCTTAGTACTGCCGTTGACTTCGCAGGCCCGTTCTTAATAACTGACAGAAAAGGTAGAGGGTGTAAGATCACCAAATGCTATTTATGCATATTTGTTTGTTTACGGTTCAAGTGTGTGCATTTAGAGGCCGTAAGTGAACTTTCCACTGATTCATTCTTATCATCATTGCTTAGATTCATGGCTCGCAGAGGGAAACCTTCAGAAATCTTTTGCGATAATGGCAGAAACTTTGTGGGTGCTGCAAACGAAATAGGCAAATTTTTGGAATCGTCAGAGAAAGATATTATCTGTTTAGAAGAAGGCACTAGGTTCATTTTTCAACCTGCCTACTCACCAAATTTTAATGGGTTAGTAGAAGCTAGTGTAAAGTCAGCTAAATTTCACCTTAAACGTATTTTGGGAGAGTCTCATTTAACTTTTGAGGAGCTTGCAACATTATTCGCCCAGATTGAGGCTATTCTTAACAGTCGACCCTTGTCCCCTTTGTCCTCAAGTCCCAATGACCTTAATCCTCTCACCCCTGGGCACTTCCTGATTGGACGCCCACTGATGGCTTTACCTTCTCCGGATCTAACAGAATGTAACAGTAACCGGCTTGATCAATTCCAGCGAATAGAACAACTTCGCCAACACTTTTGGAAACGGTGGCAGCTGGAATATATCTCCGAGCTACAACAGAGGCACAAATGGCGCGTTCCAGCTCGACCTCTTCAAGAAGGAGCGTTGGTCCTGCTGAAGGAGGAGAATATTCCGCCCTTGCGTTGGAAGTTGGGCCGCATAACATCATTATTCCCTGGGAAGGATGGAGTAACAAGAGTAGTTGAAGTAAGGACTAGGACAGGAACGTCTCGCCGCAGCACCCAGACACTCTGCCCCCTTTTGGATCCAGACAGCGACTTATTGGAGTCCTCCAAGGCCCCCCAGGATGTTCCGGCGCTAAAGCTCATACCGAAATGACAGTGACATCCCTTCGCTTCTTGACATTTTGTGACGCACTCGCCTCGTTACATACTATTCATTTGCCGCCATAGGCACATCTTCTTTTTCCAAATGTAATCTAATCTTGTGAAAATACAAATTATAAAACTAACAAGTTAGTTATTTCAATTCATCCACCCTTCTCACACAAGATAGGGTCAGGAAAGAACAGTATATAACATGGAGAATGGAAAGTGCCTTATTTCTTTTATTTATTTTGCTTACATAGAGATGTATAATTACAGCTTATTTAGGTCAGCAGTGACCCTTCACTGCAAGATTTTTCAAGAAATTGATTGAATGACAGACTTTCCCTTTACCTAGAGGTCTTAGAGGCTAGAGGTTTTCAGATCAGAAATAGTACTTACCTAGATTTATATTAAAAATGTGATGCAAACTTTCTCTTTTGTTGAATGTTTGACTCACCTCTCTTGAACATAGTCATACAAGAGATCATGCAATCCGATTAGATCCACGGTATACGCTCTGCACTCCTCGTAGGTCTGCTGCCCTGGTATCGTCAGGTTCTTAAGCAGCTCCTCGGGCAGACCCAGAGCCTCCAGCTCGGATTGTGGCGCGCACCAGTGCTCGGGCGTCGCGTTTGTGAACACCTGGAATTTGAGAGCTCTTGGTTTGTTATGTTAGCCTGGTAAGCGGTGAGTTAGTCGCTTAGCTCGGTTTTAGAAAACTTGATATAAATAGGTAAATAATTTATATTTAAATAATAGTAACAATATTTATGAAAATAAAATGTATCTAAATCTTCAGCATCATTTACTACATATTAGAAAACAAAGTCGTTTTCTCTGTCCCTATTTCCCTTTGTATGCTTAAATCTTTAAAACTACGCAACGGATATTGATACGGTTTTTTAATAGATAGAGTGATTCAAGTGGAAGCTTTATACGTATAATAAAAGCGTGCGAATCCGGGGCGGGTCGCTAGTTAATTATAAAGGAACAAACGATTTTTTGGATAATTAATCGCCCAGCCCAAACCGCTGTAGATAGAAAACTGAAATTTGGAGCAAACCTACTTTTTACTACATACACACCCAGAAGGTTTTGGAAAATTCCACCCCTAACTGTAAACGTTTTTATGTCATTTTTGAAAATACTGATAGCTGAAGTTACTGAAGACGTGTTTCAGGGTTTTTCACGAAAATCCTGAAAATGTCGTGAAACGGATTATCAAAGTTTGAGATTCGTAGTTTGGCTCCATATTAAACTGTCTGTAACTTTTTAATTTAACATGCATGATGAGACTTATATAATACGGATAGAGCTGACCTGTCGTACCCCAGCCCGTGGGGGATGATCACTGGAAGTTTTAATTTGGAATTACACATTTTTATACACAATTATTGACAATTTGTACACCGAAATTGGTAAAACATATTGATATCATCATCATCAGCCTATATTAGTCCACTGCTGACATAGGCCTCCCCTAATGAACGCCATTACGCCCTGTCTTCAACTCGCCGCATCCAGCATCTGCCAGCAGTCTTTCGCAGATCGTCATCCCACCTGGCCGGAGGGCGTCCTATACTATGTTTGCCAAGTCGTAGATACCTACATATTTATCTGTAAAATCTCATAATATTTACACATGATTCTGCAAATAAATGATCTTTAACTTTACCGGAGAAACGCGAGCGAAGTCGCGGGCTAGTGAATTATAAAATCACACAATTATCGCCTCGCCTTTAAAATTATATTTTATTTAATTGAATGTCCATTATGAAGATTAATGGGCGTGAACTCGTTTCAAAGCTAATCCATTAGCTTACATGTCAACTGTTCATATTGGCACGCGAAAAAACATAAAATAAAAATGCTTAAATTATTCGTCTTCGAGTTTGCTCGACAAAAAAAACACTAAGCAATAAAAATAACGATTGCCTCGAAATTTGTTATCTACTCAAAGCGAAATTTTTGTCAGTTACAAAAAATAAAAACTCAATACAACACAAAAAATACGAGTAAAATATAAAAATGCCGAACATGTCCGGATAATCATCTAGCCGGTAGAGTTGTGATAAGGGTGCTAAATGACGTATAAATTTAATTTAGTATCTATATTATATTAAAGTAATCTATTGATTTTATGATTTGGATTTCAGACTTCAGATTAATTAATGTTAGTACTGGTTTTATATATTTCAGATTTATTATGATACTAGCAACCCGCCCCGGCTACGCACGGTTTTATTATATGTATAAACCTTCCTCTTGAATCACTCTATCTATTAAAAAAAACCGCATCAAAATCCGTTGCGTAGTTTTAAAGATTTAAGCATTCAAAGGGACATAATGACATAGGGACAGAGAAAGCGACTTTTTATTTTATACTATGTAGTGATGAGCCTGAGAAAACTTAGCTATAAGGATAATCGTATACTTATTGACTTCTTATGGCATAAGATTTCGAGAAAATCTGATGCTCAATTCAGATGTATTCTAATAATATCTCATATAATTTTAACCCACTAGTCTCCTCGAACGTCAAAGTGCGAAATCAGTAGAGTTGACCACTAAAATCGGTAGGTATATTTAAAAGGGAAACTGGTATATGACAAAAAAATACAATACCTATATAGCATAAGCTAACAAGCTCATACATAGGTTTTTAAGCTACTAGATAGAGCTTAAGAACCAACGTTTGAACCCATGTGCTTTTAAAAGTATTTCGTATTACGCTTTTGTTAGACTGGCTCGTGATTCTACGAACTACCCCACTAGACACCCACGTCGATTAAAGCCACCTAAGATAAGAAATTTAAGATAAAACAAATACAAAATTGACTATTTCAATGTTGTGAAGTTTGTAATGGATGCTATAAATGATAATGTTCCCGTCATTGCGCTACTGTTAGATATGTCCAAAGCATTTGACTTCGTGGATCATAAACTATTGCTCTATAAACTTAATAGATATGGCATCAGAGGTAGAGCAAATGAATGGCTTCAAAGCTACCTAAGCGATCGACAGCAATGCGTTGAAGTGGCGAAAGTCCATATGGGAAATAAAAAAATAGTGCGATCTAGCCTTAAACACAATAGATTTGGAGTGCCGCAGGGTAGTATTTTAGGACCTTTTTTGTTTCTCATATATATAAATGACATTCCTAATATAACTGAACATAAGACCATATTATTTGCTGACGACACCACAATTATTATAAGGGGAGAAAATAGTATGACATTAGAAACTGACATTAAGAATACATTAAATAATACAATTGATTGGCTAAATAATAATAATTTGAAAATTAATTTGACCAAAACCATTATGATGCAGTTTGGAACTTATAAACGTAAAAAAATCAATCTTGCGATTAACTGTCAGAACACAGAAATAGCTGAAGTTAATACAGCCAAATTCCTAGGAATATGGCTCGATGAACACTGTAACTGGAAGGCACATGTCAAACATACCTGTGACAAGTTGGATAGATTTGTTTTCGCAATTAAAAGTCTAAGACTTCGGGTTTCCACCGACGCAGCACTGAAAGCTTATCATGGCTATGTCTCGTCGACTTTGGCATACGGGTTAATTTTGTGGGGAAATTCTACAGATTCAGAAAAGGCCTTTATAATTCAGAAGAAATGCGTACGAGCCATCTGTGGCGCCTGGAATACGGATAGCTGCAAACCCTTGTTTAAGAAATTTAACATACTACCATTGCCCTGCATGTACATAAGGGATGTATGCCTGTTTGTGAAACAATACCCTCATTATTTTAAAACACACGCCGATGTTATGGAGAGACGGACGAGGCATAGAGAAAGGCTCTATGTCCCGGAACACAGAGTAAAACTCGTAACGAATAACGTCTATCACCAGGCAATAAAAATTTACAATAAATTACCCAATAAATTCAAAGCTCTACCATTTCATTTATTTAAAATTAAAGTAAAAGAGTGGTTGATGGAAAATTGTTTCTATGACATTAAAGAATATTTTGACTTCAAAACTTTTCTATGACATTCTTGTAAGTATATAACATAATTTTTGACACTTTTTGAATTGTATAACATGTTTAATTAAGCTATAACTACCTAAATATTTGACAAATTAAGTTTCTGAAACGCATTTTTTATTATAAAAAGCTTTAAATTTAAAATTTGCACGCCTCGACGAGGCAGAATGTATAAGGATCGATTATTATTATTAAGAACTTATGTACCTACATTTCTGTGAATAAATGATTTGATTTGATTTGATTTAGGTAGGTGTAAAACTTTACAATAATCTACGGAACTTCATAATTAGCGCAGCATCAACGGCAATATTTATAAATATTCTAAAGAAAATCCTAGTGACAGAGCATAGTACAGCCTAGATGAATTCTTTGTTGACGAATTTGATGATGCCGATGTCGTTGATCCACACTTATAACTTAGTAAGCTATACAAAGAAAACTCAATATTTTGTATCATTGTATTTTTTAAACTATTAGTGATTATGCTATAAGATTTATTTTATAAATATGTGTGATACAGTTTGTACTTTTGTGACTTGTTTCAAATTTATTCATATTAATGAATAACTGAACTGAACTCCCTTGCCACCATCATTTAACCGCCTTCAAAAAACTAAATTGTTCAATTCCCTGGAACCTTTTTTTATGTACTTTCATTCACCGATTATCTACTCGGTACGATACTATTTAATACGCGTGAACTGATTTGATCGATGATATTTTTCATGGTCAAAAAATAGTTTTTGCTGTTATCGTAACCACCACGGTAACGGGTATATGAGATGACAATTTTCTTCCCATTAGTTTTTTAACTGGTTCCTTGGTTTTAGTTCCTCTCGTCAGACGACATATTTTCTAGGCACTTTGCAACAATTAAATTACTTTTCTCTTCGAAATAATGAAAATTAATGAAAAAAGTTAAATCGGAATTTCTGTTTATAACATGTATGTATAGACAAGACAACTAAATTGCCCAGCGGGAAACCCCTATAAGGTTAAACATATTAAATGAAAAGGATTGCAAACCAACATGAGAAAAGTCAGTAGGAAAATTAGGAGTTTTCCATGTATTCTCTGAATCATAAAAAATCGTGGAAAAATTGTCATCATTTCGGTATTTCGGTAGGAAAGTGCCCTAATCGGTAGAAATACCGAAAAATCGGTAGGTTCGAGACACTGTTTTAACCGCTCATTGGCTGCATTTTGATTACAAATAAAAGACAATGAACCAATGGAGCGGAGATAAAACTAAAAAACTACGAGTGAAACACTGATTAATACCTATAATGTAACAATCAAAAGACCGAACATGTTGAAAAATGAAAAAATCCCTTTTTTTTAAGATAACTATTATGGAATATCATAAAATGATTGGCTACCACAATAGACCATCCGGTAATCACAGACAGATAATAATTTAATTATTTTCTAAACAAGTCATGATAATCTCGTACCAATAAAATCTACGCATATTCCATAAATTTACACATCCTTCAGATGATGGATGGAATGGAATGTTTTCTTTAAAGAAAACTCATGTTACAGTGATAAAAGGGCATTCTATAAATCTGAAGGTTCAAAAACAGATCTGACTCATATCTGTCATTTGATAAATAACACATGTGTATTACAATAACAATACAATAATGCGCGGCGTGACAGAGATGCTAAGAACAATTTGAGACCTGGTTAGCAGCTGAAATAATGGTTGAATAATGAAGATCGTGGTTCACTTTGTACTCAAATACCTGGCTGGCTATATAGTGTACTTAAGTAATTCATAGCGATATGAGAAAAAGAATGAGAGTAGAAAACGTATCAAAAGTAGACTTTGGTGTAAAAACAATAAAGAACAAATTAAATGGACATTATAGCAGAGTATCGATCATCAAATAATAAAAAATGATTTCTACATTGTTGCGTTGCACATCATGCAACTAGGGGCCAAATTCCACTAATTTAAAAACAAAGGTCTCAATAGCGTCATACTATCAAGATGGCTAAAATGACGTTTGTGCATTTAATATTCCTCTATTTTTTGCGCTTGAAGATACTTAACTTTCATAATTAAAATGTCAAATTGGTAGGTATTAACGTAATCGTCACAGCTATGAATGAACCTCAAAAAGTTTGTGCTAGTATAATACCAAGTAGAGTTTAACACTGTCAGTTTCACACGATACTACTACTGTGCCTATGTAAGTGTAGAAGGCATGAGTAAGGCTGTGTCCCCAGTAGGCAAACTATGAGCGGCCGGCTGAGTGAGCCGCAAATTTGTGGCGAACAGCTACAAACTCAGATCAGTTTGCGTGCGTATCGCAAGCACTGGAACCTGCGAGTCGGCCGCTAACTGAGACAGTCGGCGCACGTATCGCTGCAAACTGCGTACAGTGAGCGCAAACTAGCAAACTGTGGACACTCAATTTAAAATATATGGAAGGGAGTACTGAACTGATATGCCGCAAACTCAGTCGGCTGCTCACTGTTTGCCTACTGAGGATACAGTCTAACAGTAAGGGCATTGTCTGATTTAAAGTCCACTTTAGAGTAAGATCGGTGCTGGGTCCATCGTCAGCTTTAGTAGATGCTGGGACCAACGTGACCAGGGAAGCTGCCATGTTAATGCCGAGCAGGTTACCAAAATCCTACTAATATTATAAACGCGAAAGTTTGTAAGTATGGATGGATGGATGTTTGTTACTCTTTCACGCAAAAACTACTCAACGGATATGGATGAAATTAGGCACAGAGATAGATTATAGTCTGGAACAACACATAGCCTATAATTTATTCCGGAATTCCCGCGGGAACGGGAAACCTACTAAGTTACTACCGAGGAGATTTCCAAAATAATTCACAAAATGTCAAGAAAGAGTCCCCTGGTCACGATAGCCGTACTTGAAGTATGCGGGGCCTTATTTAATAATAATAATAATTCCAGACAGTCCACACAGCACCACCTAGCCCCAAGCCAAGCAGAGCTTGTGTTATGGTACTAGATGACTGATATACTACTATTTACCACATCTCCTCGCAATGTTGTTTGGTATATGCTTCATTCAATCTCTCTTGCCTCATGACCTAATGAGAACATCCTATTGTAAAGAATAAGACAGATGACTTGTCTGAAAAATGTTATTACAAATCAATACGCACATACGGATCGTGAGCAATAAAAATGCTTAACACTTAGGCGGCGTCCTAATTGGGAGCGATCGTACGATGGCGCGATGCGTTCTCGTCGTGCGATGAGTTCAAACATACAGATTTCATCAGAGCATTTAACCATATCATTTAACCTCGCAAGTAATCGTGCGAGCACATAAAATCGCGCCATCGTACGATCGTTCCCAATTAGGACGCCGCCTTATATTTCTCACGATCCGTATGTGCATAAACAGGACCTAAAAAGGCGCCACCACTAATTTTATCTTTAGGTCCTGTTTGCGTCTTAGAAAAAGGGTGAAACGGGATTTAAAAATTATAGTATCGTCTGCCTACCTGAGAGAAGACCAGAAACGAAGTGGGTATAGCGGCCAAAGAACACAGCAGATAAAAGAGGAAAATATGCCAGCTGCCTCTTCTGGTGGCTAGCTCGGCGGCCGCGTCTAGCTCGCCGCTCCACGTCATCATCAGCACGGGAGATGCGACGTGGTCTTGGAGTGATGGCGTCTGGTCGTAGAGCGATGGGCTCTGGTCGTGGAGTGAGGGAGTCTGGTCGTGGAGCGATGGGCTCTGGTCGTAGAGTGATGTGTTCTGGTCGTAGAGTGATGGGGTCTGGTCGTAGAGCGATGGACTCTGGTCGTTGAGTGATGGAGTGTGGTCATTTTTAGTGTCTTTGAAAACAGAACTGGGTCAACAAGACTACATTTTTGGTTGAAAGATAAAAGCTTAGGTAGGTATTTTAAGTGTGTGTATTGCCGTTTTAAAACACTTTGTAACACTGTTTCTGTGGTTTATAATTAACAGCGTTGAAATAATAACACTGACTCTAGAAGATAACCAGGATACTTAAAATTTTACGATCATTACGTTCTAAGCAAGATTTTTGCATAAACTACCTATTGACTTTATATTTTAATTGCGACTCCAAATCCCAAACAAAACTCAATCACGTTTGTCACAATACAAATATTTTAAGAAAGAATCGATTACATAAATCGCAAACTCATATCGCGTTCCGAAAATACACATTCAAGCGTCAACGACTGTATGGCACGGAAACACGTTTAATACTGACCGATACTATAGGGAGACCCGTCCCCTACTATGCGTTACAATACAATACAACTCACTTAGAAAATTACGATCGAGGAATCTAAAACTATATTCTCTACTTCATAGTATAAAACAAAGTCGCTTTCTCTGTCCCTATTTCCCTGCGTCCGTTTGACTGCTTAAATCATAAAACTACGCAACGGATTTTGATGCGGTTTTATAATATGTAGATAGAGTGATTCAAGAGGAAGGTTTTTACGTATAATAAAACCGTGCGAAGCCGGGGCGGGTCGCTAGTATACTATAATCTTCAGCTGTAAGTATAGATAATAATGCTATGGCGCTCATTAGGGGAGGCCTATGTCCATCTGTCGGTATACTGATATAGTTTGATGAAGATGATACAAATAATGCAAAAAAACTAAGTGACAAGAAAATCAAAATAGTTTTGTTTCGTATTTGACAATTATTTAGTATAATTTGATTTGTCTAAGTGTTAATTTTGTTAGCCTAAATAAATAAAGTTGTTGATTTCAGCGTAGGTTGTCATCTGAAATGGTTAGATTTATTTATTTTTACAATTTGGTGAGTCTATAGCGAGTATCCAAAAACTTACGAGGTACTTAGGTATTTACATTATTTTGGAAAGTGTACCAAACTCTTACAGGACGACAACGCATGCTTAATACTCATAAGTATCGCATAAAACTAGCGCACAGTATCGCCGTCGTTACTGTGCATCATGCTGAGCGACGACCTATTTTGATGTCACGTTGTTAACTTTTATATTAAATTTGTACCAATTTTATGTGCTCGTAATTTTGTGAAAAAGAATAAATAAATTTTACTTGTTTACTTTTAATATGCTGAAAAAATTGGGGAAAACAGGAATCATAAGTTAAAATAACTATGCTAACATACTAATTTATACAAAGAAATATTATAAGTAACATGATTTGACATAAAATCTAAAGTAAGTTTGATAACAAAACTTAAAAATAAGACAAAAAGAAAATAATACCTCAAAGTGGCTGAAATTTTGTCATAAACAGTGTAATAAAGGTTAAAATTTTAGCAGTATACTTTTAAATGCGACGGCTGAATGAATTCTTATAACATTTTGCAATTTTATAGATAGAAGAAATCACACTCCTGGTGTACCTATAAAGCAAGTAGCGGTGGAAGTTTTTAAGACAGGATATCCAAAATATCGCCCTTATTAAAAAGCTGTCAGGCGCATGTGCTTGTAGAGTGCGATAGCATAGCGTCTCAAAGACAACCGAGGACGCCTAGGGAAGCATGCACCGGCGTCAGCGAGCTGGCTTTCCTGGAGGATATAGACATAGACATAGACATAGACATTCATTTATTTACTGCTTAACACACAATACAGAACACATTTTTAAACACAGTTTATAAAAATAAAATAAACATTTAACATAAATACATATTCCTACAGAGAAAAAAAAACATAAAATACTTATTTCAAATAAAAAAGAGATCATCTGTACTGGATATCGGGTGGTTAGACTAGCAGGCCCCCACCCGACACGCAAAAAGGGCCCACCAGTGTCCTAGTTGCGGAAACCAGTCCAGAAACAAGTAACAAGTAAAGCTGTCAGGCTAAATAATGGAAATTCTTATTAAATATTATTTTATGAATAATGAGAGAATAAGATGGGAAAGGAACATGAAACCGCGTTTGACCGCTTATAAAACTCGATTTCGACTTTACTAGCAGCATTTTCGATCGAGTTCCAACAGTACTTTTATCTGCCCATTGAAGTGGACATTAAAATGGCATGCAATCTATGTAGTAAATAGGTATAACGTATGTGTCTTTGGGTTTATCGATATAATTATGTACCAAATGGGTTATAATTATTATATACTTGCAAGCAGAACTATCTAACTCGTGCCATATTTAAATGCGTTAAAAATATTAACTGGTATCAAAGATGACCGATGTGACGCAGCGAGCGAAGGTCCGCCTGCGACGCAGAAGGTTGCGGGTTCGATTCCCGCCTTGGGACAACTGTTTGTACGATCTGCAAATATTTGTATCCGGCACAAAGAAACCTTCTTCTTGAATCACTCTATCTATAAAAAAAAACTGCATCCGTTGCGTAGTTTTAAAGATTTAAGCGTTCAAAGGGACATAATGACATAGGGACAGAGAAAGCGACTTTGTTTTATACTATGTAGTGATAGTGATATAAGTCGTCTTGTACCCATAACACAAACTCTCCTTGGCTTGGGGCTTGATAATGTTGTGTGGACTGTCCAGCATTAAGTTAGGTTCATATTGCTGTGTCGGGGTGTGTTGTGGCGCGACAGAACGCTATCGGTCTCATAGATTTAGTATGACTAGATTCACATTAGCGACAGATCGCGCCACACCCCAACACAAGCTACTAATGTGAATCTAGTCATACCAAATCTATGAGACCGATAGCGTTCTGTCGCGCCACAACACACCCCGACACAGCAATATGAACCTCGCTTTATTTATTTATTTACGGAGACTTTATTTACCCCAAACAGACCCTGGTGACGCTATTCTAACTGAATTGAACAACTGCTTGGACTTCAGCCAACAGGTACCCAATTATGGGAGGCCTATGTTCAGCTGTGGACTAATTTATGATGTTGATGAATTTTCAGGACCGGAAAAAATTTATTGATTGCAAATGACACTATTATTTAAAATATTAAAGTTTGGATGCTTATTACTGAGTAATATTAGATGTAGATGTGTAGATTTATGTAATACAGGATACATAGTTATTTTTAGTATTTTGTATAGGTACTTACCTATGCATGCAGGTTAGTTAGGTTTAGTTAGTAAAGTTATTATTTATGGTTATCAGGCAATAAATGATTTTTTACTTTACTTTTTTACTTACGTCTTCATGCGAAAACTACTGAACAGATTTAGCTGGAATTTTGCATGGATGTAGTTCTAAAACTGGGTTACCACAAAGGCTGCTTTTTATCCCGAAAAGAGGCGTGCGAAGATAGATAGAGAAATATTACCTATTTATTGGCAGACAAAGATACATATTTTGTTTGGAAGTCTTAAATCCTAATTTAGGTTTTTCCAACCACATAGTTAGGTAGTCGGAAGCCGCGAGCGTAAGATAGGTTTCAAAAATTAAAGAATTATTATGAACTAGCGACCCGCCCCGGCTTCACACGTTTTATTATACGTATAAACCTTCCTCTTGAATCACTCTATCTATTAAAAAAACCGCATGGAAATCCGCCGCATAGTGTTAGAGATTTAAGCATAGGTACATAGGGACAGAGAAAGCGACTTTGTTTTTTTACTATGTAGTGATTTACAGAAAAATATACATATTTTGGTTAGAAGCGTCTTAAATCCTAAACTAGGTTTTCCAACCAAATAGTTAGGTACATAGTTACTTACATAGTTTTTTCCAAGGAAGCCGCGAGCGTAAGATAGGTTACAAAAATTAAGGAATTATTATGAAAGTATGACAATAGGACGCTATGTAGAAGTTAAAATGTCGAACACGTGTGTCATAGCATTATCGTATCGCTACATATCTATGTACTCTAAATATTTGCACAGACCGTATTCAAATCAAGATAAGGACCTGTTTCAAATACTCTGATACGATCAATCGTAAACTAGATTTAGTAGGTAGCTATAGTAGCTACTACGTTGATAAGTAGATATAACGTATTACTTAGGTCCTATTTATTGTTATTACTTACCTGCTTCGTTTTTTATAGATAAACTAGCGACCCGCCCGGCTTCGCACGGTTTTATTATACATATAAACCTTCTTCTTGAATCACTCAATCTATTAAAAAAACCGCATCAAAATGCGTTGCGTAGTTTTAAAGATTTAAGCATTCAAAGGGATATAGGGATAGAGAAAGCGACTTTGTTTTATACTGTGTAGTGATCAGGCATTATTTATTAACATTTATTCGCCGATTTATCAAATAATCAAATAATCTATATCTTTATTTCTTTAGGCTTACAAAATAAGCACTTAGACAAGTCAAATTTAATACTATAGGTAAGTACATAATTATCAAAATAATATAAGAAATAAAGTGATAATTGATTTTCAGTTCGCCTCAGTTATCCTACTACGTGACGTGATGTCTGAAAGACGGCCAATATTCACAACCCAAATTTAATCAAATTTCAAGTCGTAGTTTTCGAAAGATTAAATTTATTCTAAAAATGTCTAGTTTAAGTACTTACATAGTAAATAAAATATCTTATCGCATAAATAGTTTTGATTGCTGATAATTCTCATGGTTGATAAAAAAAATTGTTATTTTTAGATATGAGGTGGCCTTAGGGAATCCAATCCCTGAAAAAATAATCTGCGGGCTTTGTTTTATCTACATACTAGCAGCGCCTGGCGGCTTCACCCGCGATAATTCCCGTTCCCGTGAGAATTCCGGGATAAGTTTGTAAGTATGGATGGATGGATGTTTGTTACTCCTGCACGCAAAAACTACTGAACGTATCTGGATGAAATTTCGCACAGAAATAGAATATAGTCTGAAATAGTACAGGCAATATTTTATCCCGGAATTCCCACAGGATCGGGAACTAGGCGGGTGAAACTGCGAAGCGCTACTAGTAGAGTATGAAAGATATCCATAGTACTTACAAGTACTTACTATAGAGATCTTTTATACTCTACTACGTAGTCTACTTACAAGTACTTAATACTCTACTAGTAGCGCCTCGCAGTTTCACCCGCGTAGTTCCCGATCCCGTGGGAATTCCGGGATAAAATATTGCCTGTGTTTTGAATTACTAGCAACCCACCCCGGTTTCGCACGGTTTTATTATAAATATAAACTTTGGTCTTGAATCACTCTATCTATTTAAAAAAAATCGCATCAAAATCCGTTGCGTAGTTTTAAAGATTTAAGCATTCAAAGGGACATAGGGACAGTAAAAGCGACTTTGTTTTATACTATGTAGTGATTTTAAAACTGCGCCCTCCGGCTTCACCCGTGTAAATTGATGAAAAGTGGCCTATGTCTTATTTCAGGCCTAGAACTATGTCCATTCAAATTTCAGCATGATCATATTAGTAGTTTTGTCGTGAAGAATTAATAAACATCCAAACCGTCCAGACTTTCGCATTTTTATTTATTAGTATGATTGTCTAGCTATCTAACCTAATAAATACATTATTTTATCGCGGTAAATAGTTTTGATTTTTGATAAGCGTTATTTTTATCTTTTCGTAGGCCTTACTAGCGAATCGAATCCCGCATTATTAAATTCTCAATCCCGCATATTTCGGGATCGATATCCTACGAACGCTCGTTTTTTTTTTTGATTCCTTATATTTTCTAAGTTTTCAGCAAAATAAAAGTACCTACTTCCAAACTTTTTGTACTCTAACACAAATATCCGAAATTCCGTTCTGAAGACAGGGCGCATATGGCGCTCATTATGGAGGCCTATGTCCAGCTGTGGACTAATGCTGATGATGATGATCCGAAATTTTAAATTCCATTAAAATCTTATCTGCTTATACTCCTTTGACCCGCATTCCACTAAATAAATCGCTTCACCATTTAAATAGTACTTAACGTGTCAAAATGTCAGTATTAAACTTTTTTTAGTATTCTACTAACACAAACTTTTTGAGGTTCATTCATAGCTATAACGATTACCTTTATAACTACCAATTTGACATTCTAATTATGAAAGTCTCTTCAAGCGCAAAAAATAGCAGAATACCAAATGCACAAACGTCATTTTATCATCTTGATTGCATGGCACTATTGAGACCTTTGTTTTGACATTAGTGGAATTTGGCCCCTTGATTGCGATTTGACTAAATCTGTCAAAACTGCACTGACAGATTACTGGGTACCAAATCTTATAAGTACCAACTTTAGGTAGGTATCTTTCCATACCATATATATCTAAGAAGGTAATTTTATTTTAATACGGTTATTTTAGAAAATGAGATCAATTATCGATAAAAATAATGAAGTTTTAAGTATATCAGTCATCGTCGTGTGAATTGTTCGGCTTTATATATATTTAACGGCAAGGTGGGAATCCAGACTGGCAACGAATCCCGAATAGGCCCGCATGGTTATGGAGTTAGGAATCACAGGGGGCAAATGCTTGTCAACTTCCTTGAAAAAGAGGGGCTGTTCTTAATGAACTCCTTCTTTAAGAAACAGCCCCAGCGGAAGTGGACATGGCAAAGCCCCGACACTGTGACAAAAAATGAGATCGACTTTATCATGACGGATAGCAAGCACATATTCAGAGATGTCTCAGTGATCAACAGGTTCAATACCGGATCTGATCACCGAATGCTCCGAGGCACTCTGAATATCAACTTAAAGCTTGAAAGAAACCGTCTGATGAAGTCCACGCTCCGACCTAATCCAATCCAAATCATGGCGGGCACCGAGAAGTTTCAGCAGCTTCTCGGGGATAGATTCGCTGCCTTGGAACCCACTGATGACGCTGACGAGACCCTACACAATCTGGTCGAAACGTTGAGGGACGAGGGCACTAAGTTCTGCAGCAAGCTAGGTACTGGCAGGAAGTCCAAACTCTCGGATGAGACTCTGGATCTGATGACAAGAAGACGGGAAACCACCCAAATGTCTTCGTTAGAGAGGTCAGACCTGAACAAGCGAATCGCGAAGATGGTACGGCGTGACCTTCGGAGCTCCAACACACGCCTCATTGAAGAGGCGATAGAGCGAAACCGAGGGTCCAAAGTATTCACTCAGCAGCTTGGCAGGAGCCACCTGACGAAGCTTAAAACGCACGACGGGAGGATCGTTTTGTCGAAGCCAGAGATCTCAGCTGAGATAGAAGACTTCTATGGCCGTTTGTACACTGCACATACCCCTCAGTCCCGAAGAGATGATGACCATGATTCTAGAGCCACCCTGACACGCCACTATACCGACGAACTGCCAGATTTCAGCCAAGATGAAATCGTGTTAGCTCTGAGGCAGCTTAAAAATGGAAAAGCCCCGGGTGAGGACGGTATTACTTCAGAGCTTCTAAAGGCAGGAGGAGCCCCCATTATACAGGAGCTACAGAGCCTCTTTAATACCGTCCTTCACAGTGGGAGAACTCCTAAGGCGTGGAGCGGGGGTTTGGTGGTGCTCTTTTTTAAGAAGGGCGATAAAACCCTCCTTAAAAACTATAGACCCATCACACTCCTGAGCCACGTCTATAAGCTGTTCTCGCGAGTGGTCACGAATCGTCTCGCCAGGAGACTCGACGAGTTTCAGCCACCGGAACAGGCCGGGTTCCGCGGAGGTTATGGCACCATAGACCACATTCACACAGTGCGGCAGATTATACAGAAGTCCGAAGAGTATAATCAGCCCCTGTGTCTCGCTTTTGTGGACTATGAGAAAGCCTTTGACTCTGTCGAAACCTGGGCTGTTCTGGAATCCTTACAGCGATGCCAAGTAGACTATCGTTATATCGAGGTGCTGAGATGTCTCTACGATGCCGCTACTATGAGTGTCCAAGTACAGGACCAGCAGTCTAAACCCATCCAATTGCGCAGAGGAGTGAGACAGGGGGATGTCATATCCCCGAAACTGTTCACGAGCGCATTGGAAGATATGTTTAAGACTCTGGACTGGAAAGGTAAGGGCATAAACATAAACGGCAATTACATCTCACACCTACGATTCGCTGATGACATAGTTTTAATGGCGGAGTCGCTAGAGGAGCTGACCCACATGCTGGACGGCCTAGCTTCAGCCTCGCGACGCATCGGTCTTGGCATGAATTTGGAAAAAACCAAAGTCATGACCAATTGCCAAATTGATCCGGGACCGGTAGTCGTAGAAGGCCACCTTCTCGAAATTGTTTCCGAGTACACTTACCTTGGGCAGATTATGCAGTTAGGTAAAAACAATTTCGAGAAGGAGGCCAAGAGAAGGATCCAGCTGGGCTGGGCAGCGTTTGGAAAACTACGTCGAGTCTTCTCGTCATCCATACCACAATGTTTGAAAACGAAAGTTTTCAATCAGTGCGTCCTACCCGTAATGACCTACGGAGCTGAGACGTGGACACTCACGGTAGGGCTGGTCCACCAGTTCAAAGTCGCTCAGCGAGCTATGGAAAGAGCTATGCTCGGAGTTTCTCTGAAGGATAGGATTCGTAATGAATACATCCGACAGAGAACCAAAGTTATCGACATAGCTCAAAGAATTAGCAAGCTGAAGTGGCAGTGGGCCGGCCATATTTCGCGACGAACCGACCACCGTTGGGGTAAACGTGTTCTTGAGTGGAGACCGCGACTTGGCAAACGTAGTGTGGGACGCCCTCCGGCTAGGTGGGATGACGATCTGCGAAAGACTGCTGGCAGATGCTGGATGCGTCAAGCTGAAGACAGGGCGCTATGGCGCTCATTAGGGGAGGCCTATGTCCAGCAGTGGACTAATGTAGGCTGATGATGATGATGATGATGATATATATTTATTTATTCATCCATATATAAAAACTTTCACGTTTATAATATTATAGTAGGGATTGTTATTTTTAATTAAGTATGCATAAAATAAAATCTATTCATCTATCTATCTCATCTAGTAGCCACAACATAAGCTCTGCTTAGTTTAGGGCTAGATAATCCTATATGAACTGTCTAGAATTATTTATTTATTTGTCCTTAATCCAGTTCCTACTCGTTAGAGCCAGTCCACACGGCGCGTTGCGTCAGCGTTGCGTCGACGCAGCGCTACCGTTGCGTTGTTTTACATACAAATAACCAAGGTGTTCACACGGCGCGCTGCGTCGTCGCAACGCACACATGACGGACAGCAGCCCCCGAGACGAAGCGGGAGGGGGTGTGCGTCGCCGCTGCGCCGACGACGGAACGTTAAGACTGCATCGTAGTAAAGTAACGCTGCGATGGCGCAGCGCCGCCTGTGTGGCCGGCTATGCGTCAAAATATTTGCGTTGCGACGACGCAACGCAACGCAACGCGCCGTGTGGACTGGCTCTTAGTGATATAATCGTATACTAAGTGTCCAGAATTATTTATTTATTTGTCCTTAATCCAGTTCCTACTTCAAGGTATTTAATCCTATATGAACTGTCCAGAATTATTTCTTTATTTGTCCATAACCCATTACCTACTCGTAAGTGATATAATGCTAAATGAACTGTCCAGAATTATTTATTTATTTGTCCTTAATCCAGTACCTACTCGTAAGGTATTTAATCCTATATGAACTGTCCAGAATTATTTATTTATTTGTCCTTAATCCAGTTGCTACTCGTAAGTGATATAATCCTATATGAACTGTCTAGAATTATTTATTTATTTGTCCTTAATCCAGTACCTACTCGTAAGTGATATAATCCTATATGAACTGTCCAGAATTATTTATATTTATTTGTCCTTAACCCATTACCTACTCGTAAGTGATATAATCCTAAATGAACTGTCCAGAATTATTTATTTATTTGTCCTTAATCCAGTACCTACTCGTAAGTGATATAATCCTATATGAACTGTCCAGAATTATTTCTTTATTTGTCCTTAATCCAGTGGCTACTCGTAAGGGATATCAGATAGATGTGATCTGAGCGGACCCTCTTGGAAGCCATTACTTAGACAATTGTCGCGACGTACTGATTACACGTCGCGCTGTCGGGTTACTTTGTTTATGATGATGATGACTTGGGAACTGATTCACGATGAGTTCATGGTCCATCTTTGGGGTTACAATAACATCCTTACTTCTTACGATATCACTACATAGTATAAAACAAAGTCACTTTTTCTGTCCCTATGTCCCTATATCCCTAAGTCCCTTTGAATGCTTAAAACGTTAAAACTACGCAACGGATTTTGATGCGGTTTTTTAATAGATATTTAGTGATTCAAGAGGTAGGTTTATACGTATAATAAAACCGTGCGAAGCCAGGGCGGTTCGCTAGTATTATAAGAAATGGAAAAGTATGTGTGAATGTTTGTTGTAATCTTTGTTACTACTTAAGTTATTGAAATGAAATTGGTATGTAGATAGTTACCTTTAATAAGACAAAGGCTATTAGAATTTGGAAATTTTAACCACTGAGGGAGTTTAAAGGGTAATTTTGTATGGAAAATAATTTGTCCTTGGTTCGATTCACTCAAACTCAGTATAAATAAACTGTGGAGTGAATAATTAAACACATACATTATACAATAACCTCTAGGGGTGTGCAATAAAATTCTGAAATTTGCACGAAAAAAAAACTCAATTACAATCAAGCAATAGCTTCGCACGGTTGTATTATACGTATAAACCTATATAGGGACAGAAGAAGCGACTTTGTTTTATACTATGTCGCTTTTTCTGTCCCTATGTCCCTATATCCTTATGTCCCTTTGAATGCTTAAATCTTTAAAACTACGCAACGGATTTTGATGCGGTTTTTTTAATAGATAGAGTGATTCAAGACGAAGGTTTATACGTAAAATACAACGTGCGAAGCTGGGCGGGTCGCTAGTATAAGAAATAAAGTGATTATTGTTTTTCTATTCGCTTCAATCTTTTGTCAACTAGTGGAAAAAGCGAAAAATAAATCACTAGCACGTGTATGAATGTTATTATTATTTAATCCTAATATCTTACTAAATATAATAAACGCGAAAGTTTGTCAGTATGGATGGATGGATAGGTGTTTGTGATTCTTAGAGCAAAAATTACCAAACAAAAATTGATGAAATTTTGCATAGATTGTAGTCTAGAATAGCACATAGGCTATATTTTATCCCAGAATTCCCACGGGGACGGGAATTACGCGGGTGAAACCGCGAGTAAACTCGAAATACTAATCTTTTACAGACAAAGTCGCGTGGAACAGCTACTATACTTATAATATGTGCAACAAAAGCGGCTTTTTTTCAGTTGAATATACTAGTTTTAATTTTCTATCCCATGATGTAATTTTCGTTGTTAATAAAGAATTTATATCGAATTGAAGTTAGTGATACGTAACGTACTGTATTTAGTAAAATGTCTGAATAAAAGGTTTATATTATTAGTACAAGCAATTTTTTCTATTCCATGATCGTAATTTTCGTTGTAAATAAATCTATTAGTAGTGATATGTAAGTGAAGCGGGTGTTGGTTGACGCAGGCGCGGCAGAGCGTGCGAGGCCGTCGATCAAGCGCGGAGAGTCGCGGACCTGCGCGCGCGCATGCGAGGACAACGCTGTAGGGTAGGCTCCTAAAAAATAGTTAAAAGTACGTCGTCAGTTCAATTTTCGAAAAAGGACTCGTCTGTGAAAGCGTGCATTAGGCTTAAGCTACGGCTTTACTTGTTTAAGTGAGATTGTAGCCAAACACTCGACCATTTTAATTAAACAAAAACTGAAATAGGCATTGGAGTACTGGCCCAATACTCCAATGCATCTTAGGTGAAACAAACGTCTCTTGTCGCGCTTAAGACAGTTTTCAATGAAAATCTGACAAAAAATTTATAAAATCTGAGAGGTAGAGTTTGAGAACAATGCGTTTTTCTTCGGTCTTCTTAATTTCGGTAAACGAAAAAATCATTTTTGTCTAAAAGTTTTGATGCCTCGAATATTTTATCTGTGATTTGATTACGTATTTCTGGTGGTTATATTCGGTTCAGTTTAGACGATATGTCATGATAACGTCTGCTCTACGTGATAAGATTTCAAGCGAAGAAGTCTTGATTTGACTGATAAACGAAATAGTTTTTGATTTGGCATATCTTGTCGGCGGCGGCGGTGCTAGAAAGAAATCATACAATTTCTACTACTACATACATACACTGTGTTCCGAGGCGGGAATCGAACCCGCAACCTCTTGCGTCGCAAGCGGACTTCGGCAGCTGCGCCACTGAGATCGATAGAGTGATTCAAGAGGAAGGTTTAGATTATGTATAATTTATACCCGTGCGAAGCCGGGGCGGGTCACTAGTCTTCATTTATACCATTTCATTTCATGGATGAGAGGAAGAGATATGAAAACTTAGTTTGGTGGCCACCAAAGGCAACTTCGTATCTCATCCTAAACTAGATAAAATAAAACTACTACAGATGCACTTAAAAATAACAAACTGTCCGTGTGATTTTTATAAATTCCTTTGTTTCACGGAATTATATTATTACTAGCGACCCGCCCCGGCTTGGCACGGTTTTATTTTACGTATAAACCTTCCTCTTGAATCACTCTTATCTATTAAAAAAAACCGCATCAAAATCCGTTGCGTAGTTTCAAAGATTTAATCATACAAAGGGACATAGGGACATAGAAAGCGACTTTGTTTTATACTATGTAGTGATGATAAAAGGTTACCACACCTTTTTATATTTTAATAAGTGGTGGCGCCACTTTGGGTACTGTTTGTGTCTTAAAGCCATTGGTAGTGTGGTAGTAGTAGATAAATTTAAAGCGGTCAGTAGGTAACCGATGCTGCCAAGCTAGTTACGATCGATCAACGGTACTTACCTCTTTACAGTAATTATTGAGAGTACGCGGTAGGTTACAGTTTTGTCGACTTCATTGGCGCAGTGGATAAGGGTCTCATCATCATCATCAGCCTATATTAGTCCACTGCTGGACATAGGCCTCCCCTAATGAGCGCCATAGCGCCCTGTCTTCAGCTTGCCGCATCCAGCATCTGCCAGCAGTCCTTCGCAGATCGTCATCCCACCTGGCCGGAGGGCGTCCTACACTACGTTTGCCGAGTCGCGGTCTCCACTCAAGAACACGTTTACCCCAACGGTTGTCGGTTCTTCGCGCGATATGGCCGGCCCACTGCCACTTCAACTTGCTAATTTTTTGAGTTATGTCGATAACTTTGGTTCTCTGTCGGATGTATTCATTACGGATCCTATCCTTCAGAGAAACTCCGAGCATAGCTCGGATAAGGGTCTGAAGAGGTTCGATTCCCGGCTGGGGACAAACGTTTATACCTATCTGGATCTGGAGATATTTGTTATAGAGTTGTGAATGTTTTCTTTTAGAATTAAAAATATATGTATCTATTTGTAATGAATTGTATTAAGACGACCGATGTGGCGCGGTGGTCGAAGGTCTGCCTGTGACGCGCAAACAAAAGGTTCTGTGTTATCTAAGTAGAATTAAAAAAATGTACTAACATGTAATTTTTTTTTTAACGATACATAAACTTTATTAACAACAATAATAACAATCAAGGAAAAGAAAAAATTACAACTAGTATATACAATCGAAACCATTGGATAACTGGAGACGGTTGCAAACAGTCTAAAGGTAGCTGTAGTGTAATTGTATTAAGTATATCAGTCATTTAATACCCATAACACAAGCTCTGCTTAGCTTGGGGCTAGATGATGAATGTGTATTGTTTAGCATTATTTATTGATTCGTTCATTCATAATAGGGGTATTACACTACACGGTATTCAGGGACCCTAACCCTAACTAAGAGTGGTGTAATAAGATTTAGGGTCCCTAAGGGACGGACCAGGACCCAAACGATATTCAGGGCCCGGTAGTTAGGGCCCTGAATAACGTGTAATGTAATACCCCTTTAACATAACATTGAGAAAGGACGCAGTTCAAATCCCCCCTACTTAAGCCAATAAAACCTCTACCTTGATCTTTTTAAATCATATTTGCGTTACCAATGAGGTCTGAATGATGTACAAACACTTTAAATTATAAGACAAACAAGGCGTGCTACAGCATAAGTCAATTGACTACCTAATGCTGTTTTTTGTCGTTTAGAACTTGTTTGGACATACCTTTTAGGACCAAAACACACAAGGCGTTTCTTACGCAGCTCATTTTAAGTCGCGTTACGAGTATAGGTACGCGCTATAAAAAAAAATGTCATACGCGGCCTTACAACGCATAATATTCTATCTTACTAATACATATTATGAACGCGAAAGTTTGTAAGTATAGATGGATGGATGTTTGTTACTCTTTCACGCAAAAACTACTGAACGGATCTGGATGAAATACTTAAAAGTATTTTGCAGTACGCGGCGAAAGACACGCTCAGTGTGTTTTTCGCCTTTTGTATTTTTTGTTTATTTTATTTTTTGCGATGACTCTTCCTAATTTTTTTTAAATATTTTAAAATAGGTTGCCTTGTATTATTTAAATGACAATGACTTTAAATTGATAGTTAGGTAGATAGCATACAAACATACTTAGAATGAAGGATGTAGATTAGAAGGCCGGCCTTATCACTATGAGCGATCTCTTCCAGGCAACCTTAGGATGGGCTGGACATGCAACAACAATAAGTTTAGGCGGTAGCATTTGGACAAATACTTTTACTACATACCGTAATACCTTACATTATAATGTTATTTTGTTGAGAAACACGTTCGTATTATTTCAGTTAAAAATTAAAAACGTTTAAACCTCATGTTTCAGTGTTTTCTGATTTTTTCCTTCGTTTATTTTAAAAGGGGAACCTGCTGGTTAAATTTGAACGGACTAATTGTTCCTCAAACAGAGATGATTTTTGTTTTTCCTATAACCCCTTAGAACCCGTTATTGTTAATGTATCTTTTTTATATTTAACAGTCTTAGCATTATCTGAATCGAATGAAAATAAAAAAAATATATAAAATATATATATAAAAAACTTTTACATTATTAAGGTACTCTTTCTTGGCTCAAAGCATCAAAAACGCTGAAGCGATTGGGTAAATAATAGAATAGAAAACTTTTTATTATACTTAAACCTACCACACAAAGAAAAGAAAACTTAAAAATTACATACTAAGACTATAAGAACGGTGAAAAAAGGTCGTTGCTGGATAGACCTGGTTTCAGGCATGTTTTCCACCAGGAACCCACCAACTGTGGTACATATACAAGATGCAAGGTCCCAATTAACTTCAATCTACTGTCATTATTCAATCGATGCATGCGGAACAATTGTATGCACTCGATTATGGGACGCAGGGACCTTACTATGAGTTTTGCATAGATTATGAAACTATAATAGTTATAGTTTCCACACAAAACATGGGTACACGCGCGCGAAGCCACGGGGTGCAGCTAGTATTAGAATAAAGGAAGTTGGTTTAAGGGTCGGTCTTACAGCTATGAGCGACTTTAACCTTAGGATGGATGGACTGAAAATGTAAGAACAATATGTAGGCGGACATACATTTAGCGCCCCGCGGCGGTGCCTCTACCGAGCGGAACTAGTTTTCATTATTCTTTATTAGGGAACTCATATCAATGACTATTTGTTTACGCTTACAACTCATGCTAGCCCCTCTGAGTAGGTAGGTACGCAATAGTGAAGGTAAGTAGGGACTATGTTATGTGACGTTATCTAGGTCGGACTTTGAGTTTAAACTACTAGTTAGTTCTTAATTAACGACGAAAATTACAATCAAGGAATAGAAAAAAATTTAAATTAGTAATAATTGAAACAACTGAGTATCGAAAGGAGATTCCTTATTGTTTCAATATGTAATGTATAGGAAAATCTCTAACAGAAGTATAAAGAACCTCAATCCATTATTTATCTGATAACTAAACAATTTCACTAAATTCACTAAATTAAAACTTTCAATAACAGAAATAAACAATTTCACTTTCAGGGTTCCGTACCCAAAGGGTGCCAACGATACACCATTACTAAGCCTCCTCTGTCCATCTATCTAATCTGTCAGCTGGCTGTTTCTCATTAACCAAAAAGGTACACAGTTTAATTTTTTGGCGGAGTTGTCATTACTATAACCGCTATAACAACAATTATACCTATTAAAAAAATCAGGACCAACAATGACCATCCCCCTACTTATCTCCGAGGTTAAAGAAACGTCAGGCGCGGTCAGATATGAATAATAGACCGCATCATGTTTGCTTTTTATATTTTTGAGGGTTTCTTTTGTGAAATACCTATCTAGTTTTGTACGGAACCCTCTTCTCGAACGAGTTGACTCGCACTTGGCTAGTTTTATCATAATATTAACAATTGAGTTATATAAATCCATCTGATTATAATTTTTCTCAATAACAATCAACTCCTTCTAATTACAGCAAAGCAATGCTTGGTGGTACAATTCGTTTTTTATCAGCAGTATAAAAATAGATGTAAAGATATGAAATTGTGCTGTATTTGTATCGTTTTTTCGGTCTTTAATTATCTTATCAAGTAAATTAGAAATGATGATTATGACTATTTGAAACGATAATGGTTGGATTGTGTAAAACATGGTTTTGTGAACATAGGATAATTATTATTATACTAGCGACCCGCCCCGGCTTCGCACGGTTTTATTTCATAACCTTCCTCTTGAATCTCTCTATCTATTAAAAAAACCGCATCAAAATCCGTTGCGTAGTTTTAACGGTTTATGCATATGGGGACATAGGGACAAGGAAAGCGACCTTGTTTTATACTATGTAGTGAAGTCACAAGTTACCTACTTCACAAATCACACAAACACTTAATTTACAAATACGAAATAGATGGATGGATGGACCTTTTAACGTCAAAACTACTGGACGGATCGGTCTCATATTTTGAATATTAATTTTCTATGCCTGGAATAAAACAAAGGCTATTTTTCATCAATTTAATGCGTGTGAATCCGGGGGGAGAACCTAGTTATCACTAATAATTATGAAGTTAGTAAAAATATTAGTCATATATTAAAAACCAATATTTATTTTAGACAATATGGTCATCGTTTCCGTGGTGTAGCGGTTATCACATCTGCCTAACACGCAGAAGGCCCCCGGTTCGATCCCGGGCGGAAACATAGTTTTACTTCTCGTTTTTTTCCTTTTTTTCCGATAATTACAAAGTAGAATACTATTGATAATTGGCTTCGATAACTAATCCTTAATCGCCCGATCCGATCCATTCACCGTAAAATATGTATAGGCAAGAACACACAAAATAGATCAAATTTGCATACTTATTTCAAATTTCACAAAATCACAAATTCATAATTTACAATTTTTTTAAATTAAGTTACAAAAGTTAGCGTTACCAAGCTGTACGTAAAGCTTCTAGAGTGATATAATAAAATATTTAATTTAAATATACATGACTAGAAACCCGCCCCGACGTCGCACGGTTTTATCATACGTAAATAAACCTTCCTCTTGAATCCTATCCTATCTATTAAAAAAACCGCTTTTAGTAAAATCCGTTGCGCAGTTTTTAATATTTAAGCATACAAAGGGTCATAGGGACAGAGAAAGCGACTTTGTTTTATACTATGTAGTGATGTAACAACGTGTATTAGGTATGTAGTTAAATAAACACTTAAGTTTCAGTGAAAATGAAATCTTTTTAGTACCACTATCCTCCGCTAGATGGCGTAAGCCTCTAGAGATATTACGTCGTACGTTGTAATCACGGGGGATCAAATCAATTGAAGAGAAATAAACAATAGGTAGAGTAAAATTTAGTTCTAAATATTTCTAATAGAACCTAACAGAAAGGATTTTAAGTAAACCATTTTACATCACTACATAGTATAAAATAAAGTCGCTTTCTCTGTCCCTATGTCATTATGTCCCTTTGAACGCTTAAATCTTTAAAACTACGCAACGGATTTTGATGAGGTTTTTTTAAATAGATAGAGTGATTCAAGAGGAAGGTTTTTACGTATAATAAAACCGTGCGAAGCCGGGGCGGGTCGCTAGTATATTATAAAACCAGATTAATCATTAATTTTTTGTGTCAAATTTTGATAACATGCTTGTTTGGAAATTTGGATAAACTTCCGAAAAGCGCATACCGCCGATCGATATGAAATTTGGTATGATAACGTATTTCGACCTCCTAATCACGAATATCATAACGAAAATTGGCGCAAAAGCCATTTCGAATAAGAAAAACGGAGGCGAACCTTAGAATATTTTAGATTTCCCAGAAAGGATATGTGTGTGTGTGCACAGCGGAGATTAGGAACTGTGGGGCGTCACTCCCACATTTTTAGCAACTCAAAACCCTCTCCACTGTGTGTGTGTGTTTCGAAATGGCTTTTGCGCCAATTTTCGTTATGATATTCGTAATTAGGAGGTCAAAATACGTTATTATACCAAATTTCAGATCGATCGGTGGTATGCGCTTTTCGGAAGTACACCCGGAAATTTATTTGTCTATTAAAATTACATTCCATATACTTACTTAAAGTATGTTAAAAAAATATTTTCTAAATATAAGGTAAATAAGGATTTCTTTTATTGAAAACTCATTGGAAAAAATATCTGAAACCGTTTAACTTAGGCTTGTGTTGTATGTGAGTAGATAAGTACGTCATACCTACTTTAAAAGGTTGTCTATGAACTGTGAAGGCATTTATGTATGTATATTATTTCCTCAAAAAATACCGTAGTTAAAACGGTTTTAAGCTGCCTGATTTTAAAAAGGCGTTCTCGTAATATCGGGAAATAATTCAAACATACTGAAAAGATGGCATTTTTACTTTTCATACCTATTTAGGTACTTACATAAAAGTATAGCATATAACTTTTTGCTTCCGCAAAAGATCCGCGAAATCAATTTCAAGTTTTAATTATTTTTGAAAAGCGCCTCAGTGATTACAATTTTGCAGATTAACATAATAATATAAATTTTTCGTAATTAAAATGACAATAATTATAACTGAATGTTAGTCATGGTCATTTTATGATGGAAATAAAGCACTTTGACTATTTAACTATCTATCAGTCGTTATTTAAATTTTTGCTAGCGCCACCTAGCGGTGAGTAGCAGCATCTAAAATGTTTATAATTATAACTAGATGTCGCTAGTAAAAGTGTAGGTACGAGCTCTGATCGCGCTCTCAAGAACTTTGAGAACGCATATATTATTATTAAGAAAAACCAAATTTGTAATGTGCCTTCTCATTTCTTTCGTGGCATTGTATCTTCTTAATAATAAAAATGGACAGAATAGGAAGTGAATGGAATATGAATGGATGCTACGGTCTTTACTAAATCCTTAGTAATGTAATAAACACGAATGAAAAGTTACGAATACACCTATGGGCAGAAGCGGGAATTTCTTCCTCGCATCCGATGGGGTCGGCAAGGGTCTTGTTTGTAGTGTGTTAGCGAATTGGGACTGGTTACCGTCACCTCCGGGTTAGCGAAGGTGATTGAGTCAACAGAGTAGCCAAAAACTTATCTCAGTCTACGGGGAGATCTCGTGGGAGAATAGTCAATAGGGATACACCGGCGGCGCCGCAGCGCCTCAGGTCCGCCTGTCCTAAATATTACCTAGTAGGATTTCGGAATCCGGGACAATTATGCCTTATTCCTGGAAACGGGACAAGACGCAAAATTCCGGGCTATTCCCGAAAATCCCTACAATCTGGCACCTACCTGGATATCACGGAGATCAAAGAGTTGGGATGGTTTGAGACTGGGAACAAAACCGACTCGAGTTAAAGCGTCCAACACAGCGAGTTTGTAGCTTCGTCCTGCGTTTTGCGATTTTGCAGGGGATTGCGGTTGGTAGAGGTGGCTTTGGCAAGAAATCGCAAGACGCAAGATGCAGCTTGAAAATCGCGGCTGTGTTTTGGAACTGGTGGAGACTTTTAGATCTCGATGGAATTCCTCATTGCGCTCGTACCATGGGCAGATTGATATTGTGATTTTGCGTGATTTTGCGCAAGAATGAAAATATGGAAAAATTTGAAGTGGCGGATATTGAACGAGCGACTAAAGACCTCAGAGGGGTAGGTATGTCCTGACATCCTACCCTACACTGCACTTGCCGAAACACTTGAACGTTTCTTACACCTTCATGCGAAAACTGCCGAAAAAATCTGCGTGATTTTTTTGCACAGTCGTATTTCTACACCTGGAATAAAATATAGGCTACAGTCATCCCGGAAACGCATGCAAAGACAAGCGAAAACCATTTATGTATATGTCAATAAAATGGCGGAAAATCTATTTTAATCTATGATTCACTTAATTTGAAATGTATCTAGCAGTTCGGATTGACCTACCGGACAAAGGGGAGTCGAAACGATTGTGCGTATGTATTGGGGTTTTGTTTTTGTAACCGCAGACTGATTGGAGCCGAGTTAATGCAACGCAATGCTAATGACGATGCACCGGCTGCAAGTACACTTACCCAACTAATCTATCCATATAAAACTTTATTAACAACGAAAAATACAATCAAGAAGAAAAAATTACAACTAGTATATACAATAAAAACCATTGAGCTAACTGCAGACGGCTGCAAACAGTCTAAAGGTAGCTCAATCGATCCATGTCAATACCACTCGTCGCATCCCCAAGACAGTGGCTGCATTACCACGCTGTATGGCAATGCTGATGCACTGCGCCAGATACTCACCAGCTCTCGGGTCACACGTCGCATCGACCAGACGCTCAGATAATTTTCTAAAAACCCGGAGAGCCTCGGTACCTTAACTTACTGTATTTTTGAACTTAACTTACTGTACCAACCCTGACTCTGTAACATTTGACATGACACAGGATTTGAACCCACGACCATTATAAGATACTAGCGATCCGCCCCGGCTTTGCATGGATTTATTATACGTTTAAACCTTTCCCTTGAATCATTCTATCTATTAAAAACCGCATTAAAATACGTTGCGTAGTTTTAAAGATTTAGGCAGTCAAAGAGACAGGGAAATAGGGACAGAAAAAGCGACTTTGTATTATATTATTTAGTGACTAGTATAATGCCCGCGGTTTCGCACGCGTTGTTTCTATGTAAACGTTTCAAGGCCTTTTCTCTCCCATGGGAACTGATTTATGGGATAAAAAGTAGCCTAAATGTTATTCCGGGTCATTCGTCAACTTACACCAAAAATGTTGTCCCAACTGGTGTGAGTTGGCGAATCGTAAAAAAAATCCAGGGCTAGAACTACGGTTATAAAAAAAATCATCCCGATCCGTTCAGTAGTTCTTGCGTGACAAAAGGAACAAATATTCATTCATACAAACAAATGTTCGCGTTCATAATAATATTAGTAAAGATCACGATATATTGATTCATACTCAAAGTTATTTTAAGTAATTAATACCGTAGGTTATGTCATTATTATTGATTATTATATAAATAATGTAGACTCTATTAAGCTAAAAAATAAATAAGTCTAGTCTGACTTATTTTCTTGAGTAAGCATAGATATACCTATAATATAAAGGTCGACATTCTTTGAAAACTTTGCGATGCGATGCGATAATTGACAAAAGAATGCTCAGAATGTTGTAGGAGTGGAAAAGACATGTTTCAGCGGATGCCTATGTCCAGTTGTGGACACGTAAAGTATCTATATATATATGTACTTTACCACAGCTGGACATAGGCCTCCGCTGAAACATGTCTTCTATGTTGATGTGTGAGAAACAAGCCAATCGGGTTACTGGTGAAAGAGTTACATAAACATCAATAAATATTCAACCTCCCTTTTCGTCCCCTTAAGGGTAGAATTCCAAAAAAATCCAGAGCAAGCTGCAGGAGTTCCAAATAGTTCGTGGTTTTGACAGTTTTCATTCATCATTCCATTGGTCTCTCCTTCGTTAACGAACTCGAACTTGCATCTTTTTTTGCTGTGCTAGAGCTATTATGCATTTTTGAAGTTTTTGTTTTGGTTTTTAGTTGTCAGCTTGCAGTTAGGTACCCTTCTGTTGTCTTTTATTCTAATCAGTTTTTGTTGAGTTTTCAAACATAAATGTCATTGTGTACAATAAATATCTATGTAATCAGAGTTATAGTAGGTTAGATAGTAAGGCTGTGTCCCCAGTAGGCAAACTGTGAGCGGCCGACTGAGTGAGCCGCAAATTTGTGGCGAACAGCTAATACAAACTCAGATCAGTTTGCTTGCGTATCGCAAGCATTGGAACTTGCGAGTCGGCCGCTAACTGAGACAGTCGGCACACGTATCGCTGCAAACTGCGTGCAAACTACTTACAGTGAGCGCAAACTAGCAAACTGTGGACACTCAATTTCAAATATATGGAAGGGCGTACTGAACTGATACGCCGCAAACTCAGTCGGCTGCTCACCGTTTGCCTACTGGGGACACAGCCTAAGTCCTTGTAAAATTATTTACCTATCACGGCATCGCTAGGAATCGCTTATCTCCCACTACGCATTTGCTATGGTATACTTCATTAACGCAACGCACAGTATGTCTGTGTGTTTCCGTAAATGGGTAAAAATGTGTGATCACTATTATCAGCAATTATGTAGATCATTTATGTCGCTCCCACGAGATCTAATGATACTTGTCATATTTAATTGTAAAGTATAATGATTATTTATAAAAGTGCCGACTCCCAGACAATCATTTTTCACATATTTTCAACCGATTTCAGGCAAAGGAGGTTCTCAATTTAACTATTAGTATCTATGACGTACAAAACAAAACTTTTTTTCTTTTTGAAATGACTTTGATGATTCTTTAAAATAATCATAAAATCTTTAAAAAATACATTTGAAAGTATTATCCTGAGGTGGTAGAGGTGACGTGTAGTTTTTGAGTTATCCATGTGCCATGTGCGTGAAATTGGAACAAATATTTGTACGTTCTGCAAATATCTGTTCTGGGGTTGTGCTATGCAATGTATTGTATTAAGTATACCAGTCATCCGGAAATACTCTTGTGGTGACACAGTTTAGGATATAGTACGCGGTGCAAACGCGTTTCGTTAATTCAGCAAATTACAGCGGCTAAGCCGAGCTCTGAGTGTCCCACCTCAGTCACTCCAGCAACCTCCCTTAGAAAACACATAGCCTAATTAGGTTTATAGATTATCGTAAATGTAATTTTATGTATCCGTGTTTCGTGTGGAATGAATAGACTCTGTATATCGCACAAATTATCTTTTATTCTAACCAGCCCACAGTAACTTCTATAGACTTGTAACAATAATTACAAAACTCTTATATTGTGTTCCACGTCTCCAATAAATTTCTGCTCTCCTGGTAGTTTGGTTGGGCGTTGATCTATAAAAATATAGTTTATCCTCCAAGCTTGCTTTTTGGTACACCGAGAGATACCAGAACCTCACAGGTTCAAACCATAAAATCCTTGGTTTATGGTCAAAAAATCTAGTCTATCCTCCAAGCTTGCTTTTTGGTACCCCGAGAGATACCAGAACCTCACAGGTTCAAACCATAAAACCCGTGGAGTGTGGTATCACGCGTGTGCGCGGCCCTATGTTGCAATCCCTTAAATAGGTCGAGAGACACTAATAGAAAGAGGCAGGGCTGGACGCAGGGCAGTACCTTGATCTTGACAGCTCACATTATTTTTAATTTCAGCTGGATTCTGCCCGCTTCGCAAGCTTTGTTTCAGAGGTTTACCAGTACTTACCTAAAACAATAATTTTATTTCTTTAAAGTCATTTAACACGCGATATTTACCAAGATTTGAATTGTTTTGAGTTCACGTTTGAAACTGTGCCGAAATATCGAAAAACTCAAAACAAACCAAAACATGGTAAATCGACTTTAGTGTTACAATAGTTTTAAAAGTTTACTTCTTTTGCCTTGAAACATAAGCACTTAGACTAGTGAAAACTAAAACTAAACTAAAACTAGTCTAAACTCTTAAACTACTTATAAAGAAACGTTTCAAGGCTGTTTGTATCCCATGGAAACTGATTGAACAAACATCCATACATTCATACATAATTATCTATTTTCCATACAAGTGAGGATTATCAAAAATAATATAAAAAATTAGATAAGTGTTAAATTGATAAAAAGCCTATGAATCGAAATATAAGTCACTACAATCGCAGGGTTCCTGAAATGTCTGAACAAATTACGTAGTACCTACGACACAGTGTACTTTATTAAATTTTTTTAACGAATTGTTTTTTCTCTATCTTGTTAACACCCTATTATAGAGGAAATCAATGTTTTAGTAAAAATGAGAGTTTTTTTTTTTTTGCACGGTATCTCGTAGTAATATCTAGACCTTTTCCTTGATAGTACTCTTTTCCTCATTTTGTTAATCAATATCCATTAGATTTGCTTTTTAATAAAAATAATAATCTTTAGCTTATGCAGTTGCTACTCTAGGTATTTTACTATCTTACTAAATCCGGCCCTGGTATCAAAAACTTATAGATTGTTTGCATCTTTTACTAACATATTTTAGGTCGCATGCCCTACGTGTACACACATACACTCACACACTCACACACACGTGTTCGGCTTAATCGCAGGTGATGTTGTTGATATCGTATTATGTAAGAGAAGTAACAAACACGACGTTTATTGTGTTAGTAGACAGTTTAGAGATACGAGACGTGGGTTGCAAACTTTTATTAGACGAATAGAGTATTTCTGATTACGAGGTAAATAAAGAGTACTTACGCACTTATAAAAAATATCATTCAAAAAGTACTATTTATTGATTTTTTGTACTTTTTGAAACATAACAATTCTTAATTATTTTCGACTCTAAACATTTAAATTCTAAATTTACATTAATCAGGAGCTAATTTCTAATCAATTTCTTGAAACCCTGTGCCACTTCATATTCATTTTATGATAAAGCAATGCATTATTTGAGCACGACTGACGCTAATATAGTAAACATTGAGTTATAAAGAGTAGTTTGGCGTACCCTATTAGTATAATAGACTGTAGAATACCTACGCCTACATGATAGATTTTTGAAAGAAAGAAAAAGTATTTACTGTCTTAGAATTACATATAACAACCAAAGAAACTTACCATACTAACTTAACTAAAAATAAAAACTTATTTACTGATAGAGTAGGTACAATAATCTACTTTAGAGTACAGTTGGCAACCCTAGTTTGATACCTTCTTGTTTCCGAACTGGGCCTAGATTCCACTAAATAAATCGCTTCACCATTTAAATAGTATCGTGTCAGTGTTAATCTCTTTTTGGCATTCTACTAACACAAACTTTTTGAGATTCATTCATAACTTAGAAGATTACGTTTCTGACTACCAATTTGACATTCTAATTATGAAAGTCTCTTCAAGCGCAAAGAATAGAATACCAAATTCAAAAACGTCGTTTATCATCTTGTATTGAGACCTTTGTTTTGACATTATTGGAATTTGGCCCCTGGTTTCCGCAATGAGGCCACTGGTGGGCCCTTTCTGCATATCAGGGCTGTTAGTCTACCTGATATCCTCCAGGAAAGCCAGCAGCTCGCTGACGCCGGTGCATGCTTCCCTAGTTATTATTTATTCTTATGCCTAGGCGTCCTCGGTGTCCCGAGGTGGAAATGTCTTTGAGACGCCATATGCTATCGCACTCTACAAGCACATGCGCGGCCGTCTCCTCTGCATTCATGTACCCTCTACAATGTAGACTCTATAACTACTTTACTCTACTGTACTGTAGTCTATAGTTTGTATTTATTAATAAGCATTACATATATTCTTTCAGGTATTAAATCGAGTTGAAAAAAAAAAGCAAAAATTCATTGATATAATATAGAAGAATAGAATAGAAATAGCCTTTATTCACTGACCAATTATGAAATATTTATGATATAACTACTTAACACTAATTTAGGTGTAATTTTAATATAAATAAAAAAAATTAACCTAACTTTCTTCATCAACCAGTATAAGGTCAGGTTGTCCTTCGACATAGGCCTCCCCTAGTTTTTTCCACCCGTCTCTATCACGAGCTAACCTTCTCCTTGATATAATATAATAAGCAAATAATTCGGTAAATATCATAGAAATGACAAAATTACAAATACTGTATGTATTTACATAAGTACATATGTAAAAAAGCAAATTAATTCGATCATAACATTTGGTAAAATAATTCTAGTAATATTTAAAATAAGTTAACACACAATAAGTTTAAATGATGTGTTTTCAAAAATAATTATTAACAATAGCACAAATTGTAGGTACATACGTACATAGAGGGCTGTCCATGATGCCTAATTTAAATAGGGTGCAGTGTCCTGTGACAATACCTACAATTTGTCAGAATTTGTCGCGCTTCCGATTGAGGAGTTTTCAGTTCTCGAATTGAAAACTCTTTATTATAGATACTAAATAATACATAAAAATACTGCATAGGTACTAAGACTAAGTATAAAGGGCGGCCTTATCGCTAAAAGCGATCTCTTCCAACCTTTGGATGGACTGGAAATATTAGAACAGTATATATGTATAAATAACCTATTATTAGTTAGTTTTAGTTTAGTATTTTTTTTACTATGAGTGGAAACTGTCTTCGCTTCATTAGTTCTGCGCACGGACCTTTTGTTACATAAATATAAGATATATATTTTTGTTTTCCAAATCAATAAATATTAAATAGATGGTGGTAGTTACAATATATCTACTTAACTAGAGAAATGGAAAAGAAAACAAATAAATATTATAAAACGTACCAATATTATGCTATATAAACTACTTACTACTAGATGACTGATGAACTTAACACGATTGTGCCCATAACACAAGCTTAGCGGAGCTCAAAAAAAGCGTTAAAAGCGCAAATACAAATACTAAATAAATAAAAAATAGGTAGGTACTACAAGTTATTTAATCGTAGAACAGTTGCTAAAATACGGCGCAATTAAAATTAACTAATTAATTCACTAGACTTTGATTAGCATACAATAAATAAAAGAATTGTTGGTCAATTCAAGGCACAGTGAACTAAGACTCGACCTTGGGCTATTTCGGGTTATTATGCGTTTTAGGTGAAAATCTATTGTGAAAATTAGTTCGAGGAACATCTTCGTCATCGGCCCTTTTCGACCTAGTTTATGTGATAGGTTGTACTATGCGCCTCAATGAAAATAGCCATCATTTTAGCCGCTAGGTTAAAAGTTATAGAATACTAAATCAGGATACGAGCATCAGAACTCCGACAAAGGCGTACGTGCGCGAAAGTATGTCACCGGGTGGTGGGAGGCCTTTGGGCATTCAGCGCGAGCGACTTTCGATTCGCGCTGAGGATTCGGTTTGGAACGTTTTTGACTAGATGTAAAACCTTTTTCGTTATTTGACTTGCGGAAGTTGCGAAAATAATTTGTGTTTGAAACTTCTTTCTTGACCAGTTATAATACCTTTTTAGATATTTGAATGCGGAATAATTTATGTTTGAAACTTTTTCTTGACTAATTGTTAAAACTTTTTGGTTATGAAATGTTTTGTGTTTGAAACTTCTTTCATGGCCCGTTTTAAAACGAATACTGAAATAGATTTGTATTTGGAATGTTTTTTATTTCTTTTAAATCTCTTTGGTTGTTAGAATTGATTTTCTGTTCTTGGAAAAGGGTAGGTAGTAGGTACTAAAAAAGGTACTTACCTATTTTGTGGTAAGGATTTATTAACTAAGAAAATTACAATTAAGGAAAATAATCAAATTAAAGTAGATATACACAATTAAGCTAACTGTTGTGACGGTTGTAAACAGTGTAGAGGTAGCTCAACTGATCCATATCAAAGGAAAATTTGATATTTTATAGACAGAGCACAGACCATAATATCAGTTGTGCCTAGTTATGTCTACTCTGTGAGTCGAGAGTTATCATTAAAAATGGAAATTTCCCATGAAAATTACCTGTATTAGAACTGTAACTAGGTAGGTACTAATATATATGTTTTATATAAATTTCAAAATGATAATTAGGTACCTAACCTACCTATAAGTAAATATAGGTAAGTATTTATTTCTTCAGAAAATTATTTGAAGACTGAAAGCCTCTTCTGATGTTGGCAGATCCTTTTAATCGAAACAAGATCACATCGATCACGATCCATTTTATATTTGACACGAATTAATAACCATTTAGCTATACGCTCTAATAAATAAATCAAAAACGAAACCACCAGGGCAGCAGCTCCGCTCAGTAGGTTGATGATATAAGCAAAGCTCGCGGCCTCAAGAAAGTGAGAGTGGTTGGTTGCGTAACCGCCGCGCGTAGCTGACGCCCTAGTACCGCGCTAGTCTAAATACCAGCAGAGTTTTGGTTTAGCTAGGAAATTACGATTAGAAGTTATTTTCATGAAGATCTTAAAATATATTGCTATTTGAGTTTGCTTGCTTAGTGATTTTAAAATGAACCTGTAGCTAGAAATAAGGCCTAAAGATTGCATTTTCAATCTAAGGAACTAATTTATGCTCTACACTGTGTGCCTCTATACAAAGAATCATTTTTCCGTGTAAGTAACTACATTTAGCCAGAATAATCATCCTAAATGGGTACCATGACAATGCCCGTCTCTCTAAGAGTTTGAATACATACTATATGTATATGTTTTGGAAAGAAAAAATACTGCCATACTTGACAAACCAATTTATCTAAAAAGTTTTTATGGCTTAAAATTTCAATTTCTACTCGAATTTGGATAGTTTCTCAACATTGTGATCATTTTAAGCGGATATTAAAGAAGGTTCTTTCATTTTGTGAATCATGTTGGATCTTGGGATGCCTCAGACATTTCTCAATAATGAGCAACATCAGCTATGATTTCATTTTCAGTAGCTATTCGATATTATTGTTATTTTTTTGACACTCGTATGTTCTCATATCATGGAGTTAGAAAGCGAATAAAGAAACTATTATGGGCATTTAAGCAAAGTGAACTGCATACATTTTGAACCTCAACTAACTTAATCTGTGCTTGGCACTTAAAAATTAACGCAGGACATAATTAAAGTGCATAAGTGTGTCTGCAAAGATCCCAATCAGATGTTCCCAAAATCTCGATTGCCGCTTTTGGTTTTACACTGCACGAAAACAGAGAAACTTGATTTTCCAAGAAAACATTCCGAATTAACTACAGACCAGTAATGCCATCTGTTAAATGGAAATCAAAAATACGTGATAGGTCAGCGTCCGCCGCTGCGGTGGTATGCAGCCCTGGTACTTTTTTGGAAATTTTTGAGTTTTGTGTAATTTTTTACATAGATTTTTCTGTTTTTAGTTTTGAATTTGGGTTACGAATCATTCGTTATTCATTCATAACATATAAAATATATTTTGATTTTCAATTAGCTTGTTAGTTGTGTGCCTGGTATTTACACTGGAGTAGTCAGTTTCAGGTATAGGTCCAATCTTCGTTTAACAACAACCCAGAGCCCTGACAGCTAATAAATACACCATCAACACGAAGACGTGGTCTATATAATCAGAACCAGGAATGAGACTTAGGAAAGCTTGGACTAAAGAGCATAAGGTCTTTCTCGCTCTGGACTAATATTCATCAGACGCTGAACCAGCCTTTATTTCGGAGAGATACTAATAGTCAAGTAAATAGCAGATTCTTGGAGGTAATTAGTAGATTCTCGGATACTAGTCAAGTAAACTCCTAGATACTACAGTCAAGTAGACTCCAGGAACTACAGTCAAGTAAACTCCCAGATACTACAGTCAAGTAGACTCCAGGATACTACAGTCAAGTAAACTCCTAGATACTACAGTCAAGTAGACTCCAGGATACTAGTCAAGTAAACTCCTGGATACTACAGTCAAGTAGACTCCAGGATACAAAAGTCAAGTAGACACTGAGACCTGAGGCACTAAAGGTCTAAGTCCACCGCAGCGGCTGGTACCGCACTGTGACTGGGTTAGCGGCGCGGTTGCGTCACAAGCCACTTTCTGCTGTCGTTCGCCTACTTACCCACTCACTGCGACGCGGCACTGGCGAGAATTGGCTTTTGCGAGTATTCACACAAATAGTATTCACACTTTTTATCAGTTTCCTAAATATCTAAGTCGTCACTAGCAAACGAGTGCCCAGAATCCTGGTAGCATTCCTAGGTTAAATCGCAATGCTAAAACTTTGACCATAATAGGCGACAATATTGGGTTTACCAAAGTTGTATCATGTTAACCCTATAGACTCTATGAGAGAGTAGTTAACTAACATCCTGAAAGTAATATTTTATTTTGTTTTTTTGGTTGACTAGTAGAAATCCCTTTAATTGCTTCGCTCTTAATATTTATAGTTGTATCATGTTAACCCTATGGACTCTATGAGAGAGTAGTTAATTAACATCCTGAAAGTACTATTTTATTTTGTTTTTTTGGTTGACTAGTAGAAATCCCTTTAATTGCTTCGCTCTTAATATTTATGCTCTCATCTCAATGTTAAGTTTAGTTCCTCCTGTATTTTAAGCGATACGATAAAAGTATTGTCTATCTTATTCTAAGTTAGTTCTAAGTTACAACCGCCGATCCTCACCATCAGCACTCTATGCGCGAGCGCATTGCGTCACACCGCAGCCCCCCTCCCTTCTAGGGCGCGGGGAAATTCGCACACCGCTGTGACTGTTAGATTCACGACAAATTGTTCAGTTTTGTAGCTAGGCACAAGAAGGTAAAAAATGGAGTACATTCTGTAGGATTTCTTCGTAAAATTTCATAGTTTTCTGTAACTGAGAAATCTATTAGAATCCACAGATTTTTTTAAGCATAAATTATGTGTTTTATTTTTTAAATTAAACCTCTAAATAAACGTGAACTGGCCTACCTATTAGTTAATAACTGAAAATACATAAAAAAAATAATGCTGGACATATTCCACACAGCATCATCTAGCTCCAAGCTAAGCGAGCTTACTAGATGACTGATATATTTTATGTATCTACTTTATACAATACCTTACCTAGATAAGTACTAAGATATGTTTAATAGGTACTTACTTACTTAAGTTCCTCATAAACCTTACGGACTGTAAGGTTTATGAGGAATTACCTCCCGCGAACACTCAAGTTGTGGAATGATATTCCTGCCGCTGTTTTCCCCAGGACTATGACATGGGGTTCTTCAAAAAGGGTCTTTAAGGGTCTTTAAGGGACATTTAAAGGGTCGGCAACGCGCGTGTAATGTCTCTGATGTTGCAGGCGTCCATAGGCTGCGGTAACCGTTTTCCATCAGGCGGGCCGCATGCTTGTTTGCCACCTTGGTGGTATAAAAAAAAAAAAAACTTAAATACATAGAAAAACCCAGATTTAGAAAATATCCGAAAAATATCTTAGAAATTATATTGCTTTAAATTTTTAAAATTATCCGTGATGTGACTTTTAAAACTATCATGGTTTTAAACACTAAAGTCATTGAAAACGGGATGTTTACCATGATTTGATTTCTTTTGAGTTTTCCGATATTACGGCACCGTTTCAAGCGCCGGAAAACTCAAAAGAAATCAAATTATTGTAGATATCCCGTTTTCAATGACTTTAATATCTGTGATGTTCTGTGGTCTAGAGTTGAATGAATGAGAATGAAAAGTTTGAATTCCGAACTTCAAATTCTATACCTACCATTTGAATGTTATGCGCGAAAAGGACCGAAAGCCTATCGCATGACGATTGAAAATGAATCATAGACTTAATAATCGACAAGTTTAGACTTGTACGAAGAAAGTTATAAGATGAAATGATTCGCTTTTTGTTGCAATCTGCCCTAGTTCCAGCTCGTAATAAGTAATTCAAGCAGCTAATTCACATAGTCACGTCACGTAGGACCAACAAGCTATCTTTGAAGTTTTTGAAACTTACGCTATCAGAACACCTAATTAAAAATATCTTCGGGTTTTCAGGTTTTTAAGTGTTGAAATGCCGGAAAATCACTCCTTATATTATAAACGTTAAATATAAAAGTATATAAAAGATAAAAGTTTGTAAGTATGGATGTTGTATAGATGGATGGATGTTTGTTACTCTTTCACGCAAATACTACTGAACGGATACGGATATGGATGAAATTTTTATCCCGGAATTCCCACGGGAACGGAAATTACGCGGGTGAAACCGCGAGGTACTGCTAGTAGGTAAATAAACGCGATTAAGTCAATAAAATGATATGAAAATAAACCATTTTCATTCTATTTCATTATAAATTCCCGTATAGATATTTATAATAAAGGCTATCTTTATAGTAGGTATCTACTAACTTGACTTTTTTCCATATAATGACTCATAGTGACTCTTGGTTTTCCCCTTCGACTTTTCCCCTATGATGTTACTAGAAGTTATAAGTATCTAAGTACTTATTTAGGTTTTTTATGTTTATTTCTAATGAAAGTTCTTTGAAAATAGTATCTATCATTGAAATTACATTGTCCTCTTATTATGTTTTCGTATAGCAGCTATATCATCTGCGAATTTTATGAACTTTATCGAATTCCCGTTAAATTTTTGGTGGATACTTTTTTTTCACAGAAAGTAAGTTCTTTTTTTTATTGAAATATTAACAAGACGATTAACTACAGCTAGTATTTACAATTTTAACAAACTCTTAAAAGTCTAAGCCGTCACCAGAAGGCAGAGTGCCCAGAATAATTGCCTGTTTATTAAGTTTCAGGTATTAAATTCTTTATAATTGCTTCTAAGATGTATGAGTTACAACGTGATAGTGAACATCCTTCATCAATATCAGCCTATATAAGTCCACTGCTGGACATAGGCCTCCCTGTCCAATATTTTGTCAACCGATGTGGCGCGGCAGGCAACGGCCGTCTGCGGTAAATAAATAAATCAATAAATAATGCGTATTGTACTTAGTTATTGACATCGACTAAATTGAAGATATTATCATTCTTGCTAGAAATCATTTGAAGTCGAATTATAATTATTGAACCACGCCAAATATATGTAATAAGTATCTATCTGTAGGTAATGATCAAATTACTATTGTTGCGCATTTTAAGAAATGACCTTAGTTACATATGTAAAGAAATTCTTTATCGACAAATATGTTCTAGGTCAATAGACACGTGTTCTTGTGGATTTTAGCTGTCGATATTTTGTGATAGAATACTAAGTATAATGGACGGGCTTGTTAATTTAAGACAATTAGTTCACGTTTTTTTGCTATTTATATAGTTTTCCTATAAATATATAATAATAATGTTGATTGATGTTGATTCAGCGACCATCGTCCCGATAGTCGTTTCGGTTAACGGGGTAATAGCGAAGAGCCTCGCTAAATATCTCAAGAGACTCTCGCTAGGAAGTTGGATCAAGGGTCAGATCCAAAAAGCGGTTCTCCTGGACTCGGCGCGTATCGTCAGGAAGTTCCTCTGTCTGCATGCAACCCTAGTCACCGGCTGCTTGAGCTAGCTTCGCGGCCGGCCTCCGTTTTGACATAATTTTTACTGTAGATTAGTTTTATAATATTTTTGTATTTTCTATAGTAAAAAATGTATTTTATAACGAGTATTAAAATAAATAAAGTGTAATAATAATAAATAAAATGGAATTTTACTTTATTAACAACGAAAATTACAAGCAAAGGAATAAAAAAATTACAACTAGTATTTACAATTGAAACCATTGAGCTAACTGCAGACGGTTGCAAACAGTCTAAAGGTAGCTCAATTGATCCATGTCAATACCAGTCGGAAGCGTCCCCAAGACACTGGCTGCATTACCACGCTGTATGGCAATGCTGATGCGCTGAGCCAGATATTCACCAGCTCTCGGGTCACGCGTCGCATCGACTAGACGCTCAGATAATTTTTTATAAATAAAATAAATGTATTAGAATATCAGGGCTCGAATTCCACTAAATAAATCGCTTTACCATTGAAATAGTATCGTGTCAAAATGTCAGCATTAAACTCTTTTTGGTATTCTACTAGCACAAACTTTTTGAGGTTGCACAACCAAATGCACAAACGTAGTTTTAATCATCTTGATTGAATGGCACTATTGAGACCTTTGTTTTGAAATCAGTGGAATTCGGCCCCAGTTATCTAGTACCCATAACACAAGCTTTGAGTAGCTTACTTTGGGGCTAAATGGTGCTGTGTGGATTGTCCAGCATTATTCATTTATTTTAATGTAAAAGTAGATAAAATATAGTCGCCGGACGCCTTCCACAGCCTGATAAGGGGTCAATTCTTACGTCGGTTCCACGGCCATTAACGTACGGAACTTTACATTACACGCCCCGAAATACTATCGCATCAGATATTTCTAATAAATTGATTACGTTTTTAGGGTTCCATACCAAACGATAAAACGGGACCCTTTTAAATAAGAGGCCGCTGTCCGTCCGTCTATCACCAGACGACAGAAAGAATTGAAATTTTCACAGATGATGTATTTTTATTGCTGCTATTGCAATAAATACTAAAAAAAAAGAATAAATTAATATTTAATTAAGTAATTTTATTAATTCATCAGCATTGCCTGCATTGGTAATGCAGCCAGTGTCTTAGGGACGCTTTCGACTGGTATTGACATGGATCAATTGAGCTACCTTTAGACTGTTTGCAACCGTCTCCAGTTAACTCAATGGTTTCAATTGTTTATAACAGTTGTAATTTTTTCTATTCATTGATTGTAATTTTCATTGTTAATAAAGTATATATGGTACATATTTAAGACAGCTCCTAGACAACAGATTTCATTTTTGACGTTTTCATAGATAATGATACGGAACCCTTCGTGCGCTACCCCGACTCGTGCTTGACCATTTTTTAATCGTTCTTTCCTCATTAGTTTCCCACCTCCCCATAGATTGCTCACGTAGGTCCGTGCCGCATCTCGATTTAAACTCGATACTCTATCGACTCGATTCTAGCACGTACTGATTGGCACGTGATTTATTCGAAATCTTTGAAATCTTAATGAAATATCACGTGAGTTTTATGAATGGAATACCTATTTAACATTTCTATTCCATTATGCAGGTCTCGAAAGAGCCTAAGTACTTGAATCCTTTGGAGTCATGTCGAGACCCTAGGTCCGTGGGGTACCGAGGCTCTTCGGGTTTTTTTAAATATCTGAGCGTCTGGTCGATGCGATGCGTGACCAGAGAGCTGGTGAATATCTGGCTGAGCGCATCGGTATTGCCATACAGCGTGGGAATGCAGCCAGTGTCTTGGGGATGCACAGACTGGTTGGTTATAGACATGGATATGTTGAGCTACCTCTAGATTAGGTACTTGCAACAGTCTGCAGTTATTATCCACATAGCTAGAACATGCTAATTTTAATTAGCTTACATTTTTGATCGTCTTGTTTGATAATAAAGAAAGTATATTAAAAGAAAAATCTCAGGAGAAATATAGCGCAGGGCCATATGGAGTCTAAACAGCAAAGTTGGTGGGTTGCAGACTAGTTAACAAAATACGATCGGCTGCAATAAGTATTCAATACTACACTAATACATTAAAATACGAATATAAAAATACTGATCCTTTTCCTTACTTCCTTACTAATACTATAAGCGTGAAAGTTTGTATGGATGTTCGTTCCTCTTTCACGCAAAAACTACTGAACAGATTGGACTGACATTTTAAATTGACGTAGTTCTAGGCCTAGAATGAAACATACTTTTATCAATTTTGCACGGGAGAAGACGCAGGGCGCAGCTAGTACGCTGATGTATCAGCCCGCCATAGCCCACCAAACTGCGCCACACAATTCAATAGCCCACCCGCCTGTGTCGACTACTTAGCTGAGTAGACTCTATCACCCATGGGGACCCTTCGAAATACGTGCCTACTACTAGGTATACTAAACCTACTAGATTTTCTCAAAATTGTAAAAAAAACTATGAAGATATTTAATAGACCTTGAATCCTGTGTTAGATTATAAAAGAGAATACAATTACCTATGTGGTTTGGTTGATAGATGACGCTACGTATTGGGAGATAAATAGAAAATTAAATATTGCACACTTAAATAAAAATAGCAATTTACAAGAAAATAACTGAGACTATCACAAGTGGCAGTTTTATCGCTATCAAGAACAATCTCTACCAGACAACCTTGGAGAAGTCTTACTATCCTAGTTCATGAGATACAGCCTGGTGACAGACAGATAGACGGACATGCTTTGGGCACCGAACCCTATAAACTACATAATTGAAAAAAGTAATATATGTATTTTGTAAAAAAGTAATATACTTTTATTTTTTTCATACTAACGCTGATAATAACTTGAAAATGCTCCCATTGTTTTTGTTTTTTTTTTCATTCCTTGCGGATAATGTGGATTCCTCTATATTTTTCATCATAAAGTGCAATTTTCGTAATTATATTCATAGCAAAATCACCTTCATATACATAATTTGTGCACAAATGAGTCATATTGATTGAGTCGATTAGAACGTCATGAGCATAGACTGAGGCATCGATATCCATCATCATTAACAGCCTACAGCGAGGTTTGTGATTTATTGCGTTATGCAATTTTGATTGGGGCCGTGAATTATTGCATAGGATTTTATCGTAGTATTTGTTGGAGTGTTTTATTGTGTAAGGCGATTTTTTGGGATTTTTTTAATACTGCGACGTTATACTGGTGCATTTTTAATGTACAAAAAATATTTAATGATTTAGTTTTATTTATATTTTAGTAAAACTCTGCGGTCATAAAACGATAAAAAATAAGTATTGGTAATTTAATTTTCTAAATCCAAAATAATTTATAAATGGTAAATAGTCAATGGCTAAATTGAATGTGAAAAAAGATTTTTTTTAGCAATAACAAATCTTATTCGTTAATCAAAACCTAATGATTAGTTTTCTCTTTTGAATGAATCAAGATCCTATAATCAACTTCCTACACAGAGCGTATAACCATAATCGAATCTAAGATATTCAAAATCAACGCAAAATACCACCGAAGATTCCTAAACGGTACACTTCCAGCCCAAAACATCGTCCGACGTCCCACGCGCGCCGCGGCCTGCGCTGCTCTGCAGTGTACACGGACACTTTTACTCGCGAACTTTCAGCTTTCAGAGTTCCTTCCGGCGACGCTCGCTACCGGCGGCCGCGCGTCAGTCCACGCTCGCCCGCCGAGCACACCGCACGCGTCCACCCGCGACAACACGCAACACGTAACTCAGACTTTTATTACGCGATCGGATTGTACCAATACATGTGCGCTGGATTTTGGATACCAAACGTGCAAGTGCTTTAGTGATTCATTTCTTTGAAGTGGAGGCTCGGGCCTTAGGGGCCGCTGGGCCAGCGCTCGGCCCGGGCGGCATGGAGTCCCCGCAGATGTACGACGCGGCCGCGGCGCCCCCGCCGCCGCCGCAGCCCGACCAGCTCAAGAAGACGCAGGATGACAAGCGCTCCTCCTACCCCCCCTCGGACCTCGACGAGCTGAATGGTCAGGAGATATCTCTCGACCTTCAGCATCTGATCGAGGATCAGTTCCGGGGGGAGGAGACTATGGCTTTGTTCCAGGAGATATTGCCTGGAGGTAGATCGCCGCAGCAAAGGTCTTTCCAGCGAACGACGTTAGCGTACATGCCTCAGCCTGTCCACTCCGGAGCTTCCTACGCCCCGGTACAGAACTCGGGGCACGAGCAAGGCGCGCCGCCAATAAAGGAAGAACCACCAGAGCCTCATGACTTCAGGAGATCAGTCACATGCGCTCAATACACAGGACAGTACAACCCTCAGCCCCCGATAGGGGTAAACGGTCCCTACGGCGGTGGTTTCACTCCCCTACCTCCCTTAGGAGCGCCTTTACTACCACCACTCCTAAAGCACAAGAACACTGTTCCTCCCCCGCGTCGCTCTTCAGGAAAACAACTAGACAAAGGCACAGACGAGTATAGAAGACGACGCGAGAGGAATAACATAGCCGTTCGCAAATCGCGCGAGAAGGCAAAAGTGCGTTCGAGAGAGGTGGAGGAAAAGGTGAAGTCTTTGCTGAGGGAGAAGGATGCGCTGCTGAAGAGACTTGAGGCGGTGTCGGGGGAGCTGAGCCTGCACAAGCAGATGTACGTGCATCTCATCAACCTGAACCTGCCGGAGATCACGGAGCTCTGCCGCTCCATGCTGCAGCTGGGCGCGCCGCATTCGCAGGACCACAACCTTTGACCATTATAGGTGAGTGCGATTGTACTATTGTCTTTAAGAGCGGGATATTTACTTAAATTTCTGTGACCCAATATTTCGTCACTTTGTATGTTATTGTATATTTGTATTTGTATATTGTCATTTTGTATTATATTCCTTATTGTACATAACCATGATATTTTTAAAGTTATAAATAGTGCTTGAATCGAAGATTTTTAATTTAATTGTTGGATTTATGTGAAAAATTTGATTCAAAACAAAGTTCGAGAATGTTATTGTTTACAATATTTCCGGAAAAAAAATCTACTTAAATAATTTTTGATTGATTCATATTAGGATATCATAACGTATGAAATTTACTTCAAAATTTTATTTGAAAAATATGAGAATGAGAATGTAGATGAATAAAAGTACCTGTTGCGTGTTATACAATAAAGAACCTTAACATCTTATAATTAGTGTGTCATTGGACTAAAGTCAGAAACTCATCACTAGTATTTAACCTATTTGACGACCACATTGATAAAATTTCGTCTATTTACTATGTGGGTGTGCGCTTCCTCCTCGTAAATCAAATAGAAAAATGTTTTTATTTTACGACTTCGTTATACAACTCATTGTAATAAACTCTTTTGTGAGAGCATGGAGAAACGAAATTGTTTATTTATTGGTTTTATACAATCACAATAGGTTAAAAATAAAAAAAATGTAGCAGATAGTTACAAAAAATAAAAAAAAACATTTAGTAAACTTTGTTTTCACAGTTATGTTTACCATTCATTACGTGTAGGTAAAGTAAATCAAGTACATCAATATCTTTATTTCTTTAGGCTTGCAAAATAAGCACTTAGACAAGTCAAATCTAGACGGTATAGTACCCCTAGTATGCTTATAGTTGTCAATAAACAATCTCTAACATCTTCAGTCCAATCCAAATACTCAATAGCTAAACGTGCTTTATTTCCTTGAGACCTTAAAAACAGTAAAACTCTTGGCCAGAAATGTAGTTAAGTTAGACTTTCTCCCATATGCAACTTAAAAACCTTACGGCTACCGAAAAAAAAAAAATTTAATCTAATAAGTAGCTCTTCACACTCTTCTTTTTGTGTGGAGTTTAATGAAATAACTTAATTCGTAGGGTTAAGTAAGGACATACTTATATCACTATATCTGTACCTTTATCTTAGAAATCTACATCTTATGAATCACTTCCTTTTCATTCACACAAGCCTTATCGGATTTTTCTGCCATTCTTTACACGTTAAAAAATTTCTACATTTTCAAGTATTGGTAGTTATTTTACTAGAAATATTTATTTATATTTTACTTTTTTTTATTTTATTTTTTTATTTCTTTTTATTTTACTATAAATTGGATGTTAGTTAAAAGCATTCCCTTAATTTTTAATGATTTGTAACAAACGAATCACATAGTATAAAACAAAGTCGCTACCCACTGTCTGTATGTCTGTCCCAATGTATGCTAAGATATACCTCTATAAAACTATGCAACGGATTTTGGTGGGGTTTTTAATAGATAGAGGGGAAGGATTGTATCACTACATAGTATAAAACAAAGTCGCTTTTTCTGTCCCTATGTCCATATGTCCCTTTGAATGCTTAAATCTTTAAAACTACGCAACGGATTTTGAAGCGGTTTTTTTTTAATACATAGAGTGATTCAAGAGGAAGGTTTATATACTTATAATACATCCGTGCAAAGCCGGGGCGGGTCGCTAGTGTATATACAACCCGAGCGAAGCCGGGGCGGTTCGAGTTAAGAATAATTTTAAATTTGTTTCTTAAATCACAAATTATATTATAACTCCTATAACTTCTATGTCACCAATCTTTCTAATGTCATAAATTGACAAGAATTGGTTGTCATTGATGACGCTAGCATTGTTCGAGTGACATAGCGCCTACCGCCCATTGATTCCAAGTCATAGTCATCGCCATTAGCAACGCTTTCTTTTTGAATCATTTGATCACGTTTTCCTAATCACGCGTTCATAGGATGTTTATAGTTTCTATTGTAACGATAACGTAATAATTATAAATCGTTATGTAGGTTTTTAATAATAATAATGAGGCGTGACCTGAGTCAGGATTTTGTAATGTGGATGTTTGTAAGTTTGTCCTGGTACTTACTACTTATAAATTGAATGAACTACACCTAATTCTGTAGGTATTTATGGTTTTTAAATGGTTCAAAAAAATCTAGCATGAACTACATAAATATACCAATATGCTCATGCTAGACATTTTTTGTAAATGTAATAATAAATACCTATTCATTTTTGCCCTAAAATGTAATTTGCACAGACATTTACCTAATTAGTAGGTAATGTTTAATAAAATCTTTGAAACTAGCTAGATAAGTAGCTACGGAAAAAAAACAGAGAGGCTTGAAATTGTTGAGTTTTTGTAGCTTATGAGTAGGTGCATAAAATGAACTAGTGTATGCTAGTGTATACAATGTGCTTGCTGAGTTCGTAGAAAGTGACGCAAGTGAAATTTGTTTAGTCTTGCAAATTTTGGTTACTTGACACAGTTAGAAAATGTTATAAAATTTCAATAATTTTACAAATATTCCTGTTGCGTTTTGTATTGGCAGCTCAATGTTTGTGTAGCTCAATGTAGTAGTTTTGTGAAAAACGTTTCATTATTTTCATCAGGATTACGATTTGTATTCAATTTTTGATTCACAGAATTTAAATCAAGTTCCGTCTTAATTACACTCAATAATAAATCTTGAATTCAGAACTCGTAATTGCCGACGTGATGATTCACATGTAATTTAAACTCTAAATCCTTGGCACAAAGATGATATTAACCTATCGCGGCTGAATGTTATTCATCCTGTCACTGTCACTTTCGAACGCACGTGGTCGAAACCTGCTGTATTGTTCTGTTGTCCTGGTACCTAAAGCTTATTTGAAGGAAAAGTTGAGCGAACTGATTGAGCTTTTTAAGTGTTGAATGAAAGTTTTTTTTAGAAATGAAGCTGTGATTTTTTTTTCTGTTTCACAAAGATATTTTTAGTTTCGCATGACATAAATAGGTTTACGCCGTTTTGTTGATTGAATAAATCCATGAAACGTAAATACCTAAATAGTGAGTGTAGATTTATTGATCGATATGATTCATCCTTGATAAAAAACTGCATAACAAGATCTTTCAACTCGCTGTTATCATACACTGCCTCACGTGCGGTGTGAGTTACCTGAGTTTACTGCCCTTATGTATTTTTACAGGTAATTAATAAATAATACAAAAAGATAAAATTAGTAACCATGGACATTATAATTATAAAAAAACGTAGATAAGTATGAAATAATGCAAAAAAAATATGACACTGAACAATTTTTTTATTCGTATAATTTTTAGACAATAATACTTAAACCTTTTTAATGTTTGAATTTATCTTAAATTTTCAATGTTCGAGTTATAATTGAAAATTCGTAATTCTGTTATCATTAAGGTCACACAATATCCTATTTGCAGAGGAAACGTTATCACGCTCATACAATGTATTTGATATTCTATCGCATTCATTCATCAATTACTATACAAACATACGGTACTTTTACGACCTCTGTAGAGCAAGAGGATGCGGGTTCGATTCCAACAGTACAAATATTAGCTCTGCTTAGGTATGGACGTATGTAGTAAAAAAAATAACTTAGTAACAAAGTTGTATATTATATAGTTTAGACACCTACTGTATCTATGTATGCTGATAGAAATAAGCTTCAGTTGAAATAAAAATAATTTTCTTTCTTTCTTTTCTTTTTTTCTTTTTCTTTCATTCTCTTTCGTTCTCACTTTAGATAGATAGAGAACTATTTATTCAAAAACCTTAAATCTAAATCATTTCGTACATCACTAATTTTGAATCCTAGAGAAAGATGGAACATTTGGCGCTTACCTAAAGCGATTTTTTCCAGGCAACCAAAGATTTGTAAATTTTAGGAATTATTATACACTGTATAGGATTTTTTTCATAATATTTGCCGTACTCTTTGCTAAGAAAGGTATATTACTTTTTTATTTAATTTAAACAAATTGGTACGAAGTTACCTAAATATTTTACTACCATACAAAATACAATAACTCGTAAAATACATCAAAATGTCAAGCCTATTATGACTAATCCCTGATTATTAATTCTAATAAAATAAGTTATAATAATTAACAATGCGTATAATTACCTAATTACATTAAAGACATTGTAATGACGCAGTTTTAGGAATGTTAATTTTCTCATTGTACCTATTTATTTGTTAGTAATTAAATATACTAATTTATTGAGCGCCCGCCGCGCTGCGCTTGTCATTTCTAATTTACTTATAATTTTATCTTTTCTTGAGATCATTTTGGTGATTTTTGGAACTAATAAAAAGGCCGAAATATGTATGTACCATGAATATCCCTAACAATTTCTTTTATGAGGATAAAAAGTTGTATCATACGCGCGTCCTACATAATATGTTGGTACGTGGTCGTAGGCGAGCAACTCAAAATTATTAGTAAAAAAATACTAATTTAAACTTTTGAAAAATTGTAAGTATAAAAATTATAGGTACTTTTCACACTTTCTGCGAAAAAATACAAAGATGTGAAAAAGAAGTCGAATAAAATCTTTTCATCTTCTGAACACAGGTTTTTTGATTCCTAATTTCGAAGAAGTTCAGCTCATTGTATGTCATAGTCGAGAATTTGTAGTTGGAAATGAGTGTAAAATCTAGTGAAATTGGTTTACCAAGGAGATCCTTGGTTTTTGAGGTTCTAAATTCAATCTTATTGTTATTCCTTTGGTGTACATAAATGTATTTACACAAGGGAGTTACAAATTTAAATTTGGAACGTCAAAATATGTACGAAAATGTTGACAAAAGAGGCTCGCACTAAGAGATCCATTCAATTTGTTTGAATTTGGATTTTAGCTAATATAGATTTATAGATATCATCATCATCATCATCATCATCATCGACCTATATTAGTCCACTGCTGGACATAGGCCTCCCCCAATGAGCGCCATAGCGCCCTGTCTCCAGCTTGACGCATCCAGCATCTGCCAGCAGTCTTTCGCAGATCGTCATCCCACCTGGCCGGAGGTCGTCCTACGCTACGTTTAGCGAGTCGCGGTCTCCACTCAAGAACACGTTTACCCCAACGGTTGTCGGTTCTTCGCGAGATATGGCCGGCCCATTGCCACTTCAGCTTGCTAATTCTTTGAGCTATGTCGATAACTTTGGTTCTCTGTCGGATGAATTCGTTACGAATTCTATCCTTCAGAGAGACTCCGAGCATAGCTCTTATAGATATAATAGAATAATATAGATAAATTGAATGATTAAATGTAAAAAATAATTTACAAGTCATTTCGATAGATAACTCTCCTGTCTGCTGATTTTTGAAATTAGAATTCAGCTGCATTATGATTTAAATTCGTCATTCGACTTATTCAAATTCATAAACGTCTATCTCCAACTCCTTCCAATCAATCCACATTTTTATCATCTATCTCAATAGAAGGATATAATAATAGCTAGCTAATCAACATAGCCGGTTGGTCCACTTTCGCTTTCAACACTCATTATTCATCCTACGCTCGACTAGCTCCTGCGGTGTTTTGTGGCCCTGGTACTTTTTATGCGTTTTGTTTCGGTTTTCTGCCCATCCTGGTACTCTCAATACAGCTTCTCTACATTTTTATCTTTTTAATTCCTTTTTTACTTTGTAGAGTTCGTAGCTTTTTGTGGAGAAGTTTGCAGCAGTAGTAATAGGTATTTAGTAAGGTACCAAAAAAACTAAATCTTACTTAGGTAACTATAACAGTAATATAGGTAGCTAGGTACCAAAATATGTTACGATACTTACATCGTAATAAGTACTTACATCATTTTGTTCCAGGGAGAAGAACATAACGGGCAGCATCTTTCTGTATTTTAAAAATTACGACACACTTTAGAATTTTAATAATTATATTTATAATTGACTTCTTTTATAATAACATAGAAGCACTAGGTTACCCGATTGCCTTCATTCAACCATATCTAGAAGAAAAAAAGAACTCTCGATTTAATTATCTACCAAAATGTATCGAGTATTCGAAATTCAAATTTTCGGAATACAAATTCGTTAGTGCAAAACAGTAACTTTCATTTTCACTGTTCGAACTGTACTAGATTTTCGTCCTTATGGTTCGTGAAATAAGGAAGGTTTTTGGCTGGTTATTTGAAATTTTCGCTTCTCATGGCCTACTTTATTTCCGCTTTGACTTGTTGATTCTAACTATTATCATGTTTGTTTCTTTACAGTTTCTAACAAAATGAATAAAATCAAATCATTGTTAGAAAAACGTCATTGTTTAAACGTGAAAACTTAGCTGAAGATAAAAATAAAATATTTGAATAAATACTACTGTAAAGTAGGAGCCATATTCCCATTTAACGTTTTAATCAATGCATAAAATCAATCGATTTATTTTTGTGTTAAGTATAATTTTATCCTCCTGAACTTTAAATTTTATTTAGCTTTTAGGCTATTTCACCTGTAGTTGTGTTAACTAGATAAAATGTTTTTTTTGATGTAAGGGTCATCCAACTTCATTATTAATTTACGTAGGTATTTCCTTTTTGAAAGACCCTCTTACTTTTGATTGGCTTCAACGTTCCGGTTTAATACCTCTAAAATAGGTACAACTAAACGAAATCTGAATTATTCCAAATTCAAACGATAATCTCTGACAGGCCTGCCTACACGCATGATTCAGCCAGACATACGCAAATCTGCTTTGTCTATGGTACGCAACGTGGGTGTGTGGACTTTCACTTTTTTCGTTGTTGCCTTTTGTGTTTGGATGGTATTATGTCGTAAGGAATGAAGATTTTTTAGTTCCTGGTTTGCTTTTTTTAGAGACTAAATTTTTTGATGGAATGGAATATGCAATATAAAATACCTATAAGTAATTAACTGTACTTTTGATAGCCAAATATTTTATGAACACGTTGTTTTTTGGAAACACAAAGGTTATAAAATCTGAATAAAAAAAGTCATCTTTAAACACATCTCGCTTACTGGGACGATAGAGCCTATTTCGTGCACGCTTAGAATACAAAATATCAAATTATGTTTCAAACTAAGCCGAAAGAGGGTTAAATCTGATCGCATACATTTTTATTCAATTATTTTTTTTTTGATTTTATGATTCCTTTCTCTACATCCACCGGAAAGTGAGCAGTGTTGTAAGTTAGATTCTAGAACGCATCCGTAGCTTACAACACGCGCAGGCGCACCGTGCCGGTGCCATGCGCGGCGGCGGCGTGTCGCAAGCGGAATGTGTGTCAGATCGCCTTATGTCATGAGAATGTCGATGCGGTTTTATTGTTTCTGTTTATTTGTAGATTGTTTTTGTTATTGATTGATTTTAAGGGTTTGCGAATTGTGAACGTTTAATTAAACGTTCAAATTCTTGTCCTACTTGCTAAGGTCATTTTTCTCCTAATTTATTAAGTGTTTGGCTGCAGATAAGACTATTATATAATTCAGGTGCCAAACACGTAAAACATAATTGTTAAGTACTTGATTAATTATGTCAGTAAATTGATAATTTCGATGACACTTGAATTTACTTCAAATATTTAGTCAAGATTTGGATTTTGACTTTCAACAAACAGATTTATTCTGATATAACTATAGTTACGGTGATGATCGATTTTACTAAAAAATACAATCGAATAACAAACACAAACAATTTACAAGTAGTAAGTATTTACAATCAATAAATATTTAAATAAGGTCATTCAAATGTAACATTCTCATAATATACAAATATTTAAAATATTATAACTGGCGACATGTTGCATAACCTCTGATCGGATATGTTCGAAAGTTTTGGCGGGAAATCTGTTTATCTGTTTTGGCGGGCACGGCCATCTTTTATACATACCTACCAAAAAGGTTGGAATTTAAACAGGTGTTACGAGAGACTCAAAAAGGTTTTAAAATAAGCTTTTGACATTTTGGTAAGTACCATAAAATAATATCTTATCTGGAGAGATACTACAACCTGATTTCCATCCGGTTAAATCTAAATTTTGTTCTTAAGGCATCGGCAGTGAGTTGTCCCATCCAAATGCAATAATCAGTAGAGTTGTGAGATATTGAAGTCATCATCATCATATCAGCCGTAGGACGTCCACTGCTGGACAAAGGCCTCCCTCATTGATCTCCAAGAACTGCGGTTGGAAGCGGCCTGCATCCAACGCCTACCTGCGGTTCTTACCAAGTCGTCTGCCCATCTTGTAGATGGACGTCCTACGCCCCGCCGATATTGAAGTGTTTTTATTAAATTCTTAGATTATTAGCTATCTACTTAAAGAAACCACTAAGCAAAATGTATGTCACTTTTTCTTGATCATTAAAATTGTCTTATGTAGCCGCTAGAGGTTAATTAAGATCCCATCAGATTTACTCTTCAAATATTCAAATCTTATATTCAAATTTAATTCTTTTTAGTACTACTTAATAAAGGTCATTTTATGTAAGATAACTGTTAATATATATTCAACGTATTAATAAAATATATATGTATATAGTTAATTAACAAGTGATAAGAGACAGGAAGAACTGATTAAGGCTCACTTTAAATAACCATTTTAATTTTATTTCTGGGGCACTTAAAGGTAGTAAATTTTTAACATTTTCCTTTAGACCAGTGTTCACCAAAAGAAATTCGAGCAATATCTGATAGCTAATCACTACATAGTATAAAACAAAGTCGCTTTCTCTGTGTCCCTATGTCCCTTTGTATGCTTTAATCTTTAAAACTACGCAACGGCTTTTGATGCGTTTTTTTTAATAGCTATAGTGATTCAAGAGGAAGGTTTATACGTATAGTAAAACCGTGCAAAGCCAAGGCGGGTCGCTAGTAATATAATATAATTAACTGCTCGCTGTATGTATCCGCAACTTGCTGCGTCGCAGGCAGACTTGCGTCCACTACGCCTCAGAGATCGTTTAGAGATATCGAAAAATCAAATTAAAATCAATTTATTCAGGATAAGTTTAACAGGGTCATAAGTACACATAAAACGATGAAGTACCGAAGCTTTACAACTGTTAATAAGAAATAATTATATACTTACTTATATTATAAATGCGAAAGTTTGTAAGGATGTATGAATGTTTGTTCATGTTTCACTCAAAAACTACTGAACGGATCGGGCTCAAATTTTGAATAGACGTAGTTCCCAATAACACATAGGCTACATTCATCCCACAAATCAGTTTCCATTAGTGAGATAGAAATACGTTTCCATAGAAACAAGGCGTGCGTAGCCGCGGGCAGATGCTAGTGATTGAATACCTCGGCACCCAATCGTTTAGATCTGGGGGCCTCTTTCAGCCACCAGGTTTGTCTCTGTGGCCTCCAAACTTTTTGGCACCCCACAGGTTTTCCAATCCCATCCAGGAACACCCCATGAGTTTAGTGAGATAGGTTTTAATACTAAACCTAAAAACTACTAACGTAAACGTGTTCTTGAGTGGAGACTACGGCTCGGCAAACGTAGTGTAGGACTCCCTCCGGCCAGTAGGGATGACGATCTGCGAAAGACTGCTGGCAGATGCTGAGTGCGTCAAAACAGGGTGCTATGGCGCTCATTAGGGGAGGCCTATGTCCAGCAGTGGACAATAGGTCGATGATGATAACTAAACCTAAAATATCTCAGCCTACACAGAACTAACCTAGCCCACAGTATCATGACTAACTAGATATTTATAGTTCACTCCCACTCAATGACTTACGATGAAACCAACGAGTTAATATCACAGTTATTTACTATTATCATTATATACATTAGAGAAGTAGACTGATTATAAATAAATACACAAATAAATAAATAATGCTGAACAAACTACACAGCTATATGCGATGCTGTTTTGAGTGTCCAGATATTTGATCAATATACTTATAATAATAATTAATATTAATAATTAATATACTTATAAGTACTATTTAAGATAACAATACTAAGAAACACTATTCCTTTTTTGTAATTAGGTTTCTATCTTTAAGAATTTTGTAATTTTTTTTTTTCATTTATATATGTATACAATATGTAAATTACATGGGAGAAGCCACTGACTCCTGAAATACAGTTTTTACTAGTTCGGGAGTCTATGGATACATTTAGATCACTTGTCATTTATTTGACACTGTTAAACTGTGTCAAATAAATGATTTGATTTGATACATAAAAAACACCCAGAATACTCGTGACAAATAGTACAAACATTTGCAGATAGAACAAACATTTTTCCCGATAGACAGATGAAGCTGTGTACTTATCACTACATAGTATAAAATAAAGTCGCTTTTTCTGTCCCTATGTCATTATGTCCCTTTGAACGCTTAAATCTTTAAAACTACGTAACGGATTTTGATGCGAGTTTTTTAATAGATAGAGTAATTCAAGAGGAAGGTTTATACGTATAATAAAACCGTGCGAAGCCGGGGCGGGTCGCTTGCAGCATTATAAATCCTTATTTCTAATACCTAGGTATTAATATTATAAACGCGAAACTTTGTATGGATGGACTTTGCAAAAATTACGCAATTTTGAATACTACAATCCATCGAACCTGTCATATTTATGTAGACACGTAGACAATATATATAACTTATAGTGTGAAAAGCCAAAACTCAAAGCGCCATCTTTTTCAATCTAGTCGAACTATTTTTATAAGAAAACCTCCTTACAGAATTACTAGGTAACACGGTGAAACAATTCGTAACCTACATGAGTTAGTCGTGAGAAAACTCCAATTATTATTATTCTATCATTACGTCAAGTCAACGACCTCACGTAGCGAGTGCTAGCTATTCTGTGACCTTGCGGGTCATACTAACTATGTGAGCTCTGTGGTTGTTACCTTGCATAGTAACTATGCACTGGATGTGACCTTGTACTGTTGTGTAATCTGTGGCTTTACTGTCGTTTTTTTCGATTACGTATGTAATTTAATTTCAACGAATTTTAATATTATTTAGCCCCAAGCTAAGCAGAGCTTGTGTTATGTGTATGACGTGATATGGGAACGATGTTTTATTCAATACTAGCAGCGCCTCGCGGTTTCACCCGCGGTAATTCCCGTTCCCGTGGTAATTCAGGGATAAAATATAGCCTATGTGTTATTCCAGACTATAATCTATCTCTGTGCCAAATTTTATCCATATCCATTCAGTAGTTTTTGCGTGAAAGAAACATCCATCCATCCATCCATTCATACTTACAAACTTTCGCGTTTATAATATAAGTAGGATAAAATTAATGCTGGACAATTCACACAGCATCATCTAGCCCCTAGCCTAGTATTATAAATCTGACACGACAAATAGACACAATACTTTAATATTATAATGGTGAAGCGATTTATTTAGTAGAATTCGGGCCCAGGAGCATAAATTTGTGTTAAGTAATACAGGGTGTTAGTGTGAACACCGTTGTCCTTGAAACCAGAGGTTCAGCATCATGAGTAGAATGAAAAGAAGTATATGGTTAAATGCAAGAACCTTAATAAAATTCCTAGAAGTTTGAAATGTTTTTGCTTTGATATTATTTCGGAAGCCTGGTAAAGTTTAAGGGTAAAGGTAAAAACATTACGGGAAAGTTTTACGAGTCACGTGGCAGACGGCAAGGGAAATTGTTTATTTAGGAACATTGTAAAGAAAAAGTTTATTGTTTCATGAAATTATTGTAAAATTTCTCGACTTTTCTTATTTTTTCGGTAAATATTTTAAGTTAATAAGTACGAATGAAGAAATTTTCCAAAGGTTGAGTTTTGCAACATGTTGATTTTAATCAAAACAGAAGGTTTTGTCCACATTTTAATGATGTGGTTATTATAGCTACGATGGATGGATGGATGTTTATTACCTCTCAAGACAAAACTAGTGAACGAATCGATCTGCAATTAAACATTACTTTTTATTCCTTAAATCAGTTGCCTTGGGATAGAAATAGCTTTGAAACGTAGCCTATGTGTAATTCTACGGCTAGAACTACGTCTACTCAAAATTTGAGCCCGATCTGTTCAGTACTTTTTCAGTGAAAGAGGAACAAACAACCATACATTCAAAACTTTCACGTTTGTAATAATTAATTGTAAGTTTTGATTTAAAACACCTGGAACACCATCATAAATCCATAAAAACTTCTACTATTACAATATTAGTAAGCAATTAAATTCATATTCATATATTTTTTCTTGTACATATTAACAATGCTAAGTGTATGTTTAAAACAACAAGAAAAATTTCGTTCAAATAACTATTACAAATAGATAAAATTAAGAATTAAAATGTCATGAAAGTTATGAAAGCTGTTTTATGTGTGTACTGTTTCAGTACGTTTTTAGTGAAAGCAAACTGAACTGGTCAGTAAAAACTTCATATCCTCACTTACCCTTAGAGCAGACTTATTACGACGGATAAAATTCATACATCACACCAGTAAAGTGTCTGTATTTAGGACACGATAGCAATGACACGGTTGTGTTATCTGATACAAACAAACAAACAAATATACCTGATTGGGTGAGACGGTACTATAGGAATGTTGAGAGTTTTATAGATAGATGATAAAATATATATTACTAGCAGCGCCTCGCGGTTTTACCCGCGTAATTCAGGGAATTCCGGGATAAAAATATAGGCTATTTGATACTCCAGACTATCTCTGTGTCAAATTTCATCCTTAACCATTAAGTAGTACCTAATAGGGTCCCGTTTTACCTTGGGTACGGAACTCTTAAAAGATTCAAACGAATTGAAAAACGATCCTCTATATAGAGCCAGTTTAAAAAAAAACGGAGAAGAATTAGTCCACGCCAAAATCATCCTACTAATATTATAAACGCGAAAGTTTGTAAGTATGGATGGATGGATGTTTGTTCCTCTTTCACACACAAACTACTGAACAAATCAGGCTGAAATTTTACATAGACAGTTCTAGAATAAAACATAGACTTTTCAACAATTTTCACGCAAGTGAAGTCGCGGCGTACACAAAGTTATTTATAAAAAAAACATGTTACATTGTCTTTATTAACAACGAAAATTACAAGCAAAGGAATAGAAATATGCACATATAAATATATGCCATACAGCGTGGTAATGCAGCCAGTGTCTTGGGGACGCTTCCGACTGGTATTGACATGGATCAATTGAGCTACCTTTAGACTGTTTGCAACCGTCTGCAGTTAGCTCAATGGTTTCAATTGTAAATACTAGTTGCAATTTTTCTATTCCTTTGCTTGTAATGTTACATTGCCATTCTTATCTATTTTATTTGTCGTGAGAAAGTTTCATGATTCATTGAACATACCTGAAAATTATCTCAAGTGGTTATATTATCTTCAGCTGTAGGTATACCCAATAGTATCGCGACTCATAAAGAACAGACTACCAATTCAGATGAGTGTGTATCACTCCTACATTTTTTTGGGTATCATCTAGTCCCAAGCTAAGCAGAGCTTGAGTTATGGGCTATATAGATCTCGACAGAGCCTACGCATTTGCTCCCCTTGGAGTCGAGACCCTAGTGGGGTACCGAGGCTCTTCGGGTTTTTAAAAATTATCTGAGCGTCTAGTCGATGTGACGCGTGACCCGAGAGCGGGTGAGTATCTGGCTCAGCGCATCAGCATTGTCATACAACGTGGTAATGCAATAATGCAGCCAGTGTCTTGGGAACGCACAGACTGGTATTGATAATGATCTGTTGAGCTACCTTTAGACTGTTTGAAACCGTCTGAAGTTAGCTCACTAGTTTCAATTGTCAATACTAATTTGTTTCTATTCCTTAATTATAATCTTTGTTAGTGAAATAGGTTTCAAGATATTTTTTTGTCAATTGACACCGTGAATTTTCCTTGAGAGAGAAATTCGGTCGAATCCCGAACGACAAAGTACTTATAAATTGACTTTGGTGATTCGACCGAATCAGACGAGAAAATTCAATTAAATCTCGAATAACCCGAATTAGAAAGATTTCACGACTTTTTCACTTATTTGCATAAAATAAGAAGGCATATTAATAACCTTAGATAAGATTATGTAGCACGCCTATGCGTGCGCGTTTATGTCTTTTGTATGAAAAAAGTAATTCCAAACAGAAACCAAGAATTCAAATCTGGAAAAATCATTAATTAATCATACGTCCATCCAGCTCGACCGTTGAGATCAGAATGATGTTAAAACTTTCACTTATACCAGAGAGCAAGTGTTTTTTAGGGTTCCGTACCTCAAAAGGAAAAAAATGTACCCTTATTTATAGGATTTGTTGGTGGTCAATCTAGCTGTCTATAAAGACTCTTTTTCTTAGGTATGCGTGTATGAGGTATGTATCAAGCTTAAATTTAAATCAAATACTCAAGTCTACTCTTGGAGCTGTGAAAAAAATAAACGTCTAATCTTACGCAATTAAACTATACGGCCATTTATGCTGCAAATTTTAGACACTCAAGAGATTTAAAATCTACAGGGTCCTGTAAACTCAGAATCTTGAAATTTGGCCTTATAGCATAGATAAAGGATAGGTAAATTGCGAAAACCAAACATTTGAAGTAAAAAATATTTTTATTGATACGGAACCTTTCGTGCGCGAGTTTGACTCGCACTTGACCAGCTTTTTAAATTAAATTGGCCTACTTTTTTGATTACGTCATGTAGGAAACTAGTAGTGGCAATGTCATTGTATTCAGGCTAAATGAAGCTAAAGTGGTAGTTGTATGAATGCATTTTTATGCAACTTTGTATACGTTTTTACTTTGTTTTTTACTTTACTGTTTTTTTCGGGACAAAAGTTTGTACAATCTGTAGATATTGACGCCAGGTGTTTTCTATATTGTGTATTAAAATTATATATCTATATGATTTTATAGTATACTTATCTGTTTACACATAACAGAACCTATGCGTTGCTTGGAGCTACATAATATAATGCAATGCCATATATGGCCATATCTAGCATTATTTACTTATACTTTACATGATGTTTGTAGCATTATGTAAGGCTGTGTTAGTTTGAGTAAGATATATCTATAACAGGGACGAAAGACCAATTGAACTAAAAATAATGTTTAAATAATTTTTAAATAACCTGCAACCTTTTATGTCTCAAAAATAGACTTTCGCCTACTGCGCCACAGAGGTTGTTTGTAGTCAAATCTATAGTCTATTGTTTTGCCATCGAAGATCTTGAAACAATTTCATTTTGAACATAGAACAGGTTTTTGAATTAGGAACTGGATTTTTATGTGAACTATTCATACAATACATTGACATTGTAGTGGTTTACGTACAGATCTAGAGACTTTTCGATTGAAATATATAAATAAATCATAGACAAATCTGTATTTTATTTGTAGGTGGTATAACGTACCATAGGTAAGTAGGTAAAAACTAAATTGGTTTAATGTATGTAGGATGGGGTTTTGTAGACCTACACTTGAATTAATTTATAATATTAATTACTGGTATGTAAGTAAAATTTAAACAGGATTTGTTTTGAATAAAAATATCATTGAGATGATAATATTAGATCAGGACTTATTACCACATTTAATTAAATACGGGTCATTTTAATATAGGAAATATTACAATTTGATCTATTTTGAGTTATTAATCTTAATTTCTTACTACCGAATGGCAAATAAGTTTGAGGTTGGAACTTTAAAAATAATCGTTACTAATTGTCGATATCATTTTAGTCGTTGCCATGAATGAAAGCGTTCTCTGTTACCTTTATTTATATAAATAAAAATGATGGACAATCCACACAGCACCATCTAGCCCCAAAGTAAGCTACTCAAAGCTTGTGTTATAGATGCTAGATAACTGATAGGTATATTTAATTCATGATATACATATATAGGTATTTTTATAATACATAGAAAACACCCAGACCAACAGAACAAATTACTGCAGTACGTACATAAATTTGTTCGGAGGCGAGAATCGAACCCGCAACCTACTACGACGCAGGCAGACCTTCGCCCACTGCGCCACATCGGTCGCCATATGTACCTAGAGTATGAACTGTTTTGCTCTAAATCTGTCGCATGCACAAACCAAAACAATAACTACTCTGTACAAGGCCCAACTAGACTCCAGAGTCATAAAAAAATCACAGTGCACCGGGTGCAATGACCCCTGTGCCCGAAACTCCGGGTAAATGCACTCTGGAGTCATCTGTGTGCGTGAACTTTCTAACGCTTAGAGATTATGCACTCCTGGTACTTTACTTCCAGTTTTTGGTGTTTAGCTTGAAAATTTTTCTTTCCCAGACTTTTTTTGACTTTAATCAGAATCAAAATCTGAAACAAAAAACAACCTTAGGACATAATGTGACTTAAATGTCAATCATTTGTTTATTATTAGAGTTTCGATGCGAAAAACAAAACAATAACTACATTTACTCAACAGCTGGGCATTTGCCTCTTTCTGATAGGCGCTTTAATATCATCTAGTTTCCATAACACAAGCTCTGCTTAGCTTGGGGCTGGATGATACTGTCTAGATTGTCCACCGCTTGCAGTTTCACCCTCGTAATTCTAGTTGCCGTGGGAATTCCGGGATAAAATATAGCCTATGTGTTATTCCAGACTATAATCTATCTCTGTGCCAAATCTCATATCTGTTCAGTAGTTTTTCCGTGAAATAGTAACAAACATCCATCCATCCATACCTACAAACATACAAACTTTCACGTTAATAATATTAGTAGGAAATACCTTAGAGTTACACTATCGACAGTACATAGAGTCACCTCTACCTTGCTTATGATGGTATAGTCGCGTCGGCTCTACTTGGTAGTTGTTCCATCAATGGGAAAATCATTACAGGTATAATTTTTATTTAATTTTTTTATCCCCAACCCCCAGTATGCTATTACCATGCTATGTTTACTTGTGTGTGACGTCAGAATTACAAGCAATCACAAATGAAATTACAAAAAAAGAGACTAAACACAGAAACAAAGAGTTAGGTACTTACAAAAAAAAAACTAGATTTATTCGTTATTCCCGTTCGCCCCCACAATATATTTTAAATCATGTTAAAATGTTTTTAACACCATTATCTGATATTATGACCCCTATTACTTCTCCTGTATTTTCAATGTTACGTTTTTCCTTTGATATGAGATGACTAAGTCATAGGCTATTAATAAATAATAGGCTATGTAAAATACCTTTTCTGCGTGCGTAATACCCTGACCCGATTATCTGCTGATTTTGAAAACATTATTTCAAAATAACTAAATAAAATAAAACTCTACCGACTATTAGTTTATGGATCACTATCGTACAAAAATCACGTATCATAAACTCGGAAGTAGGTAATTTTGTCTGTCTGTAATCTTTACTGGCCTAATCGGCTATTCAGATGTTAAAGAAATTTGGCAGGGAGGTAGCTTTATCCCTGGAATGGATATATGTTACGTTTATCCCAGAAAAGTGCGTACGAAACCTCTGAAAAAAATATACTTTATGATAGATACATAAATAATAAATGTAGATTGTTATAAATATAAGATGAAAATAGGCATGTTATGCGGAAAGAGGAAGGTCATGTGACGAAAAGAGTGTTTGATTTGAATGTGGAGGGATAGAAGGGGAGAGGAAGACCGAAGTTAAGATGGATGGATTCTGTGAAAGAGGTTATGCTTAAGAAAGGTATGCTCAAGAATACGGAGATGACGGATAGCAAAGCAGAATGGAAGAATCTACATGTTCAATATTTCATAATTAAATTAAATTTTAACTATAGAAGCTCTTTCAATTTAAGAACATCATTCGAATAATTTGTATACATAACTAAATCTGACATATAAATAGATTTTATTAAAAAAAGTCTCTCGATTCCAATGCAGATTATGTTGTATTTGATTAATAATTAAATATTTATGAAGTAGGTCCGAAAGTGTTGCAGTAGGAAAAAGAAGAAAATGCAAATTATGGATCAAACAGTCATTTATTTCTCCATTCTTTTTCTGTTGAATTCTTTAATTCAAACTTCGAACACAATATGTCCAAGTTAAAGTCCGGATTACTCCAGGGGCCGAATTCCAATACAGAGGCCTCAATAGTGCTATTCAATCGAGATGATTAAAATGATAATGATTAAATTGTTTGTGCATTTGGTGATCTACTATTTTTTGCGCTTGAAGAGACTTTCATAATTATATCAAATTGGTAGTTACAAAGGTAATCGTCACAGCTATGAATGAACCTCGAATAGTTTGTGCTAGTGGAATACCAAAAAGAGTTTAACACTGACATTTTGACAGGATACTATTTAAATGGTGAAGCGATTTATTTAGTGGAATTCGGGCCCAGGAGGAAGTCGTGCCCCACAACTAAAAATCCTATCTGCTGAAAATAGCAATTAAATATTTATTTATTCAAAATTTAGCTTAATTTGTAGGTTACACAGCCGATCAAAATAAAACTATTTTCGGAACATAAATTTTTGGTTGTGCGGCACTAATCCTAAGGCATCAATCCGGATTTAACCCTATTCTTGTAAGTTGTGTTCCAAGTTTGAATTGCTCTACTCTGAGTTCTTAGTCATAAGGATCTAAAGAAAATTACATTGTACCTCTGAACATAAGCTATCATGCTGTAATATATACATACAACTAGTTTCTCTCAGAAACACATTCAATTACCATGTTATCGAAAATTATTTCTAGACTTTCACAAGAAACTGATTTAGCACTGAACTGCAAACACTGAATTGCCAAGATTTCTTCATATAACTTTATTATTTAATATGTGTTTCAGGTGTTTATTGCAAAGTTATCAAAAATGGATGATTTGAAATAACTATGTATACTAGTATATTATGTTTCCGGTAAGAAATATGCAACATTATCGATTTTTAGATTTAATCTCTAACTAGAGACCCGCTCTCGCACACGGCTGCATTGTACTTATAAACCTTCCTCTTGAATCAGTAAATCAATATCTTTATTTCTTTAGGCTTACAAAATAAGCACTTAGACAAGTCAAATTTAATACTATATACACGATATACATGGTACATAATTATCAAAATAATATAAGAAATAAAGTGATAATTGATTTTCAGTTCGCTTCAATCTTTTGTCCATCACTCGAATCAATTAAAAAAAATCATCAATTAAAAAAACGCATTAAAATCTGTTTCGTCATTTTAAAGATGTAAACATACATAGGGACAGCCAGACAGACAGGGGGAAGCGACTTTGTTATTTTATTTTTTGATTTTGTTTTTACCACGTAGTGAATTCTATTTAAATTTGTGCCCTCTTTTCTGATACTCCATTCACATAATTCCAGTCGCTTTCCCACTAGAGCTACTTACTGGAAGATAGTAAACGGGGAACTAATTAGGGTTGCACCATATGTCGTAAAATCTCAACTTGAACTTCCTCTTAAACTTTTAAAGTATGTCATAATATTTCTCACGGCAAAAAATATCAAAACTATGACATAACGTAGCGCAGTGGGACATTAGGTCTCAGAGGCCGTTGCGTAAGGTTTTGGGGGTTATATAACATGGAAAGTCGGTCAGAGTGACCGGGTTATGCAAGCAGCATAGATTTTGAGTCGTGGTTACTGATTCGCAAAGGGCGTTGTTGAGGTTACGTGTCTTTTTCGAACTAGATAATTAGGAATTTTTTAGGGTAAAAAGTAGGTCTACTGTTACGCATTTTGAATTTGATCTAATACTTAAACTAAAAACTAAAACTATTGAACGTATCGGGCTGAAATTTTTAATTGACGTAGTTCTATGCTGGGAATACAACTTAGGCATTCATCCCATAAATCAGGTCCCATGGGATGAAAATAACCTTGAAATGTTTCCATAGAAACAAAGGGTGCGGGAAACGCGAGCGAAGCCTCGGGCTAAGAATATAATAACTTCCTTAAGTTACGATACTTAAAAATGTAAAAAAAAATTAACCGCAATATTAGTTAAGTAGTGTACAATACGAAAAAATATAAACATCATGTTTTTTACTGAGTGTAGATTTAAAAAACAAATGTATTCATTATAAAAAAACTATGGTATATTATCATGTGATAATAATGTTTTTTTCTTTGTTTCAGATTTGTGGCCAGCGGTGTTAAGAAGTCTGCTAGCGTGTGATAATTAAAAAAGTGCATTAACTAAACTCGTAGTGTCTATGTTTAGTTAGAGAAATTATGACTTTTGTGATTTTTACTATACTTTTATATAAATATACAGAATAGATAGAATAGGTAATATAGATTTAAGCGTTTAGGTAAAAAATGTGCAGCAATTTTTTCCTAAGACATTCATTATTTTACAACGGTGAGAATATGAATATGAAATTTTTATATTTTCATTGATATTTTTTGTGACTCATTGAAGTAATTAAAAATGTTTTATATTTTTTGAATGCTTTTAGCAAAATAATTGCTGTCTCCTCAAAATAAATTATTGACAACTTAAGCGAGTTTTGGCCGCAAAGTAGTGATCTCAAAGCAGCGGCAAAACTCGTTACTTACAATCAACTGTCTGGAGGATGAACTTTATTAGAAGATAATTAAGTAAGTCTAAAATATGAAGGCTGAAAATCATTAAAAAAACCCTCACAATGTCATTTATCACATCAAAATATTTCAAAACATAAAAAAATATACAAAAAGCATATTTTTGACTGAAATCATTTTTATATTGGCAGTTTTCATATATTTGGATTTATGTAAGTGTTGTAGAAACTAAGTTGTATTTTACTGTTGTATATTGGTTGTAAATAATGTTTTAGTATTTTATATCAGCTATAAAGTCTTGCAGATTGTCTGAGATAAGTACAATGGAATCTTTTTCTTATTAAAAAAACTGTATATTGAATAAAAAATCTGCCTTTTCTACTTACAAATAAAAACATTAGTTATTTGTAAATATTAGTGAATTTAGTTATTATATAACGCTTAGCGATTAGATTTACACCTATGATTTCTTTAAGTTATTATTTTTGTTGAATTTCTAAAATTTTAATTCCTATAAAAGTACCTTTTCTTAGTTTTTTTTGTTATATACTTTTGTCTACTTTTGTTATCGTTTAGTTAAATGATGAAATCATGTTTGTGGGTGACATTAGAAGTAAGTACAAGGAGTTTATTTATAATACTGATATAAATGTATTTTTGCTACTTAATATACGTTCGACGGTAGCTACAAGCAAGGGTTAAAGCTGCTTTCAGATTTATTATTATTATAAATAAAAAAACGCATAATTTTATTGAGTGGTAGCCCTAGACTGATGAAGAATGTATATTTTTGGTGATAATTTATGAGCTAGGGTTGGCAGTCATTGCAAACGGGTCTCGAAACAGAAAGTTACCAGAATGTGTCCTACAGTATAAGAAATAGTCAAAATAATGATAGCACACTGTCTTTTCAATTTTGATTTATAAATGTTGAGTAAAATTATTTATAAATTATAATCGAGTGTGTTATTGTTATAACTTTTTAATCACTTCACTCCGTCCCGTTTACCTGCGTTTATTTAATATATTTTAAGAAAATATTAATTAAGAATATGTCACTACTTGATTTCAAATTAATAATGTTTCTTCTAAAAGCTTTTATGTAATATATATTTTTTGTTAAATACAAGATTATAGTATATTCTACGTATATTAGAACCATTTTGTGTTATATTTCAATTTAATTATTTTCTTTGCATTTGGTTAAAATTTTATTGTTTCTATTTAATTTCGTCGTCCAGTTGGTGCTACTAGATGAAATCTTTTTATTTTATTCTGAGCCAAAGAGTTTTTTGTTTTCTTTGTTATACATTTTAAAATTTAATTTTTTTTTTCAAAATAATTTGTATAGAAATTCAGTATATTTTCAATGATAATTTGTAATCAGTTAACCCATTTCCTGCCCGGCTAAGAGAAATATTCTGACTATACTATATCGTAAGTAGCTCATGGGAAAACCATTTTCATGTTATAGGTGCAATTAAATTTAATATATCCCTATTTAATATAGCTTTGTGTTTTTCTTAAACCCTTAAAAAATATTGAATCGAAATTTGGCTATAATACGATAGGGAAAAAAAGCGGTTCTCAATTTGGCTGTACCTACATAAGTTTCATAATAAGTATCGTCAATTAATGTATTATTTAGATGATTATTTTGCTTTCGTATAGAAAATGAGGTGAAGGGGAAGCCCCATAAAAATATTCCCAAAGGAAAAATGATATAGGTAAATGATAGGGAAAACATAATATAAAAGTTATAAAATAGAAAGATATCGGTATATTTGGGTCAGCAGATGCATGGAACCTTGCCTCTTCTTTGAAATATTTGTAAAATATAAAATGACAGCTCATTCAACGAAGTACAATCATAAGTACAAAGTAATCCTAAGTACCTACTAAGTACTTAACTAACTTCACCTAAATACTTTAAAAAACAACGAAAATTACAATCAAGGAATAGAAAAACAAGATTCCTCTTGATCTTCAAAAGGAAATACCTCGACATTGATTGTTTAAAATTTAGTTCTTCGTTTAGTGGTGACTTTTCAGAGGAAAACTGGAATAAGCTTTTTACGCACTGGCGATATTTTTCTCTATGCTTAAGAGAAACAAGATGATCCTAGTCTACACCCTACTCGAGGTTTTGGCCACTACGGTACTAAATCCATAATCCAATGAAACGATCAAATAGATATGACCACTATGACCAGGGATAGGTCAGGTGTAGAACCAACGGCTTCCGTGGCATAGGGGCACACTTCAATCTTCCTGGCTGTGTTTTATTCTGAGACAGAAACCTTGCATTTTATTGCCAGAATGGTATAATTCATATTTGCACATCAAATCATCATCATCATCATAATCAGCGTGAATTAGTTCACCGCTGGACATAGGTCTTCCCTAATAAGCGCCAAAGCACCCTGTCTTCAGCTTGCCGCATCCAACATCTGCCAGCAGTCTTTCACAGATCGTCATCCCACCTGGATGGCATCCTACACCACGTTTTCCAAGTCGCTGTCTCAACTCAAGAACACGTATACCCCAACCGTTGTTGGTTCTTCGCGAGATATGGTCGAACCACTAACACTTCAGCTTGCAATTCTTTGAGCTATGTCGATAACTTTGGTTCTCTGTCGGATGTATTCGTTACGAATCCTGTCCTTGCTAATTCTTTGAGCTATACTAGCTTGGTGATCCCATACTTTCTAACTTACTTTCTAATTCATAAATAGTATTAATAAGAAATGCATCCCTAGAATTCTAAATATCTAAAGTGTAGTTCTAAATAGCTACGGTGCCTGTATTTATAGACGGTCAAGGCGACCAGGGAGAGGAAAACCTGCCAATATCTGTCGCCAGCCCAGACAGCTGATCGATCTAGGTAATGAACTTTCTATAATTTGTGTCTTCAGGTGTCTGGGCTTCATTACCTTTCATCTATCCTGTGGTAAAGATACTAGATAACGTATATACTTAGCTATTTAACATGACATATATCTAACCCCTTAATGCTTGACATAGGGACAGGGTTGGATGGATGTTTGTTACTCTTTCACGCAAAAAACTACTGAACAGATATGGATGAAATTTGGCACAGAGATAGATTATAGTTTGGAATAACACATAGGCTATATTTTATCCTGGAATTGAACGGGAATTACCGCAGGTGAAACTGCGAGGCGCTGCTAGTATTCAATAAAATAACGAACGTCAGCAAATAATCGGATTTCATTGTTTCCCCAGCGGAAACAAAAGTATAAGGTTCAAAGGCAGGTGGTTTTTCTGCTTAGCTAAGCGTTTTAAATAAACTGCTGTGGTTTTACAATTAACTGCATTACCTACATGATTGACGATTCCAAAAAATGCTATTCTACATAAATACGAAAACAGAGTTTGGTCGCAAAAGGCAACTTCCTAAACTAGAAAAAATAAAACTACTACAATGCATTAAAAAAAGCTTATGATAGGTTTAACAAACTATTACGTGTGAATTTTGGAAATTCCTTTGTTTAACGGAATTATATAATGATAAATAGATAGATAGATAAGAATTTATTTGGACTACAAACACAACATACAAAATACAACAAAAAACATTACAATAGTAGAAATACAATAGCTTAGATTTAATTTAAATAATAACAACAAACAAAAATTCAAAACAAGGTATAATGTGTATGTGTGCTGCAGTACGTCAAAAAGGCCTTGGCTCAGTGTGAATATGTGGTAGCGCCACTTTAGATGCTGTTTGCGCCTTCATATTCTTCTATTTTACTTATTGTTTGACTTTTTGCTATCTGTACAGAAAAACGATGAGCAAATTAACATTAAGGCTGTGTCCCCAGTAGGCAAACTGTATGCGGCCGACTGAGTGAGCCGCAAATTTGTGGCGAACAGCTACAAACTCAGATCAGTTTGCGTGCGTATCGCAAGCACTGGAACCTGCGAGTCGGCCGCTATCTGAGACAGTCGGCGCACGTATTGCTGCAAACTGCGTACAGTGAGCGCAAACTAGCAAACTGTGGACAATCAATTTAAAATATATGGAAGGGCGTACTGAACTGATACGCCGCAAACTCAGTCGGCTGCTCACTGTTTGCCTACTGGGGACACAGCCTTAGGCGCAAACAGCATCCAAATTAGAATATGAATATTTTTCTTCGTAAAATAGAATTGTGGCAATCGTCATCGTGATTTTAACTTCGAGACGGGAAACTCACTTTTATAGCATTTTATAATAGTTTTTAAAATAATCACTATCTGCAAAATATCTCCATAATCAGGAAATGATGAAACAACTCTATTGTCAAGAGCAATAAGGTCACTAATTACAGATAAACCATTTTTAAAGGGAAATCGTTCGGGACTCAACGCGGAAGAAGGCTTGCTATAAATTGATGGAACAATAGATTTTCCTACAGCAATATCACGCGAAGTGACGTACTCTGACTGAATTATAGGTCCTAAGCTTGAATAGGTATTGCAAGAATCTGTGATCTTTTGTCCTTCGGTCGTATATCCGTCACTTAAGACTCAGAATAAATGAAAAATAAAGTCGCAATGCTCAAAACTAGTTCTACGAAATCACATTATTTGCAGAAATATTATGAATGCGAAAGTTTGGACGGATGGATGGATGGATAGATGGATGTTTGTTACCTCTTCCCGCTAAAACGACTAAACGGGTCGGGCTGAAATTTGGAATAAAACATAGGTGTGTTAAATGTTTATGTATGGAATAAACGGATTTCATTCGCTGTCTTTTAAAAATAGAATCACTGGAAAAGACGAAAAAAAGAGGGTAGTTAGCTAGTTCACTAAAACCAAGCAAAAAGGTTTCCAAATTGTTAACTTTCTTCGACCATCAAAGAAGGAGCATTAACTTTAAAATAATATTGTCCCTATACAATGTAGTTAGTACTTATCAGAAACTAACAGTACAGTACATGTTGAAACAAATAACTATTAACGTGTGGACCCAATTTTTGACCTATGCTACCTACCAGGAAACCATAAATCAGTACTAAGATGCATATTACTAGGAATACAGAGCGCAAAGGTTAGTTGAGCCCCAGTCACAGCGAAGCTGATCTAAATGCCACTGAAGTGTCAGAAAAAGTACCAGGAAACTATAAAACTAGTCATAAAACCGTCGCTGGTACCAGGAGTGCAGAACTCCGCCGGTGGCGCGGAGGGAAGGGCTGGCCCACAAACGCATCCCACTTTAGAATTTGGGCCGATTATAAATACGCACTGCACTTGCACTGAATAGGGCTGTCGCGCCGCCCCGCTGCCGCGCCGCCACTGAAAACTACAAGTACATAGGTAGAATAGAAGATTAGAATTTCAGCTTGCTGATGCTAATAAGGTAATAAAATGCATACCTATTAATAATTTAACACAAAAAAACAAAACAAAAGCTGAAAATGAACTTTGTTGTTGAATGGAATTTGGATTTGTTATTTATTTATATCACGAATTGCCGCCGTGTTTATTAATGCTGCTCAAACTGTTTAATGCACTAAAACCTGGCCTCTTAGCGGTTTAAGCAATTTTATTCTTTTTAGTTACATGTTTTTGTATTTTATATTGTTTGTTGAATATCATGATGATGATGATGATGATGTAGATTAGATCTAAATTTGAGATGTAACATTTTTTTTCTAAATATAATAGTTGAAAATATGGATTCTAAAGTGTGATGGTTCTTTTCTTTCTAATATGTATTATAAATGCAAAAGTTTCGATGATAGTTTGTGTTTCACGCCAAAACTACTGAACGGATTGGGCTGAAATTTTAAAATAAAGCATAGATTTTTTATAATCAGTTCTCATATGGGATAGAAAAAATGTTACCACGATTCCATAGAAACAAAGCGTGCGAATCCGCGGGAAGTCTAGTTTTCAATCGAAAATAAATATCCATTTCTTCTCGTGCCACCCCTTGACCACAGTTTTGCCGGACGCGTGCTAACCGTGCGTTCACAAACCGGCCCATTATTTTATTGACATAACTATTCCATTGCTCGCCGGTTATGCGCGCCTGGTCGTACTTGATTTATGCAGCGTTGCTTTTTCAGACCGTACTCATTTGCAATTAAATTAAATAAGGTTGTAAAAAGTCCTTCTGAAATATATACATATTTTCCGCTTCCACTAAGATTTCAGTCCTTTTTGTTATTCAAATATCACGTGTTTCTATGGTTTGCCCGCTCACAAAACTCGAAACTTTTAAGTAAAAATAGAAAATCGATAAAACTCTTTGGTAAGCGCTTCTCTGAAGCTGAAAAGCCTGAGTATGATTTAGCATATCTTTTTTTATTGTTTTGGAAATTAAATGTGGTTTCTTGCACAACAACGCCTTTAAGGGCAGCCAGATTGATATTTAAACACCTTAACACGTTATACATATTTGCAGATCATACAAATCTGTATCTGCAAATCGACACCGGTTCTAACCGGTATCGAACCTATATATTCTTGCAAACGGACCTTCAACCGCTATGCCGTAAAGGACGTCACTTCAAACAAGCTACTAGAATCTCATAGGGCAATTCACTTCAGTAAAATTTAACTTTATCTATGTTAAACTCAGGGTTATCCGTTTGGCAGAAAACCCCGCCGGTTATTTTTAACCGTGGTTAAATAGGACGTCGCGCGGTTAACTCGATTCTGTTTTATTAAGCGAATTAATATTTAACTGCTGCTTACTAGATAGATCAAAGTGACTCCATTTTAACTGATCAAATTAAAAACATAATTTGTTAAGAATTTCGATAAACACAGGAATATAATGAAAAAATATTCGTAAGTACAAGATACATAATATTTTACACATATTTTCGGGTATCTGAATCTATTATAGGTGTTACGGTTTTTTTCTGTAATTTTTGACATAAGTTTTATTTGTAGGTACTTGTACACTAAGCACAATGTTGTTTATTGTTACTAGATTTCAGCTCGCGACTTCGCTCGCGTAGTCTATATATGATATTTCATGCTCTTCAATTTACCTATTTTACTTACTATGGATTTTTTGTTTAAATCCGGAAAAACCGTGTTTTGAATTATAGTTATGTCAGTATACTGACAATTTTAGGTCACAAATATTATAAATCAAAAAAATACAGACATTTCAATACGCAGCCAAGCGAATATACTCGTTTTACTCGATTTTCAGAAGTTTTTTGAAAAATCCTTATACAGAATGATGATGAACAGCTAGAATATGCCGTGTGGATTGTCCAGCATTATTTATTTATTTATTTTTACAGTGATCGGAATTACCTGAGCATATTTACCTTAGATCTCGAACTTTATGTACCTTTATTATGTGTAGGTATGTGGAAGTAACACAGAGTTGATATTACCTCCTCTTTAATCCCAAAATTATGATGATGTTGAAAACCCGGTTTTCAAAATCATGAAATGTATTTTTATTACGTAAATATAAGTTAGAAACTGTATCCAATTTATGTAATTTGGGATTTTAGCCGGAACCCCTAAAAATGGATTATGATAACAGTTTTTAAAAACAGTTTTCAGTTTATAATTGCTGTAATAAGTCGTTTCGTCATTATTATAAATAATTAAAATTATCAAACAAGGTTTCTGACTGACATTTATGTAATAAAAGTCCATTTCATGATTTTAAATACCGAGATATGCTCAGGTAATTCCGATCACTAAATTTAATAAAAATATATATAATATAATATTCTAAACTTAATTAATATACAGGTAACTAAGAGGTAGATAAGTCTTCATAGGTTTTCTAAGGTAAACTAAAAGCGGGAATCAAACCCACACCTCAGTCATTTCAACAACTAAACCACGAAATACTTCTCAATAGATCTTTGTATTTCTAACTTATACTGATATAAATCACAAAGGCCATAAAAATGAAAGAAACACTTATTTTTCATTTCTTATCGCTTTATTGATTTAGTTAGAACAACGCGCCGAATTGTATGTATTCCGTTAGGTTTTATTGTAAAACTGTTTTACTTTATGAAGGAGAGAATGGGAGAAACTACAAAAGATCTTTGTCATTATGACTGGCAGACCACAAAATACAATAAATAAAATCAAAAACACTTCATCATCATCAGTCCAATGCTGGACATAGGTCTCCCCTAACTCACACCATAGCGCCCTGTCTTCAGCTTGCCGCATCCAGCATCTGCCAGCAGTCTTTCGCAGATCCTCATCCCACCTAGAGGAAGGGGGTGCCTCACTTCGTTTGCAGAGACGTGGTCTCAACTCAAGTCCATGTATGTAGAGGTATATACCAATGGTTTTTGGTTCTTCGTTCCACATGGCCGGCCGCGCGGCCCACTGCCACTTCAGCTTGAAAGAAAGAAAATACAGAAAGAAATACATTTATTTGGCCCTTTTACATATTAAGTACTTATAAATAACACATACAATAAACACGAAGAAGAAACACAAAAAGAGCTTGCTAACGATAACTTTGGTTCTCTGTCGATTAAATTGTATAGGTACTCTTACTAGCGACCCGCCCCGGCTTCGCACGGTTTCATTAGACGTATAAACCTTCCTCTTGAATCACTCTATCTATTAAAAAAACACATCAAAATCCGTTGCGTATTTTTAAAGATTTAAGCATACAAAGGGACATAGGGATTTAGAGACATAGGGAGGGACATAGAAAGCGACTTTGTTTTAAACTTTGAAGTGACATAAAAAGTAATTAAATTCTGTGTGATTCTGTGTTAATCGTCCAGCATAATTAAATTAATTTTATACTAGTATCGACCCGCGGTTTCTCTCTTATTTTTTCTATGGCATCGTCTCAAGGCTATTTCTATCCCATGGGAGCTAATTTATGGGATGAAAAAAAAGATTATTGTTCCAAATCTATAACAACGTCTAATCCAAATTTCAGAATTGTTTTTTTTTATCCCGATCCGTTCAGTAGTTTTTGCGTGAAAGAGGAACAAACATCCATCCACACATCCATCATTACGTCCGTACAAACTTTCGCATGTATAGTATACTAGCGACCCGCCCCGGCTTCGCACGCTTTTATAATACGTATAAACCTTCCTCTTGAATCACTCTATCTATTAAAAAAAATCGCATCAAAATCCGTAGCGTAGTTTTAAAGATTTAAGCAGTCAAAGGGACATAGGGAAATAGGGACAGAAAAAGCGACTTTGTTTTATACTGTAGTGAAGTTTTGATTTCTTTAGTTGCAATTGTTTTCTTTTTAGTTACACTGTAACTCGAACAAAAATTTAAAAGAAAACTAATCTAGTCGGGAAATTCCTACGCACACATTCAAACTGTTTGCTCACACGTACACTGTTCCTGTAGCCAGTGATCCGTGCCGTAGTGTGTGTGACATTAAATGTATGAACTCAATTGAATGCATGAGTTTAACTTCGATCAGAAAGCAGATTAGAAGTATTAAAATAGTGATTAATAGCTTTTTTATTATTTTGAAAAATATTTAGACCAACTTTTGAGCCCCTTGTACCTAATTACTTGTGCGGAATAAATCTGGGAAATATTTTTTATAGGACCATTTTCTAGATCATTTTTTATACAATAGTAAAAGAGTCATTAAAATCGGGACACAGACGGAGAATTCGGTGAATATACATTATCTACATAGCCGATCATAGAAAATATTTTGATATTCAACGTATCTAATGCTTTAATTATAGTCTAAAAATAGAGTCCGACATAGATTTCACATGAATGAATGAATAAAAACTCTTTATACTTTAACCTAGCACCCAAAGACAGAAAATAATACATAAAATACTGCAAACTAAGACTAAGTATAAAGGGCAGCCTTATCTCTAAAAGCGATCTCTTCCAGGCAACCTTTGGATGGACTGGATGACCTGATTACTATGAATGACATCTATAATTATTGTTTTTACTCAAACATGCTCGTAATTTGGTCATTAAATGTAATTCGAAGCCTAAACCTTTGGTCTTAGCCTTTATTTCAGCTTGGCATAAAGGGCTGCATTGCTGACTCCGTTGTGATGCACTGGACCTAGGCTATGCTTTTGGCCATCATCCAAACCAGCCATTATAGAACTCTAGTCTCTACAGAGGTAATAGTCTATTCTTAAATGGTTCTTAAATGGTTGTATTTGTACGTAAGTAGGTACAATAACAACAATTGAGGAACCATTGAAGCCAAATTGTGAAGAGCTAGAAAATAATACATAAAATACTGCAAACTAAGACTAAGTATAAAGGGCAGCCTTATTTCTAAAAGCGATCTCTTCCAGGCAACCTTTGGATGGGCTGGATGACCTGATTACTATGAATGACATCTGTGTTTATTGTTTTTACTCAAACATGCTCGTAATTTGGTCATTAAGGGTAATTCGAAGCCTAAACCTTTGGTCTTAGCCTTTATTTCAGCTTGACCTCAAGGGCAATGCTGACTCAGCTGTGATGCCCTGGACCTGGGCTATGACTTCGGTCATCATCCAAACCAGCCATTATAGAACTCTAGTCTCTGCAGAGGTAATAGTCTATTCTTTAATGGTTCTTAAATGGTTGTATTTGTACGTAAGTAGGTACAATAACAACAATTGAGAAACCATTGAAGCCAAATTGTGAAGAGCTAGGTATACACTCTTCACAATTTGGGTTCCATTGTGAAAAGTGTATATTATAGGTTAATAGATGTTGATTCATAATGATAGTAAAATATTTAACAACAATAAACAACAATACGACGACAAACCGGAAAACGCATGGTACAAATTCAAAAAAGTATCACATTTTTCAGTGACCCTAGACAGAATTCATTCCAAAATTGTTAGCTGCATAACGCTCAAAGAAAATTACAAACTTACCAACTATAAAATTGCTCCAAAAATCCCGAATATTCCTAACTGTTCTTAAATATTCCGACCTCATAACTCGCTTGTTGATTCAATGGTAGTTTTACCAACTTGATAAATCTTGAAATAGGTCCAAAAAGATCCGTGCTCCAAAAAATGCGAAGCTTTCTCTGAAAACTGCACTGAATCAGCTAAACTCCTAAAATAAACGCACACTAAGACGCGTGCAGATGCACTGCGCGCCTGTGTGCGTAAGTGGGTCACAGAGATAGGCGAGACACGTGTTAGGGCTGGGCCGGTATTGCTGTGCAGGATGGATAGACGACAAATTAATTAAATTAAATTTAAATAATGCTGGACACTCCGCACAGCATTCATCATCAACAGACTAGCCTACTGCTGGATATAGGCCACCCTGATGAGCGCCATAGCCCTGTCTTCACCTTACCGCATCCAGCATCTGCCTGAAGTCTTTCCAAATCGTCATACAGCTCTACCGTAAGTGTCCACGTCTCAGCTCCGTAACTCATTACGGGTAGAATGTACTGATTGAAAACTTTAGTTTTTAAACATTGCGGTATGAATGACGAGAAGACTCGACGTAGTTTTCCAAACGCTGCCCAGCCTAGCTGGATCCTCCTCATGACTTCTTTCTCAAAATTGCTTTTACCTAAATGCAGACTCTACCCGAGGCAAAAGTACTCAGAAACAATTTCAAAAAGGTCTACGACAACACACGCCCTTTATTATCTAGGCCCAAGCTAAGCAGAGCTAGTTTATGGGTACTAGATAACTGATATAAAACTCTACGTAACTCTACATACATAGATTTTTTTAATAATGCTATAAATTGCTCCATGGGTATAGATTTTTTTTCTTTATATAATCTTCATTAAGTGTCACACCAATGTCATCGTATTATATAACAAAATGCCGGGCCCTTCGAGCACAGCAATAAAGGGCCTGCGCGAGCGCCGCACGATAGCACCGAGAGCGTTCACCCGCCTCGCCTCACAGAGGGAAAAGTTTTTCTAAACTACCTATTATTACAAGGCCATAAGGTCCATAGTTATTTGTACCATGGGACATAATAGACCATGGGATGTAATAGACCTTATGGCATTGACATAATGGTACTTTGGAAAAGGTAATCTCCTGTTTTGGTGAATTGTGTACTAGGGAATAATAAACAATGAGGAGATATCACATTGTTATCGCACAAGTGAGGTAAACTTTTCATAGCATGGGACTAAAATACCAAAGAGGACACGTCTACGGATAGATAAAAAGGGCGCTTTAAAATCGTCTTCTCTCTTACACACAACATAGCTAGAATATATATATTATTATATTTGAAAGTTCAAACCAACGAAATTTGAGCCCAATCGCGTTTTCAAATGTCCACATTTTCAAGAAAGGCTAACTATATGTGTGTATTATAAGTTCTCATATTTTCATCTTTTTAATCGAGCAACATTACATAATGAACGAATGAAGAGTTTCAAAAATCTAAAATATGAGCCTGGGATAAAATAGGAGGGCTTCCTTTTTTATAAAGTTGGTATTATCTGCAATCGCCTAAACAAATTGATCTAAAACTAAGTTGAAATGCTGACTCTACAATTTCTCAATATCGTTCCGGCTTACTTCAGTAAAAAACAGAGTACAAAATGTAAAGCCAAAGAAAGATTGAAATGTTTGAGCAGTCAAGCCATATAAGTTTGTTTAGAAAAGTTTTCAAGTCCACGCCTCCACAGTCTTAAATAAAATCCACACAAAAAACAAGCTATCGTTTTTTGTGCTCCACCGGGTCGCTGGTACCAGGCGCACAGAAATCGAAGGTGGTAAGCAATGGAAAGCGGCGCGAAGGTCACCCAGCGCCGAATTTCACTGCGGACAACGCCCTCACTCCTACTGATTATGATGTTCTGGTAACTAAAAAATAAGTTTAATAATGTTCTGATACTTGTTATTTGAAAGATAAATTGGACAATCAACAGCGTCGTCTTCTTCGATGACAAGTTACTGTAAGTTTAAAAAAATCTATCGATAACGTCAATTAAAGTTTAAAAAGACTGAAGAAAGAGTATTTTTTTGCGTTCTAAAATAAGTCATCTTCAAATCCAATTCAATCTAAATCGTTTTACCATTTCGATTTTAGAGACCAAATGATGTTTTGCAGGAAAAGGATTCTAGGTCGTGGCTTTAGTTAGACATCACACATATACTGTACCTATGTTTAATAAATCTATCAATAACGTCAATTAAAGTTTAATTGTTCAAAGAACTTAGATCTTCTTTCGCGTTCTGAAATCATCTTGTTTCTTTCTTTTTTCGCGTTCTGAAATCATCTTCAAATCCAATTCAATCTGAATCGTTATACTATTTCGATTTTAGAGAACGAATGATGTTTTATAGGAATAGGATTCTAGGTTGTGGCTTTAGACGTAGACATCACACAGGCCAGGACAGACATCACGCTTTCAGAACAATTCATAAATAACTTATTATCTAACATTTTTAAATAACTTGGTAGTACTGAAACAACCCAAACTTAAAGCATGTCGCCTTACGCAATGCCGGCAGCAACAGATTGTAAACAAAGGCCACAAACCTAGCAATTTTCCACAAAAAACTTACACAACTTCTCATTATATTTGTATCAAAAAGTTTTAATTGCTTCTGTCACCCAGTGGCACAGTAGCACCGTTGTCGTGATCTTTACTTATGTAATCGGAAATAAAAACTACCTTACGGTTATGTAATCCTGGTAGCTCGGCCCGCGAGAAACTAAGATTTCGGCTTCTTAAACTGTCCGTGAAGCTGTAGGCCGCCATTATTGGCTTCTCGCACGGAAAAAATATCCCCTTATAAAAACCAGTGTAAAAATAATCTTTGTCTTCCTCATAGTGGTGATATTTGACATAATCGATACTCTACAGTCAAAATGCAGTGGCCCTCCTTTTAATACACAGAAAACAACCAGAATACCCTAAAAAATATCTGCAGATTGTGCAAATATTTTTGTCTTTATCAAATCGCATCATCTCGCATCGACTCCTGCCTCGAAGCTGGACCTTCGCCCGCTGCGCCACAGAAGCCGTCAAATTAATCAACACTTCTAGTCACTTATTAAAAAAAATATTTAATTAATTATTTTTGTTACCATAGACTATGAGAAAGTGTCTTCAGTACAAATTGACGTATTAAAAATCTATATAGCTGCAAATATTTGTAGTTTCTATGTACAATAAAAAAGAAATAATATTGATTTCTGATAAAGTATATCAGTCATTTAGTACCTACACAAGTTCTATTTAGCTTGTGGCTAGATGATGCTGCTGTGTGCATGGTCCAGCATTATTTTTATTAATTATCCCAGCTAGCTAATGCGATCTTGCGGTACTACTAGTGGGGGATGAACCAAGATGCATGAAAAAGTCTTGAAGTTAGCGGCAAAATCCGCTTCAGGTCGCTAAGCCTTAGAGTAAGTCCGTAGGAAGGGATAAAGCAAAAAGCAACAAATTGGCGAACCAGCTAGCAAAGGCTGGCCAGCGGTGGGGAACAAAGCAACCTACATACCTCCCTCCTAGAACCTGAGAGACGGCAAAGATGAGGCATTGTAGGCAAAATTATAGACGTATGCCTCAATGAGAAAATTCTCAGAAATTTGTGATTTTTTGTCCTTTCGTACGTATGTTTGATTCCCATTATGTTTTAGTACAAATTACTTATACTCTTTCATGTTGCATTTTTTTTTTTTGGGTGTTTATGACGAGCGTTAGTAAGCGATGCAGTCGCGGGCGATAAGGAAAATTTGTAAATACGGATGGATGGATAGATGGATGTTTGTTACTCTTTTACGCAAAAACTACAGAACGGATATGAATTTTTGCACAGAGATGGATTATAGTCTGGAATAACACATAGGGTAAATATATTTTACCCCGGAATTCCCACGGGAACGGGAATTACCGCGGGTGAAACTGCGAGGCTCTGCTATTATTATTATTTTCTAAGCGATGGTGCCAAATAATTGTGAATGAAATAGGAAAAGAAAGACATTGTAAATGTTCTTTCCTATTTTAGGTTTAGGTTTTTACTTGAGTTTTGGAAAAGTTATGACATTTTTATGATTATGATATGTTTAGTATAGGTATTTTTTATTAAGCTTTTCTTATTTTTTTAGTTAGTGAATAGTTTGATTGCGCCATTATATTTTCCAATACTTTCGTAGATAACTAACAATTTCTTTTAGCACGTAGGACCATTTCTTTGCGATAAAAAGTGTTCTATTACGTAATGACTCAAATGATAATGCACGAACTCTTTTATCACTGCGCAATGTCTGCGTGCCGTTTAGAATATTTTTTTTTTTAGAAAATTGATTATAAAACCCTAAGAACGAATATATTTTTTATAATCAATTTGCAAAATCACTACGTAGTATAAAACAAAGTCGCTTTCGCTGTCCCTATGTCCCTAAGTCCCCATGTGCCTATGTAGGTATGCTTAAATCTTTAAAACTACTTTAAAAACCCTCAACTGGACTCAGCGCTGAACGAAGTTCTACACAAGTCGAAACAATGCGTTCTGAGCCGCGAGCTATATACTAGTTAATTTCTATTTTACTTTTTCTTGTGCTTAGCTCATCCAAACCTCTGTGTTCTGACCGTTTACCTTATGCCTTGACATGTTGCTTAAATTCCCAAAAAACCCATTCCAAGCAAAAACTAACTGATGGCTGACCATTCTGTACCCAACACACTCTTTGTCATGTCGCAAGCCAAGCCTCATCTCGTCTAAGCCGTTTCTTATGCAACCTTTCACTCTTGCACAACAATCTGACCGACATTCGGGTTACATAACCGATTGTAGCCCACATTCTGAGGTCCAGGAAGTGGTCTGCAGGCTATTGTGGAAGATAAACATCGCTGATGAGCTCTGATAGCATTGATGAGGTTAGGAACTACCAGAAGACGTAAGCTTCCTTCTGTATTTTGACATTTGAACTGAGATGACGAATAGGCTAGCCAAGGCTGGTGATTATGGAATCACCAGCCTTATTAAAACCTCCCAAAAATGAGGCTTTGTCAGGCTGATCAGTAAAGACGTGTAATTGAACACAAACACAAAAAATTAAGAATATTAAATAAACATCAGACAAGGCTATATGGCCGCAATGGCTTTCGCCTGTTCATAAAAGATGGACAAATAAAACTAAGAAAAATAAAATAAAACGAGGCTTTGTCAACACAACCCCCCTTTTTTGGGGAAGGCGCGTTCAGGATTTGAAGTAGGAACGCATATAAGTTATAACATAGCTTATATGCGTTCCTTTTTGAACCTCATAACATGAGGTTCAACATTTTTCGAGAGTTTTGTTTTTGTTTATAAATACAACAGATTGTTTTTGTATTATATGTAGTGAGTAAAACAATAAAGGTAGATAGTATTAATTTAAAACGAAATATTGACCACTAGCTGCGCTCCGCAGCTTCGCCCGCGTGTGCTTTCATTTATTTGTCAAATGAAGAACAATATGGGTGTCAAAGACTGAGAATAAGACGTTCGATTCTGTTATGGACACGTTTTGGATTGCGAAATTATATTTGCTAGAAGAACCCGCCCAACTCTGTCAAGCGCAGAATCTTCCTTGGATCTTCACAGTCTTCGCGGAGTGACCTTGGCAAGTTGAAGATTCAATTCATCTGAGCGCCACGAAGAAATTTTGCAAGATGGCGGCACGGCGGTCTGCGAGAAAACGCAGCAAACACGTCATGGACATTGAAAGTGTTTATAAATTTACTTTTAAGACTCGTGGCTACTGTTTATGGAGTAGATGAGGGATACAATGATAAAATTGTAAATTTTGTAAGCTACATACAAATTATTATTTTCTTTATTAACGAAAATGTGACATTGTTACAGAATTGATATAATGGATCGGATATGAGCGAAAATATAAGTAGTACTTAACTAGTAAGCAATTTTAAATTTCATTTGACTACGACAAAATCTCCCATACTAGACCTGTAGGTAGACTTACTCTAGAACTCATTTCGAACCTTATAGAATCCGCAATGAGTTTAAAGTTCTGTATTCTGTGTCGATAATGTAGAGATTTTGACATTTTATGTTAAAGAATGGCTCGGTCACTTGCGTGAATTCGAGTTCGAAATTTGAATTCGATTTTTTACAGAATGAGTCTGCTTTGATTGGAATATCATTTCATTACACAAGAAATGACGTCGGACGCCATTTTGTCCCATTTTCAAGAGAACCTAATTCAATGTATAAATAAATAAATAATTGATTCAGTTCCTAAGGGAAATTCGCGGAACTGACCTGCGTCTCGTCGACACGGTTTCAGCTTGAATAAATTACTGGTGTTGCTAAGACTGCCTGTCTGTGACGATAAACAGGATTTAAATTTGGAATTAAATGCTCAATGGTTGTTTTAACATAAGCTGTAAAAAATTTATTGTAACCCTGAATGTTTTGGTCCTAAAATTTAAATAAAATTTACTTTACTTTAACGGTTTTACTTTTTGAACGCGGCTGGCTTGCCGAGTATTTTCTCCGAATAAAAATTAATAATGTTAATCCAAGTTTCAATCTCCATCTATGCAAAATGTCAGCCTGAAGAGTTATTAGTTTTGTCGGGAAGGGTAACAAGAATTCATATTTTCGCATTTTTTCATTCATAAAAAACATGAAACATTGCCGTATTAAAAAAATACATAGTACAAAGATCTCTACATTGCAAAAAAATATAAGATACTTACAAATTTGATTATGACAAGTATATAATCAAAGACTTACAACTGTTTTATTTTTATTTTATTCGTAGATTTATTATTACAAATTCATCCTACTGAAATTCAAAGTAAAATATATAATTTACCAAAGTACTACTTATGTATTTTTTATAAATTATAGTAAAACATTCAATTCAAATTCATTCCGGAAAAGAGTAGTACAAATCTACCCCGAATACAAATGTCATGGAATAAAATTAGTAGGTTATTTTGACACTGCTATTTTATGAACTTTTCTACCATAAATCATTTTACTATCTTCAATCTCTGCTATCCTGGTACAACTTTCATCAACATGACCAAAATACGCAGATTATACCTACGGCGTACCTACCTAGGTGCCTCGTCAAATCCGTGTTTGAAATTCGAATCATGGCTTCCTCCCCCCCTTCCCTTGGAGGCTCGCGAACACACTTTCACTTTCAGTGGGGCAAATGTTTTATTACGACAAGGTTCTATGCCAACACTATCGACGGAAACTGATCCTTATGTCGATTGATTATGGCTTAGTTTAAAAAGGCTTTCCTTTGTAGAACTCTGTAAGATTAAAATTTGGATCGACAAACGTCGAAACTGAAGATGGTGTTGCCAGGATGGACTAAATTTTAATTCACAGAAATAAGGTTCACTTTAGTTCGTTTATTGTAGGGCGATAAGACCATTTGTATACGGAATACGGCTGGACTAAGAGAGATTCTGAGCCTTATGACGATTAAGTGCATTATGAAATATTTGACATGAACTTTGTTTCTTTTTGACGTGAAGGAAGGATATTGGAAATCTGAATGAGTAACCTCTTTAGAGATTTTTGAACAATTTCTACTTATTGAAAGAAATCTTCCAAGTAAACCTGATTATTTTAGCATTGCTGTAGGTAGAGCAAATTTAACTTAAGTACCTTCTATACTTAAAATATCTAATTCAGCAATATTTTCTTTCATGTGTTTTTGCTATAAATTATTTCTGTGACCAATTTTGATTAGGTATTAGTTTTTATTTGAAAGGTGATTGTTGTGTTGTGTAGTAACATTTAGACTTTTAGTTATTGAGTAAATCCTAATACTTAAATATTGTTTATAGTTAAGTATTAAAAAATATCCCGAGGTGAAGTGGCCAGTAGTTTTTGAATTTCCTTTTTAGTGAATGAAATTTGAAATCAATATCAGCTACCTATCTTTTTTTACACGCCACCGTCTACACTTTATAGATTACTTCTTGTCCATCCTAAGGTTGCCTGGAAGAAATCGCTTTTAGCGATAAGGCCGCCCATTGTACATTAGCTGTATTTGTTTTTGTTTATTTTTGTACTTTTCTCTGTTTATTTGGTGTGCAATAAAGTATTATTGTATTGTATTGTATTGTATCAATTAGGTCTAGTGTTTGTAAAAAAAGTCAATTTTTTTTTGTCACGTTTCAATTTATTGTTTTGTAATATTAAAAGGCAAAAAAATTCTATTCTATTCTACTCATACAATTTGCGTTGCTCACTGTTCAATTTTCCTTTATTTTCGTCATCAAATTCAACCAATGAGCGAAAATAGTATTAACTAGTATATACCCGCGTCTTCGCACGCATTGCTTATATGGAAACGTTTCAAGACTATTTCTATTCAGTGTGAACATTTAATATTTTTTGGGTGAAAAGTAGCCTTTGTATTAGTCCAGGGCTAGAACTACGTCTTTCATTCAACCCGATCCATTCAGTAGTTTTTTAACAAACATCCATCCATACAAACTTCCGCGTTTATAATATTTGTAAGGATGATCATAAAAAAAACATCTGAATTGTTTAGGAGGTGGGCCGTCATGGTTAGTCAATTGACCATGTTTGGTTATTCACCAAAAAAATATTAAGATACAACAAATGAGACAAACATGACGTCACAGTGTGCGTTTTCTCTCCCAAAATGTTTATTTGGTAAAGAGTGTACCAGGATCCGTTTAAATTATGATCATTTGCCGAAAGCGAAGACGACCCACTTCGGACAGGGTGACTCAGAAGAAACCCGTTATAGCTTATGACTGACTGTCACACCGAAAGGAGCAAAACAATCTAACAAATTCATAAGCTTTGCAATGAGACGAATGTTCTTTGCTTGGTTTTTTTCATTTTTTGTTGTAGAAAACTATCTATTAACCTTAATCTTTAGTAGAACTTTCATTAATCCATTGTTTTTTTGCTTTTTTTTCGATTAAAAATGTCTCCACATACTTATCTTCATTTTATGTTGTTGTTAGGTGTTTCGGGATAAACTTTTTCTACTAAATCTTGAGGTTATTTTCTATATTTAGCTAAATAATCATCAAAACTGATCCTCAAACTGACGGAGAAATCAGTGAACATACATAAAAACATTTATACAACCGAACATAGGTACTTACATATCTCAAAGTCTGTTAAAAGTTGTCAATGATTCTGAAGTACCATCATCTCCTTCCTTAATTTCGTTAAAATCAATGAAAAGGTTATTTGTAGAATGAAAACATTCACTGGTGATTATCGATAGACAAAAATTATATTCAAGTAATTATGTTTCACTACGCCAATACCTACAATATTCGTTATCTATCTTCCATTATTATAATATTAATTGAAGTATTTGATACATAACGGTGTGAATCGGTCCCCGAAACTCGCGAATGTAACTTAACACCGGATCCAGGATGCACACTGTATTCCATTTCGCTTTCATCGAATCATCTTTTTGACCGTGACCTAGATGTTTTAATGGAACTTAGTTTAAGTAGATAAAATTAAGTGTTCGATTAAATATCATTTATTTCCAAATCATATTCACATATTAATATTCAAACAATTCTTCTAAAACTAAAAAATGTTTTGAATTCAGGATCCACAGAAAACTAAACCAAACTAAAATCAAAGGATATAAATAAATAAAAATTAAAATACCTATTTTAGTTTCAATCTTTCAAAAGTCTATTCGGTTGCACGGTTTAACTACAGTTTTAAAATTATTAGGCGCATTATATGGATCAGTCAGTAGAGCTACCACTAGCTTATTAGCAACCGTCTGCAGTTAGCTCAATTATTATTTTTCTTTTCTTTGATGTAATTTTTGTTTCACTACCCAGATAGATTATAAGTATTATTTATTTATCGCAATTGACATTCAAATACCAGGCTCGCATAACAAGCAAGAAGTGACTGCAGTGAGAACTCTCTCACGCGATTGGTCGCAGGTTTTACGGAGCGAGCAAAAAGGTAACATGCTGATGTGACCTATTTTACCATAAGCATACATTTTCTGCTGATTGAAGAATTCGAAATTTGAACAATCATTTTACGCTGTCTTTAGCTTCTTCTGCCAAATATATTGAATGGAGCAGTTTGAATTTCGAGTTATTTAGATGTAGGTAGTATTTAATGACTTAATAATATAAGACTTGGCTGCAGATTTGAAACCTGAAGTCTAAAATTGGAAAAGTCGGAAAAGTGTCTCGAACAATGAATCTCAAATCACGCTGCTGTGCGTTTAGGTCCTTTGAGATAAGACGTTATAATTGCTTTGATTGATTTAAAATAAACATTCTCTTTGTAAAATATTAAAAAAGAAAAATAGAACCCTGGACGTGGATCGGGTTTTAATTTAACTAAAAATTACTTTGTGCTTAGTGTCTAAGTGTTGGGTATTTAAAACTTATCAATTCAAGGTTTATTTTACAACTTCCTAGGTGATTTCATTGTTTTCTGAAATCATTATGAATAATTATTCTATTTATTCTACTCAATTGAAAAGATAACAACGAACTCGCTTTTTGCCCACAGTTGGGAGATTTACCGATCTGTATGTATAAACTGAAAACGTGTGTCAAAAAACGTATCTTTTGACTTTCATGGACCAGGATAACATAAAACAAAGAAAGTCAATTCAGTTTAAAAGATTGCCAATATCTTCATTTGCTTAGCATGTTTTATGTAGGTTATTGCAATTTATAACTTTTTGTATTGTTTATAATATAACAGGCATGTAAAAACATAATGCTGGACAATTCACACTGCATCCTAAAGCTAGCCAGAAGCTAAGCAGAGCTTGTTTTACGTATATACTAAACTGATATTATAAACATCGAGTATATAGAAAACACCCAGAAAACGAATTATTATATAAGTTCATCGTACGTATCATTTGTCCTGGAGCGGGAATCGAACCCGTAGGTGGAGGTTTACATTGAGGTTACCACAAGTTCAAAGAATCTGTCGTTCAGTGTTATAATACCAAAGATTTCAACGCGCCGCGAGTTTATTCAAATAACCAAAAAAAAAATTATTGTTTGAAATGTATTAAGTAGAGGTCTGAGTGCTTTTTAGATGGGAAATGGTAGCCCAATGTCCCCAAAGCAAAGTACCATAAGACATAATACTATGGAAGTAACTGAAATGAAAACTGAAGTAAGCGAAAGACGCTGCCAGATGCTGGATGCAACAAGTTGAAGACAGGGCGCTATGGCGCTTATTAAGGGAAGCCGATGTCCAGAAAAGGACTAATATAGGCTGATGATGATGATGTACATAATTATGTCTTAAGAAACAAAATTCGTGAGATTTCTTAAAACATAATTATGTTTTAAGAAACGTAATAGTCAGTGTTCATGGGTATTCCTGAGTGGGAGAACTTGATTAAAAAATAAGAAATAAAAAGAAAATCGCATGTTTTACGATTTTTGTGCTCTCTCATCGATCTTACCTATCTTAAACTTAAAACAATAAGTCTTAGTACCAATTCTATGACGTAATCAAAATAAAAAACCAAGCTAGTAATAACTCAAGCATGTTTTCATTTTCATCTCACATAATAAATGTTCTAAAATCAAAAGTAGCACTCTTCTATTTTCAAAGTCCCGAGGCATTGCCCCCCCCCCTTCCGGAGGAGTGGGGTGTGCGCAAGCGCCGGCATTCCACTATCGCTTTCCGAGCTTTCTTCTAAAAGCCTTGGAAATTCGGGACAGAGGCTAGCGTAGAGACTTCGGTCTAATTTTCTTGTAAACTTATTTTATGAGTGGAAATTAACCATAAATAACAAAATACATAAAGGCCATAAATTTCCATAATTCTTAGAAAACTTATTTTTTTAATTTTATAATTTTACCTTTAGACTGTTTGCAACCGTCTGCAATTGGCTCAATGGTTTCAATTGTATATACTTTTCAAGGCTATTTAGGTTTATCCCATGGGAGTTGATTATGGTATGAATAGTTTAGTAGCCCATGTATTGTTCCAGGGCTAGAACTACGTCTATTAAAAATTTTGCCCGATTAGTTCAATAGTTTTACGTTAAAGAGTAACAAATGTCTATACAAACTTTCGTATTTGGAAGTAAGGAAAAAGATTACTATTTTGTAATGAAAATTGTTATTTTCCGACACAAAATAAATCTTAATTGATAGATTTATTTTATTTTTATAATTTTCTACAAGCGGAACTTAGATCGTCATAAATCAGTAGTACTCGATAAAAATTACTTCACTGATATTTTTTAGTGTCAATAAATTTCTTCCTCTCCACCCCACTCTGATATCCCGAAGTGAATGAACCAAATAAGATGCCTCCATACTTTCACCGGGGGCAAAGCCCTACAGTGCCTTGCCCCGGGACAATGCCCTACGATTTATCTACCAGGGTGTGATGTACCAGAGGCTATTCTATTGCGATAAATTCAGGTTTTTGTAGATTTCTATTTATGTTTTGGATTTTAAGAATGTAGATGTCTATCTAAGGAAGTAGGAACTAGGTAACTTAGGTAGGAACCCTATGGCAGGATTCCTCTTGGCTTTACCTGCCTTTATACCGAGATAAGTTTATTAACAAAGAAAATTATAATAAAGGATTAGAAAAAAATTAAACTGGTATATACATCAGTAAATTTATTAACAACGAAAATTACAAGCAAAGGAATAGAAAAATTACAACTAGTATTTACAATTGAAACCATTGAGCTAACTGCAGACGGTTGCAAACAGTCTAAAGGTAGCTCAATTGATCCATGTATAATACGAATATATACGAATATATACGAATGTATAAGTATATACATTGAAACAATTGAGCTAACTGTAGACTGTTGCGAACAGTCTAGAGGTAGCTAAACTGATCCATATCAATGCCAGTCGAAATTGTCCCCAAGACATGGCATAAGTAGATAAATAAGTAAGTAGAAGTAGACCCCTAGATTATTGTTAATTATGATTATTTAATTTCATAATTATGCATATTTCGATGGCTTCTGTGGCGTAGCGGCTGAATGTCCGGCTCCGACGCAGGTGGTTTCGGGTTCGATTCCTTCCTCGGTACAAGTAGGTAATTGAACGATCTGAAGTTCAGTGTGTTTTGGATGTTTTATATCACTATCACTACATGTATAAAATAAAGTCTCTTTCTCTGTCCCTATGTCCCTTTGAATGCTTAAATCTTTAAAACTACGCAACGAATTTTGACGCGGTTTTTTTTAATAGATAGAGGGATTCAAGAGGAAGGTTTATACGTATAATAAAAGCGTGCGAAGCCGGGGCGGGTCGCTAATGCATTATAAAACATACTCGGTCTTACCACAAAAAAAAGTTACGACTTAGACACGTGTTTAACAGGTGTTTAACATGGTTTTGCAGGATGAATTTTGCTAAACAACTGTTAAACACGTGTCTAAGTCGTGATTTTGTTTTTTGTGGTAAGGCCCAATAAATAAATAAATAATTATCTATGAAGTACGATTATTTATTAGTAACTAGTATCTGCCCGTGGCTACACTCGCGTTGTTTCTATGGAAACGTTTCAAGGCTATTTCTATCCCATGGGAACTGATTTATGTGGTTATAAAGTAGCCTCTGTTTTATTCCGGGGCTAGAACTACTTCTATTCAAATTACAGCCTGATCCGTTCAGTAGATTTTGCGTGAAAGAGGAACAAACATCCATCCATTCATACAAACTTTCACGTTTATAATATTAGTAAGGATGAGGATAGATATTCGGACAAATAGGCACCTTCACTATCACTATAGTATAAAACAAAGTCTCTTTCTCTGTCCCTATGTCCCTATATCCCTATGTCCCTTTAAATGCTTAAATCTTTAAAACCACGCAAAGGATTTTGACGCGATTTTTTAATATACTTATAATAAAACCGCGCGAAGCCGGGGCGGGTCGCTAGTCGTCTATAAAATTTTACGTTTTATGTACGAAAACTTGTGGCAAAAACGTCGAAACACCTATTTAAACTATCTCTTGGTGAATTCGGGTCATGTTTTACGTCAATGTTTTTATACATTCGTAATACGGGCGTTAGCTCAAAGAATTAGCAAGCTGAAGTGACAATTTGCCGGCCATATCTCACGAAAAACTGACAACCGTTGGGTAAACGTGTACTTGAGTGGAGACCGCGTCTTGGCAAACGTAGTGTAGAAAGCCGTCGGACCAAGTGGGCTGACGATCTGCGAAAAACTGCTGGCAGATGCTAGATGCGGCAAGCTGAAGAACGTTTCAAGACTATTTCTATCCGATGGAAACCAATTTAAGGGATGAAAAGTATGTTATATGTTTTATTCCAGGGCTAGAACTACGTCTATAAAATTACAGCCCGATCCGTTCAGTAATTATTAATCACCAAGGTTTGCTGTTAGAAACTCTTTTAGGGTTAAGCACGCCTTTGTACATGTCCTCTATTGTTAAGTTTTGTGTATAATTTTATTGGTGTACAATAAAGATTTTAGGGTTTTTTTTATTGCGTGAAAGAGTAACAAACATGCATACTAACAAACTTTCCCGATTATTGTTTAAGGAAGGATTTATCTGAGCATCTGGTCGATGCGCCGCGTGACCCGAGAGCTGGTGAGTATCTGGCTCATCAGCATTGCCATACAGCGTGGTAATGCAGGCAGTGTCTTGGGAACCCACAGACTGGTATTGACATGGATCAATTGAGATACCTTTAGACTGTTTGCAACCGTGGTATTGACATAGATCTCAGACGGTTTGCAACCATCTGCAGTTAGCTCAATGGTTTCAATTGTATACACTAGTTTAAGTTTTTCTATTCCTTGATTGTTTTTTTATATTTAATCTAATTTTATTATGTTACAAGTTCGTTTTGTAAGCGAGCTAACCAATCTACAAACGGGCTGATTCAATCATCCGGCGACGACATAAAGCTCTTACAAGTAGGTACAGTGAAGTTAGTCTCTAGCTATCTGTCAAGCGAAGGTCGTTCAACGATCTCCAAACTGCAGTCGTGGTGTCAACGCACTGCGCTAGCGCAGCGTACATACGCTGGCGATTGTGGATCTTAGGTTAAAACCACTTTTATTGTTATACAAACATAGTTTACTTATAATGAGATACATATTTGTATATTTTTAAATTATTTCTATACTTCTTTAATAACAACGAAAAATACAATAAAGGAATATGAATAAATTAAAACTAGTTTAATACAATTGAAACCATTGAGCTAATTGCAGACGGTTGCAAACAGTATAAACGTAGTTAGCTCAATTGATCCATGTCAATATATATAATACTGTCTTATCTGTGAACTAGCAACTCGGCATCGCATAATATTATGTATTTTTTTATACATAGAAACCTTCCTCAAGAAGCCTATTATAAAAAAAAAACGAGAAAATGCTCTTTCCTCGTACACATTCTATGGCTTTCGTTCGTTGCTTGAATTTTTCCTCAACTACAGTAATAATAGAACATATTTGAGTTTATGTAACTGCTCTTAAAAAACACATCAGAATCCGTTGCGTAGGTACTTTTAAAGATCTAAGCACACATTGGGACCGACAGACAGACAGCGGGCAGCGACTTTGTTCTATACTATGTAGTGATTTCAGGCCTTTTTCCAACCTAATATCAAATTCCACAACATCGTTCGCTTCAACCGCCGCGTGCAAGGCCGCTGGGTTGATGACCGACGCAGCCTGCAATTCTACCCGTGACCACCCTCCAGAGGATTTAGGTACGTCCGGGATATCGAGGGTTGAGTCCGGTTGTCGATAGTATCGAGACGTGATCGTTACGTCTAATTTTTGTATGGGATTTTCGTATTTGCATGATAGACATAGACATAGAAACTGGGGCCGAATTCCATTAAATTCAAAACAAAGGTCTCAATAGTGCCATTCAATCAAAATGATTGATTAAAATGACGTTTCTGCATTTGGTATTCTACTATTTTCTGCGCTTGAAGATACTTTCATAATTAGAATGTCAAATTGGTAGTTCTATAGGTAATCGTCACAGCTATGTAATAATAATAATAATAAAAGCAAAAAAAAAAAAAAAAAGCCTTTTATTCAGACACTTAAGACTAAGTTTACAGTAAGCTTAAAATTTACACATCGGCAACCTATGCATCTGTTTGCCCGGTTTCGGCAAAGGCCTCTTCCAACTGTTTCCATTCGTCCCTTGCTCGTGCAGTTCTGTACCAAGTCTGTCCTGCAGTGTCTCGCAATTCATCCTCCCATCTTTTGTATTGTCTCCCTCGTTTCCTCTTTTGGTCTCTCGGGTCTCGTCACAGCTATGAACGAACCTCAAAAAGTTTGTGCTGGTGGAATACCAAAAAGAGTTGAACACTGACATTTTGACACGATACTATTTCAATGGTGAAGAGATTTATTTAGTGGAATTCGGGCCCTGGCTGCATTACCACGCTGTATGACAATACTGATGCCCTGCGCCAGATACTCACCAGCTAGAGGGGCACGCGTTCTTTTAATTTTTCTTTTTACATATAGTTACAATAGATGATGTTTAAAAATAAATGAATAAATACATTTTAACGTAACAATATAGTACATACAACAATATTTATACTACGACTTTATTTTTGTAAGACCAAATTCTTTAAAGGTTTTACTTGTTATGTTATATAATAATAAAAAAATTAGCTTTCTTGCAAATAAATCGATTATTTTGATTTAGATTTTTATTATGCAAAGTTTGATCTTGATTTGAGTTGGTTTTTAATATTACATTCGCGTTATCGAAACTACATAAAACGTGAATGAACTTAAATCAGTTCAAATACCAAATGATCAAAATGAAATTCAGCAAAATTAAACAAAGTCATATTGTTCTCGGAAGTTTGCATTCAAAGAACATTAATAAAGAATGTTTTCTTTATAAATTAGTCACCACTTACCAGTATGGTGGAGATATTAAAAACTCATGGGAAGTATCGAAAAATTTCATATCTCTATCACAATATGAGGACGCAAGACCGCCCATAACGCAGGAAGTTTCGAGTTCGATTCCTGCCTTAAAGTTTGTTTGATATGTGAATATTTGACCCGGGGTTCTAGGTGTATTGGTTGCAAACAGTCTAGAGGTAGCTAAACTGATTAATATCAGTCTAGAACCCATAACACAGCATCATCTAGCCTCAAGCTAAGTGGAGCTAGTATTATTGGTACAAAATGACTGATATATTTAATACATTACATACAAGACTTAAAATTAGATCACATAACTCACTAGTATATACAATTACTAGCGACCCGCCCCGGCTTCGCACGGTGTTATCATACTACGTATAAACCTACCTCTTGAATCACTCTATCTATTAAAAAAACCGCATCAAAATCCGTTGCGTAGTTTTAAAGATTTAAGCAGTCAAAGAGACACAGGGAAATAGGGACAGAAAAAGCGACTTTGTTTTATACTATGTAGTGATAACAAACTCATTACATACATAGATATTTTCATTATAAATATAAAACACCCAGAACCTGGGAATAAATATTGGACATCGTCCAAATAACATTTGTCCTATGGCGGGAATCGAACCCGCAACCTCCTGCGTCGCAGTCAGACTTTCGCCCGCCGCCGTGCCACATCACTACCTCACTAACTCAGCTATCAATTACATGTCATTATTTTTTTAATTCCTCAGGCCAGTCAAATTTTAAACTTTAAATATCAAACTAGCCGCGCCTTGCGGTTTCACCCAATTAATTCCCGTTCCCGTAGGAATTTCGGGATAATATATAGCCTATGTGTTATTCCAGACTATAATCTATCTCTGTGCCAAATTTCATCGAGATCCGTTCCGTAGTTTTTTGCGTGAAAGAGTAACAAATATCCATCCATCTTTCCATACTTACAAACTTTCGCGTTTATGATATTATTAGGATATGAAAGTGTTTTTTCTCAACTGGAGCTTTTTTTATTAAATTTCTTAAGAAATTAAAAAGAAACCATGCACGTTAAAATATAAATAAATGGCCCACGCGGCTACGGCGCGGCCCACGTGAAAATTTACGAAAAGTTTTTCTGCGTTCTTATGTGAATTTTTTGTGTATTCTCACTTTATTTTATGTTCTTCTAGCGACCCGCCCCGGCTTCGCACGTTTTTATTATACGTTTAAACCCTCTCCTCTTGAATCACTCTTTCTATTTAAAAAAACTGCATCAAAATCCGTTGCGTAGTTTTAAAGATTTAAGCATACATATGGACATAGGGACAGAGAAAGCTACTTTATTTTAAACTATGTAGTGATATGGGTCCTAAGTTTAGATTATAAACCTGAAATAAACAGGATTATTATTATTATTGAAACAGGGTCTATAGTTATTGAATAGCTATGTTAATAAAAGTGTCTTTCGCCTGGTACAGGGTGTTGCATAATAGCCCGCAACTGGGCAAGTAGACCGGAACGCGGCGCTATACAGGGGGCGTTTTTATAAACGCTCATTTTGCGAATGTAGAGCAAAACGTTTTAATTAATTTCAACGATATTTTTGCAGATTATTTAGCTGAAATATAGAAATTCTTAGTACTTTATTAACAACGAAAATTACAAGCAAGGAATAGAAAAATTACAAACTAGTATTAACAATTGAAACCATTGAGCTAACTGCAGAAGGTTGCAAACAGTCAAACAGAAATTCTTAGTAATTAAAAATTTGGGTTGGTAAGATAAACTACAGAATTTTATAGATTATTTTTATTAATAAAATCAGAAAGTTTTACTGTCAAATTTTATTTCACTGTCACAATTACGTATATAATTACAATATATAGTCATTAGTTTTGAAGTAGTCGGCAGACATTACAAAAACGGCATCCTCCTGTACCATAATCTTAAATTGCATTCATTTTTACGCCACAGCGTGCAAAATGAGAAGAAACACGTCGCTTCCTTGTTGTGTCATACAACCTACTTTACCAAAACAGTAATAAACCAAACTAGCTGTATTGTTTTTGAGTTATGACCTTTTTTATTTCTTACCTTCTAACAGAGTAATTAACAATCAAAGAATATAATCAAAATAAAAACTAGTATTTAAAATTCAATAAATAAATGAATTAACTGATCCATATCAATATCAGTCTCTGCGTTCCCAAGACACTGCTGTATAGTGCTGTATAGATGCTTTTAGTTTAAGAAGAGATACGAAGTTGCCTTTGGTGGCCACCAAACTCGGTTTTCGTATCTCTTCCTAAGATAGACTAAATAAAACGACTACAGATGCATTCAAAATAGCTTATGATAGGTTTAACAAACTGTACTGAATTTTGCAAATTCCTTTATTCAACGGAATTATTTCATAAAATACGTGGGGTCGCCACTTCAGGTGCTGTTTGTGCCTTGACTCCCTCCACCTCCTCTGTATAGGAAGGAGGTTTCTAAATTGTACAAGATTCCCTGTGATACAAGTTTAATCTCCTCCTTTTTGATGACAGTTGAAAATATATCTAAGAATGATCGTTTCAATATTATTTCACAACTTTTGCCATGCACCACCGTTTTTGACTGATTAAAGTGCGTCCAACGAATCATTTACCCACACAGCGGGTATTGGCTTCGAAATGTACCTATTGTTTTCAAACAGTTGAAAATTTAAAGGTAAGTACTTGTTTTTTTATCCATAATTACGTATATTAGTCATTAGCTAGCCGTATCCCGCGTTTTCTTATAGAATTCGATTTTTTACAAACGGCGTTTGTAGGTAAAGTTAAGTAGTTATGGTCTAAGATCCGACTGCAGAAATAGCCCGCTCATCGCTTTTTGTTTATGACCAAATTTTTATGTTTAAAAAAATCCGGCCGCAAATAAGGGTTGCTAGCTTTTAAAGATGATAAATATTAATTTATAATACTTGCGGCCAAACTTTGATAGGCAACCTGGTTTAAATATATTCTCCTTCTTACAAATAAACATAAAAATTTGGTCCTAAACAAAAAGCGATGAGCGGGCTAATTCTGCAGTCGGATCTCATACTATAAGTAGTTGAACTTTCTGACGTGTTCAAGAGTAAGCTCTATAGGTTCTAAAGTTTGAACTACGAACAGCAGTTTCTGTAAAAATCCTCTAGCGCGTAAGCAGTTAAATATATAAAATATATAATAATACTGGACAATCCATAGCGTAAGTCGCAATGATGGTGATGATAAGACTAGAACTAAAAAGAGAAGCGAAGGGGAAATCAATTATCACTTTATTTATTAGATTATTTTGATAATTATGTACTTATAATTTAAATTTGACTTGTTTAGTTCTTATTTTGTAAGCTTATAGAAATAAAGATATTGATTTACTGATTTACTAATCGTCTACCCACCCACGTTTCGTTAGATTCGTCGTAGGATGAGTGAAAGTGTATTAACATCTACATACGGAATTCGGAAGCTTGTTTTAGTTCGTGAGATCGTATTACCATCTCTATCATCATCATCTTGACGTCTCTAGCGCCGTGGACGAATGAAAATTAAAATTAATTGATAACTTAAAATCATTCGCAAACTATAATCTGTGTTTGAAACTCATAATACGAATAGTTAATATCCGGAATTTGAATTTTACCTTATGTAGGTACATTATCAAAATATTATAGATAAGTTAACGTATAAGTAAACTAATAGAAATACTAAGGCATAATTGCATTTTGCACATATTTGTAATGGTAACCATGTTTACCAGAGGACCTACAATTAGTTTGTCGCTTAAGATAGCGTAAAGAACGAAGTGAGGGATACAGGCCCCACCTCTAAAAACCCAAATTCCGAAAACGCAAACAAATTTAATAGGCTTATAAAATAAAATAGCTTAAATAGCTATAAATAGCTTAGAAAATAAGGTTAAATTTTTAACCAAAAAATGCTTTATTGCTATTTCAGTTGATTTTTGGCAGTGATGGTGATGAAGTGGCCCTCGTTGAGCATAAATCCGGATTTTACCCTATAATTATCTTAGAACAAAGATTCAGGCATTCTTTTTATAAACTAACTAGCGACCCACACCGGCTTCGCACGGTTTTATTATACGTATAAACCTTCCTCTTGAATCACTCTATCTATAAAACCGCATCAAAATCCGTTGCGTAGTTTTAAAGATTTAAGCATACAAAGGGACATAGGGACAGAGAAAGCGACTTTGTTTTATGCTATGTAGTGAGTAGTGATATTACAGTTTATTAGCATTTAAGTAATAAACATATGAGTTAACATTTCGAACAAGCACCTTAGTTTGCTAACCCTTCTGGCAGATAAGGCAAGCATTTTTATCAGTCATTGCAGTTTTTTATCGTTCACTGTTCTATGCAGTTTTTTCCGCAAAATCTTTGCCTGATAACGATATTTGTAAAGCAAATATTTCATCATTATCATTTTCATTATTATCTTCAGCTGTTATAATAAATAAATGACGGACAATACACACAGAATCATCTAGTCCCAAGCTAAGCAGAGCTTATGTTATGCGTAGGTACCTACTAGATGACTGATATCACTACATGGTCTAAAAAGTCGATTTCCACTGTTTGTCGTCCGTCTGTTTGTCAGTCCCTATATGTACTCGTATGCTTAGATTTTTAAAACAACGTAATTATGTATGTGTATGGAAAGAGGGATCAAGAGGAACGTGTTTAAAATCTGTTCGAAGACGCCCCGTCTTCGAACAGATTTTATCGATAGTACTTAATAAAATAATATTATACACATATTAGATAGTTTTTTTTAATCTAGAAAACGCCCAGGACCCCGGAACAAATATTTATAGATTGTATGTAGGTAGGTACAACAATTTGTGTACGGCGGGAATCGAACCCGCAACCTCGTGCGTCGAATGAAGACAGCGAGTCGGTAAACGTAGTGTGGGACTCCCTCTTTTCCGACGGTATTGTGATCGGAGGCCGCAAGCTCAAAGCAGGGTAAATTTGATAAGGGAGGCCTTTGTCCACCAGTGAATTAGATAATGATGACGATGACGATAATTATCGTAGGAATTAAAAATGAAGCTAGTAAGCAATCTGTTTATAATTAGGAACCAGCTAGTTATTATTAGATTTATTATTATTATTATTTAGATTAACTTGGTTTTCAGATTAATACAGTTCATATTCACATAAAAATTAAAATTATTTGTGATCGTTCATAATTTTTAACAAACTTAGTTTAAAATTGACTTTGTTTTTTTAAACTTAAAACTCGCCATCTAGCGGGCAGTAGCAAGAAATTCAGATAACTGCCACCTAGTGCCAATGAATAGAAACTACACAATGCAAACCCAAAAACGCTGACTACGAGTTACAACAAAAATTACACAGATGGCGCTATCGATAAAATGCAACCGTGGAACAAGGTTACCTCTTCGTTTTGCAACTCGTACCACTTTTACTATAGCCTATATGTTAATAATACCATGGAACAAAGAAAATCCTATTTATCAGTGAGCACAGTAATAGTGTAGGTATGTGGATGAAAAAAAATATGGATATCTATCTAATATTATTATCACAGATTTTATAACACAGACGCGTCATCTTTGTGCGGGCGAACCTGTTATCGTTAAACTCAATAGATGGCGTAAGACTTGGCCCACAAGTGATAAAACGTCACTTTTCACTAGATGTCTATTAGTTAGAAATATTTTATATTTATTTATGGCCGCATGTAGTTATAAGCAGACTCGCTTATTTTTCTAGAACTGAAAAATCCTGAAACACGCCTGAAATTAATTATGACTAAAATTAGAAGGAAATAATGAGTGAAAATATTAAATACAGTTTCTGTATTTTTTGTGCAGGTCTTCTGAGTAAAATTTTATACATTTTAAAGTTCAGATTCAAATACATACAATTGACATGGTATTAAAGAAAACTAGTAGTTATCTGCCCGCGGCTTCGCACGCTTTATTTCTATGGAAGCGTCTCGAAGCTATTCTGTTCTATGGGAATTGATTTATGGGATGAAAAAAAGTCTGAATATGTACTTATGAATTATTTATGAAAAAGAATGATAAAATCGTTTCAACTTTAAAAAAGTAGGTAATGAAACTATTTTGTTTTTTTTGTAAAAAAACGGATTCAACCTTTTTTACAAAAACTCAAGAATATGTACACAAATGAATAATAAGCCTACAAGAATATATTGATGACAGAGGGGTTAAGTGCTTTTTATCACATTACATTTGCTTTATATAATAAAATACATTATTATTAATAGGCTAATCCTTAAATCTTTATTAGATAGAACTTAATAATAGGAAATTATATGCTTATATAACTTCATAACCCGCCCCTGACCATTCCCGGCACAAAGTTGCCCAAAAATCTTGTTCCTGACATTCGGTTTAACTAGTTTTCAGTAATGTTGTAGCGCTATACATTGTTTTCATGTTTGGGCTATACCTTTATTTACCTAAAGGGGCGTCTACACGGGCTATATTTTACGACAATTTGCGGCTGCAATATTGTGGCCGGCAACATTGCTAGCAATACCAGCCACACTATGCAATATTTAAGGATGGCCAGGCATTATAGCCTCATATTTCTTGGTAGTCAAAATGTTTTTATGTGTAGCCGGCTGGATTGTGTGGCTCATTAAAGGGTTCTGTCAAAATCATCAAATCAAATCAAAGGCATCATACCATTGCAGCCATATTGCAACATGTTGCCTGCAATTGTTGCTCAGCCATAAAAAGCACTAAAATGTTTTTTGGTGGCTGGGCAAAGTTTGCCGATAATTGCAGCCACAAATTGTCGTAAAATATAGCCCGTTTAGACGCGCCTTAAGACCTCTCATGAAACAACTAAAATAAATCTATATATATAAAAGAAAGTCGTGTTAGTTACTTCACTTATAACTAAAGGACGGCTGAACCGATTTAGCTGAAAATTGGCAGGGAGGTAGTTTAGAGCCAGGAGAAGGACATAGGATACTTTTTATCCCGTTCGGTACTTATAATAAAACCGTGCGAAGCCGGGGCGGGTCGCTAGTTATTTAATAAATAAAACAATTGCGAAGTAAAAACATTTTATTCGTTGAAATATCCCATCCTAGACAGAACCTCCATGAAGTTGTCAAAGTTCTCGTCGTCGTCAGGCGTCGTGGTCTCCACAGTCCTCTCAGTCCTGTCATTGATGATTACTTCCTTCATCGCCAGGGTCCGCAGTAATCGTTCCGATTCGTTCATGTCATCGTCTCCTAAAAAAATAATTTATTAGGTACTGCTAGACTTCCGGAAAGATGGCTGATCAGTAAAGACGTGTAACTTTACACAAAACATTTAAGGTTATAAAATAAACATCAGACAAGGCAATATGGCTGTAATATGGCTTCAGCCTGTTCATAAAAAATTGACAAATTAAACTAAAAAAAAATAGACGGTTGTTAAAATGTTTAAGTTAAAATTATGTTCTACTACATTTGTTTTTTAGGATTATTGTAACTATATTTAAACTTTAGTTTAACATAATTAGGTACTAGACTTATTACAGTAAACATCGCTTTCGTATGTATAGTTTCTTTGAAAGGGAATGTCTAGTTGTGTTTTTTTAAGTACCTACATAAATCTTTATTAGCATTAAAATTACAAACAAGGAATAGAAAAAAAATGTAGTTCTAGTTGTCTATTCGATTTTGATTTGTCATTTATTATTTTTATTCTGTTCTCTGTGTTTAACTTGGACCTCGTCATCAACCTATATTAGTCCACTGCTGGACATAGGCCTTGGACCTAGATGACTGATATGCCTAGTGAGTAGGTACAATATAATTATTATAACAAAAAAACTCAGAACACCGGCACAAAGGGAAAACCTAATGGGAAAACAATCTGTGACTTTCTTAATACGCATAAAATTAAAACACATCAAATTGTGAATTCTACGCGAGCGAAGCCACAGGAACATTAGTAGTCACTAAAGTGATTTACTAACAAAAAAAAACAATAAAGGAATAAAACAAATAAAAACTACTATAAAACTGTTGAGAACACTGCCAGACGTTTGCAAACAGTCTAGAGGTAACACCACTGATCCATATCAATATCAGTCTGTGCGTCCCCAAGACACTGGCTGCATTACCACGCTGTTTGGCAATGCTGATGCGCTGAGCCAGATACTCACCAGCTCTCGGGTCACGCGTCGCATTGACCAGACGCTCAGAATTTTTTTAAAAACCGGGAGGTAGGTACCTCACGGATCTAGGGTCTTGACTCCAAGGGAGCAAAAGAATATAACTTACCTAGAATTCGTTCATTAATCATATTAGTTAGATTAATTTCATCCATGCTCCGATCGTCCAGACCTGTTTCATGCAGATTCTTATGGAACTGGTTAAGTCTTCGTGTATAAATGCCAGCGTCAGTTAACTTCTTTTTGGCTAGCTCTATGAAGGAGGGAGATTTGAGAGTTTCACGCAGCCAGCTCTTTATTTTATCCTTCTTTTCTTCTACTCGGGCTTTGAATCTGTGGAGGAAAGGATTTCGGAGGTTTTATCACTACATAGTATAAAACAAAGCCGCTTTCTCTGTCCCTATGTCCCTTTGTATGCTTAAATCTTTAAAACTACGCCACGGATTTTGATGCGGTTTTTTTAATAGATAGGAAGGTTATACGTAAAATAAAACCGTGCAAAGCCGGGGCGGGTCGCTAGTTAGATATAAACGGGGGCTCTACCATATGAAATACTGAAAACAGCTTGTATTATTTGGTAGAGTAAATAAATATCCGATTTTTTTATCAAATAAACCACGGGTCGCTAGTAAAAAACTAAATCAAAGACGGAATTTGAACCTGTGTCCAAGGATGACAGGGCGCTTATAGAATTATATCGTGGTATCAATGAAAGATCGGAATCCAATTAGCTATGTATTTCACCTGTCTTAGTCTAATAGGCATAATTTTCTTAAACCCTGTATAAAAATAATAAAGATTAAAAAAAAGACGGCATTCTTACTTCTGCAGTTCCTTCTCCCTAAGCCTGGCCTTCTGTATCTTCGGCCTGAGCTCCGGCACGCTGGAGGCCTCGTTCTTGGAGATAACCTCCTCGACCCACTCCGTGACCTGCCCCACCCGGCTGTAGACCCCCGGGGAGCGCGGGTCGCCGCACTGCTTGCCCCCGAAGGATACAATGCCGAGGAGGACCCCGTCGCGAACTGCTGGCCCGCCGCTGTCATGCTGAAGATATATGGATAATTTATGGATAAATTTATGGCAAACGTAGTGTAGGATGCCCTCTGGCCGGTCGGGATGTCGATCTGCGAAAGACTTCTAAGGCAGATGCTGGATGCGGCAAGCTGAAGACAGGGCGCTATGGCGCTCATAATGGGAGGCCTATGTCCAGTGGACTAATATAGGGTGATGATGAAGATTTAGAGCTTGTCCAGAAAGGGCGAATTCGCCGCGATTCTCTTCGTCCACAAGGTGTGTACCAACGCGTGAAAAACTCGCGAATCGATACGAACACTCGCTATTAGTTCGCGCGTTAACTGGACGCAACAAGGCGTCCCTAGTATCCCGACTCGCACGCAATACGCGCGAGTCAAGAGTCTGGCGTAGCGATGTATTGGTGTCTAGTATCTCGTTAGTTTTTGCGTGAAAGAGGAACAAAGATGTTAGTTTCTTCTTTCCCTTTTGAACATACTTCCGTACCACACATTCAAACAAACTGTATCATTTTAAGAATATCATAGTAAGGAAATAAGGGGCCGAATTCCACTAATGTTAAAACAAAGGTCTCAATAGTGTCATTCAATCAAGATGATTAAAATGACTTTGTTTGTGCATTTGGTATTCTACTATTTTTTGCGCTTGTAGAGACTTTCATTTAGAACGTCAAATTGGTAGTTACAATGGTTATCGTCACAGCTATGAATGAATCTCAAAAAGTTTGTGTTAGTAGAATACCAAAAAGAGTTACGTCAGAGTCAGTTAACACTGACATTTTGATACGACGATTTATTTAATGGAATTCATACCTTACAGTAAGCTAAAGCTAAACTATTTACTAAGCTATATTTATTTATTTTAGTGCACTAATGTTTTTTATGTACGAGTTTCTTTGAATAAATTTTATTATTATTATTTATTATTATTATAGTACCATAAACTCACATTGCAAGCATCTTTCCCGCCCGTAGCAACTTGCCCCGGCTTTGCACGGTTTTATTATACGCATAAACATTCCTCTTGAATCACTCTATCTATTTAAAAAAACCGCATCAAAATCCGTTGCTTAGTTTTAAACATTTAAACATTCAAAGGGACATAGGGATATAGGCTCATAAGGACATAGGGACAGAGAAAGCGGATAGCTTTATTTTATACCATGTAGTGATATGTAAGGAAATAAGGTACCTTACAGTACCATAAACTCACATTGCAAGCATCCTTCCCGCCCGTAGCGTACCCGGCGCACAGCATGCGCTGCGTGATGTGGAACCGGTAGCTCTTCTGGCACTCCTCCAGCTCCATCACCGGGACGGGCACGAAGCGGAGCCGCTCCGGGATGTGGCCGTACCCGGATACCTTGAAGGGAAGTCATATACACAAACCATGGAGGTGATATTACAAACAATAGAGACAGATTTTTGAAAATTATATCATTACTAGCAACCCGGCTTTGCACGGTTTTATTATAAGTATAATTATAATAAATATTTATATTATTATAAGAGGAAGGTTTATAACCTTCCTCTTGGATCATTCTATCTATTAAAAAAACCGCATCAAATCCGTTGCGTAATTTTAAAGATTTAAACATTCAAAGGGACATAAAGACATAGGGACAGAAAAAGCGACTTTGTTTTATACTATGTAGTGATATTCATCATCAGCCTGCAAGACATAGGCCTCTCCTAATGAGCACCATAAGCCGTCCTCAGCTTTTTAAAATTAAATGATAAATATATGATTTATAAATAGGTTATGCTGGACAATCCATAAAGCGTCATCTAGACCCCAAGCGAAGCAGAGCTGGTGTTATGGGTACAATAATAATACATTAGGTACATATTATTATATATGTAGTTAGTTTTTTTTGTACAAAGAAAATAACAATCAAGGAATAGACCTTCTAGAGGTTTATTCCTTGATTGTAAATTCCTTGCTTTTTTAATTAAAAATAATACTTGACAATCCACAGTACCATCTAGCCCTAAACTAGTTAAGCTACTCAAACTATTGTTCATTGTATCCCTTACATCAGTGCTCCCCCACCCAGTAACGATGAGTATATCCCCGTTCTTGATAGCGTAGTCCTTCGATGGAAGGTTGAGGACTGCGATGTTACGGCCGATAGGCATGGGCCGGTCCAGCCGGATGAGAGAGTAGTCGTAGTCAGCGTTTCCTGGGACGTACTTCTTGGGGAAGAATACCTGGAAACAGCATTTAAAAAATCATTTATTTCAGGTAACATCAAAAAAAGATATGCTCGGAGTCTCTCCGAAGGAATTCGTAACGAATACATCTGACAGAGAACCAAAGTTATCGACATATGTAACTCAAAGAATTAGCAAACTGAAGTGGTAGTAGGCCGGCCATATCTCACGAAGAACCGACGACCGTTAGGGTAAACGTGTTTTTGAGTGGAGACCGCGACTTGATTAACGTAGTGTAGGACGGTGGGATGCGAAAGGCTGCTGGCAGATGCTGGATGCGTCAAGCTGAAGACAGGGCGCTATGGCGCTCATTGGGGAGGCCTATGTCCAGCAGGACAATATAGGTTGATGATGATGAATATCAAAAAACCGAACCGAACGTTTTGTTCCTTGAAGATGGAAAGAGGCTCGCCGGTATGACACTAGTCCCATGGGAGTTAGAGAGGCCCATTGTGTGGGACGCTACACGCGTCGACACACTTGCACCTTCCAAGGCACCTTCCCATCTTCAAAGCACATCCACTAGGGCTGGTGCGGCGGCAGATTTAGCTGAGGATCTCAAGAGGCGCAAATATGCAGGTCTCGACAGATACAGGATGCAATAACGTAAAACTGCGGCCCATATAAAACATTATTTTATGCACTGTACCATAGTACTATCACTTATCAGTCAAATTTTAGTCTAGGTAGTCAAGTCGCGTGCGTTTCGAGGACATATACCTAGGCCTAGGTGCCTAAAAAAATCCAATTAGTCTGTCAGTTAGAGTTTCCTTTAGACTTTCCTTAGACATACCCACTTTTCAAGTGTAATTTGCTCTATCCTGGTAATTTTTTGTTTGATTGACAAAAGACTAAATACGGTAGCTATCTAATGTTTTCCGAAATGCTAACTTGCGGACTAAATAGAATACATTTTTCTTATACAAGCATCTACCCTTAGCTTCCACAGGTCTCTTGGGCCGTCACTTACCTATAAGTACAGAACTTTTATGATATTTTGAGATGACGTCTTTTAGGTGAAGGCTAAATCTTATTGGGCATTTTCGTAGAAATTTGTCCCGGTTACAAAATGGAGTGAAAAAAATAAAGATCATTTTAGGAATATCTTACTTATTTAAAATGATTCGCCTTTCCTTAGAGATTTATGTGATAGCAGCAAAATAACAAACAAATAGCATTTTCAAAGGATATTTAACTTTTAAGAGATCAGGAGGTACACCAGGTTTCCATTTGGTTACTTTTTTTAAAATCAAATAAAATAATACCACAATAATCCTCAATGAATTTAATATGTTTAATTGCTTTAAAAACATGATATTGAATAGAAAATAAAACCTAATGGTGAAGAAAAGCATTAGTTATTTTTATTTAAGCCAGAACATATCCACTTTGTTACTTTTGGGAAACTTTGCAATGAAAACATTGTGTTTTAAGCATGGTAAAGCAGTCCCAGGGACCGAATTTTTTTTCATCGAATAGCTCTTGTAATACTACAACAAAAATAAAAAAAGTATCAGCGAGTGCCCTTTAAAAAAATTGAGAAAAAAATTATTTTCCCAATTAAAAATATGAGACAGTTACAAAATGTAAAGGAGCAGTTACGTAATGGAAAACGTAAAGCTGGCTTTACAATGTTCGAAATTTTTCTCCTGAAAATCTATTATTCTTGTAGTTTTACTTTTTTCGGTATTTATTATTCCTAACACATTAATCAGAGAAATGTTGTGTCGTGGTTTATTTGTCGTGGGTTCTTCATCTTTATCAAGTGCTTCATCACCACAAAATCGTAATTTAAACATCAATAAAACTTCTAGATTTAAATTTAAATTAAGTTTTTTTTAATTTTTTTTAGCATATAAACGATTTCATTTTTGAAACCTCTTTTAATCAAAAATTTTATATTTAATATCTTTGGATTTAATACGCTAGAACTCTTTGATGCTTTGTCAACAATTACTGGGTGAACTTGCCTTTATATTTCCATTTCGTAACTTTATCATTCCACATATACGTAACCAAACAAAATGGAAGTAACGTTTCTACGTCACCCGATCTAAAATTGCGTCTATTTTTATTTTCAAACAGTTGAGACCTTTGGAGACTCAATAATTCATTTAACACATTATACAGTAATCATTTCGTTACTTTTATTTTACAAAAACTCAAGCCTTATCAGTCTAAATCGCAGTTACAAACTGGAAGAAAAAAACGCCACGGTAACGCTCAGCAAGTTCAGACACGAATAATGACAGAACGCTCTTTGACAACCAATTTTAAACTGGTGGTATCGATGAGTCATGTTACCAGGAATAATAAATTCTGTGATTACAGTAGTTTTTTCAAAATAATACGGAGATATTGCAGTTACAAAATGGAATTTCCACTTATGTCCAAAATCATTGGACACAATTTAATTGATAAAAAGTTATTATTTTTGTATGAAAAGTCCCGCATTTTACGTTTAAATATGATGGCCTTCATATATTTAAACATAAATAATCCAGTTTTAGCCTTCATCCAAACCGAGTTAAAAAATAATCTAGAGTCAAAAGTCGGTCCACCGCTGTAGGACAACCATTTTTAAGGGGTCTCGGAAACTATTTTACTCTTATTTTACAATTTTTTGTATTAAAAAAGTTCTAATAATATGTTTTTTTATCGCAAATAAAACTATAAAACATAAAATAAGGATTTTTATATCTAGCAATGGACTAGTTTTTATGAAAAGTATTAATGAACTTGTAGGACACCTAAAAAAACGCAGGGACGTTTTTTAAAAAAAATGCCCTATTCGTACATATATCGACCACAACGTTAAAGAACATACCATCAGGTACGATTGCGGTCAAACGAGGGTCCATTCATGAAAAAAGTAACATCTCAAGTCTATAGCATTGTTCACCCAATGACAAACCCTCATGTTACTAATGACTAAGACTGGCCTATTAAGGACTAAGAACTAAAAGTGTTCGGGATAGTATTTAAATTTGTTCTTACCTTGTTAACTCTTGCTTGGTATCCTCCTTTATTGTGAAAAGAGCTACCAGCTCGCACGATGAATGCTTGTAGCTTCTTTTTGTCGTAATCATAGGCACTGAAACAAATAACAAAATATCTAATGAACTTTACTCTATTGAGCTAATAGCACGTAATAGTTAAAATAGCGAAACGTGACATTTGACAAAAAACAAATAAAAGAGTGATCGGACGAGACGTTATCTGAGTAACTAAACGAAGGAAAAAACGGGAACGAACAAAGAAATAACATGTGTATGAAAATGTTTATAATTGATAAATACTGAACTTAACTGAAATAACGTCAGAAAGATAAAGATAGAAAGTAACAAACTAAGGAATGAAGATAAGTTGCTGGATGCCTCTCGGGTCACGCATCGCATCGACCAGACACTCAGATATTCTGTTTAAGACCCAGAGAGCCTCTTACTAAGCCTTGTATTGAGTTTATCAGTCATCAAGTAACCATAACACTAGCTCTGCTTAGCTTGGGGCACAGAATCTGTGTGGATTCATCATCATCATCATCAGCCTATAGTCCACTGCTGGGTAGCATAGGCCAAATGACCCCTGTCTCCAGCTTGCCGCATCCAGCATCTACCAGCAGTCTTCCGCAGAGCGTCATCCCACCTGGGCGGAGGGCGTCCTACAACGTTACCTACGTTTGCCAAGTCAAGGAGTTTACCCTAAAGTTCGAAACACACAGAAGCCGGAGGCGGAGCGGAGGCGAAGGCGTGCGAGTTGTATTCTATTTAATCATATAAGCCTACACACACCGCAGGCGGTGGCGGCGCGGCGGCGCGGTGCCATAGGAAAAACCGTTGTCGGATCTTCTCGAGACATGGCTGGATTGTCCAGCATTATTTACATCTGCTGACTTACACTTCCAAGCAATGTCCCGCAGTCAGCACCCATTGCTCGTCGATGACGGAACCCCCGCACCAATGCTTGCCGTTTCTGCTGATGGCCACGTTGTAAGGGTACATGCTGATGCTGGTTTCCATTCCACCGACGATGCGTCTGACGGCGTAAGACCGGAATGCCCACGCTATATTGCGGTCGTTCGTTTCTTTGAACTCTAAAAACTTTAGTGTTTTATTATGGTTTTCTATTGAGTTTGTGGTGATGGTAGGATTGGGTTCGTTGACCCTTTAAGAATTTTAGTTTATTCCGATTCAAGTACAATACCAGTTTTATTGAAAAAAAGAGTAAATTTTTTTGTATAAAATGATATAAATAAGCCTTGATACCCATAATGATACCGGGGGGTTGTATAATAATTTTATATCAGAAGGATTAGTAATGTTCACTAATCTAGAAAAAAACGGTGATAGCATTAAAGGATTCGAAGTGGGTATTTAGTTTATGTTTGTAGCGACCTCTAACATGACCTGAACCGGACCCGAACTATATACATTAGGTGGTTATCGAATATACAGGGTGTTAGTGTGAACACCGTTGTCCTTGAAACCAGAGGTTCAGCATCATGAGTAGAATCCAAAACCGATGAGAAAAGCTTAACACCTATTTTAGTTTTACAAGATTTTCATATTTCATGTCTTCGCTATCGTACACGATGCCATAGTCACTCTACATACTTTAAGTACCTACCTACGTAAGTACTTATACCCGTGCCTTACTTGGATCGTAAGTTCATTACTTGTGCCCTTCAAAAGACGGGATATTCGCACAGAAGGTGATCCGACACTGAGGTGCACATGCCACGTGTCGCCTGGTCGAAGTACTTGTGTCACGTGTTTGTGAGCAAACGTTTAGTGTTTATAAAAAGTTCTTTAAAAAATGAGTGAAAAATAGAATCATTTTTTTTCATCCGTTTTGGATTCTACTCATGTTGCTGAACCTCTGGTTTCAAGGACAACGGTGTTCACACTAACACCCTGTATACATCTACTATTTATCCGATCGAGATGAACTGTCGGTCGAAAGACCCCGAGTAAGTGAATCAGATGGGTCAGCTCGGTACAGGGAAGATCTTCCTCTGTAACGAATGTAACGATCATCATCAGCCTATATTAGTCCACAGCTGGACATAGGCCTCCCCTAATGAGCGCCATAGCGCCCTGTCTTCAGCTTGACGCATCCGGCATCTGCCAGCAGTCTTTCGCAGATCGTCATCCCACCTGGCCGGAGGGCGTCCTACACTGCGTTTGCCAAGTCGCGGTCTCCACTCAAGAGCACGTTTACCTCAAAGGTTGTCGGTTCTTCGCGAGATATGTTCGGCCCACCGCGTTTCTGCTTGCTAATTCTTTGAGCTATGTCGATAACTTTGGTTCTCTGTCAGATGTATGAATTACGAATCCCATCCTTCAGATAAACTCCGAGCATAGCTCTTTCCATAGCTGCACCAGCACTACCGTGAGTGTCTTTCGTTTTAAAAGATTGCGGTATGGATGACGAGAAGACTCGACGTAGTTTTTCAAATGCTGCCCAGCCCAGCTGGATCCTCCTCTTGGCCTCCTTCTCAAAATTGATTTTATCTAACTGCACAATCTGCCTAATGTAAGAGTACTCGGAAACAATTTCAAAAAGGTGGCCTTCTACGACGACCGGTCCCGGATCAATATGGTCACAGTGTGGTACACCTCTGTGACCATTTGATAAATACCACTTTTACCACTAAATGTAAAAACAGATTTCTTAAAACGCTAAACGTTGCCATCTTAGACCATTTAAAATACTTAAATGGTCTAAGATGGCAACGCAATACTATTTCATACAGAGTTTTTAGGTTATTAGAGGTATGCGTGTTATTTATTAAGTTCACTTTTTAATTTTATGTTCAAAGACTGCAGATAAATCTCGTATCTTACCGGGATAATCTCTATCAACGTTTGCTATCCTGTATCTTGTAGAAGTGCCATCATTACGAAACTTGTACTTCTCCTCCAAAATAGTCTTTATTTCATCTTCCTGATCATCGACATTAGTTTTATTTAAATCTGTCGACACTTTACTTTGTTTTGACTCATGCTCATCGCTCACTGGAGCAAAATATTGTTCCACTTCTGAAAACACTAAACATATTTTGATGATAAAAATAGAAATTCCTAAATTCATCTTCCTATTAGCTCTCGCATTTTGATTTCTAGTTTTCGATGAAAATGAACTGTGAAATTTACGAGGGAATGGTTTTAGGGTTCCATTGTATGAACGATGGAAGTATTAAATCCAAATAGAACATGCTATATTTTCATAAGACCATACATAATACTGGATACATCAGATTTATCGGAGAGTGATATAAAGTTAAGTACCTATCATGTGTAATAAATAATAGTAGAATCGGGGTGAATTACTACAACGCACTAAACGGTAAAATAGTGCAAATTTTTAAAACTTAGCAAATAAATATCTAGGATAACTTAACGGAACACTTTGCATTGGTTTTACCTTAGCCATGTATATTTTATGGGTAATTTTACGACTCTATACGATCATAAAAGATTGAATGTGTTGGGTTTATTCATTTTATTTCCATTTCCAAGATAAAGACCAAGGATTTTGTGTCCTCAAATTGTTATCACTCAGTTTCTTGATCACTTAAGCAGGAGTTCATTTTAATTAACTATCGAAGATATATCATATACCTAGGAAAGGAAAGCGAAGATGCGTTATGGCAGAATCTTAAACTTAATGTGTATCGTTTTAAACAAACCGTTATAGAAACAAGTCCGAAAATAAAATATCTACAATATGCTAGTGGTGTGCGGAATCGATTATGAATAATCGATCATCAACGAGAAACCCGTTCAAGTTATGGTAACCCTACATTTAACGGGAATCCCCGTTACTACTAAAAAGTCTAGTGATGGTTATTGAAGTGCTCTATTAGAGGGGAAATCCCGGGTTATGTATTTAGTATTGTCTTACGGATTTAGGTTCATAAGTTCCGTTCCCTCAGAGAGAATCTTTTCCAAAGCAGGTCAGTTGACAAATTTAAGGAGGAACAGCCTGCTGGCAAGCATCTCGATTATATAATTTTTTTATATGCTAACTGGACACTGATAGGAAATGAATTCATTTCTTTGATTTTTTGTGTTGTTTTTATAAATAAATGAGAGATCTAATTCTGTTTTTTTTTTTGTCTAATTTTTATAATCTGTAATCCTTGTCAAAAGAATAATAATAGGTACAAATCGATTAATAATCAATTATTAATCGATAACCTATCTTTGCATTATCGATTAATCGATTAGATAAATAATCGAATCGGCACACCTTTACAATATGCAACAATATGGCTGACATTTTGGGTCGGAATTTTTCTGTGTATAATATAAAATCGGAGCATGTTTGCTTGCCGTCTTTATGTTATTGAAGTTGTCCGTGTTTGTCTGGGGTTAAAAGCATAATTACAATAAATATATGTCGCAAATAGAGGGAAAACAGGATCATCTTCATAATCATCTCTATAAAACCGGATCATCAATGTGGTTTTGTCAGGAAAGCACTCAAGGGGTTACTCGCTATACCAATCTTGACTGGGCTAATGCAGTACACGAGCGCATGCAATAACAAAGCGTAGCTACGATAACAATGTGATTTAACTCAAAATAATAATTTAGAAAATACAAGAGATGTTCGCTGTCATATTGCAACCAAAGTATAAGCGTATAAGCCCCGCAAGTTGATATTGCGATGGAACCTTGTCACAATAACAGCTGCGTGACGTCATCCGTCGCAAAAAAGTACAGATAGCGAAAAAATGTAATAAAAAGTAAATAAGCTAGGGTTTAAAATGTCTGACATTGCGGTGCATGCCTAATTTTAAGGTAGAACATACTTGAAACATTTAATATATTTAACACCTACTATTGTATCCTACATTATGTTGAAGCAAATAAATTTATCTTATCTTATGGGATATTTGTATTTGGTAGTGTTCGAAGCACTTTTTAAGGCACAGTTTATATTTTGGATAAACTAACTTAGAGTCTTCTTTCTCTTTTAAAAAATAATTGTCCACTTTAATGATCATTTCACGAGCACGACTGTTAATTAATTTCTTACTCATTTTAACAGGTAACAGGTAACAAAACTAAACAATAAAACTCAAAAATAACAATAAAACAGGATAACAAAAACAAAAAGCTATAACAAGTACTTGATGCGCGTAAGCACGTAAGCGCGGGCTGAACTTGCGAACGGTACTGACGGTGAGACTTCGACTACGTCACCAAGATGGCCGCCAATCGCAATATCAACTTGCGATTTTCTTTTATGACATTTGTCCATCAACAGCTCTCGGTAGAGAGTATCCCAGATTAATAATATTAAAAATATAGGACTAGTACAGATAGGAATCGGACCATAGATAGCCACGGACGCTAATTTAGTTCGTCGTATTTCGTAATATTTGTGGACGTCGCTAGTGAGCATTAAAAAAAATCATTTCATTCATTCATTCATTCTTGCCTCCTTGCTAGTGATGTCATCATCATCATCTCATCAGTGATACAACTATCGATCTCCCTACTTACAAATTTAACTGAACTGATTGATGTGTTTAGTTTATGAAATTTGAAAATTATGATAGTAAATTATGTAAGGATAAGGATAGTAAGAATAAGGATAAGAAGAATAAGGATAGTAAGAAGAAGGATAAGAAGAATAAGGATAAGAAGAATAAGGATAAGAAGAATAAGGATAAGAACAATAAGGATTGAAAGAAGAAGGATAAGAAGAATAAGGATAAGAAGAATAAGGATAGTAAGAAGAAGGATAAGAAGAATAAGGATAGGAAGAAGAAGGATAAGAAGAATACGGATAGTAAGAATAAGGATAAGAAGAATAAGGATAGTAAGAAGAAGGAAAAGGAGAATAAGGATAGGAATAAAAAGGATAAGAAGAAAAAGGATAAGAAGAATAAGGATAAGAACAATAAGGATTGAAAGAAGAAGGATAAGAATAATAAGGATAGTAAGAAGAAGGATAAGAAGAATAAGGATAGTAAGAAAAAGGAAAAGGAGAATAGGGATAAGAAGAAAAAGGATAAGAAGAATAAGGATAAGAAGAATAAGGATAAGAAGAATAATGATGGTAAGAATAAGGATAGTAAGAAGAATAAGGATAAGAAGAAAAAGGATAAGAAGAATAAGGATAAGAAGAACAATGATGGTAAGAATAAGGATAGTAAGAAGAATAAGGATAAGAAGAAAAAGGATAAGAAGAATAAGGATAAGAAGAATAATGATGGTAAGAATAAGGATAGTAAGAAGAATAAGGATAAGAACAATAAGGATTGAAAGAATAAGGATAAGAAGAATAAGGATAAGAAGAATAAGGATAGTAAGAAGAAGGATAAGAAGAATAAGGATAGTAAGAAGAAGGATAAGAAGAATAAGGATAGTAAGAAGAAGGAAAAGGAGAATAGGGATAAGAAGAAAAAGGATAAGAAGAATAAGGATAAGAAGAATAAGGATAAGAAGAATAAGGATAGGAAGAATAAGGATAGTAAGAAAAAGGAAAAGGAGAATAGGGATAAGAAGAAAAAGGATAAGAAGAATAAGGATAAGAAGAATAAGGATAAGAAGAATAATGATGGTAAGAATAAGGATAGTAAGAAGAATAAGGATAAGAAGAAAAAGGATAAGAAGAATAAGGATAAGAAGAACAATGATGGTAAGAATAAGGATAGTAAGAAGAATAAGGATAAGAAGAAAAAGGATAAGAAGAATAAGGATAAGAAGAATAATGATGGTAAGAATAAGGATAGTAAGAAGAATAAGGATAAGAACAATAAGGATTGAAAGAATAAGGATAAGAAGAATAAGGATAAGAAGAATAAGGATAGTAAGAAGAAGGATAAGAAGAATAAGGATAGTAAGAAGAAGGATAAGAAGAATAAGGATAGTAAGAAGAAGGAAAAGGAGAATAGGGATAAGAAGAAAAAGGATAAGAAGAATAAGGATAAGAAGAATAAGGATAAGAAGAATAAGGATAGGAAGAATAAGGATAAGAAGTTTATGAATAGTAAGAAGAATAAGGATAGTAAGAAGAATACGGATAGTAAGAATAAGGATAAGAAGAATAAGGATAGTTAGAATAAGGAAAAGAAGAAAAAGGATAGAATAAGGATAAGAAGAATAAGGATAGTTAGAATAAGGATAAGAAGAATAAGGATTCATCGTTGAAATCTTTTGTATGCTACGCGGTGCCATCGTAGCACCGTAGCACGTGCTACGAAGGTCTACGTTAAAATATGTTTCTCGTTATAGTATGAAAAGGGAAGGGGTATGGTAAAGTTATATATGTCAAATTAAAGAGAACAAAATTACCTACATAATGGTGAAATCCGCAACTCTCTACGACCTCTATTTCCAGAGATATTAAAAGTTTTGTGATTTTTCGCGCAAGTGGCAACTCGCGCAAGTGAAACTCGCGCAAATGTCTTTCGCGAAAGTGTAATTCACTCAAGTTTCCACTCACGCAAGTGTCCACTCGCGTAAATGGTCACTCGCGCAAATGGTCAGTCGCGCAAATGTCCTTCGCGCAAGTGTCTTTCGCGCAAGTTTACCAGACCCCGTAGTTTATAGGTATTTATTTTATAACATAAGTATATACGCCACGTGTACATCTGCTTCGTGTCCATCCCAAGGTTGCCTGGAAGAGATCGTTTTTGGGGATAAAGCCGCCCATTGTGCAACTTTGTTAAATCTCTTTTCCTGTATTTTGTTATTATTTCTTTTGGTGTGCAATAAAGTGTATTGCGTTGTATTGTACGTAATAAATTCAAAGAAATAAACACAGTGATCCGTGTTAATATATTTATGAAAATATTTTTATACCTGCTCGTAGAAATATCAATCGGTATCCTAAAACTATAATACTTTACTTATTACTTCCATGGCAAAGATGTTTTACGTAGTAATATTTTATATTTCATATTTCCTTTAAGTAAGGGAACACATAGTTTTTTAGTCCAATTTGTTTTAATGTTTGTTTTTTGTATTGTGATTCTTTTGTTGGGTTTCCAAAATAAATAAATAAATAATGCTAGATTTTAGTTCCATGGTTTCAGACAAAGAGAATATAAATACTTCGTAAAGTTTCAGAACTAAACTTCAACTTCTTTTTTTGAACCCATAGTAAATATTGACAGTTACTGTTGACTGTTGTTATTTGACAGTTTAATGATTATCTGTGTTTTTATTTCACTTTCTTAGAAGTTATTTTTGTATTATTTATATGTTTAAGTTTTGTTTGTGCTATGACGAGTGCTATTGCTATAGTGCTAGCTGTTTCAATTTTATTAAATGAAGTCCACTTTCTATACAACAGTAAGTGTTAAATTACTTTATTCACACATCATCAATTCTAAGCAGAGCTTGTCTTATGGGTACTGGAACACTGATTTATTTTTAACTAGCAACCCGCCCCGGCTTCGCACGATTTTATTATACGTACCTATAAACCTTCCTCTTGAATCACTCTATCCACTAAAAAAAACCGCATCGAAATCCGTTGCGTAGTTTTAAACATTTAGGCATACATAGGGACATAGAAAGTAGTGATTAGTTATTTATTTATATTATTGATTTATTATACGCAAAGACACAGATGTTGTTTGTTATTGTAAAGTAGGCAGATACTGTTTAGAGGTGTTGTAAAGGTGTTGCTGGAGAATATTACGAAAATCCGTTGAGTAGTTTTAAAGATCTAAGCACACATAGGGCACACACAGACAGACAGCGAGAACTGACTTTGTTCTTTACTATGTAGTGAATAAATAAAATAGGCATATCGGGGTTTATTAACAACTAAAATTACAATCAAGGGCAAAAAATACAACTAGTATACAATTGAAACCATTGAGCTAACTGCAGACGGTCGCAAACAGTCTAAAGGTAGCTCGCGTAGCTCAATTGATCCATGTCAATACCAATCGAAAGCGTCTCCAAGACGCTGGCTGCATTAATACCACGCTGTACAGCAATGCTGATGCGCTGATACTCACCTAGATTTATTTATAATGTTATTATTATTTATTTTCCAGCAAAAGTAATAAGAGATGAACATTTAGAATCGTGTCTCGTGTTCATTCTGAGTACATGTCTCTTGTTGAAGAGGATAAACATTTTTCCGAAGCTATTGTGGAGAGCTTGTCCATCTGTCTGTTATTTATTGGAGGTGAGTAAGACACGAATAAAGAATACGAAAAAAGTTTTCAATCATGCGTCCTACCCGTAATGACCTACGGAGCTGAGACGTGGACACTCACGGTAGGGCTGGTCCACCAGTTCAAAGTCGCTCAGCGAGCTATGGAAAGAGCTATGTGAGGAGTTTCTCTGAAGGATAGGATTCGTAATGAATACATCCGACAGAAAAATAAAGTTATCGACATAGCTCAAATATGCAAGCTTAAGTGGCAGTGGGCTGGCCATGCGAAGAACCGACAACAGTTGGATAAACGTTTTCTTGAGTGGAGACCGGGACTTGGCAAACGTAGTGTAGGACGACCTCCGGTCAGGTTGGATTACGATTTGTGGAAGACTGCTGGCAGATGCTGGATGCGGCAAGCTGAAGACAGGGCGCTATGGCACTCATTAGAGGAGGCCTATGTCCAGCTGTGGACTGATATAGGCTGATGATGATGATGAAGAGTTAAAGTAGGGTCATTCAATTGTGACGGGTGGGACATTCTAACTCCTTTTTGCTCAAACTTTAAGTAATTTCTCAGAAACTGCCTTTGCAACTGGCTTGAAAATAACAACAAATTGAAGCCAGATATTTGTTTCAAATGATAATATCAAGGGACAGACTCTAATATCTCATTAAGCGTAGAAAATTAACTTCTTGTAAGTGTGACGGGTGGGATACTCATGACACCCGCCTGTCTGAGTAGGTGGCTTCACATCCCAAAACAAGACAAACCATTAACATTTTGTTCAGCAGTTTTCTCAGAATAAAGTATTATTTATTGATAAAATTAAATTCATTCAACTAATAATTTTCGAAATAATGCGTCTTATAGTGTGTGACGGGTGGGACATCAATTCGTGACGGGTGGGACGAGTAACATTGAACAACATAAATATTCATGAATTAAACATAAGAAACTGTTCGAAATGCAATTTATTTAGGGGACATGTATAAATCTAATTGAGGATGGTATAAATTTAATGAAAACACTGTTTTAGAGCAGAGAAAAGCTAAAAATGTCACCAGGTTTGTATCTCATGAGCCATGATAGTAAGTAAGAAAGTTGAATTTTCACAGATTATGTATTTCTGTTGCCGCTATAACAACAAATACTAAACAGAATAAAATTAATATTTTAATACTTAATTATTAATTTTATTCTGTTTTTCTCCCATACAACAAACATGATTTTTGTAGGAAACCCTTCGCACGCGAGTCCGACTCGCATTTGACCGGATTTTTCTATAATTATTAGCTTTTAACTTCTCCTATACTTTCTCTGCCTTTTCGCGGGATTCATGGTCTGAAAAACAATTAATACCAATCCAAAATGAGCTTCAAAATCTTAATCATTATGGCAATCTACATACTACAGGTACATACGTACATTCAATAAATAAAGAACAAAAAGTAAGATTTTTGTCACCAAAGCCCATCATAAACGAAATGAATAAATAAATAAACAAAAATAACACAGAAGAAACACAAATTCATCCAATTTTTATAAGGTCCCTCATCTTCGTGACGGGTGGGACATCATTTCCATACTTAATATTTCCATGCGTAATTACTTTATCAATGTTCTTTTAAGCTAAAGCCCATCGCATAATTGTTACTTTTGCAAAGCTGGAAAACAATAGGTTTGATATTCCCAAGTCAGGCTAAAAAAAATATATGTTTTGCCGTGACGGGTGGGACAGGAGGTAAGCATTTAGTTGAACCCCCACAACTTTTTACCAAAAATAATCTCTTGTGATATCTCAACGCTGTTTAAAACTTCACAAATCGCATTTTCTTTCTGGATAAATACTTTTTACAATGGCTAAATAAATGGCGTAAAACGGTACTGCTAACTTAATAGGCGCTCCACATTCACACAAGAACTTCGCGAGAACGCGTGAAACAGGCGAGAAGCGTGAATGCGGAAGCGATTCGCGTATTCGTCTCACGTTCTCGCCTTGTTCTCGGGCTGTTCTCCACTTTTTGTCGGTTTTTTGGCGCGAGACAAAGGAGCGCGAGAACGTGAGAACAGGCGAGAACGTGTATTGACTCCACACTCGCATGTTTCTTAGTAGCGCGGGTCATCGTCATTGAGCGCGAGAACTGTAGCGAGAACTATTTGAGAAGTTTGTGAGAGTGTGTACCCAAAGAAGTTCGCGCTACAGTTCTCGCTGAGATTTTCCGGCGATTCTTGTGTGAACGTCTCGTGTGAATGTGGAGCGCCCATAAGATAAAACTACAGTACAATAGACAACTGAACTACGGTTGACTTCATGAACACTAAAAACTACGAAAATCATAAAAAAAATATAAAAAATGGCCAGTTACTGTTGAATTAGTTCAATGGCTTTACTATAGTTATATACCTCTATATTCAAGTCTCAATTATGCAATTTAGTTTTTTGATCCGGGTGTCGTCTTCGTTGGAATGACCCAGTATGTACCTAACTCCAAATTTGTAAAGCAAAGCCTCGTCCTAGATTTTTGCCGATATCTCATATTGTTCACTAGAAATGCAACGTTTTTGTAACGAGTTGATTCTTAGGAATGTGCGAAACCATAACAGCGGAACCGCATTAATTTCGCTGTGTTTTGTCCGTATGTAGGAGAAGCGGAACTGCCACGGAACTGCCTGTTCTAACGCATAGATTTAACTATATTCTATCTCTTTCCCCGCGCGGTTTCGTCGATAATACTCCGACGCCAGCCACACTACCGCGCTCCGGCCGCCATTTTGTTGCGGTGCCGCGTTGTTTTCGCACGTGTTTGTGGAAATCGACAAAAATTAAAAGCGAAACTACATTTTTTTCATAAAATGGACGTCGAATTCACAGAAAAATTTATTCAAGAGGTCAGAAATAGACCTATTCTTTATTTATTGAATCATCCGGATTATAAAAATAATATGAAAAAACTGCAGGCATGGAGAGAAATCCAGAGGGAATTAAATGAGGACGGTATGTAGTATTTTTATAATAATAATAGACTGTACTACATGTATTTGTTTATTTTGCTTATAAGATAACATTATGTATTATATGTATAATTATTTATTTGTACTTAGGTATTATAGATAACATTAACGTCAAAATGGTGGCACACATAATTGATCAAATAGTAGGTATAGATTCAGTAGTTGTTTGTTTGTTTGTTGTTAATTCTTCACATTACTAGTTTTATGGGTCCCATTTTGACGATAATATTATGATAACGTTAAGTTCTCTGCGTTTGTGTAAAATATTGAACGAATTTATCTCTGACCTCAAACGCTGCCGCCGATGCTCTCTGTCGGTTGCCAGGTGTATTTTGTGGTAGAAAGGCACCTAGCTGTTCTATTTCAAAGCTGGAACTGGTATGTACGGCTGACTCTTTCGTCTGTATAAAGTTGTGCAAACAACAAGCTGCTTTCACAATTTTTATTGTGTTTGTCAAATATGTTTCGAAAGGTCTTAGGAAAATCCTAAACTTCTCTGCCATTATTCCAAAAGCACATTCCACAACTACACGTGCTGGACTGAGCGCCTGATTAAATCTCTTTTTATCTCTATCTTGCATAGCCGCTTCTCTTACAAAAGGTCTCATCAAAAACGTTTCCAGCTTAAAGGCACCATCCCCTATTAAAATATAAGGCAAAGGATCTGTGCCTTGTAATGGTTGGGCATTTGGTACATTAAGTTGACCAGTTCGCAATAGTTGTAAAAAAGGTGTTTATACAAATATAGTACTATCAGAATCTTTTCCAAAAGATCCAATGTCAACATATATGAATTTGTAATTAGCATCTACAACAGCCAATATCACAATAGAAAATTTACTTTTGTAACAGTAAAACATTGAGCCGCTACCTGGACGGCATTTAATGGTGATATGCTTTCCATCCACGCTACCCAGGCAATGAGGAAATCCCCATTTCCCAAAACAGTCTTCTGCGATATTCAGCCACATTTCTTGTGTAGGTTGTGGAATGGTTAATGGTTAATGGTTGTAAAACATTCCATATTTCCTGACATACTTCAGTCACTATTTTTGAAACTGTTGAATTTCCTATACGATATGAAAACGATAATGTCTTATAGCAATCTCCAGTAGTTAGGAATCTGCAATGAAAATAATATTCATTTTAAAATAATATTAGTTTTGTCTTATTTTGTTATTTTCCAGTCGTGACTTTGAAAGCGAAGTGGAAGAATTTAAAAGACTCCTACAAAAAGTACAAATTATCTAAAAAGAGTACAAGTGGCCAAGCTGCAAAAAAGCTTCAAAATTGGACTTGGGCAGATCAAATGAATTTCATTGATCCAGCAATTACATTGAATGAGACTCGAAGACTTGAAGAAGTTAATTCTACTAACTCTCAATCTACGGGAGACGAAACTACACAAGACGTTGCACAAGATACCCGCCCGCAAGAAACTCAAAATGCCCAACAAATTTATACTCGTAGAAGGCATAGGAGTAGTAATCCGGATCCGGATCCAAGAATGATCCAGTACTTACAAAATAGAAGAGATCGCAACAGAAGTGAAGATAAAGTTGATGTAAAATGTGATGGAGTAGATTTATTATTTTTGGGATACGCTGATACTTTCAAAAAACTATCAAAGCGAACACAAATAAAAGCAAAATTTGATATTGCCCGAATTTTGATGGAGGCTGAATTAAGTGATCTGGAGGCTGTAACTTCTAAGACCAACTCTACTGCAACGGGTAGTTTCAACTACTAACTCTGTTCTAAGTGATACCACGCATTCTCCTGCTACTCCAGAAAATTACTCCCTGATCAGTGACGCAACAGTTACTGACAATGCTAGTTATTATATTCTTCCACAAGAGGGCAATACGGCTATACCTACTGATTTAACAACCTCAAATCAAAATGATCATGAACAAATGAACATGTTTCACTAATCGTAGAGTTAGTAACATGCCGAATTTTTTTTTTTTTTAATGTTTAATAAATAAATAATTTACTTACCTCAAAGTTAAGGCTAATTTTTCTCTGCTAGAAATAGCTTCCCTAAGGGTGACAAATCTAAATCGAGCTGTGCTGCGCTGTACTGCGCTATACTGTGTTTGGTCATTGGTCAACTCGCTCGTCTAATATTTTAATGAGGATACATACAAACCATGCTGTGCCGCGCTGTGCTATGCTGCGTCAATATCAGACAAGCGAGTTGACCAAACATAGCACAGCGCAGTACAGCGCAGCACAGCTCGATTTAGTTTTGTCACCCTTAACCTTGTATTTTGTTTAGTAATATGTGGCTTCAAAAGATTATGTAGATCTTCAAAACTCCCTGGGCTCATTCTAAAATATGTATAAAAACGATCATCATGTGACTCTAGTTCTTTACATAATTGGTTTTCTCCTAATTTCTTCCTTTTTTCATTAATCTCGTGCACCCAAATTCTACGAGATTTACGCCTTTTCAAAGTTAAAGTCCACAATAATATTTCCTCCTCCTCTGACTCTGATAACGACGACATTTGGCTCTGATGGCTGACTGATGACTAACAGGTTCCGACCGTCCGACGCCCGTTCCGCAACTCAAACTACACTTTATCGCAGCGGAATTCCTACAGCGGTTAGGTACGCAACTGAAGTTTCGCAGAGGAGGCTACGGGCATTATACACACATAAATAAAAAGCACGAACTTATTAAATAGGATATGTACATTATTGTACATAGACGAGCTTAACCCTTGAAAGAGTTTTCTTTGTTGGTACTAGAGTTCTTTGTTTAGACTTTGTTTATGCTCGCGGATTCGCACGCGTTGTTTCTATGGGCAAAGGCCATTTCTATCCTGTGGTAACTGATTAACGGGATCCAAAGTAGCCTACTTTTCTATTTAAAATTTCAGTCCGATACGTACAGTAGTTTTTGCGTGAAAGATGAAAAAACATCCATACAAATTTTCGCGTTTATAATATTAGTAAGAAAGATCTGTAAATATTTTTGCTGGGCTTGAATTAAAAAGGTATCCATAAATATTTTAACGTTGCTTGAATTGAAAAATAGCTGCCTATAGGGGTATTTTAATGCATTCGATTCCATTTCCGTCAGATTGGAACGCTATTTTGATTACATATCCAAACTAAGGAACTAAGGGTCAAAATTCAAAGAGCGAAAGTTTTTATTCCATTTCCGTCAGATTTATGGAACGCTGTTTTATTTTTAGTTTAGTTTAGTTTGGGCTCAAACACAAAACTGCGAGCTCGCATCGCATCGCAAATATCTGCGAGCTCGCACGATAACGTCCGATCTCATTTGCATCGCGCATTCCTGTCATATTACGTCATACTTGGTGACCCCCCTTTTAGTCCGCTCTGAGACAACTTTAGCGAAAGATGCGCGGCGCCTGAGCCGCATTCTTTGTGTTGTAAAAAAAAACTGCTTTAGTTCTCAACTCATAGTAATTTCGAGCAAAATAGTTCCCTTCAGTGTTCATAATCGTATTAAATGGATGAATCCAGAATCTTCTTTTTCTTTTACATCTATTTAACAATAACAGCAGTGCAATTGAACCGATTTATGCAAAAATGATCCAACCCACAACCTAGTCAATTTCGAGTTTTTTTAACCTATGTAATCAGTATAAGGTATATTTTAACATATCAAAGCCTCACACCTCTATGTTCACAAATGTGGAAAATCCATATGATCCAACCCACAACTGTCATGTCGAAGACCATTTTTTAAAATGTATAAGTGTTTCATGCCACTTGAATCATTTTTGTGTTGCTTTGGTTACCCTAACATATAACCGTTCTATTTTGCTACGATGATTCAAACTATAATATTAAGCTGGTCCATCAGTTCAAAGAGCTCAAAAAGCTATAGACTTGGCAAACGTAGTATAGGACGCCCTCCGGCCAGGTGGGATGACGATCTGCGAAAGACTGCTGGCAGATGCTGGATGCGTCAAGCTGAAGACAGGGAGCTAAGGCGCTCATTAAGGGAGGCCTATGTCCAGCAGTGGACTAATATAGGTTGATTATGATGATGATGATATAAAACAAGTTAAGCTTTGACAAGTTAATATTTGAAATTGCTATTCCATCTAAGTACGTAAACGAAATAAACCATAAAGTTCAAAACACACAGAAGCCGGAGGCGTGGCGGAGGCGAAGGCGTGCCGGTTTTTCCTATGGCACCGCGTTCGCCACGGCCTGCGGTGTGTGTGTAGGCTTTCATAGGATTCCATAGAATATAACTCGCACGCCTTCGCCTCCGCCACGCCTCCGGTTTCTGTGTGTTTCGTATTTTAACGACAAATAAATAAATAAAATAAAATAAGTACAGGGCCAGCAGATCTAATATTAGATACCAGATGATTGCATTGATTAATTTAAGAAACCGAAGGGAAGCTGCAATAATAGACGATGTAGATGGTTTATGTGATGAACCTTATTCTGATTTGGACGAGGAGTAGGGCCAATTTTGTTTGTTTTGTCTTTTAAAACACAAAAATGATTACTAATTTTTATCACACTTTGAATCATTTTTTCATTTTAATTTTTGCACCCTACATAGCTCTTTCCATACAAAATTAATTTTATAATAATTATCCAGGCGCAAGTTTTCCCAATTATCTACTAAACTATTACAATTTATTCTTTATATTATTTATAGCAAAAAAGTTGAGTTTACATAGCATTAAATTAAATTAAAATAACAACATTTTGTATTACAAAGCTAGAGAAATACCGCCACAAACTTAAATATCGATTATCTCGAAATGAGGTTTGTGTGGGTTGGATCATTTTTGCTTAATTCGGTTCAATTATCTTTTTGGGATCCATGTTACGCTTCCTAAAAACACGTCCAATACGGCTGACTAAACTTGAAGGTATGGTTACCCTACAAAACGGTTCGCCGCACAAATTCGCATCGCAGAAATTCGCAAATCAAGTTCGTGTGACATCGCATCAAATCGCATCGCATCGCACCAAATCGCAGTTTTGTGTGGGAGCCCTTTATGGTATTCTTTATAGTTCACTCCTCGTCCGGGTCCTACTTAAAAATCAGCGTAGCATCCGGTCTAGTCGAATGCTACACAATGCTGAGGCAGGGACCCTTGTAACCCTATTTATTATCGTCTTATAATACTATTTATTTCATTTTATTTTATTTATAATGTATACATTTTTAGTGTAAGTTACGTACTTAGTCTGTAGGTAAGTTTTAAATGGGTAAAAATATATTTTTTTTTTCTTTCTATTTTGATTACATATCCAAACTAAGGAACTAAGGATCCAAATTCAAATGGCAAAAGTTTTCATTCAAATTTGATTCCATTTCCGTCAGATATATGGAACGCTATTTTGATTTCATATTCAAACTAAGGAACTAAGGATGCAAATTCAAATAGCATAAGTTTTCGAATACGCTTTTCATAAATAGCAATCATAGTCAAAAGTTTCCGATATAGAATCCGAAGGGCTTCCCAATTCATTAAAATACCCCTCCCTGGTTTCCATGTCACATAAGAATAAATATAAATTTAAATATCTGATGAAAATCGTAAACTCGCCCAATTGTGACACATGTGGCGTCCCAGAAGATGTGCATCATCTTCTAGCGGAGTGCGAGCGGAGCGCGTCCATGAGAGCAGAGCTTAGAAGCTTGTACGGGGTTAACCTCATGGATACTGGTGTTATCCAAATTATTTTGGCGTCACCATTAAGTGACGTTGCTATAAAATTGTGTAAATTAGTGTTAAGTTTTATTTAGTTATTGATATTTTTGTTATTGTTATGTTTAGTATGTAGTTATAATACGGGGCTGGCATAGTCTTTTAAAGACAAAAGTCCCAAAAACATTGAGAAATAATAAAAAAAAAAAAAAAAATTGTACTTAAATGGACGATCCACACAGCATCATCTAGCCCCAAGCTAAGCAGAGCTTGTGTTTGGGTACTAGATGACTGATTTACTTAATACAATACATTACATAGATACATACAAGATAAGATTGAACACCATTTCCCAGAATTTAGTGTAACAGTTGTTTCTCAGACAAGTCATTTCACCTTAGCCATTTTATATCGTGCTTTCTCTTTTCAGCTTCCCCTCTCTCTCGCACTCCTAGAAACATCTATCTTCTACGTCTGGAAGTCACTGCAGAGCTACATACTCCTACGCTCCGATGATATCCTGGCATTACTGACTGAATACCCGTCGCTGGATTGGTTAATCTGCCATTTCTGCTGCCGCCATAACAACTGCTCCAATGTTATTGCGAACCTGGTACTTAGAGCTGCAAGTTTTTGTATTTTGATACCAATCTGTTTTTATTTTGCTATAAAATAAACAACATAAAAAAATATCCCAAACAGTTTTTACAATATAAGACATACTAGATTTGACCCGCGGCTTCGCCCGCAAACCAGAGTTCTTTTGATACAAATTCCAGAAATTTATTAAACCGCTCCTAGGAGTAATTTTGTATAAATAAAAAAAAGGAATTTAATAATTTATTTCATAGTTTACTTATACCAAGTTTAGAGTAAATCAAACCAAGTAAAAATAATTTTCCCTACAAACTTTACCTTTAACTTTTATTTAACCCTCTCGGAAATTAATTTTTGAAAATTTTTATAGCCTATGTCTTATCTAGGTCCTAAACTATTTATGTACCAAATTTCATCTTAATAACTTAAGTAATTACGGAGATTGCTTATAACAAACATTCACACAAACTTTCCCATTTATTATAATAGTAAGATTTAAAATGAAAATGATCTCAATACAGCACCTCATTATTCATATTTAAAACGGCATTTTTTACAATTCGTAGGTACTCGGCTTTTATAGTCCAAAATGATAGTCTTAAAACTTAGTGGCGATTTTACTTACATTATCGCAATTTTCTACTCAATTTTAAAAGGAGGTGCGGTAAATCCTTGATGATTACAATGATAATAAAACTCATGCCAAATGACATCACTGACGAAATAAACAATTAGAAAAGTACCAGGAGCCCATAACGGTAATAGAGGTGGCGAGGCCGTCCCCAGAGATAGAGTTTCATTTCCTATTAGTGGATGAAATGGTTGTGCTTTCTAATGTTGCGACTAATTGGCTTAGTACAACTCGGTTTGACTATTATTGTGCAGATGGATAATGCTTTTTCATTATTCTGGGTTGATAATGTCGTTTAAATGTTGATGAAATTGGTTTTATAGTGTTCCGTAAATTTGGGAAAACGGGACCCTATTAGTACTAAGGCCTGGCGCCCATTATCGGCATCGGCAAGGAAAAGGATCCTTCGGCATCAAGCGCATACTGTCGGAAATTATGCTTTGGCATGCTGCAACGTTCTTAGGAATGACGAGGCGTCCTTAAGAATGCCGCACCGTCCTGTAGCTTGCCGAAGCGTCTCAATATCAATGTGAGTCAAATGATTCAAATGGCGGATGCCTCCCCTCGCCCCGCAGGGCAAGCTATCCCCCGAGTGTTGCCTCGGCGCCGGCGGCGTACCGAAGGATGCCGAAGCATCCCGAAGCATTCTCAAGGCTGCCGATACAGCAGCCTCAAGCATACCGAAGCGGTATTTTTTGTTATTACGACCATATACACGGCAATTTCTACTTTATTGCCATTATGTTAATGTATATTGCTATTTGCCACCTAAAATCCTCAGTCGTGCCGATGCCGATAATGGGCGCAGGGCCTAAGACTCCGCTGTTCGTCCGTTTGTCACCAAGCTGTATCACAAGCTAGACAGTTGAAATTTGATGTTGTATTTCTTTTACCGCTGTAACAACAATCAATACTCGAAATACTTTCAAATCTTCGTTCTAATACTCCGAATAAATCAAATTGTCGCCAAAACATCACTAGGTACCTATAATAAAAAACACTCAAAAACGAAATTAGAATTCTAACCTTATTTCAACATTCGGTATTTATTTTCTATTTCGCCTCTTCCACTAGTGGACAAAAAATTGAGGCGAATTAAATTTGACTTGTCTAAGTGCTTATTTTGTAAGCCTAAAGAAATAAAGATATTGATTATTGATTATTGATTATAGGCCTCCCCTAATGAGCGCCATATGTAGGTACATTATGTTAGAGTGAGTGGGGGGAAGATGAAAAAAGGGGTAAGACAAAAAGTCTTCAATAACACCAGATTTATAGTACTTATGACTGTGCTGGCAACATCGTTAGGGCCACCAATTTGTTACTTATCACAACTCAGTCAGCGGTTGCGGCTGAGAACGCCTGGTTGTGTGTAAAGTGCAATTTTCTAAGATTCACAAAAGTGATTTCATCTTGCCCCGTGTCTTGTAAATTAAATTACAAGGCAGGTACGAGTGTTTCATTGAAACATCTGCCTATTATTTTTTGTACATATTTATGTAATTACTTATAAATCTCTCTATTTCTCGTATTTTAGAATTTATTTCAACTTTTCATCTTTCCCCATTTACATTTAACGGGGTAAGACAAACATATCAATGTTTTAATTTTGACCCTTTTTCAGATTTCATACTAAAAGCCAGATGTTCTCAAACTGCATCTTTGTGTAAGTTTCATAGGCGCTCCACATTCACACAAGAACTTCGCGAGAACGCGTGAAACAGGCGAGAAGCGTGAATGTGGAAGCGATTCGCGTATTCGTCTCACGTTCTCGCCTTGTTCTCGGGCTGTTCTCCACTTTTTGTCGGTTTTTTGGCGCGAGACAAAGGAGCGCGAGAACGTGAGAACAGGCGAGAACGTGTATTGACTCCACACTCGCATGTTTCTTAGTAGCGCGGGTCATCGTCATTGAGCGCGAGAACTGTAGCGAGAAGTATTTGAGAAGTTTGTGAGAATGTGTACCCGAAGAAGTTCGCGCTACAGTTCTCGCTTAGATTCTCCGGAGATTCTTGTGTGAACGTCTCGTGTGAATGTGGAGCGCCTATCAGGAAGAAAATAAGAAATAAGAAAACAATTGCTGAAAGTAGTAAAACAAATAAGAACAAAAATAGGTATGATAAGAAATGTGAAATAAAAAAAGAAATCCAATAGAAAAAGGAAATACTTACTATAAAAAGTACAAAAGAAAAAAATAAAGAATTATTTATGGTGATGAAAAAGAATATTCATATAGGTTTCATGTGAAATAAAAAAGTTTTCAGTTTATATTTCATTTTTCGTTAATAGATAATTTTTTTTTCTTCAGTCAAAACATGTGCAAATTGGCTCCAAAGTTTGAGAATCTCTTCTTCAATCTTCCCCCAGTGGGGTAAGTTCGGAATATATATATTTTTTAAATTTGTTATATCTTTGTTAAAAATAGGTATTTTGGCACTACAGTCAGTTACAACTTTTTAAATTACTTAACACTATAAACTAAGGACCATAAACTTTTCCTAAGACCTGCCTAAGACACGTTTTAACGATTTTAGATTTTTATTCGATCTTACCCCGTCAACTTTTCATCTTCCCCCTGTTTCAATTAAGTAAAAATAATATTTTTAATTACAGTTTTCTAATTTTTGGACAGCTTTATCAGGCTGTTATTGACATATTATAAAAATCTAGTCTTTACCCTTTAATTATGTCCAATTTACTTTTAGCTTAAGTTAATATCTATTCTTCTACATGGATTCAAAAACAACACTGACCATCTCATCAAAAAACCGTTCGATCTTGCCCCCACTCACTCTAGTACATTTCATGTTTTCTATCCTGCATAAATCATGGATTTACAATTATGGAACACAAAGAAAAAGGAATGACCGTAAGGGATTGTACACAAAAATATACCATAATGACTATTCTCTTACAATAAAAAAATATTAAATAAAAAACATATTGCAAAACATCTGTGAGCTTTTTAGATGATAACACAATTTGTCAAATTAATCATCATTATCATCATCAGCCCATATTAGTCCACAGCTGGACATAGGCCTCCCCTAATGAGCGCCATAGCGCCCTGTCTTCAGCATGACCCATGCCGGAAATGCGGTTTAAAATACCTATTATTTGAAACTTGAATCTGCCCCGGGCTTGTCACGCGTTGATTCTATGGAAAGGTTTCAATTCAAGGCTATGTCTATCCCATTGGAATTGATTAAGGTGATCCGAGTTCCATACGTTTGTATTTTCCCAAATATGAGCGATGTGGACATAATTTAACAAATAAATAACTGTTTTTGGCTTTGTTATTCGTCATTATTTGCGGCAAATTGTGTTTGATTCATGAAAACACTCGGTATAATTAGATATCACGTGAAAATTTTAGGCCATTTCTATCAATGCGTGAGTGAACACGGATAGTGTCGTACGCCCGCTTACTTGAACTTGTGAGTGTGACGGCGGCGACGAAATCGCCATCTCTGTGCTATCTAAAGAATCATCTAATAATACCATAGTTTACGTTCTCAAAGCGTTTTTCCATCGTCCAAGTATTTATTCCCTTCTATTTTTGTTGCATGTCAAATAAGATCTAGGAAGCCTACGTGCCGTTCCCATGACAACAATAAATGACACTATGTAAACAGATAAAATGTTTGCTTATAGATACCAGTTTAGAGAGTTTTACGCTGGGGCCACACTACCTTACCGTCTACCGGGCTGTTACCGCAATAATTATGACATTAAATTACCGTTTAAATTACTGCATGAACTGGTGTGGTTACACTAGAGTTTACCTAGATATGTCAATAAATAAGGCGGTAAAAATATCACGTGCGT